>CM062082.1:10313313-11513313 GCA_031163375.1 Conogethes punctiferalis | reverse complement strand
TACAAATTATGATTACTTCACCAACAGTTCATCATCATCTGAGTCGGCAACATGCGAGTAATGCTTGTAATGTGCGTTATCCAGCATCAGAGGACAGGTCGCGTTGACTCGTCTAGTTGTGATTGGTAAATTGCCGGACGCCTGACGGGTTCGGCACGCATCTCCCACCTACGACCTTTGGTAGGAAGTTGGTAGGTACGATGTTTTAAACTTTACAGGCATATGATGTTGAATGAACCTCGACCAAATAATCGCCTTTATCTTATAAACACCTGAACCGATTTTAAACAAACATGCTTATGAACACGCTCTATGAATGACAATTTAAACAAAAAAAAACTTAATTGAAATCTTTATTTGAGTTACGATGCCCCATACACACGTCAAACTTAAAGCATCCCTCTTTATGCGTCTGAGGTTAAAACTCAATCACTTGAGTTGCCTTATTCCTAGACTGTTTTTATTTTATGACAGTGGGGGCAAACGGGCATGACTTTTACGATAATTGATATTATTATATTTATGCATTGGGCTGCAAATAAATCAATATACTTATAGTCTTTCTCGGTGTTTCCTTATTTCAGACTAAGTGATATAATTTTATTGACTTACCATTGCCTTGTTTATCGGTTCATTAAATGATTAGTAAAATGTTTTTCTTTTTTATGACTTATAAAGTTGCTTATCCTGTATAACACAAAAGAAATATCAACAAGATTCTTGATAATATTCTTTGATTCGGAATATTGCGATATGAACTAGATCTACACAAAATGAAAATTAGCTAAAAATTCGTCAGTATTTGAATTCCTACGATTGTAAAATAAACTAAATTACCTATGACAAATCTAGGAAGTGATTCTCCTACTTGGTAAACCGTAGTTAGGTATATCTTAATAACAATTACCTATTAATAATAACATTCCCGCATTGGTCTCATAAGCCATGAGAAGAGTTGCCTCCGAGGCACTGTGTGAATCGTCTGTAATAGACGTTAAGGCTGTTATTATTAATAATAAAATGTAGTATCTAACCAGGTGAGCCAAGAGGAATCGTAGGGACCTTAACTCATTAAGGAGTATCTACTTTGATTATACGAGCAAGATTGACGAAAAAGAGTTAGCAGAGTACTTTTTTACCCAGTTAAAGTGTACCCGGCGAAGCCAAAAGGAAGGGTAATGTTTTTCATAGTCGTAATTGCTTAGGTAATAAGTAATTAAGGAGACAATGACATGCAGACGGTGTAGGTAGGTACTGCTGAAGTAAATCAGTATCACCCACATAATTTAAATTACCAATGTCTCTGTAAAAGGCATGACAAAGTAGACATTGCGGAGTAATTTTAATTCTTCCAATGTTTCCTGAATCGGTATCAAATGAAGGCAATAAACATCGCCCACGGAGCGAATTGGACCGATTACGCCGATATAATCGTAACAATTACAATTTAGTAGCGACATCGCGTGAGGACCACCAATTAGACCGCCAATTAAAGCTAGTTCATAAAATAAATAACACAATGATAAAAATGAATCTGATTCGCAGAATAAACCTAAATTAAACTGCCGCCAAATGGCGCTGATGATATGACCGTTTCAAAATGAGTAGTGACGCTTGAACTGCTTATAAAGTATGCTCTTTACAATGTTATTTAGCTGTCAATATATAAGCAATCATTGTTGAGATGCTTGATCCTGATCGCCTAAAACACGGGCATTCAATTATGTACGGCTGGGTTTCCATTACGCCGGACCGGCAGATCTGCCGGTCCGGTAAAATTGCCGGAAGGCCTAAATTGTATGAAAAAACCGGCGAAAAAACCGGATCCAGGATAATGTGAATAGCTTCATACAATTTGTACCGCCACTAGGCCTTCCGGCAATTTTACCGGACCGGGAGATCTGCCGGTACGGCGTAATGGGAACCCGGCCTACCTAGATCAGTCTCGTCACACAATATGTCGAAGATTTATAACTACATACCTGTATAAGTTGACGGTAGATGTTGCTAAATGCCACAAGCCGATGACGGGCAGCAGCCAACCCGCCTGCCCTGGATCGTGGCGATTGTGGGTAAAGCCTCCAAATGTTTGTCCAACCAAAGTGGCGAACAACTGGAGAGGCCTATGTCCAGCAGTGGACTGCGACAGGCTAATGATGACGGTATAAGTTCCTAGTGATGAGAAAATAAATAAAATTATTAACTAGAATCTTACTTTTGTTGACCCTATTCACTATTATTCTTTATACGAGTAAGTAAGTATCGCTACTTGCTTTTCAGTATATACTCTTAGTAAAGTATGTTAATCGAAGAGATACTGCGGATGTCAAGTGAAACATCTGCTTGGCTTCCCCAGTGCAGGGTCGCGCGTGATTTAGCATACAAATTAGCGCGTAAACGCGCAGAGGTGCGTATGCGCATAGTACGAGTACAACTGTATTTGAGGCATATTATTTTGAGCGCGTGACAACATTATAGTGTAACAGTCATTATAATACATAATCCTAATAACAAGGTTATCATATCAATACACTAAAATAAAATAAATATTTTAATTTCTCTGTAGGTTTTCCTACAAAGGTTTACTTTTAACAGGTACCTATTAACTGGTGGTTTAATAAAAATATAACCAGTAGATTATTTTCTGCGTTTAAAACGTATTCAATAGTTAGGATAAGAATGTATATCAACAGAAAACAGTAGGTACAGGTAGATGTTCTTACAATGTGCCTACATTAATTTCTGGGACCAATTTTTTGTAAAATTTACAAGCTTTGTTTTTCGTTAAATACCATTTAATATTATACAAATATAGTTGTTTAGCATTATAGATACAAACATCTAAGATAGACACAGATAGTAAATTGGATGCATTTCACGTCTACTTGTCACGAACAAATGCCCATGACCTAACAAATGTTTTCATTCTACCACAGTATCAATACAAATAGAATATTACGTCACGAGAACAGTGCGACTCTCGAAAAGTCTTACTAGATGTAGGTACGAGTTATTTTGAATGTATTGTCCTAATGCTTAGCGAAGCGACCGCAATATGTCCATTGGAAACATGAATATAAAGTATTTTAAGAGAGGTAGGGCATAGCGAATCTTCGCTCGAATTGAGCTGCCCGTTCGGGGAAGGTCCTCCACCCTATAGAATACCGCAGCCAAATGACCTCCGGGTCGTGTTCCTGCCGGTGAGTAGGGTTTCCGGAGCTCGTGGGGGGTTGGGGTTGGGCCGGCATGGCGGTGGCAACTGACAGGTAACTGACCAGTTACTTGCCCGTTGTCACAGCGACTTGGGCTTCTCTTTCGCTTTCCACCAGGCGCGGAGAAGCCACTATGTCGAGCCAATATAAAAAAAAAAATTTGGGTAAATGTTTATTATCTTCTAGAAATAATATTCTAGTAGAGGCAAAGTCATTTAATGTAAACAACGTGTTTACAACTACGGCTCGACGGCTATTTTTTATACAAATTTTAGTGATTGAAAAGAATGTAATATTATTAGAGTTTTAATTTAGGCCATGGTACCTGTAAATGACAAATAAATAAATTAAAGTATATTAAAACACCGATAGTAAACGATGATGTAATAACATTGTAACAAAAAGAAGTAAATGAGGTTTTAATTTGCATATGTACATAATTCTCGTACACGTAGATGGAACAGAATAAGTTGTATTATGTAAATAATGTTTCCATATACAACTTATTCCTTACCATCTATTACCTTACATTGCAGTAGAATGTGTCTGCGTTGTGTAGAAAAATCATATAGGTACATAGAAATATACAATTAATGCCAATTAATTGTAAAGTTCTATGTGCCTATATGATGAGGTACAAGCTTTGTTCGCATAATGACCTACCTATGAAATTATTATCTAACTTACGCAAGGAACCAGGACATCTTATCAAATTGTGTCAGATTAGGATGCTGCGAAGGTGTCTGAAATGTTTACTAACCCATTTACGAAATTTTGTATGCAATTTATTTCCTCTACTTAAAGTGTCACTTCATCTTAGTATCAAAAGGGGGCCTTAAGATTGCATAAGACGTTAACTTGATTAGGTAACTTACGTTCGAAAACATTCGAAAGCCCCATTTTCGTAAATGTAAGGAAAAAAATTACCTTAAATTTTGCTACGAAATCTAATGTCCGATATCTACCATCAATTTTCAGCTAAAAAGATTTTATAAAATTCAACCCGAGTGAAAAATTAGACATAGAATACGTAGATTTGAAAATCCTCGATATATTTGCATCCCAATATCTATCCCAATATCCATAGGCTATCACTGTCCAAAAGTGATGCTTACTGATTATGTTACGGCGAAGGTGTGTGAACCTGGTGACCTAATGTGGAGGCGTTATATAAACAGACGAAACAGTGTTATTTTGGCGGTGACGTAATTCTAGTATGTTGTCTAATCAAGACGACATTCGAAGGTCGTACCTACCTTGCCCCACTAATCTTCGAATTTTAGCATATTTTTTCTGTGCATCGAATGATTCAATTGCCAATATATTATTTTCGGCCGTTTGAAATTTTGCTTTTGACCGTAGATTCATTTATTTCTCATACATAAGAAATTTTAATTGTTGATAATTCAAACTCGTGTGTTTTAGAAGGATGCCTATAGATGTGTCCAATAAGCAAGTTGCAAAGAATATTGTTTTGTTATTACGTAAATGGGTTGTAATTGTTAAAGATAATAACCATATGCATAAATGCTTCAGTTCACTTTCCTTACACGTACCTACATTGTTCTTTGTCTTGATAAATTGGTAGTTATCATATTTCGTACACATGCACTTTTGTATTATAAAGAATATCAGGATGATAAAGTGCACTTACAATAGTTCAATACATAACCTCTTGTTCTTTGTTTTTTAGATTAACACTAGAAAGACGGAAGCAGTCATTTGACTGCAATATGAATTTAAATTTTGAATAACTTTAAAACTATTTGACTCAATGTATTGAGACTTTGTGACTTTTATTAATATTGCTAGATAAATGAAACTATGTATGAAAATAAATCTCGTCTCTTTTGTTTATTATTTAAAATCTTGATATACCGACAAAGACGGCGGCAGTCATTTGACGGTTGATATCGGATAAGTGTTTATTTGTAATAAGAGAAGGTGGAATACAAAATAATGAGCGCTTTATCCATTGTTTGGAGTATGCTGGTCAGATGAGTCAGTATAGTTACGACTGCCTATCGATTTGGTCAGAATTATTGTAAGATGAAAGCAGGCCACAAAACCAAAGCCTCGGTGAATCCGTTGTTATGCGTCTCGTGGAACCTTTTGCAAATACTGGTCGGAATGTAACCAAATGGCATGGTTGGCAAATAACTGCTCGCAAAATACACTACAATTGTAGGAACTTTGAACAGGGCACGACGAGAGGTTCCACCTTACGTCAAATCACTTCATATGACTTTGTTTGAAACAAAAATTCTGAAATCTGATAGATGTACGCTTACAATTTATCAAGGAAAACGAAACAAGAACGTTTTATTGCTCAGCACGTTACATGACAATGTTGAAATAGATTCTAATCATCCTAATAAAAAGCCAGAATCTGTGACTTTTTGACCAGATGGCAAAAAAATATAGTATCAAAGGGGCATCTCGAAGGTGGCCTGTACAGGTATTTTTCAATATTTTGGACCTAGCAGGGATAAATTCCTTCATTTTGTATAAGAAAATGTCAGGCACCAACATAAAACGAAGGAATTTCATACTAAGTTTAGCAAATGAACTTAGCGGCAAAGTAGAAATTGAACCGAGACCCTCTGAAACCGAACTGTCGCCCGAAGAGTCCACACCTTCTACTTCTCGATCTTCTCTTCAAAATCCGGAAAGTCGGAAAAGGCGAGAATGCTATAAACAGAAATGTAAAAATAAAACTGATAAAGTATGCGGCTCTTGCAAAAAGCCACTTTGCGGCTCTTGTAACGTAAATATAATGTTAAAATGTATAAATTGTATGTAAATTAAATAAATAATTATATATTATACCCTGTTTTATTACTATAGTTACCAAATTTAGCACATAAATGAAAAAATATATGAAATAAATTGGGGCAGTCATTTGACCGGTCGCCGTCTTTGTAGGTAGGTAGATTTTCCCGTCGTTCTAGTGTTAAACGACAGTAAGTACTTACTTATTTAACGGATATGAGATAAAAAATCGGACAACAACTTTTTAAATAACTCTACATGTCTACAATGCTTAATGCTTATTTGCCAATAACTAATGTTCGAGTATTTTCAGTAGGTACGTAAATATCCCCAAATATTTTTTTAAGAAAAGACGTTGAATATAATTTATAATATAAACCTATAAGTATAACGTACGTAAAGAAAAAGAAATCCGTTGATAGATTCAGGTGCTTTATAAGGTTTCATTATTTTCCGGTATTCTATGGATAACCATAGAGGGCCTGGTTCTTTCTTTCTATTTGAGGTAGAGTACCAGAGAAAAGCTGATATGCAGCACGTACAAATCATGAAAGCAAATAAATATTTGATCATTCATGTTTCATCAAGAAACCGAGTTTATAAATAAAATATTTTTTGCGTGCGAATCAAGACAAAGGGTTAACAAATTATACCGGTCTGGAGAACCCAGTTAAATTAGTCAAAATGATTGTTAAATACTGAAATACGTGGATGGGATGCGCGAAGGGTATGTACGGTTGTAGCGGTTTTCCCGGCGAGTGAAGCGAAGGGTTGGGTTCGGCGTGGGGTGCAACTTCCGGATGAGAGCTCCATTGTGTCGCGACCGCCTCACTTCTGGATCATTAAACTTCGGCTACGTACACGCCAGCGTTTCTCAAAGTGGCCTCTTTTACACCACAGATCGATAACACGTGCGCGATAGATATTTTTATAGTCTGATTTAGATTTCTAACCGCCCTGTACCTACTATAAATATTCAGCCTCCTTTCATTGACATGTAATGTAACTAATCTGTAAAAGTACCCACAAATTCTAAGAGGAATCTTCAATTAAATGTTGTTTAAAGTGTTCTATTCTCAAGGTAGGTAGCAGCTTAGCTATGATCGAGCACATTCGATTACCGATAATCAGATGGGTTCCTTGCTCCTGTGTTACCTATAAAATATAAAAGAAACTGATAGAAAACATACCTATGGTCTTACTAACAAACATGAGAGGCTGATGTATAGAGACACTGTTTACTTTTTTTTTATAGTAGCACGGCATAATGGCTACTCTACGCCTGATGGAAAGCGAGAGAGAAGCCCAAGTCGCTGCGACACCGGGCAAGTAACCAAACCAGTTACCTGTCAGTTGCCACCGCCATGCCGGCCCATAAGATGCTTCTTCACGCCCCGTTTAAAGGATCCTATATCGAAAGAAGGAGGAAACACATGTGCTGGCTATGAATTCCACATTTTATCAACACGGCAAAGGTAGGAATTGCCGAACTTTTTTGTACGCGAAGGGATGTATTCGACGGTAAAGCTATGACAACGAAGGCCAGCCCGAGTGGTTCTGTAGCGGAAGAGGGAAGGAGGGACAATAATTGAAACGCGCCACTATACAGCAAAATTATAAGAAACATCGGTTAAAAGACCTCCGAATAGTGAAGTCAGGAATCGATTATTAAACTTTTTCTAGAAACTCCCCATTTTAACCCCATTCCCAATTTTCTTCCTAATAATTCAAAAGTAGAGAAAAGCGATAGGTGATTTCGCTACGATGGGTATAAAATGTTTGAGAGCCTGGTATAGACGGTTTGTTTATACTTGGAATCTCGATTGTAGTGCCTAGCTCCATAACACCCCGGGGAGGAAAATAACGTCAGCATCGCCACGTATTTGATCTAAAATGCTATGTTGCTGTATTTTAAAACCGTTTTAAGATACCTTTCATACATTTCTGAAAGTGACCTGTTTTATAAAAGATAACTATTGTCATACTGGCAAAAATTCCTTAGAAAATTAAATAGACTATTTGCTGCTAGAAATTCTACTAGGACTCACGGATAGTAAACTAATGAAACTAGCGGTACAGTCGCGTCAATCAGGATTAAACCATGACAAATAGTAGGAGCGTTACTAACAGATTCCTAATCTTGGGTAGTGTAAGTGACCCTGTACAATTCTGGTAGTTTGGAAAAAGATGATTTTCCGTTCCACCGGAATTCTAAATTACAACACACCTATAAAATATTAACTGTTCTATCAAATAGCAGACATTCAGACTGAGTAATATTATCTGAAATAACTCTTAATGCACTTTTTATGCCATCATAATACAAATGGTTCAAATTTATATTCAGACAAATTAATTAATAATTTACCTAAATCTATGTAAAAGTAGACCATGCTATGACAAATTCATAGAATATCAATCAACAAAATGAAAATTACTTGTAATTTATTTTCAAGTTGGTAGATATGTATAACAACAAAAATTAATTAACAGCAGAAAGCATTTCTGCTTATTTTTTAAATGAAATTAATTTTATAAATCAAATTTATTTTTAAAGTGAAAAGTGCTACGTTTACGTAACTATTCGTAGCACAAAGAAAGGGACGAGACGAGACGTAGTAAGCGTAAAAAGAGCTTAATAAGCCACCGCTCTACGAATGTAGCATTACATTTAATCACCGCCATCTATCGGTAAAGCTCAATATTATTTCATTCTCGCTCGTAGGCTAGTAACGTCGTGAAAGTGGTGCCTAACCGTTGGAAAAACTGCGCGATTCACAGCGCTACGAGGAAAATGCTTGTAGCACATCCCCACATCACTAGGTGCGTTGCAGTAGTTCTAACCGGCGCTTAAAGATGGCGGTAGTAGTCTTTTCTTTGCTTAACATGTAGACTGTTAGTGGTATCGCAATGAATGCCGACTTGACTTTTAGCTCATAAGGAAAAGATTATTTAATCGCACGTGTCAGTCGCAATATATCTTCTACTTTAATTGATTATGTAAAATAACAAAAAGAAAATGTTATTTTGGAAAGCAGCAAGTATGAACATCCTATGTTATACTCGTGCCTGAGAACTATCCGATATCGTCTCAACGATCGATCTATGTAAATGTATTAAACAGGTACCTATCGTGTCAAAGATATAGAGCAATGTTGAGTCAATGCCACGGCTAAGCTGGTACATACCTATTGTCGGTAGATAATATCTACTCTGATATAAATGTTTGCAATATATCTTGTACAGTCTTCATCCCAGCCATGTCCCAGTTGCATCTTTATCTTTCAATTCGTTCACAGGGTCATATAGGACCAGAATATTGTACTTTATATATTGGTGTCATCATCATCATCATCAGCCCGTGTCATATATTGGTGTATATGTGGATTATTATTAAGTACAACGCAAAATCAAATCATTAGAACATCTTACTTTCTGTCCGTTAGGTACATTATTAAAACAAACACGTTGTTATTTTTAACACTACATGATTACACATTATAGAGATTTACTGTACCTATATAATATAGAAAATCTTTTTTTGTTTAAATCAGTTG
The DNA here is from genome assembly GCA_031163375.1 of Conogethes punctiferalis. Classification (NCBI taxonomy): domain Eukaryota; kingdom Metazoa; phylum Arthropoda; class Insecta; order Lepidoptera; family Crambidae; genus Conogethes; species Conogethes punctiferalis. Next base: position 11,503,772 of record CM062082.1, on the reverse strand, counting down.
AAATGTTATGCGCGATTGATTAAAATTACATATTTTGACAGTTTTGTCTATAATAAATACAGATGAGATAGGAAATTCCATTTTTTAACTGTGACATGTTATTTTGTTGGATTAGGGGATCTATTAAAAAAAGATATCACCAGCCAGATAGAAGCATAATGTGGGTCTTTATTCATTTGCGTTTAGACGTTTGTCTGACGAAATAATTTATGCATTGACTCTATTGAAACTGCAATAAAAAATGGACGATCCATCTATTTTCTTTTTGACAAAATACTCAACAGATTCAAAGCACTTTTAATCAACCTGTCTTTCATAAATGCCCCTCTCATTTTTAAAAACAGGCACTCACGTATTAATCCAGATAATACCTCAGGGCATAATGTTAATTTAGTTGAGTTTTACCTATATTGACGAGAGGGGCCACTAACATATTAGGGCAAGTACTTACATAGAATGTTTCCTACGGCTGATAAAACTACATACCTATTCTACTTATTCCAATAACGATAGATACTGTGACTCATTTCTTGTCGATCAAAGGTTTAAAAAAGTTTGGAGAGTATTTCTGGACAAACGTTTCAGAAGGGTTAACTTTATTGTGTGTTTGATGCTAGTGACTCTCGTTAGCCTCTATATGTATGTTAACATCTATTTTAGTATTACAATAAATGTGTATAAATCTTCTAAGATGGCAACTAGCCATAAAGCTGATTGACGTTGAAAAAATAAATAAGGATTTTCTCCTTCTTCGAAAATCATTGTGACGTCGTAGTTTTTGTAATAATAGGACTTCGGTATTTGTAAGCGTTTATTATGAATTAAATGGATGTTAAAATACATTTTGTTTTGTTGTTGCATGTAATAATCGATACGGTTGTTATTATTGTTTATAAATAGTAAGTTTAGCATAGGTAGCATTAATACAAAACTATCCTGATCGATTTTTCAATGAACTACTAATTTAAATATGGTTTTATCCCTACGTTACTAAAGCATTATTGAAGTATGACTCAATATTAACATGATCATAATTATTATACAACGTATATACCTACTGCCTGGGTGGTATATTGTGTCAAAAATCTATCACTATTATAATAATAATAAAACACAGCTAATTTAATCCTAGTACATGAGTCACCTCACCTGTACCTATCTAAAACCAAAGTTATTGCAAGATTATTGCAAAAATATAGAACAATATAAATCTAGAAGGGAACATTAAGATCCTTTTATTTTGAAAGGAAACCATATTGCTCCCTTAGGATTAACAGAGGACAAGTCAGAATCTACGAGTAGAGCTTTAAAGTACCTGTCTCTACAAATCTACTTAACAGTGCCTTTTACCTTTCTTAGTTTCTTCTTATATTTCCATGTATTTAATAATTTACAAGTAATTGTTTCTAAAGATGAATTCAATAAAAGTAAAGCAGATTATATGTTTAAAAAACATAACATAACTTATGATGGTAAACATGGGTTTACTAGCAATACCATTATTTATTATCTACAGTAAGCGCTACATCTACTACTACAAGTTAAAGCAAGTCAAAGAAGAATCTTTATGTGACTGACATAACGATTTGTAGTTAATGGTCCATAGTATGGAAGAGAGTATTAAATGATTATACTGCTATACCGCCCAAGTTCAATAATTCAATTACTAGATATAGAAGTAGTTTACTTAATGTTTTATGATAGTAATTGTATTTGATGAACCGTTACTTCTACCCACGCTAATCATAGTGTGATGTGAATGTTCTTAATATTCATACAGGTAAGAAAACTATAAACTTGATTATGCCTCACGCATATGGTTGTGATTATTTAATGACTTCGCTCACCTATAAAGAAGTTGAAACTAAAATTAGGCGCGTCTAAACTTATGTAGAGTCATTCGTGACTCATGACACGTTAGCTAACGAATAAAAGTGCCACGCACACATCATTTTCCAAGTTCAACGAAGTATATTTAAGAGAACAGGCGTTTATTGATTGGCCGATAAAAAGACAGTGCAGGGGACCGAGTATTTTTCAGGCGGACGCCTGTGGATGCGGCACGCACCGCGCGCCCGTAATGAAACAACGCACGCGATCTCAGGTTCGCTTCCTGGTTTGGACGACCCACCAGCTCGTAACCTTCAAGGACTCCAGCAGTAACGATCACAAACGATCGACAAGACACTGTTACTGATATTTATGCGGAAAGTTAACTGTAGGGCAAACCGCGAACCGAACTTTGCAAAGTATAATAGACCTCAGAATGTTTATTGCACAATGTTAAATGTTTGTAGGTATGGATTTTACTATGATTTATACCCAAGCATACGTCTTACAGTACAATGAGTATCATAAGACTTTCATTCATTTGAGCAATAGGATTAGTACATTGTTCATATTACCGCATCATTGTTTCTTCTCAGTGAACCATAAAATGGCCCGACACAAGTATCTGTTGTTGGATTATCTATGGGAAGTATGATCCTGTGAACGACGTGTCGTAGATTTCAAGATGCGATTTAGTGTTAATAGTCTCTGTTGATTTATCGGTGTAAAATATTAAAAGATAGTTAAAGTGAGTACGAAAAACTAAACCAGAAACTTACATTTAAATACTTCTACACTACAGAGCTTAAATGTAAAATGTCACAATAGAAACACAAATAAGTAGGTAATAAATTTTAAATCTTCCATTTTTTATAAGCGCTGTGTAGTTTATTGTTGTAATGGAGTAAACTCAAGGATTAAGACAAGACCTTAAGGCCTTTATCTAAGCCTATCTATAATAATAGATATAGCCATTGTAAACACAATTGTCAATTGTTTAAATCCATCTTGCGTCAGTTAACATAAGTACAAGATAGTTGTGGAGATAACAACTCAATAAATAGCCAATGTCAATCACGCTAGAGAATGCGTGCGCGCACGTTGCTATCAAGTGATTCAATGCAAGACGTACTCAGATACAAGCTGGATTTCTAAATTGTCCAATTTATCCCCTGACGTGGGAGGGCGAGTCAATTAATCAGACCTGGTGAAATCATTGCCGCGCGTAAAAATATCTCTGATGCACTTTCTAAGGTGGGAAGAATATTCACTATCGTAAATAAATAATATTATTATCATAATGGTAGGATACGTATGCAAACTGGGTGGAAATAGATGTACCTCCACATATCGGCCTTCAGATGGCCGCAGTCGTTAAAAAGATGGCGTGAAGATTTGGACCGCTATTTGCCAGGCGCAGGAACAAGCAATGGATAGTAAAGATTAGAGAGAGTTGGTAAGCATTTGACAGCAATGGGACAATAGAGGCTTTATTAAAGTAACATGATTAGAAGAGTATATCCTCCAGATGTTTGCCCTAAGTGGCGAATAACTGGAGAGGCTTATGTCCAGTGGACTGTAAGAGGCTGATGATGATGCTGATGATTAGAAACTTAGAGCCGAATGAAAAAATGCAAAAGTTTACAGTCCCTAATATTCAACAATAAGGCAGGATAATCAACACTGGGTATTACTTAAGATTGCTTTAGAATATGTACCTACTGTTAGGTAAATTAACTTTGGAATCCAACATTAGGTTTAGTGAGCTGGTTTGAAAAAAGTTTATCTTTAATGTACATATGTACATAATCAAAAATACCAAAATCATATTTATTTACCTACGGGACCCTTTACTCGCCTCACAATCGTATTTCGCACCGATTTTATCACCTCTTGGGAAACACTCTAGTGGGTGGATCGTTGACATAATAAATAATCGGGATATTTCTAGATAGTCTGCTATGATTTTTTTGCGAGACGCACCGTTCTGTTCTGTTATTCATCGCCGTAAAACAGCAAAAAAAAAAATCTATGCTAAAAATATATCTTACGAAAAATATTTGAATCATACTTTTGTTATTGATTATACTAAAGGACATGATTATTTAGGTAGATTGGCTCTTCCTTTATTTTTAAAGCACAAAGTTAGTTAAAGCTAAAAAAAATTAAGTTTCAAGCTATCATATATTAGTATTCGTAGCAACTCAGGTGGAATTTACTGGACAGGGTCCAGGGTACATAATAATTTATGATTTATTTTTTCACGTTATAATTGCAACATGTGTTAGCAATAGATTCAATAAATATTACAACATATACTATTAATTGAGGATCCTTAATTCTTTATGTAAACAGGTTCCAAGAAGGTCATTGATAAAAACCCGGCACGTGTCAAAATGCGGGCTGTGTCCAAAATCCATAAGCGGATTTACCATTCGTTGGGCGTTGAGGGAAAATATCGTGAAAAGTAGGTATCGGTCATGTTTAACTATGATGCAACCAGTCTGCTACCATATAGACTTCCGAAAGTTATACGGCATTATTTGTTCCTTTGTAATAACCACAACTGTCGACTCATGTAAGAATGGTTGTAGCAAACCCAGGTATGAAAAACATTCTTAATTTCTGCCGCAAAAGCGCTCAGGCCGAAACCACAGGATGGCTGGTGCTACGTTTAAACCGTATAGTATCATTTATATCCTCTTGAGTAATTGGAAGACTTCCCAGGGGAAAATGAGCGAATCGGACTCATAATAAGATTTACGGAATAAATATGTTTATTCTATCCGCGCATGCGTTTGTACCTGGCCCAGATACTTCAGGTCATAAGATGAAATTATTTAATATCTATATACCTATTAATGGAGAAACTACCAACCACCTGCACAAAATAAAATTAAAGTACTAACATTAATAACTCGTAATATTACACACGTATATGAATGAAAATGACACCCATCTAATGTTGTGTTAATGAAATTAGACTAACATTTGTCGTTTATTAGGTATGATGTTAATATTAAAATTAATGTATTGAAAAAAAGATAGGTATGCAGAATTCATGATGATTCTAAACAAAATTTCTGTCCATTTTTAACCGACTTCGAAAAAAGGAGGAGGTTCTCAATTCGTCTGTATGTATAATATTTTTTTTTTTTTTTTTTTATTTATGTATGTTCACCGATATTTCCGTCAATTATGGATGGATTTCAAAAATTTTTCGACAGTTCGACAGAGGACACTTCCGAGGTGGTCCCATTATCACCAAGTCAAGATCTGATGATGGGATCCTGGAGAAATTGAGGGCAACAACCGAAAATTGTATGCTCATATGATGTTTTTGTTACGTAATCATATTTTACTCAGGTATATGCTTCCGGGCGTCAACATCTGGTGCTGATGATGAAGCCACAGAACTCCTTAACGGTTAGGAGTTAGGGGACAGTACTGACATTGGTCGATATTAAACTAGGTAGTAGTATGTACTTATGCAGGGCTAATAGGGCAGGTGATTTGGTAAGTGCTATGCTTGATTCTAGATCGCAAAGTCTTCACTTGACATTTTTCATTCCTAAATAAAACTCTTAAGGACATTAATTAGCCTTTATTCAAGGTCACAGCACATTAACGCAACTAAAAATAGAGAAATAAAATTATTTTTTAAAAAAAAATTAAACCGACTTAAAAAAAAACACAAACGACCAAAACTAAAAAGCGATAAATAACGTAAGTAGGTAATTCTATCCTTAATACATAATTATTTAAATATTACAATTATCACTTATTTTTGAAGTCGGTGCCAGCCAAACAAATAAATGTATATTGTCGTGTGTTTGCCGGCCGCGCGCGTCATACAACAACAGTCTACGTTAGGTACCGAGAGGCTGGCACCGACTTCAAAAATAAGTGATAATTGTAATATTTAAATAATTATGTATTAAGGATAGAATTACTTACGTTATTTATCGCTTTTTAGTTTTGGTCGTTTGTGTTTTTTTTGAAGTCGGTTTAATTTTTTGTATGCAAACAGTAGATATCGTAAAATAAATAAACATACACTCCCACAGTAGTTAAGTGATCGTATTTCATCATCACATGAGTAAACGTTTACGCAATATTTTAAATACTTAGGTTTTTAAAATCGATTTACGTAAATGCAAATGTTCTTCGGCGGGAAATGAGTCATTGCATCTTTTGAGGGTTGCCTGCCTTACCTACGATGTGATTGAGTCACGATATTATATCAAATAGAATATAGCCGGTGAAGTAGGTAGGTCAAGGACATTCCCCTGAATCTTCAGAGTTGCTTTTATTCTATTAAAATCATAATGAATACATTTAAAAACAAATACACTTTCCCACGTGTTTTTTTCCATAGATTCCTAATTAAGTAGGTAACTCAGGACACGGCTTGAAGTGTAATTACCAGTGTTTTGCAATGGGTAACAAAATTTTCCTTGTTGTTACAGGTAGTTCCTGCTACGAGATGTAATACCTACCTACGATTTTTACAAGGGTTTGGCTCATTTATTCAAAACTTATCTAAATTATGTAAAATGTATTTTCCCGCAGAAATCTTCGGTCATAAATTTGGAATCTGAATTGTTTTGCATGCTTTGTTTAGCAGAAGGATTTGAATATTTTCTCCTACATGAATCATGGTGCCTATTCTGTACATCGGAACGAGGAATGCTCAAGTCGATGTGATGGTGTCTCCGTCGTTTAGTTAAGAAAAAAGAGGGACGGGGCGTGTGTTTTCTTCAATGGATCGGGAAGCGAGTACAAATAACATCCCTCCTAGGGATTGTCCGAGGATGCGCGCGCATCGTGTTCAGGGCGCAGGACGCACCGTTCGCCAGGGCTAAGAATATTTAGATACGAATAGCTCTAAAATTTATTGACAACAGTGCTCTTGTAACTTTTCATAAACTCGTCCAAGTTCGCTATTTAAACATAACCTTTCCGTTTATGTTAGATGAAAGAGAGACGTTTCGTTAAGACCTATAAAACATACCTACTAAATGGATTGCATTATTTCGATTAGTATGAATTAACACAACTATTTTAATACAAGTAGACGTTAAAAAATTATAAAAGCGGAGAGAGGTTTATTGGGCGGTGTACACTTAAATGCCATTTCTGTATGTTTTGCGGTCTTCGCATGCTTCAGTTGCCGATAGAGGCCGCACGTATCACATCAGGCTCTGCCACGGTAGAGGGTGCCTCTTTCAGCCAACGCTTTAAAATCCAATAACTCATATTACCCAATCAACTACCTCACAGCCAACTCCCTAGGTGAGTCCTTTTAATTCACTCTTAACAGCACAGCCTAAGCTTAATCAAGCTTTATACGTTTTGCACCCTGGAATATTCTAGTCCATCCGCGATCTGATCGGCAGTAAATAGAGTACCTATGTAGTTATTGGTCTCAAATGTACATATCGATTGACACTTAAATATTTATTAGTCGGCTAAACGTAATGACTCCACGCGCGTCGCAGTACTTTTATTTAGTCAAATAGAAACACATGCTGCGTAGTTTTCATTTTCGTGTAAAATGGTAGGGATAGAAATAAGGGTTCCTTCCTACACATGGGAACCTTTCTATCATCTATCTCAGCACCTCTTTCTATAGCCACTGTTATACATTTGGTGTCGTAGTTGAAGGATGTGTAAAAATCGTTATTGCGTAGTAGCGGTACGAAGGGTTTTGTCTACACAGGGATTAGGAATGTTAAAAATATTCAACATACTTGTACCAGTGACAACTGACATTTGGGATTGGTCAGCTCATTGCTACATTTAAATAACAAATTGCTGTAATATAATTAAAACTGAGCTGTGTTACGAAAAGACACTTCAGTAGCCAGGAACATTATTGAAGGCATATAAACAATTAAAACTCTGGACAGTAGATAACATAGTTCATAGGCAGACTTAATATTTAGTAAGCTAACGTAGTAACGTATCTTAGTTTAATATACCCTACATGATGGTCATTTACCAGTCTATTTTCATGACATTATATAATACAAATATACCTACATGCCATTTTGGAATCTTCTTTTTCACTCTTCACCGAAAAAGTATTGTACCGTTAGGTACTAATGTTCAGTGAAGCATCTATAAGTCATTATATTTATCAATAAACTTGTTTAAAAGATTATCAAGGAAGTGTTTCCTTCCTCTTACAATCCTGGGTTCTTTAGGCGAGGCGTGAAACGGCATCTCTGTGGGCCTTCAGGGTGAGGGCGACAGGTGAAATGGGTTTGTTCTATTATGCCTGTCGACCTAACGTTTGGACCTCACTACCGCTTAAATCATGTGGAGTGAGGTCATGCTGAAAGCTCTTGCTTGTTAACAAAACCGCACGTTGTAAGCAGTTGGTAACAATCAGAAATAATAAAAGTCGCTAAGTATTTATTGAATGCCCTGAACGCAGCTTACCTAGTATAATTAATGCAGACCTATATTGAAAGCCGATTAACCTAGTTTTGTCTGCTCCAATTTAGAAAAATATATAATATCAGTATTCCAGTGACATATTTTCAAACTAATAAAATTGTGAAGGCTTAGATAAGATTATTGGATCAGTAACCATGAACTGATATGATAATCTTAACCAATATTTTGTATGAGTAAATTACCATCTAAAAATATAATTGTTTAAAATGTTTACATTTATTTCAAATATACGATATAATTGAGAGATACAGAGGCCCTAAAGGAAATAATACGACAATTGTTGCCATTGTATCCTTTTTAAAAAGACGAATTTCCTGTTTCCTTCATGTAAATTTTATTTCCGTAATGATTAGTCGCTTAAGTCGGAAAGGCAATTTTGTATACGTCTTCATTTTTATGATAAGTCAATATAATAACCATATTATAAGTACCTTTATTAGTTAAAACTTTTTAATTTACAGATGACTGATAATCTTCAATCTAAGTAGTCACCTACTCGTATATTGGTTGAAGAATGTTGAACCTACTACTGTAATTTGAATGCTTTCTAAGCCAATCAAATATTGCAAATTGCATACAGGTTTAATGGTACTACAAACAGTACCTACTCTAAAAAATTTAAATAAATAGGCTAAAAGCTTTTATACCCTTTGTCGTGACCTATTTTTTCCAGGCGTTAGAAGTCGTCCATTATTAATCAAAATACCGTTGTGTCAACACAAATTACTGTATCGTCAGCTTATTTCACAATCAATAAATTTACTAATGTATTTTTCTAGCGCAATATGTTAAGTTACTAAAAAATCAATTAATTTATAGCCCGTACCTGTATACCACAGGTCCATCCCATGGGATTCGTCTAACAGACATGTTCAAATTCACATGTCAATTTTTTCACAGGTTATGTTATCTGTCAAACTGTGGAATGACCCTAATAAAATATCAAATCATACTTTCATTGAAATACCTACTATAATAAATATGTCATTTTCTAGCGGGTGTGATTTATGCGATACTACTTAGGCCTTTTTGACCTTGTTAATCTAAGTTAAATCGCGATGTTGCTTACTTAATTCTAGTTAAATCGTGAAGGTACTGCAATTTCCGTTTTAGTGCTTTCGTGCCTGTCGCTAAGATCTAAGTAATCAATCAGTTCTTGCAAATCTCGACCGGTATTGATAGTAGGTATCTTTGTACTTGCTACGCTATAGGTACTTACTGGAATTTTGTTAGACCAACAGATTACTATTGACATACCTTCTTAATACTCTACATCGATAAATTATATCTCCTAACAATTCAACGGTGTAGCAACAAAACGACACCTGCTCTAATGAAATTAGATGCGCTTGTTAAATATTTTTATTAGGTATCACGTTTTTATTAGGTATCAATTTAAGCATAATGAAATTTATTGGTTCTATGACCTACATTATTAGTCGAACCCCGACAGCCAACATCGATTCCATCCCAAAGTAAATACTGAAGCACTTCAAATGCCAAAAACAATTGAAAAGTAAACTTTACACGGCCGAATTTGCCGTCGCTGAATTCTTAACTTTGAAGCACTTTTTGTACTTAATGGAATTCTAAACTTAATAAACAAGCAAATATCTTTATCTAATAATTGTTCTGGGCAATCAATTAGTGAAATTTCAATATGTTTTGATCGAGAACGATTGATCAATCTATCTACGAGTACGTAATGTAATAGAATTTATCATTAAGGTGGCCCATAATCTTATCTCTGATCTACACTTATTTTGTGTATTTAATGAATTTTTTTCTTGTTTTGTGAGAAGTGGGCTGATTTCTTTTTAAAAGTGTGATATGCGTGTGACTGTACATGATAGCTAGCAGGAAGTTATATTTGGCAGTGAGTCAAGACGAAGAGACCACCGGTAGTAATTGTGTCATTTGGAGATCGTTCGTGATCCATTGACACCCACGGCCGTTGCTTTTTAGGTCATTTTGAGCTTACAAATTGTTCTGTCATGCAATCTACATCTAGCAATTTTCTGAGATGCATATTTTCTTCTGTATCGAGAGTCTTAGTTGTTATTTCCACCCGGGACAACATTTAACGCATTTTCTTCTGACAAACATCGGTTTGTCAAATGAACACCCATGTTTTGGTTGGGTGTAATCAATTTATGTTCATATTATGTAGTAAATTTATTGGTTCTGAATCATTATACCTATTTACCACATAATATAAACTGAAATTACACCCAACTAAGTGCTCAAGCTATTTATAGGATCAGAACAATGTAATGTTCTCTGATATTTATAATATTATTTATTAATAAAACCGTGAGGTTTTATTAATAAATAATGGTAACATTACGTTCCCATTTTAATGATAAAATTGGACTTAAATTTGTTTGAATGTAATAATAATTGACGTAATCAGTACGCTATTACGCAAGTAAAAACGTAATTTAAGAAATCTAATTGTGAGACCATAAATTGATTCAGGTACATAATTAGGTGATTTCCAAGACAATAGAAATCACATGTGTTTTGATTACAAAATTGTATTCATTTACATTAAATTGTATTTAAATAAAAAGGTTAAATAAATCCTTCCTACATGCTTAATACATGTAGGTAGGTATACCAGAGATAAATCTATTACTTTGCCTCAATCTTAAGAGTAGAGCTGACTCAGCGGTCTATACCTACCTACGCGATTATCTTAGATTGTAGGTATTCAAGTACCAATGTTTCCTTCTTTTATGTATGTAAAATAAAGTTTCCGTAAACGTAGGTTCTGTATCTCAGTTTTACATAAATCTTCTGTACATTTACGTATTTTGCACATAATATGACACAATGGCTTATTATTATTCTATCTTGTTATATTGATTTAATAAAAAGTTCCCATGTAGGTATCATAAAGTGGATTTTTAAGTACATATTTCATATTACTTTTTGGTTTTTACATGTCCATAGTCGTCCAATTTAGACATATAACCATTTAGATAGAACGGAAGATAGTAATTGACTATTCTATTGTTATTTTCTAAATTGGTGATGACAATTTTTGACAATTAACCCGAATAGTCGACCCACTCTAGCGTGGACTATATAAAAGTGAAACTATTGTTCACAATCACTCTCCTTTAAATTCAGTAGAAATAAAAGTGAAATAAGCAGGAAAAATTTTAATAAAAAATTATCACCATGGTAGGAATAAAAGTGAAATAAGCAGGAAAATTTTTAATAAAAAATTATCACGTTATGAATTACGTATTGGGATTTGTAGAAGGAATCGTAATCTTATCATAAATAAAAGCAGATTAGTTTGATAATTATGTTTATTTACACAGTTTATCATTCACAAGTTGTGAATCTACAGTCTACGTACAGTACTTTTCAATACAAAAACATAATTTATATATTAAATGTGCCCAAAATCCTTATCGGTTTTTTAAGAATATCCTTATAAAATATAGGAATGGCAAACTTATCAAACATGTAGTCTAAATATGTGTTTTCTTGGGACCTAAAATAAAGCTTGTCATCTAATTTTATTGAAAGGTGACTGACTTGCAAAAGGGGAACATCCAGGGATCATTGACCTAGATTCATTGATTTTTAATGAACGTGACGATGATTTAAAGTGATGAACTACATTAGTAAACAAAACTTTTATGACTTTTGATTAATAGTTCGATATTTATAAATCGATCTCTACTATGATTTCGCTGCTTTTCATTGTTAAGTTAAAAAAAAGCTAGATACCTATCGAATCCCACTATGTTACCGCAATGTTCTGAATAGGAATGGTTCCACAAAAACATTCTTTTAAATTGACTTGGAGATGTAACGCATAACACTTTTTATAGTCATAGTTATTATTACTATTGCACTATACTTTTAAAAATTAAATTATAAATTGTTTGTATCCTATCACAAATATCAAGTCTAACACCAATTTATTACAGGTAGATACGTTAAATAGGTATTCAATAGAAGGCCTGTAGATATCTGCGTAATACATACTATAAAATAATTGATACAACCATTGCACACACACGTACTTGTCATCATTTCATGTGTGTGAAATCTAGTCACCGAAGTGAACTTGTTGGGTTTCCTAATGTAAAGGTTACATCGTAAAGGAAAATGCAGTTTGCAATGATTTAGTATCGGTTTATTTATACCAAAGAGAAGATTGACTTCTAATACACGTATTCAATTGCAGGATCAAAGATTACTTACATAACAACATTCTTGGTAATATCTTTGATAAACTCTTAAAAATTACAACTTGAGCACATCTTAATTACCCTAGACAAGTTTAAACATGTGAATAAAATACCCTAACATGTAATAAATAACGGGCATAAGCAACCGACTTACATCTAGTCTGTCTCGGAGCAATAAATATTAATAAACTAGTATTCACTAGCTGCACTGAAACTCTACAAGTAGCAAGGTACCACAGTCAATTGACAATTAACGTTCATGGTTAATTCGCGGCACCAGACCGCATCACCGCCAAACAAAAGGACAAATAAAAAGCCGGCGAGCGCCTGAATGCCCGTCTGCTGACGTACTTCGGCTCATAATTTGGACAGAGCTTCCCCCGCCTAAGACATTTGCGTATGTCAGAGGCATATTTTTATACGAGTTTGTTGAAGCCCGTGTTCCGACAAAATGGCAAGTTGCCATTTGAAAGTTATTTCGATGATTGTATGGATCGAAGCTACCCTTTTCTCTGCGGGAAGAACTCGAGGGGTTGGGGGTTGGTTTGCGGCGGCGGGGTGGGCGGGATGTCGTGGTGGGGCCTGAGCAGGCACGGGTTGTCGGTGCCGTGGACGGGGCTGCCGTCAGACCGTTTCTGAGCCGGCGTTGATGGCGTTAGATGCAGTAAGGGTAGTTGGCCTTTCGGGCATACTGGAGGCCTGTCTGGTTTGGGCTGCATTTCTGGAAGAGAAATAAATACAACAATGAAAATGAGAACAAATGAGATTTAAGTTGAATCAAATTATATTCTATAAGGAATTTATTAAGTATCTCGCATATGGGCATTTTGCGACTTGTGTTCTCCTCCTCCTCTGAATTACTATACATCTCAATGTGTTTAAAGTATACCTAAGGAGCACCCAAATAAAGGAAATCTTATTGGCAACAATATAAATTATATAATTAAGACTATTTATCTCTACTAAGTCTTAAGACTACTTATATTTGAGAGTTTAGAGAAAAAATAGGATTAGAAAAATAGAAATAAAACACTTTAAAAAACAGGTAATGTAAGCCTAATTAAATGCAAAATAAACAATCAACACTCACTTTGTATATCCAAACTTATGTGTTCCAAATGCGAACTGATAACTTCCACACCGTTTATAAACATCTGACGATTTAATCTATAAAATCAATGTGCGATGCGCGGCGGTTCGGTACGCAGTGTGCCGTGTTTAGTGTACACTGGCGTTTTATATTGCGGCTGAGTCACATTTGGCAAAAGAAACTCTCTATCGCAGCCACGTCACAGCTCCGCTGACGCGAGATATCATGACGCTAGTCGTCCACAGTCACAGACCGCAGACGTACTCCACTCTGTTTCATGTACTGGACGTAAGAACTCACGTAAACGGTAAATCTAAAACGCTTGAAATCTGGGGCTCCGATTCAGGAAAGGCCGGATTTGCTTCACAGATTTCGCTGCTCATTTCCCTGACAGTAAATGAGTGCCAAAATATTTTTGGAGTTATTTCTTTATATCGGATTACAACTGACGTTGTTTAATCTATTGTTGTCTTTTCTGCAAAGTTGTCCACTTAGAATTCAATGTCGTAATTGAAAAATTTGTTAAGATATATCTCATGAAACTTAACTGTGGGTATCTGCATATTACTAAAATATGACATTTTAGGAAGGTTTTTTTGCGTTTAGGAGTAATTTATGCCCTTAATCATGGCATATTACTGCTAGACGCCAAAAATTAACCTGAAGTAGAGAAAGTTTCAAACATAAACCTTAAAAAATCATTCTTTGACTCAAAACGCTTGACTGGTAACTGAGTTTTTTCGGTTAACTTCTATTTTACAATCCTAAAAATTAGCAACAATACTACGGTGAAATTCTCCGTAAAATATTGCTAACTCATACATGAATATGAACTCTGGCTCTACTTAGACTTTGCTCACTTTTTTAGGGTTCCGTAGCCAAAATGGCAAAAACGGGACCCTTATAGATTCGTCATGTCTGTCTGTCTGTCTGTCCGTCCGTATGTCACAGCCAGTTTATTCCGAAACTATAAGAGCTACATTATTGAAATTTGGTACATAGATGTATTCTGTGAACCGCATTAAGATTTTAAAATAAAATCAGAAAAAAATCCAAAATTTTTGGGGTTCCCCATACATACGTGTGGGGTATCTATAGATAGGTATTTGAAAATGGTGTTGAGGTTACTAACATCATTTTTTTCTAAACTGAATAGTTTGCGCGAGAGACTCTTCCAAAGTGGTAAAATGAGTGTCAGTGTCCCCCCCCCCCCGTAACTTCTAAAATATGGGCATGATAAAACTGAAAAAAATATATCATGTGTATCACTATGCAAACTACTAACGAAATTTGGTTTGAATCAAATCTAGCCAGTAGTTTTTTTTTTAAACGTCATAAATCAAATTACCTAATTTTTTCATTTCATTAACTCCAATATAATAAAACGTAAAGAAAAACATTTATTTAGCTGTATAGTGGTACGGAACCCTACGTGCGAGAGTCCGACTCGCACTTGGCCGGTTTTTTCTCAAGTTCAATCACACTGATAAATTTATGTCATAGCAGTTTCTACGTCAAACGTAATTCCGGATAAGACTGGTAGCGATTTGATTTGATCAGCTGAGTTTTATTGTTTCATTTTTCAAACGAACAACGGTAACAATAGAGGGAATTATGATGACGCGATACTCATTGAAATAAAATGAGATTTTCATAATTGTAAGTATATTGTAGATAAGCTTTATGGGGAAAACGGCGTGTATAATTTTCCCATTTTACGATTATCTGGAGGTTTATGTGTAAATTTTATTTACTGTGGTAAGTATTATTCTTGCAACATACGTATCGTATCACTTAGCATTATTATAAGTCTCTTTTCAATCATCGAATACTTTATTAATTGGCCAAGGAGTTCTGAGTTAAAATATAATAATATAATAAATACCTATTACCTACAAACATTTAATTGAATTAGGACTGTGACGCATGATTAATCATGTATTCATTAATGATTTCTAGATTAACTTTGAGTAAGAGGTGTGTGGGCTTCGACAAACAGGTCTCAAATCTGTAGTTGTGCATATGTGTAATATACTTTGTAAACAACTATTAATGATATCTATGAATTTTAGGAAAGTTTTAATTTTTTATTAATTCATAATCAATTAATTAGGTTTCAGTTAATATGTACCTATATGTGTATTATACACAAACTACTGCTACTATTTGAAATCGATTAATTTTGTTGAAGTACTAAGTAGAGACAGCCCGCGGCGTTGCCTGCGTGAATTGATAAAACCGATATAATTGTCGCTTATCTGCTAATTGGATGAATGTAACAAACCTAACATCCATTCATTTAAACAAACTTTTGCATTAACAAATTTCGTAAGATTATTATCATTTATTATATCTTATCATAAATTGATTAGAATTAGTCATAATTGACTTCTACCATTTATCAAAATATATTTACTTACTGTTTGATCGCTTTTAAGATTGAATGTCAATAAACTCATTTAAGACAATTCCCATGATATTATGATACAGGGTATTCCCATCGAGCACGCGATGGCCAAAAATGTATTTCTTCCTCTGCCTGATTAATTTTTATACCTTCTTATTTAGGTATTTATAATTTTTTGTCACGGGGAATTCATTTGAATGTACGGTCTATACATTTTTTGTAATATCAACATACCAGATTTTGCCAGAAATGGTTGTGCTGCTATACGTAATTTTAAATCGATTTAATACATAGTGACTAATAAGTAGATATAATATTATTGTAAGGGAGACAAAAGAGATGTAAGGGAGTGACCCATCATCTTTTCGGAAATGTAAGGGAGTGACTCATCAACTTTCCGTTCCAAGCCAACCTAACCTGCAACCGTGGTGCATCCTGCCGAATAACAAACGGGGCGCTGGCAACCGACTGGTGGCGGTATAACCATCACAATTGAAGGCGTAGCTATATACCACGGACCGATGACGGACAGCAGCGTTACCGGAGCGAAAAGCTACGCCCTGCGATCGCCAACCCGTCTGCCTATGCAGGCGTGGCATTTGGGTATATTCTCCAGTTGTTTGCCCTAAGTGGCGAACAACTAGAGATGAGTATGTCCAGCTGTGAACTGCAATAGGTAGGCTGATGATGAATATTAATGTATGCATTTATTTTCAATGCTAACAAGACTAAGTTACCATAAAAAAGCAAGGCGATCTCAATATATATCAGATTATTATTTTATATATTAGCTCAACTGGTAATTTTCCTGTAAATATTACATGCCAAGTGTTATAAACTTCTGACGTAAACTTGGATTCTTGACGCTAGAGACGTCTTTCGTTGCAAGAACTCTACGAACGTGCGGTTAGTGTTAAGGCACCCGGTGATAAGAGGCTTTTACTTTATTTTTGTGGTCCTCCAACTGACATTGTTGTAAGAAATGTTTATATTATTTACTTACCGTTTTAAAAGTCTACATAAGTAGACTTATCGTATGTACTTGGAAAATAATCTGCTTTTTTCCCCATTCTCCTTTTTCTGGTCTGGTTCGATCCCAAGCGTCGGCTGCATCAGCTTTAAACTGGTTCATAGACACAATATTTAGGTCTACGTTAATGAAACGCCACTTTGAAAATCTTCTGATGCAATACCTCTACTTTTAGCCGAAGGGCTCCTGTAGACATAGTATGTATAAACATCTACATACTTATATGTATGTGCATCATCTAGATATCAATAGCAATGAGCTCCAGACTTCAATCATACTATTACAATTTTTCTCATTTAATATTAGTATTCACTTTTACTTTTTAAATTAAACGCAGAATTTTTCCGTATTAACATTCGAAGTAAACATTGAAGAAATACGTAAAATTTTGATCAAAACATCGATAAATAAAAGCAACTCAAGGTCTATGTTACTCGCGGTAATTTGAATAGTAAATTATTACTTTTCACTCCCCGTTCGCCATGCCATGCAACCGACAAGATGTTCAACCTTATAATTTTAATTCTGTCTTATGAATATTGAATTTAATTAGAACGGATTTTTGCTGTAGCTACTTTCGATCGAATTACTCGATATGTAATTAAAAAATATATCTGTGTATTTTCCTTAATTTTCAATTTCGCCGATTCGAATTAGTTGAAATTTTACTTCAATATTTGCTGAAGTAGGTGTGCTGATCCGCAGTGTTATAATAATATAGTCGTAAATGTATGGGAATGCGGAATACGTAAACATACTCATCGTAATATTAAATTTTAATGACATAATAACAGACTATTCCTGGGAATCCTAGCACTGATTCAGAACAGTAATCAAAGCTTTTGATGCGTAAACAAGCATGTTGTCATGATAATGTTGTGTTAGCAAATCTGTCGATTATTCTGCGTTTAGGTCAAGGTATAAAGGGTAGATTAGTTGTAAAAGCGTAATCAGTGGCATCAAGGTCGGGTTTGGCATAGGGGGTGGCCCAAAGGTGCGCCTTACTCCAATCATATTTGCTTTCCTACACGTGGTTAAGGCGTGCTTCCATTGATGTTGGCAGCTATCCGAACTCTAAAAATTTTTTGGTGGAAACGTTCTCACATTTACGACAGCAAAACATTACATTCGTTGTAGATGTTAATATTGATTATAGAGGCTAAAATATATTGACTGTATGTATGACGCAAGTTGCTTGCAGGTCATAAAGAAAATTGATTTTACACATGGACGGAAATTTCTTTATCTACAACGGTTTCACTTAAGTTTGTAAACGCCTATTTGGAAGTGTTTACCAAAAAGACTCCAGTTTCTGTTATTTTCCTGTAAACACATACCTACTTCTCGAAACGGTCTTTATTTACTATCATTTGTGTTACTATTTCACAGTTCGTTTTTAGGTGCTTTTTAATAAACACTTTATTAACGGAATGTATACCTAAAGAAAATACTATTTAAACAATAGTCCAAGTCCAATGTCATGAAGATACCTGCCTAACGTAATGAATGAAATAAAAATTAAAACTCCCAAGTTGACAGCGTGCCGCCCAAAAATAATACAGTAAACAGAATTGGAAAATTAATGGCTTTGTTTATATTCATTCACAACAATGATGTGGAGCGCAAGTGGTCCCATGTCGTCCGTTTTCGTCACTATGACGTGTCCTACCGTCGAATTTGTATTAGGTATATTTACGGCCGTATTCACAAAAGTTACTATGCGTCGCATGAACGCACAGGTACCCAAAAACGTATACGATTTTGGGCACTGTGTGTCCGCGCGCCGCATAGTAACGTTTGTGAATACGGCCGTTATACACATTTTAAATAGTAAACACAACTTGAATTTGTTGATAACGCCAGAAGTTTTATACTTGTATTAAATGCAATAGGTATCACATGAGTGATAAAAACCTATAATTATAAATTGATAGTTTAGACAAAGCATAGTATATACCTACTTATTAATTAGTCAAAACAGTATGAACGCTATCCTAGTAGTGGCGCCCTAGCTCTTAAACGGGTGTGTCGATTTTTATTATTCTATACGAAAAATATTTGTGATAAATGATTTGAAATTATATTATCATAGGTACTCGTGTACCTATTACAAATTTTGTCTCTTTCGACAAAAAGTGGTTTAGAGATGCCTACAAGTACAGGTAGGTACGAACTAACCATGAGGGGGAGCCTCTTTTTTTTTGCGTCGATTGCTAAAAAAATACTAATCCTCTAGTATTATTTAAACTTGAGCAAAGCTTTGCTCACAATATTAGTTCATGGAAATACCAAAGCTGAAGTAATTTCCACCTCATTCAAATATTTGCAAAAAGAAAAATGTACTTGTGAAAATCAAGATAAAAGAACGTTATACGGGTAGAAACCGAATGTTAAGGATATTAAGCGCGATAATGTCGGGGTGAATAATTGGGGTTGGGCTGAAATCGTGTCATAAGTAGTTAAATGACTCACAGTTATAACCCTCAATGGCTTCATGTGGTCGAAGCAACACAGCTTTACAACTCTTCAACTTTATTTTAACAACTCGTTTGGGCTATTGTTTTATTAGGTATGATGAAAAACAGCAAAACAATTGAAGACTTGCAATAATTCAGCAAGTTGTAATATTGTAGTCTATTACGTTTTTATTTACCAATCGCCGATAAGAGTGTAGGTGAGCGATAGATTACAATTATCTTTTCTGTTGGCTCTTATTTTGTATTTAATTTGATCTGTCTTTTCTTCTTCTTCCCAAAATTCGCCGCAAGTTTTTTACACCTGAAATAATTGTCTGTTCTTTCGAGGGTTCTTCATAAGTCAATTAACTTGTACCTTTCTCTCTTTTATAACCCAATTAGGGACCATCTTTTCATAGATGGGTATTTTTAATACTTATTTTAAATGTTCATTTCCTACATTCATAACCTGCATTGCTATAGTACGGTTCCAAGATGACGAAACTGATGAAAATCCTCGTCAACATTACTATTTTTTGAGTGACGTAGTGCAACGTCCATTTGATAGATTACGATTCCCGCTAAACCGTGACTATCAGTTTAACAACCTTTTTTTTTTCGCATTTAATAATATTATTTATTGTTTAAATAATAAGTAGGTACATAAAATGTAAATAGAATCCTTATTTGAGGTTTATATGGCAATACAAGATACATAATTCTTATTTTAAAACGTACGACAATTATATAGCTGCCATCTCTTTTGGATTACTGATTATACTATTTATTTTTATATCCTTGTCAACGGACCTAAAAATAACCATGCATAATAAATAATGCATGATAATATATAATGGCTAATAATAAATTGTCCATATATTTTAATAACTACATTAGGTATACCTACTGATGGAGCGCCTACCTACATAATGGACGAATAGCTATTTTGATTCATTGTCGTTAAGCGTTGTTAGTACTCAATAGCTACTCGAATTAGTCACGACACGATAAGACGTCACATAACGCATACGTTTTGATGTTTTCATGACACACACACTCATTTAAAGTACTTAAAGTTTAAGTTATAAATTCGGCAGATGAGTCATGGTTTCAAGTAAATCCGAATCTCGTTAGTACAATGCCATAAAAGCAGTAGGTACCTACATGTGAAATTCTCTTTGTTTAGATGAATCACGCGGTAGTTAAAAAGGTTAAAGTGCAGTTAAGTCCATCCTGACTTCATGGTATATGACAATGCAAGCTTTTTACCACATATGATGCAAGAGAATTATTGTCTTTATAAAATCATACTAGCTTTTTTTTTTTTTTGTATATGGACTCTATCACGCGTTTATGTTGACGCGGATAATTCGCCAATGTCAAGTGTTTAGAGAGACACGTCAAAACTCAATTGGCCGGTAAACTAGGGTTAAACTTTTTTGCCTTGATGCTACTGTTACATAGAAAATCATACTAGCTGCAGCCCGCGTTTTAGTCCGCGTGAATATCAGTGACATGCGAAATGATAATATCTTTTTAGCCTATGTATTAATTTACTGTCAAGGTCCGTTCAAACGTTCAGTAAGTGGGTAGTTCTTGAGCGAAAACTTTTTGTTGAGAGAAACTTCTATCCATCTATCCAACCAAAAAAGTCGCATTTGTACCTAATATTAGTAGTTCTGAAGAATTACTCGATTTTATTTTATAAATATTATGGGGTTATCTCCTAAAAGCTTTTTAAAATAAATTATTGGACATGTAGGTAGTGTGTTAATCTAACGACATAGGTAGTAGATTAATTTCATGTGGCCATATCGGTCAGTGTTTGCAAGTCTACTCATTGCCTAAACATTATCTAGTCATGTTTTTGCAAGCGAGATACCTAGATCATGCTTTAATTAGTCGTCGTAATAGGCTTATAGCGTTAGCATAGTTCATCAATTAGTAATCTAAATCCATAGAATTAAGAGTTAAGCAATGTTAATTAGAGCGGCATACCTAATTGACGTCAATGATATTATTAGGTTGCACTCATCATTATTTTGTCATTCGATGTATTTTTTTTCAACTCTTATTTTTTCGATAGCGATTTTGTCTGCAAATCGCAAACAAGTGTATAAATGAATAAAAATCGACAAAGCAAATCCATATAATAAAAGTGCTTTTATAGACACGAAAAGTATATCGATTACTTATTGTACGTGGATATCAGCATAGTTTAGATATTACACAGTATTTTGTTGGCGATTCAAAACCTTTTCAGCAGTGCTGAGATCGGTAACTATAAAACAAAATGTCACAGTAGTTATAGGTACTTTAGTTCATACATTGTACTGGTTATATATTACACTATTTAGGTCAGATAAGTATGGTAAAGAAAGTAGGTAAGTACTGTACATATTTGTTTAAAAATTGCACTATTTGTATTCTAAGATAAACTCAAATATAGTAGGTATCTAGATCGGCATTCAATCACCGCCTGCCGAGTGTGAAAAAGTGAGCATTATAAACGTTTATGCGTCAGCAAGGCACCACACGAAAGCGAGTGAGTTTTTACGAGAGAATTTGGTTGCTAATAAAAATTTTACTGTCTTTTATAGTTTCAAGGAGACATCGCAAATAAGCGATCGCCTCATCGAGTGAAGAATTATGACATACAAACCTCTGTTATCAGGCTGAAGATATAAAGGTTTTGTAAATAGAAACATGGAGGCTAACAACACAAGTCGGGTAAGCCTCGTGACCTCACGAGACCACCGAGTGTCGACGTATGCACCTTGCACTTTGTCAATAAATCAAATGCATCAAGGCAGCGCTGATTTTGAAATGTTCACTATTGTGTGCATTCAATACCAAGTGAATGCGAAATGATGCCTACACATGATGCTTACTATATTCATACATCAATGATTACAACAGACAAATATGATACGTAACACACACATAAGTAGGCAATTTTAGATCACGTGAAGAAAGCACCTTAAAACGCCTAACAAATATTTGTTTAAGCTTTATTGTTTCGGTAATAGTCTATTCGAACCAAATTGAAGTTTTACATACAGCATTTTGTTATTGAAAGAGCGCAATTTTCCTCAGCCATTGTTGTTGGTTTTGGCTCTGTGAAGGTGAGGAATTGTTAACTAGACAATGCGGTGAAATTTCGCGAGTGAGTTT
Source organism: Conogethes punctiferalis (assembly GCA_031163375.1). NCBI lineage: Eukaryota > Metazoa > Arthropoda > Insecta > Lepidoptera > Crambidae > Conogethes > Conogethes punctiferalis. Next base: position 11,481,106 of record CM062082.1, on the reverse strand, counting down.
GATAATATAAGTGGAAAACGCCTTCCAAGCACTTTGGCGCTATTAAGTAATCAATGAGAACACTTGCTCATCGCGATAAGTTTAATGTTTCAGCCATTAAAAGCGGCTAAAAATTACAGGCCTGTGGAAGTTGGCAAATTAGGCGCTAGTCGTTACGTCAGGCTGCTCGCTGTAGGGCTAATAAATAAGCCAAATTAGTTCTGCCCGACTTCACTATAGTTCACTATTATCTTTCGTTGTTTGCTTTCTTTTGTTATTTTCCGAAGAATCCAATAAGGCAAATTCTCTGTTCACCTTTTATTTCGGCAAAGTTTTGCTTGGTGTTTGTCCGTAGAAACAGGATATTACGAATTTGGCTCACGTGTTTGTACCAACAAAGAGTTTCCAAGTATGATCCGATTACTTTAGGAAATAAATCCACCAAATATTGATGTAAGTTATGCCTTCCTGTATCAGTCGTAAAGATGAGTATCAGCCAAATATCGCCTAGACGAACTATTTACATAAATAAATATGCAGCCATGCAATATCGCGACAATGTTTAAGCGCGGGTTCGCGAAATTTTACAGTATTCCGATGTAAATTTGTCAGTTTTGTTTGACGAGCGCAGAAAGCAGAGAGCGAGCACGCGAGGCCGTCTACCTCTATGGCTAGAGTCAGTTTAGGAGCCATATCTATAATGCTGTCTATGATCCTAAACACCTATTCGACAAAACTATCTATTTAACCTTTGTCATTCGTATGCGAGCCCTTCGAAACTCGATACATTATATACTTTTGAAATGAAAAGGATTTTTTCTTGTAATTGGAATTTATTATGTACACTCTCTCATAGCATATTATTTAAACAATGATTTTTTTTAATCCACAAAGGTATAACGTGTCGCGTGAAAGTTTTGTTATCATAGACAATAACCGTAGCAATTGAATGTTTGATGTTGGAACTCCAAAAGAGCTCTTTCAAGGATCATCCTCGATTTATGACAAGCTATTTAAAGCACAAACTCCTAGTTTATAAATACAAATTAATGCGGCGAACTTGCTACTTTATCATTCAAACAAATACCATTTAATATAATATGTATAATCCCTAACACCATAAATCAATCAATTTGAGACCAGTAACTGTTCTAAATTGCAATTATTTATGAGACACTTATCTTTTTAAAAGTTAAGCATTTGATGGCCCTATGGCTATAAAGATTTTCCTCTTTATTTTTCCTTAAATTACTAAATGACTAATTTAAACCGTCAATACTTGTATTCCACTTGAAGTTATAGGTTATGCAAATTACATCGACGAAACATGACGTATTTTGTATTCACTGATATTAACTTCAAAAAATTCAATAATGTACAAAAAATATGGAATAAAAAAAGGAAATATAGAGTTTTTATTATGATTGATTTTCATCGGAATTAATTACATACGTGTATTTGGTTTAATCCACTCACTGATAGCTTATCAGTCGCGTTACTTAATATGTACTTAATTTTCTTTATAATAGTAGTTTCTCGTTTTTTTCTTAACACTCATTCGAAACTAAACCAAAACTAAGGTTAAAAATAGGTACCGTTTAGTAGGTTTGCTTTCAAATTTTATGTTGCATATTAGCTGTCGGGGTCTTAAACATCTATGAATAAGGTACCTACAGGTACACAGAAATCGTTATGTGTAACTCAGATTACTGGTCCTTCTACGTTAATAGTACCTACGAGTAGGCACTATAACTACAGGTAAATCATTTACACGAGAACTAAGAAAACACTTTGTTTAGAATGCATAGCTCTTTTTTATGAGACTTTTTATTCCCCCTGAAGTAGGTATATATAGATATAGGTGGATCTTAACGAATATTAATATTATAAAGCTGAAGAGTTTGTTTGTTTGAACGCGCTAATCTCAGGAACTACTGGTCCGAATTGAAAAATTCTTTTTGTGTTGAATAGACCATTTATCGAGGAAGGCTATATAACATCACGCTGCAACTATTAGGAGCGAAGAAATAATGGAAAATGTAAAAAAAAACGGGGAAAAAATAACTATTCCACGCGGACGAAGTCGCGAGCACAGCTAGTAGAAGATATAGAAGGTACATCTATTTGTACCTTCGTGTCCTTGTTGTTGATGTGTCACTAGGTTTTCTTACTTATATTTATGTTAAAAAGGTTCGAGACGTGCCAATGTCACTTAAACAACGCACTCACGGCTAGGTCTAGGTTACTTTTTATGGTGTCTGATACATGTACCAAATGGGTGCCTGGTATCTCTTTGACTCGTAAAAATATTTTCTTCCTCAATAGTGAATAGAATAGGTAGGTAAAACTATAGGTAAGGTTTTTTTTGGAATATGGTGGAACGAAAACAAGTTTAAGAGAGGTAGGGCATAGCGAATCTTTGCTCGTATTGAGCTGCCCGTCCGGGGAAGGACCTCCACCCTATAGAATACCGCAGCCAAATGACCTCCGGGTCGTGCTTCTGCTGGTGAGTCCCTACTCGGAGACCCTTCTCCGGAGCTCGTGGGGGGTAAGAGTTGGGCCAGCATGGCAGTGGCAACTGACAGGTAATTAACCAGTTACTTGACAGTTGTCACAGCGACTTGGGCTTCTCTTTGGATTTCCATCAGGCGTAGGAAAGCCATTATGTACTACAGCAAGGATAAGTACAGCTACTATAAAAAAAAGTTCCTATTCGTTTTTCTTAAACAATGTGATGGGTCGGTGTAATTATATCAGCAAGGATCATGGCCTTATCAATAATAACTGTAACTAATGTATTGAAGAGTTTTGGGTTTTTTTCTCATACAATATATTCCCATTTCGTTACAGCCCACTCATGGTCCGGCTCAATCAAAGCAAAATTGTTATCCTTACTCCAATTATTTGGGAAATGTAAACAATATTTTTTAAAGTGCCACCGACCTTAATAAACATGTTCTGAGAGACCTTTCAGTAATGGTCGTTTCAGTCATTTGGTCAATATACAACTAATCTATAAGAAAAGTCGTTGTTAGTACGACGACAGTACACCAAATTCTATTGCCGGAAGCATTTAAAAAAATACTGACAGCAAATTGCTTTCGCGTCACAGACAGACGTGCGGATTACAATCACATGCTCGATTTGCTCGTGCTGTGTTGATAAAACAAAGCATTATCATTGTCTCTATGACTGTATAACTACATTAAATTGCTTCGTTGGTATAGTGATTGTATATATCGCAGTAAAATACTTATATAGGATTTTGATGCCAATCTTATGTCGGGCCAAATACATAGTTACTGGGTTTTTCATAGTGCATCGGAAAGCAGGTTCATTCATTAGTTGGAGCCGAAGGCTTAATGTGCTATCCGATGCACCGCCGCGCCGTGTACCGCCAACTTCCTTACTTTGTGGCTGCTACTTAAGTTGAAGCGCGCTTCAAATTAATGGTTATACCGCCATCAGTCGGTTGCCAGAGCCTCTGTTATTCAGCAGGATGCACCGTAGTGCACTTGGGCTTGAAGCGAAAAGATGATGGGTCGCTCCCTTACATTCCCATTTCAGACTGCACTTGCTATGCTACTATACCAATGAGGCAATATGAGCATAGTAATAGGAAGCGTTCGCTACGCTATTTGAAGGGCCCGTATTTTTTATCCGGCGATGGCTTGTTGACCCAGTGGCCGCGTTCGTGACGAGCCGTGTCTGCGATGCACGCCCGAAGCCCGACACGGAAGCATGCACCATTACGAATTTTCGGGACAAAGTTCGCAACGTCCCATGTTATAGATGTTTTGGCATGAACAAAAAATCGTGCTCAGCTAGTATGAATTTGATGTACTATGCGGTTTTGGATATAACACTTTTTAATATAGGTAATACTTTAGTTAGGTCGGTACTTGTATGCCAGAGCATAACTGCCTCCGCCCCCCTACTTAGAACACTTAGTAAATGATGCGATTTCGTAATCTACGCTTTGTCACTGCCACACTGTTTGGATTAGAGAAAGATAAAGCATCGAATTCGACTACTTATAATTTCTAGAGTGTTTTGAATATTAGATCAGTATAGATAGATAATCGAATTTGAAATTATTATTGTTATTGGTCCTGGTCGTCGAAAATTAAAAAGAGCACCTCACATGAGACGTAGCAAATAAATGAGGTAGTTAGCGGTCAACCTAATTTGTATATTGATCTAAAACGAAACACCTCCCAGAACTCCGAGATTTGAGCCTACTTAAAAGAATAGATGAAATTATTAATTTCCATACTGGACTGATCAAAAATCGAATCATGGACCTAAAACTCAATACGAAAAAGGTCAACCCATCACGTCCCGCGGGTGTCGTAGTAAGCGACTAAGGGAATATCAGGAAACGGGCAGCAGCGTTTACCTGGGTACATGTAAAACCAACCCTAACGTGGTCACTAAGCCAATTGAGAATTGTCATCGGGGGGGTATTTGCCCTCCCCGGACCAGGAGTGCCGGCCGCTTGTTATCTGCGGCAGGCCAGGGCATGCAGGAATATGCATGTATGCTTCGGGCGTTACCCGTGTCCATGCAACTTTATGCTCACTGGCGACACAGGGGGGCTTAGTGGTTATATCCTCCCGTTTCGGAGGTGTGAGTCCCACACAATATCATGTCACCTCCCCCCGTAGGTGGCATGACGGTGCCTAATACATTCCTCTATAGAAAAAAGGTTTGCATGCTGATGTTGAAAAAGCGCAGAAATTATTTTGGCTTATAAATGCCTATCATCTGAGATATAAAGTACGTCAGACACGTTTCCCGTTATTGATAAAGCATTTTCTCCACAATGTTTTCTTTAGAGATCTGCGTTTGATTTGTTTTGGTCCGGGTCGCGAGGGGCGGTGACAGCGCGGGCGGCGCCGCCCTTCGCCAGAACTTTATCGTGTTCAATCACTTCTATTTCGTGTATTTACTGAAATCCTCTATAAGTACATTTGGAATGTTCATTGCTACAGTAATATATGCTTTCATCCCAGTATCACTTCCATGATGTAATTCCCTACCTTACAGAAAGTACCTAATGTATCATACGAAAATGAAGTATGTATCAATTTGACGGCCTCTGTGGCGTAATGGTTCCTAGCGCTAGGCTCCTATCCTAGGATGCAAAAGTTCGATTCTCGGTTCGATCATTTTAGGAAATGACCTCTTTCTAAACTGTCTCGGGTCTAGGTGTTCTGGGAGACATCCCCAGTCATAATTTTGGACTCATAAGAGTAGTACAAGATATAGCTATAGTTTGAGAACAGGTGTTTTATGTGAATTATCTGGCGCATTATTTATTTAGAGTGCGTTAGCATGAAAGTAAACTAAAGAATCTTTTGTCTAATAAAATTATATAAAAAACATTAGCCCCCTTTCTTCGACAGTCTGGTAGAAATAGTTGAAACGAAACATTCGCTTAAAGTTTATGCAGGGGCATTCCTATTTATCTAAATTGAAATCTTATCTTATAACTACACCATTACTAATGCGAATGAGTTTAGTGACTTTGTTTAAAAAAAGTTTTATTCACTCGTTAGGCACCGACGGAGAACCGTCCCCCGAGTGCAGGTCCACCAGGCCCGGAGGCCCAACCTCGACCGCCTCTAGCTAGAGTTGACTCGAGGTCATCTTTCCAATTGCCGCCGAGACCTGGTGGCCCACCTCAAGCTCAGCCGAGACCGCAGTTCCAAACAGGAGGACCTGTGTCCGTCCCACCGCAGCTAGGACCCCGGCCTGGCACTCCTGCTCCGAGAGGTCCTCCGCCCCCGGGGCCAGGCTTACCGCAAGCACGACCTCCCCCACTGCGACCGTTTGGACCACAATCTATCGCACCTCAGAGACCTTTACAGTCTCCTACATCCGGGCAGCCACCACAAAGAGTTCCTCCTCCAAACAATTTGCAATTTGGTCCAAGGCAGCCTCCATTATTCGGAGCTACTACGCCTGATGCTGTCAGACCACCATTAGTGCAACCTACAAACGGGATAGCCAAGAACGGAGCACCAGGTCCGGGACCTGTACCTGGAGTACTACCAAGACAACCTTCACAAGGCTCCTTAGGAGGCCTAGAACCTATAAAGACAATACAAAATAATCCATCCAACCTGGACAACCAAAGCTTAAATAATGCCATGCAGCATGTCAAAAATTCTGAAAATGGCCAGGAGATGCCTACAATGGCTAAAGGCAGGAGCTATAGCATCGCAGCGGCTCCTGGTGCACCCAATGTTTTTAAAGCAGAGGATGATCGGCGAAAGTCCGTTAGTGCGATTGGAGGCCGGATTGAGGACTTTAACACCAATAAGAGCCCGGGGCTAGGTCTTATCCAGGAAGGAAAAACAGAAAGTAAGGAAAATGTCCCTGGTTCTCAAGAAAATATTCAAGAATCATCAAATACTACCAAGGATATCCCCGATCGACCAGAATCTCGTTTGTCCGGTTCAAAAATGACAGAGTCATTTATCGGCACACTGTCGACTCCAAAGAAAAAATTGGATGACGACGATGACGTAATTTTGCAAAATAACTTGAATCCAATGAAGAATGGCAATACTGCTAATCCTAATCAGAATAAAATTGATATATCTGATCGCTCACCTTCTTTAACAAGAAGCGAGGACTCTCCAGAACCACGACAACTATCTCAAAGTCCTGCGATTTCAAATAAATCTTACAGTGTCACCCCGGAACCACAAAGACCTAAAACTCCGAAAATGGAGAGCAAACCAGAAATAAAACCTGATGCATTGAAAGAAGTCAAGTCTGTAGTAATCCCAAATAAAACTGCAGCTAAGTCTCCAGTCTTGGAAACCAAACCACCAATGTCGGCCAATAAAAAGCCAAACGAGCTTAATACTTCTATTACTCCTTCGGATTCCAAGAAATCAACGCCCCGCAAAGCAGCCTCAGCACCAAAAACTCGACCGAAAGGTACAAAATTAATTAGCAATTAGGTGCATTCGTTTATAATGAGCCAAACCCTACAACTATAATTTATAATAATTTACATTGTGATAATCCACAACGTTTCCCAGTAACAACATTGTATATTAATATTTCAGATGGTGACAATGATAGCGGTGTTGACGAATCTACACAAGGACATGTACGTATTTTATTTATTTATTCTTTATTATACAAGAAAGTGCAAATGGCTGCAGAAAAGCAATCTTTGCAATATAATATTTTGTTAATTGTATATTTGCATTGAAATCCTATGTATGTGTAGATTGCGTTGTTAGTACAGTCGCACTTGGCGAGGCCCAATCACCAAGAAGCGTTCGAATCCCGGAACAGGTTAAAAAATATTGTTAGTCGGTTTTCCTTTCAAGGTAATACTGGTCTCAGGAAGTTAGCTGAACTTACCCTAGGAGTTGTTGCTGGGCCTTTCTTAGATCTTGACTCTGTACTCCCTTCAGATTAAGAGTAAAGAAACACATGTTCTTTCATACTTATGCACTAGCCAAATCTAGATCAAGAGAGAGAGAGCAGTAGTAGAATCGTTAGTAGCCATTATAACTCACTTGACAGGCTCGGTGGCTCAATTGGTAGTGACCCCTGCCTTCTGAGCCAAGGGTCGTGGGTTCGATTCCCACCCGGGACAAACATTCGTGTGATGAATACTTGTGTTTGTTCCGTGTCTGGGTGTTTATAATTTGTATTTAAGTATTTATTTGTGGTACCTTCGTTGTTCTGATACCCATAACACAAGTGCTTAAGCTACTTACTTTGGGATTAGAGCAATGTATGTGATGTTGTCTAATATTTATTTATTATTTATTTAATGTCCTATTCATAATTTGTTTAAGGATGTTAATGGATCTCCTGGTTCACCAAACAAGAAACTTCCAAGCAAGTTGCCAACTAAAGAAAAGTCCAGCAGCAGTCTCAAGCAAAGTCTATCACGATCATCGAGCAAGAGTGCTACTGTCAAAACACCAGAAAACCCATTGCCTATAGACAAGAAGAGTAAGTACATATTTGTTAAATCGACTATATGTATGTATTTTCTATGAATTTCATACTTCATAGTAATATTATGAATGCGAAAGTGTGTTTGGATGGTATATGAATAGATTTTTGTTTGGTACTCTTTCACGTGAAAACTACTAAACGGTTTTGATGGAATCAGATATATCCGAAAGTGTGAAGTGTATAACAATGAGTGTAAATATTTTGTCATTTATATTTTACAGAGGTACCAATGAATAAAATACAAGTTGGCAGTGCACCGTCCCCAAATATAAAAGCAGTGAAGTCCAAGATAGGATCTTTGGACAATGCCACTTACAAACCCGGAGGTGGAAAAATTAAGATCGAAAATAGGAAAATTGATTTCAATAACGTAACTCCAAAGATTGCTGCTAAAAATGATGCTTATGCTCCTAGTGGTGGCACTAAGAAGGTAATATTGGACTCTAAACTATCTCTTCTTCTTCTAAACATTACCTAAGTACGTATATTTAAATAACACTTTTGTTTTTTAGATTACAACTACGAAATTGGAATGGAACGCCAAATCCAAGATAGGCTCACTGCAAAACGCTGCTTACAAACCAGGAGGAGGCGATAAGAAGATAGAAACTGTAAAACTCGACTTCAAGGAAAAAGCGAAACCGAAGGTTGCATCTACAGTAAACATCACTCACAAACCGGGCGGCGGTGCTGTTAAGGTAACTTAATTGTAAAACTATCAGTATATGTATAATTTTAAATATCTACATAATTTATAGGACACTTCAAAATACGGGACTTGTGAGTATATATATCCATATAAGTCTGTCTTAGAACAGGTTTGTTCGTAAGGTAGATTGGGTAAAGCTTCGGCGTTTAGTAACAAAACACACAGTTGTAAGCCAGTTGCATAGGTTTCCTTTTCATGAATTGTAGGAAAATAATCACAATCGCACAGAACGCAAAGTCGAATAATATGTATTAAAACAGGATGCTGTAGTTAAAAGTAGTTAAAGGCTCTTTTATTTAATAACAATCGCTATTTATTATTCTCTAGTCAACAGTGGCAAAGAATGGAACAAGAGCAGTGAGTAATCAGTAGCTTTATATGTCCACTTTATGTTGTTTTTACCTTTATAATCACATGCACAATGTTTTGATATCAACAATGTCAATGTTTAGTCTAAGTAACGTTGAGTATTAAAAATCTCACTTTTGATATAAATATGTCCATTAATAAGGGACATACTCTAAGCGTCGTTATTGTTTTTAGTTTGTTAAATGGGCGTTGCCAAGGTGGAGAGCTTCGCATAAACAATTTGCATTCCATGCTTTATGGAATAAGGTCAGTTTGGTACATTTCCCTAGTTGGAGATGATGCCACGAGTATATACTGGTTCGAATGAAAACGATAATTGCGGCTGCTTTTGTCACGCTCTGTTCGGCTTTGATGACGTCGTTGTTGTTACAAAAATGTCTTGCGAATACACAGAAACTATTGAGGAATGTCCACAAAATACATTTACATGTCTGTATCACACATGGGAATCCATTTGGACACAAAGGAATGCCACACGAGACACCACTATCGAAATACAAAGGGCTTACATAAGTAGCTGGTTACAATCGTCTTGATATCGTTACATACACGATTCACACAACTACTGTTGACGTGCACGCTATGAAAATCAATATCGAATTATGTATGCATAACCTTTTGATGGAACAAGCACAACAAATATCATGAAGCATACATGTGTGAAGCACTCAACATATTACCTACACATAATATCTATATACGTACACTTAATTATGTATATTATAATATATCCGAATCATTACATGTTCAATACTGAGTAAGCTTAAATGGGTCCGAAGATATGTCTATTAACGAGTTAAAGTATTTATAGCATAATATAGAAATCGACAATCGATTTGCAGAACACCAGAAAGAACACAATAATGTAAAGATGTATCGATGGAATCATTTTTATATAAGTATTTAAGTAATTATATTATATTTGCACATTGACTCTCCCGGACAGATCGAAAATCAAAAGTTGGAATTCAAAGCACAAAGTAAAGTCGGCTCCTTGGACAATGTAAAGCACAAACCGGGCGGTGGAGACATTAAAATCTTCGACGACAAAGACTACATCAAGCAGGTGGCTGGCCAGTCCCCGGTGCCGGACGCGCTCTCCAGGCAGGAGGTGAGGCCCTTGAGACAAATTTTGTGTTGGGCCTAACTATTTTTTGTTTTGGTTTTTGTTCTCATTCTTTTGTTTGGTTTTGGTGGAGGTGTACAGTTTTGGTTATTCTCTTGTCACAATATCATTCTTATTTTCTTAACCATCCGTTATTTTTGTTTCAGCCCGAATATTTGTACACTTATTATTGAATATAAAGGGAATTCCCCTTCATCAGAACGGCCAGCCATCCCTTAGTATATTAGGTGCGTGGGTTATCGGGCTGGGAGACTTTTATATAACGAAATAACACACGAATAATGTTCTCACTGTATTTTATTGGGCAATCACTACGTTAAACTACTATAATTACACAAGATCACTCAGGTATCTGACGATTAAGACCTAGGACGTCCACCGAACACGTGGATGCGTGCGCGCGTCACGACGATCGATACTTGAATGTCAAAATCGCTTACAAAAATGGCCGCCCTTCCAGTGTTCGGTGTTACGTCAGAGTGGCACTCTGGTCCGTTCAGAAACCTGCTTATAATAAATCGGTTATTCCGAATAATTATCTCGATGCGCCGTCAGGTATTCGAATGATTTTCGCGATGCGCCGTCACGGCCAACCCTGACAGTCGCACGTCCTCGTGCGTGGTTATTCATCTGGACCTGTTGAGCAAGGGTAATCGTTATAATGAGCTCGGCCAGACTACCTGACTCTGGATCTAGAAAAGAAGGTCGGGAGTACAAGGCCTTTTCATCCAGACAGTTTTTGAAGCGAGTGCATAACTTGGATCGGGCGTACTAGGCCCCTTCATCCAGTTATCACTTACCCAACACAACCATGGATCGGGCGTACTAGGCCCCTTCATCCAGTTATCACTTACCCAACACAACCATGGATCGGGCGTACTAGGCCCCTTCATCCAGTTATCACTTACCCAACACAACCATGGATCGGGCGTACTAGGCCCCTTCATCCAGTTATCACTTACCCAACACAACCATGGATCGGGCATACAGGGCCCCTTCATCCAATCAATAAAGTTATACACAGTTTTGGATCGGGCATACGAGGCCCCTTCCTCCAATCACTAGAGTCTAGCGCAGCCTTGGATCGGGCATACGAGGCCCCTTCATCCAATCACTAGAGTCCAGCGCAGCCTTGGATCGGGCATACGAGGCCCCTTCATCCAATCACTAGAGTCCAGCGCAGCCTTGGATCGGGCATACGAGGCCCCTACCTCCAGCTGCTATTCTCCGTTTTGCAAACGCTAGATTGGGCGTACTGGGCCCCACCATCCAGCGGCAAGAAGAACAAAGAATCATAGACCGGGCGTACGAGGCCCCTTCGTCTAGAAACTCATGAGTGGCCCGGGCATACTGGGCCCTTTCGACCCATTTAAACATTTTGAAGATATAGCATGGTTGGGGTGTACGAGGCCCACCTTTCCAGCTATACAAAATAGACGCAACGTTCTCTGCTTACACTTTACAGCTATTGATGTAAAGCCTATAATATAATGTACTTACTAGTTATAATTAGCTATAATTAGGTATTACTTACATCTATGTACTTCCACCTGATAAGTGCCCACATGAAAATTGTCTTCTGAAGCCGTAAGGGAATCAGAACTGGCTGTCAACGTGTGTTCACTAGAGATTGAGACGGTATCACTATCGAATGACTCTACTTCACCACTTTCATTCTCACTGACCGCCGTCTCGGCATCCTCTTCCGCATTAACTAAAGTTGTGGCTATATCTACTAACCCCTCGAACCCTTTTGGGACTGCGCGCAAATTCTCATGTGAGTACTTATAGGTACGGTTGGACTTATTGATGCTTTTTAATTCATATCGCTCATTTTCTAGGACCCTAACTATTACAAAAGGACCTTTAAACTTTCTTGAAAGTTTAGTTTGATTACGCTCACTACTCCTGATGAAGGCGTAATCACCTTGTGAGAATGGTCGAATCGTAGCTTTGCCAGGGCTTAACCAGGGTTAAAACTCTCTTTTTGTGATTCTGCTGCCCTAATGATACTGCTTGATGCCCTGTTTCTTATAGCCTCTAGATTGAATCGTTGAGGAGAACCTGACTCGGGAGATATTTGAGCAAGTCCTAGTGACTGTGCCCGAATACCAAACATCAGCTCAGTGGGTGTAAATCCTGTGACTCTAGATTTAGTACTATTCATCGCTAATTGGACCTCATCTAATTCATCCCGCCATATTTTATTCACATCATTTTCGACTATGGTGAGTAGACCCTTACCCCCAGACCCTGCGTACCCTACGCATGACCCGCTCTACTTGGCCATTGGCTCTGGCAGAGCCGGTCGCAATCAGATGAAGATCGATATTATGATTGGCACAGAATTGTTTAAACTCTGAGCTTATGTAACACCTACCCTGATCTGCAGTTATTCTTTTTGGAGCACCAAAAAGAGATACGGCTCTTTTTAATGCCTTCACAGCGCAAGCAGCATCTAAGGACTGAGTATACTCTAAAAGAGTGTACTCTGTGAAAGCATCTATAATGACAGAGACGTATTCCTTCCCGCTTACTTTACCTGTTAGATCAATATGAAATTGTGTGCCATGGAACACTAACCTTAGGAATTGGGTGCAATCTAACTTGCTGAGCGCCTGAGGGTCCTTTCGAAGATTTGCATACGATACACGAGTCAACAAAATTTCGAACGCACTTCGACATCTGCGGAAACCAATACCTACTGCTCATAGATTTTATCAAGGGTTTTTTCAGGGCCTAGATGTTTTATTTCATTGTGTACATGGTTAATGAGAGTCCAAATAAGTGACCGAGGAACTTTAGGCAGCCAACTACTAATTTTGTTCTAATCAAGTCTAAGATCTCGGGATCTCTTTGCTGTTCGACTTGCAACCAGCTCCCGTGAAGTTCAACAAAGTTTACAAGCTTACAAACCCTTGACGCAGAGTCCGAGTCAGTTGCATTGGTAACCACAGGCGCCGCAGTAGGATTCCTTGACAGGGAGACCGCGTGTCCCATGCTTCGACCTTCTTTAAACACGATCTCGAAATCGTATGCTTGCAAAATTGCCCACCAACGATGGACACGCGGTGACAAATCTGTTTTAGCTTCAGACGCTTTGAGAGAACTGTGAGATGCTGTCCGTAAAGATAATGACGGAAATGCTCCACAGCCCTGACCACTGCTAGTGTCTCCAACTCGTATGAGTGGTATCTTGATTCGACTTCTGTAGTATGGCGGCTAAAGTATGCGACTACATGTGGCTAATTATTATATTTCTGAATCAAGATAGCACCATACCCGTCAGAACTTGCGTCGGTATGTAATACTACTGGAATTTCAGGATTGAAAATCGTTAAAACTGGCTCAGATGTAAGGATTTTCACAATCTTTTCGTGCCCTTCCGCTTCACTTAGTCAGCGGATAAAGAGCCCGAACCCGCCAGATTGGAAAAGTTAGGAATAAAGCGTCGGAAATATGATGCTAACCCTATAAACTGCCTAACTTGGGTAGCAGTGGTTGGGATAGGAGCCTGCGCAAGCGCCTGAACTTTATCGGGATTAGGCCTCACCGCACCAGCCCTAATGACGTATCCTAGATAATTGACTTGAGTTTTCATGAACCTGCACTTGGAAATATTAAAATAAAATCCTGCTTCTACTAAAGCTCCTAATACCGCGTCCAGGCGCTTCAATCCTTCTGTAACATCTGCTGAATAGCAGAGCACCATATAAGCCAAAGCCATAGTATCCTTAAGAGACTTAAGGGCTCTATATATGCAACGCTGATGGTATCTTGATTAATTTGCACCTGAATACCTAGATCCAAAATTTCTCTACCTACTATGATAGATTCAGATATAGAATTATCTGAGACGACATGAAATAAAATTGGCATGGTGATACCCTGGATCTGAACAGTACTAAGAATTTGAGTCGTACATTCTTTATTGTCTCCCCCTATACCTGTCAAGTACACCGACTCACCGCGCCTCGTTCCTGGGATTTGTTCAACTAAATTAGTCTGAACCAACGAGCATGCTGAGCCGCTGTCGAATAAAAAAATGGAAAAGTCTTACCTGCTGCAGTCGATAGTGTACCTCTCATCAATTTGCGCTCACCCACGTGAACCTCCTTCCTTGCTGTTTGTTCGCTGCCCGTCTTCTTTTCTGGACAACTGGTACTCAGGTGTCCCGGTTTCCCGCACGCGAAGCACGTAACAATCTTCTCCTTCTCCGGAAATTTGTAGGTAGATAGGTGTTCTTGACGTTTGCGGCATTCCTCCATCTTGTGGCCTCGGTTGCCACAATAGCGACAGGATCCGGTGAATTTATTATCTAGCCCCATACGGCTCTTTTTCGTAAGTACTTCGCACCTGTCGTTATCCTCGTGACGTCTTTTGATCGAAATACCACTAAGTATACGACATAGCTGCGCTCGTGTCGTTACTGTATACGAGTTCAACTCCCGCCTGATCAGAGCGTCTCGTTCACAAAGGACTGACGTGACAAACCCGGCAATTACGTCCTCTGGCATATCCACTCGCGGTATGCGTTCTACAAGACTCCATAGACGTAAAGCTGCTTCTGAAGCTGATTCCTGAGCGCCAAATTGAAATCTCAGTATATTGTCAAAGTAATCTTGAATTAGCATTGGCTTCGCGAATTTGGCGAGAAGAATCTGCTTTACTGTAGGCCACTCTATGTCTGACGTTTGCAACTTAGTGAGACTAGATGCAGCCCGGCCCTTCAACGCATGTACCAGAGCTAAGAGGAGGTCAGTGCCGGATAGTTTTTGACTAGTGACTATTATCTCAGTAATTCTGCACCAACCTTCAATATCCGCTTCAGGGTCATCTGGATCGAATTTGACAAGTTGAGTCGAGTTGTGCTGCACAGGTGTTTGCGTAGCCGACAATAACCGGTTGAATATTGACTCCATCCCAGTTAGTAGACTAGAAGCGTCAGATGTGCTATTTCCGAGCGTTTTTGAGCTTTGTGCACTGTCTAAAATAGTCTCCTCAGTTTGATTAGGCCCTCCTAATCCCACTTCTGATAAAGGGAATTCCCCTTCATCAGAACGGCCAGCCATCCCTTAGTATATTAGGTGCGTGGGTTATCGGGCTGGGAGACTTTTATATAACGAAATAACACACGAATAATGTTCTCACTGTATTTTATTGGGCAATCACTACGTTAAACTACTATAATTACACAAGATCACTCAGGTATCTGACGATTAAGACCTAGGACGTCCACCGAACACGTGGATGCGTGCGCGCGTCACGACGATCGATACTTGAATGTCAAAATCGCTTACAAAAATGGCCGCCCTTCCAGTGTTCGGTGTTACGTCAGAGTGGCACTCTGGTCCGTTCAGAAACCTGCTTATAATAAATCGGTTATTCCGAATAATTATCTCGATGCGCCGTCAGGTATTCGAATGATTTTCGCGATGCGCCGTCAAATAGGTAACTTTGGGATATTGTGTTGGATTTTTTGTTGTGCATCACTAACCAATTTTCATTCTACAACTGTGTTTTCGTTTGTTTTTTTTTGCTGACACTGTATAATAACATTTTATTGTTGCTTTTATTGAACACTTTGATTCAGATAACTCTATTTATTTTACCGTAGAGTCCGCTGCCACCGCAACCGCCGAAATCTGATGAGAATCTGAATCAACAGCCGTGTTAAGAAGACACGCTAGAAGACTTCGGATATTATTATTCGAGGGTTATTACTAACTTTTTATAATCAAGAGTCCAACTTTTGTATTTTATTTTTTAAGTCGGTTAACGATACATTTGATGTACCCAGTTTGAGTGACTAATGTGAGCTTGTTTAAAGGAATGTCCATGGCATCATAATCAATGTCAATGATTTAGCATATCCTCATAGACAATACGTTGTGAACTGTTTGTTTATTATATCTTTGATTCATTTCATTGATTAAATCAATTGTTAAATTGGATGTTGTAGTATGTTGTATCATTATTAGATCCATGTTGTTTCAAATCATATCTTATTTATTATAAACAATATGTTTTGTTTGATACAGGTAGACGCTAATTTTATCATGAGTGCCAATACAGTGTACCTACCTAGCAAATTATATCTTAATCCGCTATTCATATTGATATTCATCATATTTGATTTTATATAATAGAGTCATCGTACTACATAATGTATTCACATATAGGATTTTACATGTATACCTACACTAATACAATAGTGACTTCGACAATGCAGTTTGTTGTACATTCACTGATAGTAGCACCATTTTTTGTTCCTGCAATTGCAATTAGGTAGGAGTGATATTCACGCAATTTGCGTCTAATTAATTATACGTTAATTGTTACTATAACAAAGAAAGCTTTGTTAATGTCTGTATTGGTTTTAATTAGTAGTTATCTAATGAGTATTAATTATAATTTGGGATGCTGTAGACAAGGGGTAGAGTTCTTGGCACAGCAAAGTAGAAGCAACAATATCGTGCATTACACGGAGCATTATACCTCTTATACCAAATGTTTCCTAAACTTATAGCTTTTTTACGTATAGCCTGATGTTAATTTTTGTAAATGAAGCTAAGCATTTGTATTTTTGTAAAATTTGCTGTGGCGAGAACGAGGCGGGCTCGAGATTGACTGACCAGATTTAAAATTAGATTAATAAATGTTTTATATGTAACTACGACTATATCTAAGACGTAATTAGGTTTAGATAGCGCGTTCATTGTTAATGCTTTGAGCCACAAAACTTTCTTGAAATGCAACCATTTTGACATAATATTTTGCTAAATTTTGATAATTTAATGTCATATCACACGAGTCTACGTTTTATTAAACTAAAGTAGAGAAAATACTACAACTTGTGACCTTCCATATAATTGGATTTTACTTAATATAATGCCAGTATTTAGGTATTGTAATTAAAATTTGATTTTTCATTCCACAAATTATCTAAATACCTACTTATAACTAATCACATACTAGTTATTGTAGGAGATCTTTACTCAAACATAAAAAAATACATGTTTAAATTAAATATTAGGGTATTTTGTGAACGCAAATGATTGACGTGTAATGTAATTTAGTAATCATTTAATATAACTTAACACCAGTTATTTGTTTTATTTATGTAATGCTATGTAAATAGTAGGTACCTACATATTGAGAGCTTTCGACAATACTCAATTAATGCAAAGAGTAAGCGATTTCTAATCGAACTGGTTGTTATAGAAATTGAATTTTATTGGAACGGTGTAAATTACCCTCAGTTTAAGACTAAGAAATTGTTTCTTTACATCAGATAAACGAAAAAGTCAAAGACTTTTTCTCATGATTGGGTTAGCAGCCAACTCGATTAGACAAAAATAATCTTACTATTCCATCTCCCCAGACAAGTTGAGTGTAGAAAATACTATCACAATGCACTCGCACGCACCTAGTCTACGACAAAGCGGATATTCGGGTAAGTTCTACTTTATTGCAGTCCTTAGTTTGTACGTTTTAGTATCTATATAAATACTAGTACTTAGGCAGTTATCGCTCGCATTTCGTTTCTATATCGTACACACACGTTGCAATTCGTCATTACAATAAGTGGTAAGAAAATCATCGTTACTATTGATTAAAAAAACCCTATGAAATACTATCGATCATTGTGAAATAAACAGAACAAGACTTGAGCACACGTAAAAACCCAAGATCATATGAGTTCTTGTCATGATTTTTAATGTCGTACCTACTTATCCGTTCGATGTTTGATAGACGTTATCAAATTGTCTTTGGGATTTACAGGATTGTTCGAGGTGAGTCGAAACGACGGATCTCGTACTGACTGCTTATACTTGGCCATTAATAGGCTTTTTAAAACAATTAAGTAGCTAAATAACAAAACAGAATTCAATTTAGACCAGCCGTTAGGGTGCTTTTATATCGGAGTTTTGCTATGCGGTGATGATGTTTGATATCTACCAATCATAATTATACAGTCGTTGTAGCATACCATGTAGCATTGGTTTTATATGGAAGAATATGTGCTATAGATACTTAGTCGCGAGTAGTGTAGCTGTGTCAAGTACAGAGTACCTACATCATAGCACATCTTACTAGCCCTACAAATCGATATCAGAGGAAACGATCACATAATTTCCTTACTTAGTTTCCATATGCTCGCAGCATAGCACATATCTGGTGAA
Organism: Conogethes punctiferalis; assembly: GCA_031163375.1. Taxonomy (NCBI): domain Eukaryota; kingdom Metazoa; phylum Arthropoda; class Insecta; order Lepidoptera; family Crambidae; genus Conogethes; species Conogethes punctiferalis. The sequence continues at coordinate 11,462,739 of CM062082.1, read as the reverse complement.
ACCATACTTAGTTGTATACCAAGATGTACGAATCTTCCTTAGCGCACTAGATTTATTGTGAGGTTTTTATTGATGTCACAAATTGTATGTAGGTATGGCTATAATTCCTCGCACCCAATAAATAGGCAGAGGCGACAAGGCTGGTGCCAATTGCCTGCCGCGGTCAATGCCTCAGTAGATACATATTATTTAAGAACAATTTCACAATCAAAATGTGTCTGTTTCATTATTTATTCAAGGTTTTGTCTTTTTTATAATTGCAATTTTCACGTTATACTTAGTTTGTTAAACTTAAGGGGTAACTTTTAAAGCAAGAGAACATATTAAGGTGGAGCGCAGTTTCTCCTTTTTAATACCGCGTAACTACGTGTTCTTACGTTTACTCTACTTTTAGTCTCAATACCTTGCCTACTGAATAACTATGAACGTTTTTTTTAAGTATTTAAGAAAAATTTATCGCGTTTAATATGCCGATTCATTTGTATCATTGCCTTACCCAATTCAAAGCAGATTCTTATACTTATAAAACTATCGATGCGCCCCATCTAATGCGTTTCTTAAATAAAAAATCTAATTAAATAACCAGTACTTTTCTAAATTATATAAATAGTAATTAAATATCATTTTTAAAAATGACGTATATAAATAAAGCGCACATTATGAACTCTTCTACCATTAAACAGGATTACTACTACGAGGAGGAATGGCTTGAAGAGGAGCGTCCTCTGTCGCGGTGCCGGTCTGCGCGGGCGCCGCGCACGCCGCGCACCCCCCGCGCGCTGTCCCCTCGCCGCAAGCCTCCAGCGATGGCCGACGAAGACGCCTTGGTGCGGCGGAACAACGAGCGGAACAGACGCGTGGCTGGCCGCCCGGCCAGTGCTCGCGACCCGCCGCGCTCCGCTTGTTCCAGACGCGCGTCTGTCACGCAGCGACCAGCGTTTTCCGTCTACTGAGACCCATTTGGATGGTAGTGATCGTTATTTTGGTTTATAAATCTCTATTCTGAAGTGATGCTCAAAAATTGCTTGAGTCAAGTTTTAATTAACTTGTAGGTACTGCAGTACACAAACAAAATGCAACGATGTAGACCGCAAGCATGGGTACCTACTATCTTTTTTTTTACTTTGACACATCGTAACTCCCGATTTATCGAGCTGATTTTAGGTGAGAAAAAACACTAATAAAGACAAAATTTGAACTACGTACCTATGTTAAATTGGGTTTGCAATGGCGAAAAGCCCTACTTTCGAATACGGACGCACATTCAAATTGTTAACCTAATAGGTACTTAGATACGTGCAAAAAAGAACTAGGCATAGTAAAATACCACCACGTTAACACGACCAAGTATCAAAAACCAGTTGTCAAAATTCTTGGGCATTAATTTAGAATGCAGTCGTAAATTTCCCTACTGTCAATGTTAGTACCTAGCTTGTTAGCAAAACCTGAGAGTAGTGAGCGGAAAATTGTCGGCATGGCAAGGCCAGTCAACGTACTTTACTTTCCGCCCTCGTCAGGAACACATGCAAAGCTCACGTAAAATTTAGTAATAACAATGAACTTAGTGGTAGCTGCACGAATACTTTTGTATAGAGATATGGGCAAAGCCATTAGTAAATTGTTGAAAAAGGAACCACGTTAATAACACAAATTCATTATTTTATGAAGGAATACAATATAAGTGCCTTAGTTTAAGCATGCACTTTAATGAAGGTTGAGTAAATTAAGTATATATGTGGAGTACTTTTCTGGAAAATTATATAAAAATAAACCTAATAGAGTAACCTAAGATAGTATAGCACAGTTATATCTAAAGTTCTAGACCTTATTTTTAGACATTTGCGGTCTTTTATACCTACACTTATTATTTAAGTGGCGCATGCTGCTAAACTAATAAATGATAAAAAATTACCCACGATGTACTTTCATTGTCCTAATGTACTACGTATAAACTGTAGATCTGCACTGAGATTTCTGTTTAAAATTTAAGATTTGCAAGGTCGCTTGTTTTGAATACATAGACTGAGCAAAATAACGTAGTCCATAGTTTTATAGCAAAGTGTGCGTATTTTAGGTGTCATAAGATTTTAAAGAACACACATTAGGTAATTTAGAAACATTTATCATACGATCATATAGGTATTTCTTTTCTTTGTAGGCACAAAAATCTAATAGGTCGAGTATGTCTTCGACTGACTGTATTCGATGTCTGCTTCATCTTCCTACTAATAACAGTAGGTATCTATCTAATTAGGAACTAGGTAGGTACGTAAGTTTCAATTTATTTGTGAAACTTTATCTTGAAATATTACGTTCTTTCCTAACGAAGTGTCATAAAAGCTTTTCGTAGTAATCATAATACTATCTTTAGAAATTGTGTAGAAATTATTTCATGATTAAATGGTTCAACCAAAATGTTTATTTTATTTTATCCTTGTGAAAGTACCTACTTATCTAAACATCCACATCACTTAAATTTTTTAACATTATTAAATTTATACATAATCAGTTATCTATCATACACAGTTTGAACTTTGTCTTTATTTTAATGGATATTTACACCTAGTCCAGACAACAAGTAGGTATTGTGTCGTAGCTGTTCAAATTATTTTCAGCATCTAAATCAGACAACATCACATACATTGCTCTAATCCCAAAGTAAGTAGCTTAAGCACTTGTGTAATGGGTATCAGAACAACGAAGGTACCACAAATAAATACTTAAATACAAATATAAACACCCAGACACGGAACAAACACAAGTGTTCATCACACGAGTGTTTGTCCCGGGTGGGAATCGAACCCACGACTCTTGGTTCAGTAGGCAGGGGTCACTACCAATTGAGCCACCGAGTCAGTCAAAGTGTGTGAGAAAAGGAACTTAAGAACCGACATTACATTAATATCATCTGAATCCGAAAAAATAAAACATATTCCAATATGTAGCAGTCCTAGCCCATATCTTTCTATTCACCTCTTCCTCGTTTCTATTGAACCCATATTACGTAAAGAAGACGAGGAGAGAGGCAAAATGTGGCACAAAACGGATTTTTTACAGTAAAAACTACCTATAAAGTTAACACGACTTCGTTTTACGCACCTTCAAGGAGCTTAGGTACTTCAAAACCTTTTTCCTAATTAGTTGGCCAAATATAATGTCAAATCGGTGTAGCTATTTCTAGAAAAAATATAGTACTGCAGTTTTCTAAAAATACAAATGAGTAAATTTGGCTATATTTAGTAGATACCTATATAAATTAGAAAATGTTATGAAAAGAAACAACAATTATTTTGTTTTATATATTTTTAATTGGTGTACATGGTTATGCATTACGATATATTTTATCAATTGTTAATTCATTAAATTATGGCACTTAACACAAATAAAATACCTTTAAACAATACATACACTGAATGACAAATGTCGAAATATATAATCATTTAACATTATTTTCGAGATAAACTTAAATATAGAATGTTCGGAATTCATTTCTCAGTCGTTCGTTGACATTTCGTAAGACAAAATGCCTCTTTTTTGTATTTTATATTTTTTTTTCTTAAGAAAATAAAGTTTTCAACTCAAAGTTCAACTTATTGATCCCGATCGAAAATTATAAATAAAAAATCTTACTCACAATTATTGTAAAAATAACTTAAATCACTTGTACCGTTAAGGACAACTAGCTCACCACATTCAACAATATTACCTTAAAACGAACGCGCAGGAGTTAATGTCATTTTATAAAAAACCTGTTCAACATCATCCGATAATACAAACTGTTGATAAAAACTTACAACTAACAAACTCCTAACTGCAATAGGGTAGGTATATGCGCTAACTGGCAAGCGAATACGTGAAGCGGCGCCAAGCTATCGAGCCGCGGTCGGCTCGCTCGCCTGCAAGGCATCATTCGACTAATACTTTAACGGCCATTAGGGTTTCTTTACTATAACTAAATACATACATTGATTTGTGGAAGCATGCTCAGATGCTACTCGTACGTAAGTAGACGATACAATGATTACTCCGACTGATGCAACAAGCGCACACGCACAACACAGTAACACTATTATAACTTTAATACATACAAAAGGCCACATCACATCATTCAGTCACGAAGCGCGAATTAATCTAAAATGGGTTACGAGACGCCTATATTACAAACCAATTTTCGATAATACGTATGTCATGATCTAATAATATTTTCGCTATGTTTTCAAATAACATCATTAACATACAGCCTAATTATTGTAGAAATTATTTCTATTGTACAGACCTAATTTTGTGTCAACTTACGTTCACCTTATTTGTATGAGATTTATCGTGTCGACGAGCCTCTAGTTTCTTTGATCGCTGAACGCAGTTGGCAAGACTTTTGCTATATCACACACGCCTCGAGAAAGACACCGCTTAACACGCATACAATAATTTTGATCGCTAGAAGTATACGAGTATACCGCTACTTCACCAATGTGACTCGATGGCACGACGGACTACGAGAGGAACTGTATCGTGCATTTCAAAGTTTTGTTACAAATTTTGACCAATAATTTCACTACTTGGTAATCATAACAATAATAATTATATACAAATATTTTACATCGATAAATACTGACTTTAGTCCACAGATATAATATAGATTACATGAGTATTAAGTCGCGAATATCAATAGACCATATCAATGAAAATGATGTCTTTCCATCTTGAGCAATACAAATTCGTACCAAAAATATCATTTCTCTTAGCGACCCGCATTGAAGCAGTGATATGATTATGTATCACAATATTCGTGATTTCGAAAGCAAATACGTTAAAAGGTTTTTACAACAGTATTTTTTAGTTAGCTAATTATTGACAAATGAATGAGGTGAGTGCGGCGAGGCGAGTTATTGTCTATGAGTCTGCTTGGTTCCAAGCAGTGCTGGGCAGAGGAAGGTGAGGTGGATAGGCGTGAGTGGTTAATAGTGACCGATTGTTAAGCTCCAACACCATTTTTAGATTCCGTTTCATGATAACTGCGGGCCAACTGCAAAGGATGGGCATTAAGGTGGAGGCCATGCTATTAATACAGTACACCTGTTAATTTACCCACAGCTATAACAAACGTTTTGACCCCCACAGACCGCGTGTTAGGAAGGTGCTTGGGAGAGGCAGCATGCTATTAATATCTGGAAGTGAGTTAACTACAATCCGCGGAGAATCCATCACATTATATTATGTAGAGTGAAACTGATACCCTCACCGCACCAATTATTATATTGAGTTTAACAAGCTTGTTTCTTTAATACAAAATACATTACACATTAATATATGGAGTAGGTACAATAACTATCAAATATTTTATACGTTTATATTACAATACAAGGGTAATTTTAGACATCAATTTCAGTTATTCATTTATCTAAACATCGAATTATTGGGTGCCTTTCTCTAAGCAAAATGAATTTTGATTATCAATCGCAACACCATATAAAGTAGTTCGACCTTAAAGTATGAGATTTGTCCTTAAAGTAAGACGTAAATAATTTACCTATATCACATCCCATAAAGAAAATATTTACTGTTAATATCGGGATAAACGCTCAACCATTCACAGTAAATATTTCACGATTAATGTTTCTTAGAATAATAATGTTATGTACAGTCCAAGACCTTGTCGTGCCTTAAAACATAAGACTAGATTTTACTACTACTGAATCAGAAATGTGAGAGTTTGGTTTAGTGATGTTAATGGAGTAGAAAATATTAATAAAAAAATGTTTAATAAGGTAACATTAAAGTAAACCAAGGCTTTAAAGAACTAAATGTATAGATAGAAGAAATATTAAAGATGAGAGGTTCACTAGGATTAAGTTATTATACTCATATGTACAAAGTTTCTTGAACAGCATTGTCCCAAACAATATTTTCACTTGCAACGTTTTAAACCGATTTCAATACACAATCACGAACCCTTTATACACAAACGAATAAGTTTCTTGCCAAAATCTTCTTACATCAATTCCATGTTAACACTTAAGGAATAGTGGATTGCTTTTTTATTAGACAGATATAATACCTAATGTGTTACCAAGGAATGATTTTATAATAATTTACATCCGTCCAAAGTTGCTGTTCAATCTTAGTGGGCGCCAACAAGGCTCCCAATCGTGCTATGGTTGCCAATATCAGAAGTCCTCTAACAAAACGGCATCGCGAGGTACTAGACCCTTCTGGTCGCCTCTGCAGCACAGCAAGTATTGGTCGTCGACCTCAAGAATCAGCCTAAGACGCTCTCCCTCATTAAAGGCTAGGTGACCGGAATCAGACGGCAATCGATGCCAGAGCGTTCGGACGTACCTGGAAGAAGATGGTAGCTGTGTAAAGACTATTGGTTGAAGTGTGTTTTAATCTAGTGGGGCTCATAACTACGCTATAAAAGTAGCAGCAATGTGAGTTCTATGGAGACAAGAATTGTAGGTATGTTTCCTAAAATGTTAATCATTCTTTATGGTTGTTTTCAATATTATAGTTTCCATTCTATCTGTCTAAACTATTTAAGGTTTACCTACTACCACCAGGGTTGAGCCATTTTCTTCGTGAAATAGAAGTGTGCAAGAATTTCGGTTTCAGGGAAGCACGGTCGCTATTGTAATTACGTATAGGTTCCCTTCTATGATCTGAGGTTACAGAGTTTATGATATCAAACGCGGGTTTGACACAGTGACACTTGACATTTTACCTTGCGGTGATGCTGGGTAATGCACGCGCGAATTTTTTTATAAATAAGCAATTATTTATAAAAAATTCGCGCATCTTTTTAACCAACTTGAAAAAAAGGGATAGGTTCTCAAGTCGACTGATTTTTTTTGTTGGTTGTAGTTAAAGTTAAATTAGTAATGTTCAGTTTTGGGTAGACACTTCGATGCGCTTTGTTTCTGCGCCAGTACAAATTGATACTAAAAGAGGTCTGTCAGTAACTTACTCCCGTACTTTTACTTATCTCATGCTGGCTGCGACTGTGGTGCACCACTGCAGACCATGGCACATTTTGCTCACCTGCCAGCTGCCTCACTACCTGTACGGTAGACGATCTTTGCAGGGCGAAGCGACAGTGGTATCCAGGTCGCCAGGTTTTGGAATGGTTTTGTTTGAGGTACCATTGACTCGAGAAGAGGTAGAAGTAACTTGATCATTTGGTAGTGACCTCTGTCCTCTGAGCCAAGGGTCGTGGGTTCGATTCCCGCACAGTAGTAAACATTTGTGTTCATGAGCATGTCTGTTTGTAATGGTCTGGGTGTTTTCTATGTATAATATGTATTTATTTACAAAAAAAATGTATCTAAGTATGTTTACCTATCAGTTGTCTAGTACCCATAGTACAAGCTTCGGCTTAGTTTGGGGCTAGGTGGCGCTGTGTGGCCCAGCGTGGCACGTCTTGGGTTATTTATTTACTTACTTATGCTTCTGCTGATTGGTCGTGTGGTGAGGCCTGGAGGCGGAGGAGGAGGCGGCCCTGCGCGGCGCGGCGGGCGGCGGCGCGCGGCCGTACGGCAGCGACGACGGCCGCGGCGCCGTGCCCGTCTGCCACGTCTGGTCCACTCTAGACGTCCTAGTTACCACACACTCATTAATGCACCGTGATACCGAGAACGTGCTATTACTATTAGGTTAGGTTATCAATCGACTTATGAGTCGAGTTGAGTAACAGAAATCAAAAATCATACGTTCGTTAACATGCTCGATCGTTGATACCACAGTATCGAGGATCGAGCATGTTATTGATTTTTTATGCTACTGAACCTGTATTTGATATTGAAATCTCTATAGAGACATACATAATGCATCGAACGCATAAATCAATCGATTAACGTTTTAAAAACTTAGGACCGATTTTCCAAGGCAGATAAAAATAAAATCAGAATAAAAAGCAAACAACTTGCAATAGTCATGTAAGTATGATATACACACATAATATATACCTATTTATAGTTTATCTGCCGAATGAAAACCGGTCCTTAGAAAAAAATATTTTATATAAAACACATGCCAGTAAATAGGTGTATCAAAAAAAAGTTACTTTATTTATTGCTTTGTTTTGGATTGAATCATAAGTTTACTGGAAACGCCAGAAATTATAGCATGGCTAGTATAAATATTATTTTATTACATATGCCAATCCGTTTTTAATTCATTTGTTATTAGGTACAGTAACATTTGTATAAATAGAACACATCCATAGATTTTTTATTAATAAAGATGGCAACCAACAAATTGAAATAGAATATTAAGATTCTTCCCACATGCGTTTGAAACATGCTATAATTTTAATTAATTAATGCGCTGGTACACAAACTGCATGAACAGTTAGTAGTGTTAGTCTTCCATTTAGTTTACATACGAAGATTTCTTAGCATTTGCGGTAGGTTTAATGACGGCATCATTGGACAGTCGAGGTTTGGGTGTGGATGGTTTCTTCGGTGGCGTCTCAGGTATTCTGGAGATATCGGGTACAGTGATACATACTTTATGAAGCGGAATAAAATATTTTTCTATAAGTAAATATATTGCAGAAGAATTCATAGAGAGTTATAGTGCTCAATATAAACAAATTAAAATAACAGAATTGCTGAAGTAAATAGTTCCACCACCTAATTAGTTACATAGTGATAAAAATAGCAATAATATAGATTTTCTGTCAAAAACATGATGGCTTCCAAAATAACATCACTCCAAATTTTTGTTTTGTTATAGTGGCAAAATAGTGGTTTCCCCTCGCCTGATGGTAGGTAAATGGTTTTTTTAAAGTAATGCGATGATAGGCCAAGGCAGCCTTGCTATCATCACAGATGTGGGATGTCACCCTTAAGGACAAAAGACAGGCACAAAGGAGTAGTAGGTACATGTCAACCGGCAAGTACCAAAAAGACTAGTTCTTTCTCAATTGCCACTTATGAATTTTCAAGCCTCGTAAAGCAAAGGTGGGAGGAAACACCTGTCCCATTGAAGTGTTCCTTTTTTTTTCTAAACAGACATGTACAAATTTTGATGTTGCAATTATACCTACTCGTATATATATACCATACCATAGATGGTAACCAGCCTTACCTATTCGCAGGCTGTGGTGGTTTCTTGCTCATAGTGCCGGGTCTTGCCGATGTGCTCCTAGGTGTAGTCGTAGTAGGCGAGGTGCCTTTTCGAACCGGCACCGGTATGCCCCTGTAAGTATTAGATTGAGTGTAGGTATTGCTCAATTGTATAATGTGACCCTATCAAACAATTGGTTTATCAATTTGAATGCGCAATTGCGTCAAACGGTTGTAATAACCATAAACACGTAAGTCTTCTTATTCCTGTAATTGATAATAAGTTACTCATGTTACTGTTTCGAGAACAATAACAAAACAATAACAATAGAACACTTAAATACATGTATAATGTTATTTGTATATCGAGAGTATACATTTGAAATTGGTTATTCCTTCTTTGGGGCTGGTATTGGGATAAAACCTTTCAAGGACGTATAACAAACTATTCTAAGTATCTAAGCTTGTAGGCTAAATAAGTATTATTTAATATTCAAACAGTTGTAATTGTAACGATTTAAAATTACTAAAATGTTTTGTCGGGGGCTTCTTTTAGATTATTATTTTATAATTCAACCAAAGAGGGCTGGTTTCACAATTGGAATAAGTGGTAAGATCAGTTCTCTTTATTCTGGTGGCCCTGGTGTTGAAACAGGCTCAAGTTAAATAAAATGCGTAATTTGGAAATTGCTTGAGGTGAAGTAAAATTGCATTCAGATCAAATCTGGGTATTGCACAGCAACATACCTAACGACTAAGTTTCCTTATGGCATCATGGAGGTCAATTAGTACACGCAACTAACTGACCTATCTCCGATCATTACAACAAAATACTGACTGTCTATTCTAATAAATAGGTTCAAGAACTGTAAGTATGGTAAAGTTGACTGACCGGTGTTGGTTTTTGGCTGGCGACTGAAGAGTTGGCGCCTGTGGCCGCACGGGCGATGACACCGGCCGGGGTATTTTGGACCCGCGCGCGGCCGCCGGCGAAGTCTCACCTGGGAATCATTCATTAAATTGATATCTATCTATTCATTAGATTGACTGGCTCGGTGGCTCAATACGGATGATGACAAGGTATGAAAATGAAGAAAATAATTAGTCCGTCTCTTAGATAATAAAAAAATATAAGACCTGTATTTTTTGTTTTGTCGCAATAACAAGAAAATACTTAGATATAGCGCATTAAAGTTACGGAGTGGGGGCTAACTACGTCACGTTAGAGTATATTTTGTACTCTAACGTGACGTCATGTGACATTTAAAATCAATGTATCTTCGTAAGTTTTTGAACAAGAGGCAAAATAAAAAATACGTATCCAATATTTTTCATTAATCTATCTGATGGACATTAAATTATTTTTTAGTCATCATCCCAATTGGTAGTGACCCCTGCCTTCTGAACCAAGGATCGTGGGTTCGATTCCCACCCGGGACAAACATTGGTGTGATGAATACTTGTGTTTGTTCCGTGTCTGGGTGTTTATATTTGTATTTAAGTATTTATTTGTGCTACCTTCGTTGTTCTGATACCCATAACACAAGTGCTTAAGCCACTTACTTTGGGATCGGAGCAATGTATGTGATGTTGTCTGATATTTATTATTATTATCTTAGGGTGCGTTTCCACAGAAGCGGAGCTCATCGTCATCAACAATCTACTGCTGGACTTAGGCCTCTCCCATTGCTTGATCCCAGGCTTCTCGCATCCAGCACTTGCCGACCATCTTGCGCAAATCGTCACTCCACCTGCCCTGAGGGCTTTCTAAACTATGTTTGAGGAGTTAAGCTGAGGAATGATAATGATATTGCTCAAATCACACATCTCATCTCTGCTCCACTTCAGTGAAACAATGTCAGTGGTCAATTTATGTTAGTCTCGGCTTAACTCCGTGTAACCCATTCTATCGAAAGGCACCCTTAAGATATGTATTAGATCATTGCTTAGATACAGCTTGTTGACGTTACGGCAGTGCTGAAATAATAGTTGTTACAAGCGCACTGAGTAGGTAGGCACTTATCAATACTTATGTACCTACTACATAATGAATCGTTTGAGTGTTTAATGTTTATGCAAAAATCTTATATCATTAATTAAAGTACATTCGGTATCACATGTAAACGGATAAATATTGCAGTATGATGGACATGTGAGTTGAAGGACAAGGATACTCGTACTTTGGTCACATGTGGTTGAAATATGTTTCATACAAGCTTATACTGTTAATATTTGTATGATCAACAGCAGACTGTTGCTTGTGTAACGCGTATTGATAGTGTTATAAAGATAATACATAAACAACTCTGGGAAGCGGATCTTAATCATATTTTGGGAAAATGTTCTTGAACACGATTAGTAATTCATGTTCATGTCTTATCATCTCGACTCTTCTAGAACTTCGACCCTGGCGAGAATACCGGGAGTTTAGCTGTTAACATGTATAGCACACCATTGTCTGCCTCCCCGTGACAGACAGTGATGTACGAAGGGATTCTCCTCGAAAAAAAAAGTTCTTATGAAATGCAGCCTAAATATACATATCTTTAAGGCGACTGACGGGCAGACATAGTGATCTATCAACGCACAGCCCAAACCACTGGACGGATCGGGCTGAAATTTGGCATGCAGGTAGATATTATGACGTAGGCATCCGCTAATAAAAGATTTTGATTATTTCTATCCCGAAGGGGATAATATAGAGGATGGAACTCTATTCCGCGCGGACGAAGTCACGGGCACAGCTAGTACAATATAAAAAGCAATAGCTTTACCTGATGGTGTACTAGGGCTCTCCGCATTGCTGAGCAGTTCCCACTTGAGTTGAAGCCGCCGGAACTTGCCGCCCGAGTTGTTGCTGTTGCCGGTGTTGCCGCTAGCGGCGCTGCCCGCGGAGCTCGGCCTGAATTGTTCCTCGCCACTCGTGTCCAGCTGGAACACAACGTCGTTTTGTATTACGAATCGATATACGATACGATTAAGGATTCGACTATTGAATTGCAACACAAATCATTGGAAGGTCAAGACAAGTGACAATCTGCACCCTAACAGTAAATTTCATTGTCAAAAGAGTTTATAATGTACAGAAACATCTTGAGTGAGGGGCATAAGATCGTTGCAATTTTATGACACTGCTTGTTAGAAATACATAATATCTAATATCGTGGCGTGGAGGATAATAAATTAAATACCATACTATTTATATCAACCAAAATCGTTTAACTCCGTTTATCAATGTATTCAATGAATGTGATAACATCTATTTTTAAAGACAAACTCGAAATCACTATTACACAAAATAATAAAGAGGTTATCTACGAGAAGGTAGGAACGAGTAAATAAAAGCTAGACCTGGTGATATTTTTTAAAATTCAAGACAGCATTAAAATTTTAAAATAATTATACTTAACTGTAACAGTACATAAGAATGGACGTATTTATTAAGATTAAAATACAAAACGCAACTTGTTTAATGAGAAATGGTCAACGTAAATAAGCATTCCAACCGCAAAGTAATATTCAAAAGCAGAAAGCATGTGGCTGTGCCAAATGAATAGTCCTGCAAATAATATAATAGGATTGTGATGGGCTACGAAATCAAGCACACTCGAACACACAAGGCTCCACCGAGTTACCTTCGTCTCATTGCCAGTAGTCTTATTAGTCGGCTTATTGTTCTCTAGGCTGTCCGTGTAATCGTCGCTGTCGTCAAACACCAGCCGATCGAATGCCTGCATCAATTTTGAGCCCAGCTGAACCCCTGACCATCTGCGGTTTGTCTCCATTTCTATTCTGCTGTTGTTTGGACAGATGTCGTAACCGATCGCCGTTGGGTTAACGCATGACCGTGGCCGATTTTTCTCTATTATCGGCTTTACGTTGGCCGAATCATTCAACAGGTCAGGGGTGGATGGCTCTTTACTCTTTGGCTCTTTGTGCCTCATGATGACGCTAGTCTGACAATCATCGCTCGACAGGCCGCTAGATTGCATAGATCGCACCAGTTTCAACAAATTCCGCTGATTCAGTGTTAGTGGTGGGGTGTTAATCGAAGTGGGCTGTTAAATACATCAAAGACGTTTTAGCATCATGCATCATGCCATCTTTCGTTAGTTAGGAAAGTTTTGTCAAGGTCGGACTGGATATCGATTGTTGACAAAGCGTTTATTTGCATTTTATGAAAGCTGTGCACGAAAGTAAATGCTATAACTCGCGTAGACAAGAGCGCGCCGTGAATCGTGATCCGTAAGCACATGCAATAAACAATAAAATGCAAATAAAGCAATGTCTGCTCTGCCCCGGTAGGCGGGAGTTCAGAATATAAAGATGATATTGGTACCTACACGAATGACACGTTATTGTGGTTTACTTACCCGACAAGATAGTAAATAGTGATCGTTTAATTGTTAATGTTTACTTTACTTACATTTAGCAGATAATTAAGTGAACTTACCCGACTAGCAGCACGCATGTCGCTTTCTATCCTCTTGAAACTTCTATGTAGTTCACGCATTTCAAACATGAGATCCAAAGAGAATGGGAGGAGCTTCAGAGGTTCTAGACTCGTCAATAAGGTGTCCAAAAGCGTCCGACATCGGGATTCTCCAATGCATCCGGCGAGGATCAACGAATCAGAATCGTAATGCTTGGCAAGAATGGATTCTCTAGTTCGTATATAAGATACCCATGCGTCCACCGATTGAGCACTGTATAAGTAAAAAGTATGTTAATATTTTGAAATAAAAGCATAAGAAATTTATAATGTTACATTTAACTTTACTACTTACTTAAGAAGACCCAGTATGAAAGCGTTAAACTTTACGAGACCTTCAGTAACAGCATCTTCACTATTTATTCTCAGTACTAATTCATTTAAAGACTTAGTTATTGGACCTGTAAATTAAATTGTAAGAATTAAGCAATAGATAACGTAGTTCTCATTATATATATTTTTTAATTCTTTGATCAAAACTTACCTTGTCTTGCTGTAGATTCGACTATTTGCCAAACAGAATTATTCACGGCTCCAAATGAAGTTTCAATACTTTCTTTGAGGCCATCTCTAAATATGGCATATAAAGCGGGGCACAACGCATTCAACGCAATTTTGGCACAAGCTGGTGACTGTTTAGAGTCTCCCAGAAAGGCCAACTCTGCTTGGTCAGTTGCCGGAGAGAAATGTTGAATAAGCATTTCTACTGCATCGGTCACATTTGAGACTAAAGCTGAAAAAACAAAATGCATGATGATACTTAAATATATATCTACACTCATATTATAAAGAGGAAAGATTTGTGTCTATTTTTGTATGTTTGTAATTAATAGGCTCAAAAAGTACTGGGCCGATTTCAAAAATTCTTTCACCAATAGAATGCTACATTCTTCCAATTTGATATAGGCTATATTTCATTTTGGAAAAAATTAGGGATCCTTGGTAAAATTTGAACAATATAATTGTCTACCCCGTGCGAAGCCGGGACGGGCTGCTAGTTTATAATACATACATTTCTATAGTTATATCATATTACGTTTTATACACCATACCTCTTTTTTGTGACACATCGATAAGATCGTATTTCCCTCTCGTTTCGTGATGACCGGGACTCATAAATTCATCGGGACTGACCTCTGCTTCTTCACAAATTGGCATTTCAGCCAAATTCTTTCCCTGTAATAATTCCATTTTGTAGCTTAATAAGCACACACATGTATCTTATTGCAAATAATAATCATATTTGGCGCAATGATGAATGATGTGTATAAAACAATTGCTTGGAATGATTTTAGCAATGATATGCTCAGTGCTACGTTTTCTATATTCGTACGGATAAGCGTGATGCTTACGTAACCAAAGTAAAATAAATAATTAGGTAGGTACAAATAAAAATAAATGAGGCAACCAAGGAACCAAGGTACTCACAGAAATCAACGGGCAATGGCGTGAGCAATGCTGAGCAAACAGAAACTATTGTTACCTGGTAATGCCTCTGTGCAATCACTGCAGAAATATTTGGTGAATTAGGTGGAGTTGTGATTGTGTCTACCTTCAACTCGTCAACAGCTTTCAGTTGATTTGGTTGCCCTTCAACCTTCGCCTCTGATTTCTGCGCAAAGCTCACGGATTTTTTACTATTACAACTACTCCCACTTGATTCTGTGGACCTCTGATTCTCCTCCTGAGATCTTTTCATCTGGAGGAATTTCGAAACTTGATTTCTTACCTTCTGTACTTGATTTTGATCCCACTCATCCATATTTTGACAGTTGACCCCGCTTAGTTTTAAGAATTCCTCTAGTTGCTGTAAGTCGGCACTACTGATGAGCGCACCAGGAGGAGGAAATTCCGTGTACTCCATTTTCTTTGTTCTTGGTTTTGGCAATGGTGGTGTGTGAGGTCTATGGAACTTTAATTCATTCGACTTTCCAGATTCCAGACTACTTTCTGTACCAACTCCTTCATCTTGGTAGTACTCATTATAATCTGCATCCTTCTCAGCAGCATCCAGAAACTGTTGTGATAATCTTTTTGCTGCTAAATCGTTATTTTTTCTGTAATCCACATTTTGGTTTTGGAGATAATATGGTTCTTGTAATGATCTTCTCTTACTTTTATGTTCCGTTGCAGCTGTCATGCATACTACGGGATCTTGCATATATTCTTCCATTTCGAACATACTGTAACGTTTCGCATGAGAGCTGGATTTACGAGTTTTATCCATGGATTTACGCAATATACTTTTGGGCAGTGGTGGTCTGGGAGGTGCAAGTTCTCCTTGTTTACTAAGTCTGGTTTGATCAGCTAAAGACAAAGATCGCTTAGGGATCGTAGGATTTGTTCTATGACCATCATTGTTAACTGCACTAGCTTCTGAACTGGTAGCACTATCATAGCGGTAAACAAATAAGGGATTGAAGTTTCCAGCTGGTGCTGGACTATTTTGTGCTGATGAATCGGTCAGCATCGTTGATGACCCGCGGTAGCCGGAAGATGGCTGAGTTGCAGTACTTGAACTTGATGACACTGCATTAGTATTTCCTGCCAAATTGTTGCAGTCACAGCTCATGGGTCTGTTCTTAGACTTGGACGAAGGAGTTGTATTACAGAATTTTTCAGTACATTTTGTGTTTTGCATTATTTCTGGTATTTCAGACAGAAGTTGCTTACATTCCACGGGTAGCAAAAAGTTAAGAGAGTCCCAATCTTTGATGTGTCCAACACCTTTTTTCTTCAGCATTTCCACATCATTGCAAGAGAATGGACGTTTTCCTTTAACTTGCAGTCTATTTCTTTTGTTCTCACTATTTCTAGGTGATACGTTCACTTTTATAGGATTCAAATAAATATTTGGTCTGCCGTTCAAGAAACTTATATCAGGTAAAGTATAGTTGGGATATAAAACAAACACAGGTTTTTCACAATCACCTTCCTTAAGTTTCTCTAAAAAGGATGGTTCAATTATTTTTAGTATTTCACGTTCATGAGATAAAGTTGACAGTTGCATACTCGATGTTTGCATGCTCTTGTCTAATGTATCAGCCTCAATATGAGTTGAAGTTGATTTATGATCACAAGGTTCTCGTTGCAACAATCTATTCATTTTCGTTATTTGCGTACCGTCTGACTCAGAACAGCTAGAAATACTAACACTTGTAGCTGACGATTGTGAAGAATATGACTTTCTATTACTTCTTAATTTTGAAGGACTGTTCATAATATTTAAATTAGTTCTCTTAAGGTGAGGTTTATTCACAGTGGCGTATAAATTGCTTTCACTATCACTAAGTTTTGTTCCATCCGCCGTTTCTTCTTCTTCAATTAATACCTCGTCATACACTCTGTTGTTGAACGGTGTAATAACTTGTATTTCTTCATAGATTGTTGAGTTATCATCTAAGTTAGTGGGCAGTTCTGCTTGTGGTCGTTCTACTGGTTTAGAATCGCTAATTTTCTGTTCTCCAATAGAATCTCCGCTTTCACCTCCTGAGCTGGACGGCCAACACTCTGAGCGGTCTAGTTGGTCCATACTCACGATTCCATCGTTACTCATACTTTTCTGCTTCATAAATAATTTTACTAAATTAAATTGTTTTGGTTGGCTTTTATCTGATGATGTGTGATTTTCAGTTGACGATGTACTCATAGGCTCCGAATGTTGACTTCCATGTGAGGAACGATTTTGTGATACATCGTACACTTTCATGCAAGTTGGGGTACCTGTTAGTCTTTGGTTGGCAGTAAATGAGTCAACCTGTGAAAAAAAAAATTTTTTTTTTAATTTTTCCTTATTTATTTATTGCATTACGAATTAAATCATAGTTTGTCCACTCGGTCATGGCAGTTTTTATGACATAATATTCAAAATATTACAACATACCGTTGAGGTGCTCAATACCGTAGAATTGATGGAGCTACTCATGAGTTTTCGCCTGTAAAGATTTGGCAAACTTTGGCTTTTGATAACTGAGTTGTTCATTTCATTTGTTGCATCAGTCGATTCATTAGAATCTTCATTATTATTTCCAGATGGATGTCTAAAATGTATAAAATATGTATTAGATTATTTAAAAACCACATAAAATTTAAATGTAACGGTAATCAGTAATATATTTACCTCCTTAAGGGTGACTGACTGCTTTGTTTCTTAAGCTTACTCCAAGTGGTTAATCCTAAATCGCTTCTTGCCATAGAAGTTGTTAATTTGTTAGTTAATTTTTTACATCTTTCTAATAATTCTAAATTCCTGCGCGTTCTTTCATCATTATCTAATACTACGTTCTCGTTATCTTTACCCAATTTGTCTGAAATAGAATATGATGCGTTAGTAACCATATCATGAGTAATTGGCTGCCGTGATTCAGAGGGAATGCCATCGTTATTAACAGTGTAAACATATCATGTTATCATGCCAAAACAATTTTGTATGCTCGGAATTTAGACTGAACTTGAAAAAAGTTAAGCGCTTATCTATGGTTGTATAAAAATGTTGATGAAAAAGTTACGAAGTTATGCTCAAGCTTACCATGTTTGTGATTGACGGCCAACTCAACGCACTCACTATCCTCGGAGTATGTGGTGAGACTGCCCTCAAAGGCGATGGTGTAGTTGTCCTTATTGGCCTGGCAGGTGAGTATGAGGTCCTGCTCCGTGGGCAGCTCGCAGTCGAGGCTGTCCACGCTGAAGTGGACGCCGTGTGCGCCCTCCTTTACAGGAGAGAACAGCAACTCCGACTTACATATCGACATCGTATTGATAGAACCGACGGATTCTTCACCCTAAAAGAACAAAACACGACTATTACACAAACAATAGGACCTTGTTTGAACGGTCATTCTACCCGATTCGTAACGCTTTAGTCATTGTAATGTCAACTTCAGTGAAATATGTAACACTTTTACAAGCTTGTGTAGGAAAATCGTAGATGCTCAGAGGTGTTCCTGTTACCGTTCTGGGAAGATTTCGAAACACACGCACAGAGCATAAACATTTACGTTTAGTTATAATTCTGGACGCGGATGCAAGTCGCGTCTAAATTAAGGTACTGCACCGCGGCTCGCAACTAAACATATTATGACATACATTTGCTGCGATACTAAGTTAATCTTTATAGACTATCCTAATAGGTATTTCAGATAGGATATTATGTATTATTGTATTGGATAAATGATTCCCACTAGGTTACTTATCATTCATGCTAATTGAATTTTTTTAGGTCATACATCAGGACCACATTAATCGCAACGAAAAATAGGATTACAATGCAAATTTTGTCAAAATTATATTCAGTCTTATATGAATAAGCAAACAACTCAAAAGGACATAACAATTTAACAATATGGCGGATGAACAATTGAACAGTGTTATCATTCCTTTTCCTGCTACAAATGAGGTCACAAATCAAATTGTTACTCATCACAACGGACCAGTTGTGTCACTCGGATATTTTGTTGCTGCGTTTTACCTCAAATGAAAAAATAAGGGTATTAATGACCATTAATCTAATGAGGGTAGATAAGCATTGCCGATGAACGAAAATAAAACAATTGATGGCAAACAATTGTAATGCATTACTGATAAAGAAAAATTAAAAGCTGTGTGCTCAAATTCATGGGTAATAGGTATATTTTAATCAAGTTATGAAAATAAAATAAAGATTGAAATGTGTTATTGCAGAGTATTTAAATAGACGTCAATTGAAAAATTACATTGTGATTGAAAATAAACATTGTAGGTGGTCTCCCATTACTTTATGTGTTTTTGATATAAAGAAGAATTATTAATTACTTTATAGAACACACAACAAGGTTAGAATGAATTTTATGATTAAAACTCGCGTGACTCACTGAGTAATATCCATTATAGGAGTCCCAATCGTACTCGGTCACACCCATTTTTAATCCCAACAGTTTATTTCCACTGTCTCTTAGAACCACTAAATCAATCACCAGCCACTTGGTCCGTATGGCATGGCGCCATTTCACACTGATAGAAACAAGTCAATCAAATAGGCCCAAAGGGTCCACTATCTTATCTAACGCACACACCACTATCTATTAAGTTTGTATGAGCACTTTTACTGGAAAATGTACACGTGATCGGAAACATCGCAGGAGTTTACAGAAACAGCACTCCCGGGTGCCTGAACGCGACTGGGGCTGCGGCAGTATTAATTTTAATATTAGCCATTGCATGCGCTTCTCAAACTTCACTCACACAACACCACACGGGATTACACAGTTAACGTCTTCTCAAAAGGGAGTCTAAGGCGCGTCTGTTATCAAAGCACAATAGCATTCTGTTTACCAAAGGGCGCCGGTAGTTTGCTAATTAGCGTGAACTGATAAGAGTATAATTAGTGATGAGTGTACCAACACCATCAAGGTCGTAAGTGCATGGTGTGAATGCTTATAGCACGTTATATGTACAAATGTAGGCCCTTGTGAATTGGGAAATCGGATGGCCCAGAAATTTCAATTAGCGCGTCGCAGTTTGGGAATATATGTCGGGCAGGATAGACTTCATTGGCAACGCACACATGTGGGCAATATGTGCAGGATCACACATAGATAATTAAATATAGCGCACACACACTAGCTACATCTCCGAGGAGGGCAGGGAATGACTGTATGACCGGGGGAATAACGAGCATAGTTAGAGTGATTGACGCAATTTAGTGTGAACTCACTTTGGCGCACACATCGACATTGGTCTTATTTTATCTTTACTATTGGTACATCCCGTGGGAGCAAAGTACGTAACGTACTGGAGGGCTAGTTGTGAATGCGAACTGTGCGCTCTGCTTTCTATGCAGTGTGTATGTGTGGAGTCCTCATGAGACATAATACAGTTAATTGGAGTAACGTGACTGTCATAATGGTACTTGTTGAATTCTGTAATAGTTCGACCAGAAGACTGTTTGGCGAGTATTATTATTTGGTAGCCACTTCAGAATTAGTAGCACTGTGCTTAGTTTATTTTGGTTAAAATAATGACTAACTCTTTTGACTGCCTGTTAGGTAACTCAGTGGAGAACTTGGTTTTATTCATCATGATAAATTTGTACTATACTTTAGTACTCGTATTATTGGGAGTGATAATTATTAGTACGGCAGTCAAAATGACTGCAAAGGTCAGAAAAGCATTGTCATTATCATAATAGGTAGCAGTACTGAGGAAGGAAAAGGCTTTCACTCCAGTAAGTAATCTGGCCTTCGTAAGGAATCAAACAGATTAAAAAATTTAGAACACATCAATAACTTTTATTCATTTTACTAAACCGTAATTTTAGATTACGTTGACTTAGAAACTTTTATACAGATACAATGGACCCCAACATAAGAATTTGACGTTAATTTTATCATGAAACTGTCAAGTTTTGACGCGGGTAGTGTTTTCATAGACAGACATACCGACAGATGGACAACAAAGTCATCCTACACGGGTTGTTTCTTCAGATGTACAAGTCTCTAGAAGTACCTAAATGTTTAAATTATGTAAGTACATCTATAATCATTATCGCAACCCACTCTATAACAATAGTATTTCTATTTCTTTAGAACTGCCCTACGAATTGTTATCTTTTTAGCAAAGCTATGTAAATACAAATGAACAATGTCAGTATTTACAAATCAGTAATGTATTTGAGTATTTATTTAGAAAACTGATTATTGTTACTGTGAGCAGACAGGCTAGCCTATTTGCTAATTAACAACCTATCTACCGGTCTGTAAAAATCTAGGATCAAACATGTCATAAAAAGTCTAATAGCAATTTTTGGAAAATCATGCTATTTGTTAACTAGTCAATAATTTGGTCATGGTATTACTAATTTAGTCACTAATAAAAAATATATCAAAATAATCTATTCAACTCCATATTCTAACGTACCTATTCATGTAACTTTTGTCAATGAGCGACATCTAGCGTTAACTAACAAAAGTAAGTTCTTAAACTAGTGACCACTACAAACTAGGTGGCGCTCCGAGATCGATACTCGCCCAAAGGTGTGTGGTTGCCCAAAGTGGTCTTCTTATCCTTGACATAATCATAAATGGTTTGATGTTCATGTCATGTGTGTCTATAGCGGTTGTAATCGTGCTAGAAATTATCAGCGGCTGTGTAATGAATCCTAAGCATATGAAATGAAACATTGAACAGCATTCGAGGCGAACCTGCAAGCTACTGTCGATACTGACACTGCTGTCGAACCGAAACCTTTCCATGAGTGAGCTCGAGATGCTGGCGAACATCTCGCCTCGGGGGTTACTCTGCAATACACCATACAAATAACATCACCCATCAACATAGCTACTCAATTGTTAAGGAACTGAAAATAAACATACATATAATAATAACAAATAAATCATAAAATATATAGGTACAAATAAAACTGGTTTGTTAGTTACCGACACCAAATCGAAATCAGTAGATAATGGAACCAAATCTATGTATGTTAAAATGAAATCCAGTTAAAATGTAGTAAGTAGGAATGTATGATAGATGGATCTCATTAACGTGAAAATGGCAGCAAAATTTTATTAAAACTCTTATAAAATTAAATGTATGATTCACTTCGTACTAAATGCGTCGTGGACAAGAATTCTAAACGTGCAATGTGACATTACAGTCATTGCAAAAAATCTCTCTGCCCCGGTATATTAATAAATAATGTACCTAATACCTACTTACTATTTCAAAGCATTACAACTTTGGTACTATTTTGTGCAATAAAGTTTGAACATAATATGTATAAAACAAAATTTAAATTACAAATACGGAAAATATGTCAACCGATTAAAAAAATTTGCTCAGAACAATGGTGCTTTACGTTCTTATTACTTACTTAATTCATCGTTATAATACCTATGTATATGTATTAATATAATTACTGTCATTATTTCGTTATACATAACTATGTATGATATTTTTTTCATTATTAAGAATGACGAATAACATGATTAAGTAGATATAACTTTTATAGGTAAGATTTCCAAAATTTATCATTTAACGATGTTCTATCAATATTTAATAATCTATGGTCAACTTTATTAGGTTCGAAGAAATGGCTGTGGCCTGCAGTGAAATCTACTCTTACGCAGTACCATAACAGGAATGAAACTGATTACATTACAAAACGAAAGTTGATGCTCCAATGGCAGGTACTTGATGTCATACCACGTGAAATCCGACCCTTAGGAGTTGATTTTAATATAAAAGTTGAACGAAATTGAACACAGGCTAAGTAAGCGAAAAAAAAACTTGTCCTTTTATGGAAATAATTCCATAAAAGGACAAGTTTTTTTTTTACAAAACAAAATTTAACACGTAGTTTAACGGATCCATATTGGTAGGTACTTACATGCAATTGCAAAGGACTGTTTCGTAATATTGTTTAATGTTTTAATAGGTTATCAGCTCTTGATCGGAGTACTTGGATTTTAAATTCTTTACAGTAATGTCGGATTTCTATATTAAGAAGTAAGGTGACATATCGTATTACCTCGCAGATTATAATAATGCAGAGAATATTATCAAGCAATGTCTTATTTTGGTTAATTGTATTACTGCCACGGTCAGATGATGATAAAAATGTACCATTTTTAGCGCAGTAAGTATGTCAAAGCACGTGTTGATACATATTTCCAAAAATGGAAGTGTTTTGAAACTTTAGAATTCAATATTCAGTTTTATGCATTCCTTCATTTGCATTTTCAGGGCGATGCATACAAAGCCAAAAGAAAGATAGATCGACAGTATGAAGTCAATGTCAATAAATGTGACATTTATAAATTACCTAGATCTGCGTCCTCGTTACAGTTTTGAAATGCCGCAATATTTCTTTACGGTTGTGGTACATATTATTGGGATTATTACTAGTACCATGCAGGATAAGTTGTGTGTATAAAATAAAATCTAGGCAGAGAGGAGTTCATCTATTATTTAAACAGATAATACTTATTATCGATAAAGACATCAATGTCAAGATAACGCCTTAACGTTTAAACCCGTAACTTAGGCGGTACTTACTTTTTAAAAGGTAATGTCCATTTGAACCTATAACCATCTAAGCTAAAGATCCCCGAGTTTACTGGTTAAGGAATTACCTATTATTATTTATGCAGTATCTCGGGATTCTTAGATTATAGAACGATTAATGTTATAGCGTCTAAACTCTACTAAAAAGCGGCCTTATCTTAGTCAGAACTCACATCATGCGTTCTATCATCAATGATGGTGTCGTGAGGCAAGTTGGCGGTCATCAGCAGTGCGTGTATGTCTTCGGTCTTGAAGCTCTCCATGTCGGCCTCGGCCAGGTTCGCGTCCAGGTCCCGTGCGATGTCGTTGTACCTGGAGGTGAACTCGAAGCGGGAGGCCAGGTCGCTTATACCCTTGTAGGAGGCCGACACGGAGGAGAGGACTGAGGTGTGGTGGCACGAGCCGTCTCGGAATATTGGGCTGGAAAAGAGATAAAAGATGATATCAATATAGATAGCACATAAATGAAAACAGTATTTTTGAATAATAAATCTTCCTTCTGGTTATGGAATGGAGAGACTACCATTGGGGCATTGAACAAAGCAATCTAACTGATTGGATTTTGGTTAGACATACGCACTTTCCCTGACATTACATTTTCTTCTACTCCCGTGCGATCAGTGAATCTGGGAATTTATACTGGACTTATAGTTCATTTAGTTTATCCAATTTAACTGAACTAGAATATGGTCGAAATATTATCCGAATTGTTTTATTACAACCCTCAAGTCTAGTACAAAGTAAAAACTTGAATTACTGCAACCAACAGGCCACGTATGACATCGAACGAGGCCTTAGGCTACAAATGAAAGTTTTAGTCCTCATCATCATCATCATCATCAGCCTATCGCAGGTCACTGGACATAGGTAGGCCACTCTAGTTGTTCGCCACTTTGATCAAACATCAGGAGACTTTACTCTTAATCGGCAGTATTTAGCTATGCCTTCAATTGTGATGGTTATACCGCCACCAGTCAATTGCCAGAGCCTAGTTTGTTAGTCGGCAAGATGCACCACGGGCAGGTGTGGGTGGCTTAGAGCGAAAAGAAGATAGGTCTCTTCCTTACATTCCTGGTAGGTAAGGGTTTAAGTGATACATACTTATAGTCTAGGAACCAGAGGTAGCCGGAGTTGTCGCAGTGCGCGTCGAGGTCATCGTGCGCGGAGTGCTGGCTGCCGGTGAGGCTGGTGTTGCTGTTGCAGTCCTCGTCCGCGGCAACTCCGGGGCTCGCCGCCTTCAGACCCAGCCGTGGCGGTGGCCCTGAAACGAGACAACGCACTTGTTAGTTCATTTGTCAATATATAATAATAATGTTTGGTACACAGCTCAAGTTTGCGCAGGACGGCTGGCAAGTGCTGGATGCGAGAGGCCCGGGACCGATCGAAGTGGCAAGCATTGAGAGAGACACACACAGCTCAACCTGTATTTTTGACCTCACATAAAAAACAAATGACCCAAGATATGCCACATCGCCATTCCCCCCCAAACTAAGCCGAAGCTTGTACTATGTGTACTCGTACTAGACAAGTGATAAACTTACATAAATACTTTTTTTGTAAATAAATACTAACAGACATGAACAAATGTGTACTGTGCGGGGATCGAACCCTTGGCTCAGAAATGAGCCTTCGGGCCAGTCAAATTAAATTTGTCAATATTAATGTTTGGTTCACAGCTTAACCTGTATTTTTGACCTCACATTTATGTACACATGTTTCGAGCAAATACAATTTATCTTTAAGAGGTTCCAGGATACGAGATTATGTAAAGTAAAACATAACTAAAGAAAAATCAATTGAAACATTCAACAAGGTCAAGAGACTGATGAATGTAGACCTGCATGTAGACGAAGCAAAAGTCGTGTGCCAGTATCGTAGCAAATGGAAGGAAATGTTCCGTGCCTACCCCTCTAGGAAAAAGGCGTGACGTTATGTATGGATGTATGTACCAAGCTCATCACTTCTATCATTACAAAATTCAAATATCTTACCTAATATCTCTTTGCAAGAATCATACAATGTCAAGAAGTTGATTTGATACTACTAAATGCCTAAAACAAATTCCAGGGCACAAACCACTTGAGCACATGATTAGTAAACTTACATATGTTGTGTCTGGCTTGTGTTTCTAAACTTGTCAAGCGTTTGAGTTATGGGAAATAGTAAAATAATGAATGAACGAGAGTAAAATAGTCTTAAATCTTACATGGTCAAATACCTAAGTGAGAATAAATGAGACTAGCAAATCTCAGTACTCAGGAGATGTAGTGGAGGAATGGAGGTGAAGTGATGTTAGAAGTATAGAAACGATAGATGGAGGTTAAAGTACATAGTGTTTAAATATTTAAGTTGGTGTATTGAACTTATCAAGACCTTTTGTTGTTTAATTGGGACACTTCAATCCATTCATACTTTAGGTACCTACCTACTGTTTGAACTGATTTAACATTTAATTAAGAAACTTCTTATATTTATCATTTATAGTGAATAACTCATTTCCGGACCTAATTTGAATTTATCTTTATTTGTATAGAATTTGAAACGCATAACACAAAAGTACATAATTATAATCTTAAACCAGATAAAATTATTTTTTTAATTATGAAATTGTACTAGCCTTCAAGACTTGATAATATTCTCATTGAATGAGATAAGAGGTATGTGATTCGAACATTCTTTGTTTCACAGATGACTCAAAGGACACAAGGCATTAAAACATCTTTAACGATCATACCAATCAGCGAGCCTAATTAAAAATTTGTTAGGAAGCTACTATACCCAATACGAGTATTTAAGAAGAATGCATTTAAAGTGATTGCTGTATCTTCTTAAGTAGGTACCCATCAGAAAATAAACAGTTTAGTGCTTGATATGCATATATGCAAAATCTATAGATTTAAGTGAAATAATGTTTAATTTTAGCTGTTAATTTTTTGATTATCCTATTATGCATGTGTTAAAATAATTGCTTTCATACATTTTCAGTGATATTTACAATTGTATCAAAAACAAAATTTATATCGTGTTCACATTATGTAGGTAGCTATTGTACTTGACAAAATTTTTAATATCAAGATATGGAAGAAAAACGGAAATTCACAGTTCACACAAATTATTTATACCTATTTATCTATCGTTAGATTAACTAATAGTTAAATTTAACCAGCCCTTTTGAGTCATGCGGTAAAAATAGATACCTAACAATGGATGAATACTTAGCGCATAATAGTTATATTCGTGGCGCCATTACGCCGTCAGGGGTAAGTATTAAAACACTAAAACGTAGTGGTAACGTGTTGTTTGTTTATTCTATGGAGTGGCCTGTGGGCGGGCTGGCCGGACCGCTTGCCTTGTAGGGAATGTTGCCGCGCATCCAGAAACAACAAGGAAAACTTGCGCGACATTAGCTCCGTAAACGAAAGAAGGTCAGAAATTTTAATGTGATGTTCTTACAAGTGGAGTAGTTGAAATTCTGGTGGAAATAAAAAAACCTGTTCGTGTAATTAATTGACATGTTGAAATTAAATACATTTTTAGAGGAACAATAGGATAACTTATTCTTAAATGTTCCCTAGCTAGCATAAAATAAATATAAATTGTCCATAATATCTGACTATTATATTTTTCCTAAACGATAAGAAGGATCATTATGATTTATCAATTATTGCGATGATTATTTTATTTCATCTTGTGAAATATTGAAATGTGACATGCAATAATAACATTTGAATTTCAATATCAAAGTCAGTCAGTCATCAAATATATTGATAGTACAAATACGGAACCTAGGCTTGTATAATCAGAAGTCAGAATAAAGGCTTTATTCCCAAGACAGAAACATCGTGTTAAAATTTGTTCGGGAGTCAAATAATATTTAACATCAAACAGAACGTTTCTATTCAAGATGTCATTCATCCCGCTGCAGCGACTCCAATGAGGTTAACAATCTTCTCAGTTAGCAATTTACGGGAATCTGAAGACTAGACTAGATCGCTACAGGCAGAGTTGGGCCGACCATGACGCAAGTGCGGTTGACTCATCCGAGGAGCTAAGCCCGCCCGATTGTTTTTGTTACTGTGCTCAGCGAGACTGGTTATGAATTAATGAACGCGTGATTCACCGATTTCCTTCAAACACAATCAAATGCGTAACGTCGACAGGTCAGTCACAGGCGTGTATAAGTCAGGGTGGGATGTTTGTATATGGTCATGGATGATTGATGAGGATGTCAGACGTACAAGCTACGAGTATGATGATTACTTAAGTTCAGCTGACTCTCAGACTCACGACCGTTTGCCCTCACTCTCATAATAGAGTCGATTCTGTACTAACCCTGATCTATAACAGAACATTTGCGGTTAGAGCATAATGTGGAAGAATGTTGACCGGTGGGCGTAGTATGGGCGGACCCGGCATGGTGTCGGCATTAAAAATGATGTAGTCGAGAGTCCCGTCTCGCGAACCGGCCCCATATGTTGGGATTAGTGAGGAATTGTCCCGTTTTAGCTGGGTTTGTTATGACTAATAAAATATCCGGTCCTTATAATAATAGCTTAAACGTGGGTGAAACTACTGCGTCTAAATGTTAACCGAAATTACTTTGGCATATTTCGACATTGGGGGTTAATTAAGTATAGATTGCAAAAGATAACAAAACCTATTCATTTACCTATTACAATAGGAATAGATATAGGTAACAGATAATTGGTATTTTCAAAAATAAAGTGCAACAAAGGGATCAGAAAATAGATGGCAATAGCAAACTATTCAGCTCATTTTAAATGACATCATAGTATAAGAATCTTAGCAATTTCGATGCATTCAAAACTTAAACAGGATTCATCTTGTCATGATAATATCACAAGACGGGCATTTGATGCCTGATTCGTTTCGCATCTCCTTCTTATTCATGAGTTGCATTCAAGTATGTTGCATACACACATTGATATTTCCGTTAGCGACAGGCGGATCCCATTATGATAATACTGTATTATGTATATACCTACTATGGGTACGTACCTACATATCCATAAAATTAAAAAAAGTAAAAGTAGACAGTCTAGACATAGTTTCGCCAATAACTCTTATAATGGTTACAAGCTGTCATTGACGATGGTGAATTGTATAAAACAATTAAACTTATTATCTGAATGAAGTTTTCAAGCAGTTTCATAAGATTCGAATTATAATCACATTCACGAAATATTCACTTGAATGAGCACAGAAATTAGATTTCATCCCAATTAGGGAGTTAGTTCTTAATTTAGATAAGTTTACCAGACAGCTCCCAGCTTAACAACGTTACTGTTACTTTAAATCCCATTTCAAATTTAGCGGTAGGTAAAAGGTTTCCAAAATACCGTGGAATGTGCGCGGTTAGAAAGTCCATTATGTGGCCGTTGTTTTGATAAATCCCATCCAATCATTGGCACACAGCCAATGCGCATTCGTTTATTCATGTCCCCCGGTTTATTATCCGAATCCGTACCGTTTTATTTTGTAATGAGCATCGTCGGGAAAAAACGCACTAATGTAGTTGACCGTGTTACCATTTTTTATGCGCGTCCCGACCACCGCCCGTTCGAAAGACGTTCCATTTTTTCTCACTCTGGAATGTCATTTTTCACGTCGTATTAGGACGTGGCCGAACCATACCGGCCTAATCCTTTATCTGTCGGATAATGCAACAGACATTTTGAACGGATTATAATATTCTACCATTAATGTCAGGATTTAATAGCGCACACGGAATAATGTTGTATTAGTCATATTTTTAAAAGATCATTCGACTCATAATGACAGGTGTTTGAGTATCATATTTTTACATCTAAACTAATTTTGACTTGAAGATTTGTTTTCCAATAATAATAATAAATGAGTAAAAATATTTGGGTTTATTCTGTTAATAAAAAAAAATAACAAGAGATTTATTATTTAGGAACGGATGAAGAACGAAGTTAATTAACTCGGTCCACAGTTAACAAACTTGATCTTGCATCGTTTTTGCAACGCTCACGGCTGGGAAATGTTCGTGAGATCGACGATAATTTGGCGGTGTTGCGAATGGAGGTCATTTAGACCTCAGTCAATATACTCTAACATACATGTTAGCGTTAAAATGTATTTTTTTTAATTTTCGTGAGACGTGCTTATTAATACTTTGGGGCCGTTCAAGTATTACGTAAGCACTATGGGGGGCGGGGGGGTCTTTGCTTTGCTTATTTTGGATGACATGGGGGGTGGGGGAGTCTAGATGATGATTACGTCATCTTTATTTATTTTCTTTTTAACACAAATGGCAATCCTCACATTCTGTTTGCTTGAAATCGAAACGTATTTTCGGGGAATTACCTACAAATAAATGCATACGTTTAGTAGGGTTGCCGAACTTTGACAAAAAAATCGATCTTAGGAATCGATTCGAACCGGTGCCTTGAAGATCGATTCGAAAAAGAAAACGATGTTATAAGATAGAAGATCTATTAAAAATCGATCTCGATTCTCGTACGAAAAATTGTATTACACTGAGGAAGTGTTTTGGCTGATGGCCAAAGAAAAAAAACACCAATATCTCGAAAACATTTTACGATTTTCATGTACAGGACAAAAATATGTCATCGTATTAGTGACATCATTTGCAACAATTTTTATCCTGTACATGAAATTCGTAAAATGCATAGTTTTCAAGAAAAATGCCTATATAAAGAAAAAAACCGGCCAAGTGCGAGTCGGACTCGCGCACGTAGGGTTCCGTACCACTGATAAAATTTGGTAATTTGATTTATGACGTTTAAAAAAAATCTACTGTCTAGATTTCATTCAAACCAATTTTCGTTAGTAGTTTTCATGGTAATACACATCATATATTTTTTTCAGGGAGGGGAGCACATATTTTACCACTTTGGAAGAGTCTCTCGCGCAAACTATTCAGTTTAGAAAAAAATGATGCCAGGAACCTCAACATCATTTTTAAATACCTATCTATAGATATCCCACACGTATAGGTTTGATGAAAAAAAAAATTGAGTTTCAGTTCTATGTATGGGGAATCCCAAAAGTTTTGGATTTTTTTCTGATTTTATTTTAAAATCATAATGTGGTTAACAGAATACATCTACGTACTAAATTTCAATAATGTAGCTCTTATAGTTTCGGAATAAACTGGCTGTGACATACGGACGGACAGACAGACAGACATGACGAATCTATAAGGGTTCCGTTTTTGCCATTTGGCTACGGAACCCTAAAAATCACCAATATCTCGGAAAATATACATCATCATCATCAGCCCACATCAGTCCACTGCTGGACATAGGCCTCTCCCAATGCTCGCCACTTCGATCGGTCCCGGGCCTCTCGCATCCAGCACTTGCCAGCCGTCCTGCGCAAATCATCACTCCACCTTGCCTGAGGGGGTCCTACACTACGTTTGCCGAGACGCGGTCTCCACACCAGAACTCGTTCGAACAAAATATACATCTTACGAATTTTATCTACAGAACAAAAAACGTTTATTTTATCCATATTTATGTATAGAACTTTTAAAAAAATGAGCTAACTTGAAATTCAATTTTGGTCAAAAATTTTTAGGTCCTTAATTCCATAGTGCCCCTAAGACTACACTCCAACCAAAAAAAAAATTATTCTAAAAATGTTTACGTAAGCATGGGGGGAGGGGGTAAGAGCTTTGCTTACTTTTGCTGACAAGGGGGGTGGGGGGGTAAATAACTGTAATAAATCTGCTTACGTAATACTTGAATGACCCCTTTGTTGTATTTGTACGTTATGCATGGTGAATGCAGCAATCAGTTGTTTGTACTCTCTTAATCATTATATCCACTATAAATTCTGGTAATAAATTAAGTAAGCAAATGTTAGGTACAGTCTGTGTTAGCCCTATATTTACCATAGACTTTTAGGCACTAATTAACAGTTAGTTGAAAGTTGTAATATGATAATCACTGCGCCAGGTTTTAACCTCGATATTTGAGACAAACAATATACATGTCACATGTATATTGCGGTTCAAGTTCTTGCTGTCAAGAGCAGATTACGGAAATGACATTTCGGCCACTTGCCATTCAACTTAAAGAGTCAAAAAACGATATGACCTAGATAGCAACCTGCCCCAAAGATAAACTCGGTAAAATCCGTAGCCACGGTCACTTATCAAATTGAAGTTGACAATGTACAGTCAACATAAAAAGTAACGAGTAATTGTTTTAAATAAATATTATTAATAGGTATGTGAACAGGCTATTATGGCTAAAAGTTGTAATTAGTCCGCCTTTTAGCTTATAAAAAATAAAAGACACGTATTTTTTGTTAAGTAGTTTACGCGTGAAAGAGTAAAAACATCCATTCATCTAAATTAAACGTAATATTATGTCAATTTTAACTAAATGACCGATATTTTGAAAGCAGAACCCATCAAATACGTTTTATGAAGTCCGTTAATAAGTTGACTATTTTGAGCTTATCCTCATGAGAAAACAAGACTACATGTTTGCTGTTCCCATTGTAAACCGCTTCCTAATTGGAAAGTGTAATCATGTCTATATCTTAGTGTTGTCATAACGAGAGACAAATATGAACAGCGCCTCGAACGTGAGAATGGTAACATAGACAGAAATGGTATACAACCTTTCACCTCACCAGGCTCGCTACAACGCCTTAACCACCGGAGAAATGTTATTCGGTCAAGTGATTTTAACTGGTTATAAGTACATCGATTTCTTATAGTTAATACTGATCATTAGTATGTGTACAATAGATTATGTTATACAATAGATATTGTTATACCCACGAGATAAAGTCCACTTTACTTAGGTAAAATGGCCCACTTACAGCGTTGCCTTTAACAGAATTCGTCAAGCACAATCTTGCAATATTGACACTCTTGTGCAGGCAGAAAACCCAAACAGAGGATGTGAACAATATTTTCTGTATCTTGTCTATGTAAATAGCCATAGTGCAAATTAAACATAATTAAATTATAGCATTGACTATCAACATTATTATAACCTCCAGGTGTTTGTATAGCCATAGTGGCGAGCAACTGGAGAGGCTTATGTCCATCAATGAACTGCGATAGGCTGATGATGATTATTATAAACCATAATGGGTAATTAACCCATTAACGCCCAAAATGAAACTAAAAATATTTTTAAAGTTTTTGCTTTATTTATGTAATAAAAGACATCAAATAAGAAGGATGCAATTTTAAAAAATATGAAAAAAGTTTTTTTCAGCAAGTTAGAGGGGTGTACCCAAGCGTGTACAATGGGCAGATCAAGTGTGAAATATGCCGAAACTCGGTTTTACCACACAAAGGCTTTTGAGTATATTTGACAACTCCAACACACTCTATTGACGCATCTTAGTGGATTTGTGGTCCTTTCGGGCCATGGCCATTATTTAAAGATCAATATCCACTTCCTAGCTCGATGATGAACGCTTTCCTGAAGGTTTTGTTCGACGCTAAGCCCGAGCGACGCTTCGTATGACAACTGGTCCATAAATGCAGAATTTTCGTTCTTTCAAGAAATAGTATACAAACGCCAGGCATCCGAATCTGCCATATCATGCCTATTATTATCGCAAGTTTGCTTGTCGAAAACCTTCTCGAAGAGCATCATTAGCATGCAACCTTTTATATCGGTATACAGATTATTCAACCATACTTCAATGGCATTACTTATTTTATGCGTCATAGAGTTCATTGGTAAGGTTTTTCACCAAACAGGGTTATCTGTGACTGTAGCCAGACATTCGAAGGGGTTTTTATCGGGGAAGTCGACGTATATGTCGATAACGGCTCATCACTTCTATCACCGTCCGAGAGTTCTCTTCTACATCGTACTACTTTTACAGTCCCTGGAACATCCCTCAGCAGTGCCTGTGTCACAAGAACATCTTTGGAACCCTCCTCTTCGTCAATTATTGCAGCAGATTCTAGGGGCCCAATTTTCTAATTGGGCCCCTAGAATCTGTCGTAATCAATATCATTATCTTCTGCAGCAATGACATAATTCTAATGAGGGTGTCTCAAAATGAAATATCCGATAGATGGCGTCATGTAGCCTTGCGGTCCGGCTATCATGTGATTGGTCAGTTGCCATGTAAATGTCAGTGCCATGACAAAATGAACAAATTACTACATTTTAACCTACTGGACGACTGCTGCCTATATGGTGACATCTGGTAGGTTTAGTTTTTTTAGAAACCCCTCATTGAATATAATGTGTTTTGTACAGAAAAGCTTAGTCTGCGGGTCATTTTGATGTGATACTGATTCCTGAAATAAAAATAAATAATAATATACATCTGCCCATTGTACCTGCTCAGGTACAGTAGAAGAAAAACACATTTTTTTTGTAAATTAAATACTTTACATTAGGTTTTGGTTACTTATTAGATAAAATAGTATTTTAACTATTGTTTTAGAAAAGTTTTGTTATGTATGACCATTATTAAACTAAAAATAATAACTAAATTACTTACCACTTCGCGCTCCCAATTCGACACTGAATAAATCGCCACTTACCCTCACAAATTAAAAATATCAGCTTGTTAAATTTTATCTAAATTATTTACCTGTTCTTATGTCTTTACCGTCAAAGTAGTTTTTTATCGATTTGTTGCCAATTACAAAAACTATCGCGATTTTTATTGGTGTACCTGCTTGCGTACGGTGGGCGGTAATGGGTTAATTTTAGATATTGTTCTTTTTTTTTTAGGAAAAAGCACTGTAAGTACTCTTTATACACCCAGGTGGTATTTTCGCTAGTAGCAATCCCGTGCAAACCTTTAAGACTTAGCTATGATGTTTACTAAAGTATAAATTCTATCAATACAAACAATTACTCGTATACCAACTAAAGTCCATTAAAGTGAACAAAAGCTACAAACGTTTATTTGCAGGAAACAGTTGACTAGTAACCTTTCACCTCTATCGCCTAATATGACTTTGGCGCCGGCGCCATTCTGCTGGCGAAATGTTTCTTGAACAAGCCTACGTTCCGAGAACACATTGCAAGCTTTCGAAGTATTAGTCCTGCTGATAACACATTGGTGATACACTGTTCTATGAAATGAAAGATATAAAACAATTTCAACGATTCATCAAAACAAATAAATGACACCGTCTATAACGGAATGAATAAACAAGAGCTCAAATATTCCTCAAAGATATTTAATATTGTAACTTGAGCTGTCTTATACATCAGATGAATCACTCATGCTTATACTAAAAATAAAAAGTGCTCTATAGTAAAGGAGAAAAAACTACTCCCTACGTAACTTTTTGTAGCCCTTGGTCTGTTGGTTCTTTACAGTAAAAAGTTAACAATTGTAACGTTATAGTAAAAAATAAAGATTAATACAAAACGTGAACGATACCCTGAACTGCCTGTCTGAACAAAAAATCATCATTTACCATAACGTAAAAAATCCGAATAAGCTGATTTAAATGAATTAGAAAGCTACCTTTGCTTAACGTTCGTATTAAGTAACTAATGGGAATCGACCTCCAGTTGACTCCAGTCTTTAATAAAAATTAATAAGTCGACACCTGATCAACTTAATACCACATACCTTGCCCGGATTTGAGGATTGTAAAGATTAAATTAAGCCATTAAATTGGTTTCCCGAGGGTAAGCTTGAATGGAGTTCATTTATCATAATATAAATGTCACAAGAACTGTAAATAAACATTTATTGCTAACTCTTCCAGGGCGAGGGATATGTTCCTAATAAGGATGGGCGACAATTTTAAACTTGTGAGTCATATGGAAAGTAAGAAGCAAAACCAAACCAACGACAATAAAAGAAGAGTGCAAGGCGCCGGGTAATTTCAGTTCAGAACACACTTCAGGGCAAAATGAAGAAAAAAATAGCAATATAAATAGTCGTTCTCCTCGGCTTGTGCATGACCAATTCTCTAATTTTATAACCGGTCAGGTACCTTCCCACACAAGCGTGTTATTTGAAATAGATCATACGGTAATTGGCGAACGAGATTGCACCCTCGTATATTAAGTGTGAGCTGTCTTATGATTACCAATCAAACAGAATTTCAAACTGTTTATTATCTCAGTACCTACAATCATCCATGTTTGGTGAAATTTTAATGAAACATCACGATCTTTAACGCGTGGGATACCTATTCGCTTTGTGCGAAGTGGGTGGTGGGGAACGGCAAATCGATCGAAACGCACGATGTGGCAGAAATGTGAATTACTTCTGGGATGTCATGTGTCAAGTTGCTTTATTTTCATAGATTCCTTTGTATGTAAAAACGTAAAAATTTGCGATATGGGTCACAGTTGGTCACAGTACATGCTGTGTCGTAAATTGTAAAAACAATGGGAAGAACAGTTCGTTCAAGTTTTATAAATAAATATATTTATAAAACTAATTATAATAAAATAATAAGCTAACTCAAGTATTCTATTAACTTGATTATGTAGGTAGGTACTCACATTTAATGATGTTTTGTAGGGAGTTTGTGTCACAGACGTTTGTCTTATGATCAGAGCTCTTATTAAGAAGCTTTCCCTGTTCGTTCTAAGCTCTTCCACTTCTCTCACATCCAATTTCTTCCCTTTTAGCACAGTTTGAGGTTGGAAATGTATTTCATGTTTAATTGAAGCAAATCCCGTACGTATTATAATGATCATATTTTTGGCAAGGAAGAAAATCACTAGGTATAATATACACACTCACTTTTTACAATAATCTTTTAAATTCGCTGAAAAACTAGTCGAAAATCGTTATCAAAACATCTAGTTGATATGATTTGATAGATGTCATATCCCGAAGAGTTGAGGCCACTAGGGGCGCTGTCATCGCGCACACGGCGAATAGATCCTCCTACGAACATACTACGTTACATAATAATTTTAAAAGGTCATAAATTTTATTGCTGTATTATGTATAGGATTTCTTTACGAGAAGGATTAATTAAATTATTATTAAAAAATAATTGCGCATAAAAGGAAGGATTAGGTGTGGGTTTGTATTTTTTTTAATTTGGTTTGCAACCTGGAATGAGTGAAGGTACCTATAATCGAGAAAGGGATTTGATAGAGGTAGGTTTTAGTAGGAATGTTTTGACCATTTAGATAATTATGTACCTATAATTGACTATTTTAAATAACTTTATTAACACACTTAAAATAAGTCATTATTATTTAAATGTATCAATAAAGGTGAATATGTTAAGAACTTCAAAACGTTTGCTTAAATTTAGCATTATAGTACACGAGTTACTTTATACTTAAAGTAAGTAGTAGAGTGTTGAACATACCAGATTAATTTAATAGATCATTTAGAACTCCTTTTGTTAACTAGCATTGGTTTTTACTTGCCGTCATCGAAAATAAGGAATGTTTTGTAATGAATTTATTACAATATCTCAAGACTTCCTACGCAAAAACATAACAAGAGCCATTTGAGGCCGGCACAACCTTGATACCGACTTTGTGCGCAGGTGAAGCGATAGCCTGATTGTACACCTTGAAAATTAACTTCATATTTATATTGTCTTAATTTCGAAAATAAACTTTTCCACTTACTTTTTAAAAATCCAATTTACATAATCGTTAAAATATTTATCTTATCCTTAAAACGTTTACTAAAAGGTGAGAATATTTAGACAACTTGTAACGAAAGTTGTTTTTAGTAAAACTAACGTAAGTTAATGCATCGTAATCAACGAGACATCCGGTTCCTATATGCTAGGTAGGTACCTTAGTTTTAATGTTATGTATAGAACTTATCTATGTTTTAATGTTACTCATGCATAATACGTTATCTATACTAATTATTTCTTTCACGTTTGTGTTGGTATCTATACAAATATTTACGTGTACAGAGTTTGGTTAAGCCGAATTAACTCCTCATTATCATTGTTATTGGTACAGTTTATTGAGGACTTGTGACTGTTTTTATACTTATACTTAGGTAGATAACTTGATAAATTGATTTAACACAAACACAATGATGATGAATGAAATTTTACCTCAATAGCAGAACTTGTATAGACGTACATAATAACTACCTTCCTAATCTATGTATCAAAATTCAACAAAAAAACTCATAATAACAACCATGCAACTACCTAATCTATTATTTTGCTTGAAAAAAAAAATATAAAAGTAAAACGTATGTCTTTTCGAGATATTAACTAAATCATTCATCGAAATAAAATGGATCTCTACCTATTTGGCTGCACGACGATAAATCTGTGGAGTCTACAAGTGAACAAACATATCCACTAGCCACTAAACTATGTGGGCTTAACAAGTGAATGACACGCAGATAAAAAATGAATTCATAGTTTAACACACGTACTGAGCAGTGCGTGGTAGTGTTAAGAAATCAAGACCGAATCTGTGGTATAGGTAATCAAGATGGCAGTGTCATATATTGGACGATTGATTTAGGAGCTTCATAAAAAGTTACTAACGTCGTATTTCATTCGTGGTTCGTACAAGTACATTCGATGGCTTAATCTTAAACGGCTGACTCATGCGAACCGATACGGAGTCTTTTCATCAGTGCGCGGCAAGATGGTTGTCGTCTATATCAAAATAAGATATTGCGAGCAGTCAATATTGACCCTTACATTAGCAAAAAAAGGTAAATGTAGTTAACAATTGTTCGTAACTTGGATAATAATGACTAGTAAATTTTTAATCGGATTTGTATACCTACATCACTATAATATCTATAACTCCCCGGGCTTCTCTTGCGCTTCCCATCAGGCTTAGGGAAGCCATTATGTCGAGTTACTTTTAAGAAAATGCAATCAGTGTGGTTTCCGGATTTAGAATAGGATCACCCCATCTCATCCTAGATGTCGTAGAAGAGGAATTAGGGGAATATCAGGAAACGGGCAGTAGCGTTTACCTTGGTACAAATAAAAATTACTGGGGTAACTCACAAGCTCTGTGCTATGGCAGATTCCCCCAAATGACGATCATCATTGGGGGAGGCCTATGTACAACAGAGGACATCTGCTGGCTGATGGTGTGGAAAGTGTCCCTTATCAATTCCGATATGATTCTCTTTCTGCGCTGATTTGGTCAAAAGTTATGACTTGATAATAGGTTATAAGCATTATGATATGAGGTTACATGACACAGAGACAAAACGCATCAATTTGCTGAGTAATCGAGAGCTAATCCCCAGCGCTGCGGCCTCGGTATGACAACGACGAGACGTCAGCCAATTTAGATACTGCACAAATTGCGACTTCCTCTTGCAAACGAATTCATGACTCTTTGTGCACATGTTTTCATCACGGCTACGTTCGTGAATGACGATTTTTGCTACTTGTCATTTTAACCGGCCGTGACATGAAAACACGAACACATCAATTCTAATGAACGTGATTATTTTTTAGTCAAACGCAACCAAACTCTTTTGCAAAGTATACAACACTTGGTGCTTTTATAATTAACAGGGAACTTTTAATTTTATTTTATTTACAATATGACTTCTGATTCCTAGAGTATGTAGATACCTATTTATATCGCGATTAGAGCGCCTACATTGTACAGCATATGACTAATATACCTAGTTTTTAAATCAGCTGAATGGTGTGCAATAAATGTCTATGTGAACTATATATTTGCAAATGTTGTACACAAGTAGGCATGTCTTCAGTAAACAAATTATTAATTTTAAATGTTTCCGTGATTGACGACGATGATAACAGACTTTTTAATTTTAATAGGTATAACACACATTAGGCGTTTACATTTGGGTATAGTTCCTATAAACAACTATATTTGCTGTAAAAAACAATGGTTTCTCTTTTCAGAATAGAAAATTCGCCTTTCACTCTGCATTAAACCAAATGCATTTATGCATGAATGGACGATATACAGTCAGAATACTCAATTGTGAACACATTTCACTGTAATTCCCAAAGTATGACAATAAGCGGTGCTAGTGCGTTACTGTTATATTTAGGGACATTCAATGATATTTAATTATTTTGGCATATAGTTCTACATACTTAAATATTTAACAGAGAAAGTAGTTCACTTTCAAATCAAAAAATGTCTCCGAGATACCTGATAATTGGACCAATTCACAGTTTAAAAAAAAATTAAGAACGTAATTATCATTTTTAATTCAACATAAATTTCCTATTTCAACTGAAATGTATAACGTTAACACTTCTTTCAATTAACGTATAGCTACATGAGGCAATGACTAGCATATATTTTTTGATTTACAAATTCAAATCACAGAATGTCAACGCTGTCGATTGCATTAGGGAAATTGAGCGAGCCCTGGTCGACTGCGGTGCATCAATTACGCGGACTAATGCATGCCGCACCTTTGCCCGAATACAAAGGCCACACCGGATTGGTTTCATTGTACTACTTATGTATTCAATATAATCGCCCTCTACACCTTATGACAGGGTTGAGAATCGAACAACATTATTGCTCTTTCAGATTGTATTGTTTAAGCCACAAAGATCATGTTTCACTAACACGATGCACAGCAACGGCAAATTGAAGCATTCAGTGTCGTGTAATGATATTCGATTGTTTCGTTCATAGGGACAATTAGGTATCGAAGAAATCTAAAATTATACTAAAGGCATATTCTCTTACAAAACAAACAATAAATATCAGTCAGCAATATATTTTTAATTAGACAAAACAGAAGTATCCGATGCTATATGTATGTTTACTCGTAGTAGGTATTACACATTTTATTACCCGTCAAGCCCCTATAGATCGAATTCGAAAACAATTGATTTTAAATACATATATTGTCTTAGGAATGCGGGTACGTGCAGTAAAGTAATAAATAAACCGTCCATAGGATTTACTTTTTAAATACAAACATTTCAAAAAATAAACGCATGTTTACAATACTCACAGCACATTGGTATAGTATCTGCTATATTATTCATAGTAAAATAGTCACGTAATAACGTTCTGAAACTTGCTAAATAATTACATATTACTCGTATTTAGTAACTAAGCTATTGAACAATATTGAACTAATATTAGGTAGATATTGGACTGCCCTAGTCACAGCTGTGGCTGAAGTATTTGCACTTGAACATGACTCAGAGCATTGGAAACTTGGCAACCTCTTATGTTTACCAATGCAACGCTTTGATACACTGTAGACAAAATTTAAATGTATATATTGATGCTACACTGTAAGATATTGATAATAACTTGGATTTTTAATATGTACTTAGGTTTTAGACAACATCCCTTACGTTTGTTGTGTCACTTATGGATATTTACTGGAACCAACGAAGATTCTAACACCAATATCTTAACACAGTGTTCATCACTTCGAGTGGCGCGCTGGCTCATTTGCGCTGGGTTCAATCCCCACCCGGGACAAACATTCATGAGATGTAGGTACATTTGTGTCCTGAACTGAAGTTAGGGGAGGGATTCAAACAACCCACGATTTAAAAGAGTGTGAAAAATGTTTTTCAT
Organism: Conogethes punctiferalis; assembly: GCA_031163375.1. NCBI lineage: Eukaryota > Metazoa > Arthropoda > Insecta > Lepidoptera > Crambidae > Conogethes > Conogethes punctiferalis. The sequence continues at coordinate 11,421,652 of CM062082.1, read as the reverse complement.
AATTTTACTTTATCTTAATAACCTAGCTGGCGTGCCATGAATCATTACGCTTATTAATAAATATCAGACAACATCACATACATTGCTCTAATCCCAAAGTAAGTAGCTTAAGCACTTGTGTTATGGGTATCAGAACAACGAAGGTACCACAAATAAATACTTAAATACAAATATAAACACCCAGACACGGAACAAACACAAGTGATCATCACACTAATGTTTGTCCCGGGTGAGAATCGAACCCACGACCCTTGGTGCAGAAGGCAGGCACTACCAATTGAGCCACCGAGCCAGTCAAATATTGCAACACCAATATAATATTTGCTTGCAAATAGCAGTAGCCTTTAATACTTACTGAAACAAATGGAAATTAGATCTAAAAAACAAACTCTCTTTTCAGTAACGGTGACTTCGTTGTTTCAGGTTTATGCGCACAGGAGCTAGGAAACAATGAAAATAACGAATCACATGCCGTGCTCCACTCCTAGCGCTCGACAGAAAATAAATGAAACTAATATGAATAGGGGATTTACTGAATACGTTTCCCAGACTTCTATTGTTTTACCCGTCCGGCATTGTTTGTCTGTTTCCACTTAGTTCTAATGTAGCCATCATTGTTTGGTCTATGAGTATTTTGGTATAAAATATATTTTTGCTAACATGAGAATTTTTAAATAAACGAGTACCTAAGCATTGCAAAGAAACTGGATACCGGATATTTCGAGTTTTACTTTATACAAATTCTCAAAGATTGTGCAACGTGACCAGACAGGTACATATTGAAAACTTGTACAAAGCGTGGAAGAAATGTTCCCTCTCTTAATGCATGATGACCGTGAGTTTTATACTCTGGCTATAGTACGTTCAGAGCTGATTAAAACATTCCGAGAGGAGATTACATGAAGGAGGCAAAACTCCTCAAGACGTCCATCTTTACGTCAGCGATCATAATAACAGCATACTACAACATGCCTATAGACTCTACGTAGTAGTTTTCGAGAAGTATACCTAAACCCATTAACAATCATTTCAACTTTGTGGCAATAAACTATGGGAGGTAAATAAATGTGCTTTATATAACTCTAATATGTACCAAGGTTACAGCAAAAATCTAATTCTCAGTCTCTGCAACTTTAAAATAATGAATCAAATTATATGCACGAACTGATTGCCAACGTTAGATTGCGAAAAAATAATCACGAGTTTCCTTTCCATGGCGAGCCGTGTGGCGGCGAAATCGTTTGGTGCATCTTGCACGACAGCAGTGTCGGCAGTAGAGATTTTGACCCGTGAATAATCAGTTCTAATTTTTTTCGTAGGTCGTCGGTCACTGGAAGAGTAAATTCAAAAAGTAGACTGAATCAGGCTCTTGAGCATATTCGATAAAATGGTTTCGAAAAAAGGTTTTTCTTGAATAACTCGAACACTTTTCATAAAACAATAAAACCATAAGGATGGAAATTGTAGGAAACTTGATTCTCTTAAAGATTGGTTCTTACAATTTTTCTTCTAGGGTCGATATTTTGGACATTAAATTAAAATCAAAATATTGTCATCATCTCGTTCATTTTCAACTTTACGGCATAAATGAAGAGGACTACACTTGTAAAGAATCTTTTGGTGCTGGACTAAGTACAATGCAGGCGACTGCGCTGGCCGGCCTTGACGGGTGGCGCCGCCGCGCCGCCTGCCGGTATATTTAGCAATGCAACACCAACTGGTAATTTATAGTTTGCAAATCACTGAAAAGGGCCGATCGGCTGATTGATTGCGTAGCCATTTAAATTGTTGTCTACACCACTCAGCGCAGTTGTGCTACTATTGCCAACATGAAATCATTTAGAGGGTTGGCCCCTTAAACCAAATGCAATAAGGTTTAAAATTGGATAAATGTTATGCTTTTGCTGATGACGGTACTACTTACAAATTTGCGAGCACGTGGTCATTTGTACGTTTTAGTATTCGTTGTGTGTATTGTATGGATGCGGGGAAAGGGTTCGCCCTCATCTATATGTAGATATTACTAAGTCGCGTGAAGGCTAGAATTTAGCAATCAAATTCTCCTGGTAATTATTACGAGCAGAAATTTGATTCCTATGCCCTGCGGTTGGATATTACTCAATAAATTTATCTTGATACGATATGCAACTGAATGATATAAAATATGACGGAATACAAAAGATAAAAATTACGTTGATAACATTCAAATAACAATCACACCATGCATAAAATTGATAAGTTTTCAATATTGCAGAAGTAGCGATATTTGTTAACATAGATTTATAAGTTTGTTAATATCAAGGACATAATTGATTCCATACCTACTCATTTTTTATAAAAAACAAGATTTATCTCGCAGAAAGTGATACGTTACAGACATAATAAAAGACCGCATATTGATTCTAATATTTGCAATGGAGACATGTATTACCTACTTCACATGTGAATATTGTAACTTTCTCTGAAACTACTCGTACTATGCCACATAGTTTACTCACGAAATTCTTTCTCAAGGCCTACATACAAGTGGGAGCTGAGATGAGAGACATAACGGAAGTTCTAGTTAAGGCATGATCTCTGTAATCATTTCATCCATTTATAGAAGAACATTGCCTGATACAAAACAATGGGTTAAGTATTTATCCTAATGGCTCAACGGTAAAGGCAAGTCAATGACCATTCTGCTTGGTATGACTCGAACTACAAATACGAGATTATTCGATGTTCATGTTGTATTTCAGTAATAAATTATACTCCAAAAAATGCAAAGGAACCATCTGATCTTAAATTAAATTGCGTTACACATAATGGCTTCGTTTTATAAATTGACCAAACCATCCATGTTTTGGAATCAAATCAAACTTCATACTATATAAATGATCAAATCAGAAAGACCTAAGACCAACTGTATAACTTAATTCCATTCGCAGCATGAGCAAATATATAACTTTGGAAAGTTTGCCAGCTATATAATCACAAACGCTGCATAGTTTTCAACAATTGTTTCATTCAACTGATGGGCTCAACAAAATTTGGGACGTATGCTATGCATTATTTATGATCGCTTCATAATTAAGACTGATAGACAGATAAATACTTCAGATATACTTCATCAAAGTGGCGAACATTAGGAGAGGCCTTTGTCTAGCAGCAGACTGATATAGACTGATGATGATACCGATCTTTTACTCATTATATCTCTTAAATTTGAATGACATACCGAATCAATCTGCCGCAAGTGCAATTCATAAGGAGGAATTATTAACAGCATCTGGTTGCCTGTTACCTTAATACCTTGCATAATGACCGCTATTTATTATGACCAAGATATTTTCGTACAACATTGTAATTTTCTGAGAGTCAAGGGTAATTCCGTGTTTATTATTTTGTAAATACAGGTAAGAACAAAACTGATATCGATTTTTAAAACTCCTGACTAAGCATCCTGACCAGGAACAGCCTATTGGAATTGCACATTGGCGTAATCGTCTAACTAAATTGATTTTTTTTGGACGTAATCAGTCCTTGATATTTCTTTTCTTTATTTTATTTACGTGTTCTTATTTCTAACGTTTTATTATTTAATGTTTATTTATCTTTTTGTGTATTATTTCCTGCTATTTTTGTAAAATATGTTTGTTGTTTCTTTTAAGGATACAGCATTATGATCATTTATTTTTCTAATGTGATAAATCAATCTATGCGTGCACATATGCACAGGACTGTACCGACAAAAAGATTTTGCGGAATTGCGTGAGCACGGTCTCGAATTGAACCAGCCCCAATCGAATTTCATGTGAAACCGCAATTAGTCCCAATAGAGACCGCCTTTGGCCATTCATTGAGCAAGTTGACAACTGGCATCGAAACAGGAACGGTTGAGAGGTCCAATGAAATGCTTAGTCACTACTGATTCATACAAACCAACTAGTTTAGTTGTAAAAACCACAACGTAACTACTGAGAAAATAAATGGGGCAAGCTACTTGTACGCCTAAAGTATACGTAACTTCAATTTGTATGTGAACAAACAGGTAAAATTTGTAATTTGTTGTAACTTAAGTACATGTTACAGGGAATCATGTTGAATATAATATGTACATTACAACACGTATTTATCATTGACTGTACAAGTATCCACAAATAGAAAAATAAGTTTTTCCTTATCTGTCCAGATGACTTAACAACAGTTACACTGTTGAATAAAGAAAAAAGCCTTGAGTACAGTGTGTCAACGTTCTAGATCGCGTGCAGTGTTAGCTTTAGCTCGATTACATAAGCGTTTCTAGACAAAAAGGCGGAGAGGTAGGTTCCCGATGGAGTTGATTGGGGCGTATAAATAGACCGAGGCATCCAGCCGGCGTGGACAATGGATTCCGTAGACGGGACGCGTTCCATGTTCCATATGGATGAGCCGCTAAAGGGCGCGCACTAGAGCATTCGAAATGCTAAACCGCCCGATCGGCTCTGTATGATAGCCGCTGTAGCCTTTAATGTTTGCTTTAAAAACATTGACAGAGCTAATCAAACACTAACCCGTGATTTATGATAAAGGAAAACGTGGCGTAACACAGAAACAGCTTTACAATCAATCATGAACAATTGTTTGTAGTATTTATATTGACAAGTTAGCAATAACAATGTAAAAAAGATCGTTAGTTTGGTAACGAATGGTAGGCAACAGCAACAATTTAACGGAAACTTTCCAATTTAATAAATCAATTAAGCATCCGAGTTCGTATCTAACAAAGCTTGAAATTACACGATTGTGTTGAACGATAGAAGGTATTAAACTGTCTATGGCCATTAAACTAGTATCTATAATTCAAAACCTGCCTATCTAAATTGTTTAATCATAAAGCTATGTAATTTGATAAGTAGCGTTAACAGAAAATCCGTTAACCAAAGTCATCCATGAGAATTGATTTATAATTATGGAATAGTAAGTAATAATAGATTCTTTATAGAATTAGAATCTATAAATAAAAGATTAAACTCCTCCAGAAAATTAATAACATGTTGACTGCATGTACCTTTATAATTACGTTTAAAAAGTTTTTGTAGTACAAAGTGTGAGTAGACACGTTGAGAATATATTCATTTTAATAGCATTATTACCTACCTACACGAAAGACTCGACCATTTCCGATTATTTCTGGACGCATATCACGCCAAGAAAGCGATCTAGATTTCTACAGCTAGCCCGTATTTCGTGCTAAGTGTCTAGCTAGATCTGTCCGTTGAACGCGTATTAAGTGGTGACGCGGGAAGAAGATATGCTAATAGGCATGCAGCAAGACATATCAACGACACTGGCTGGTAGTGATGCTATGTTGGTAATCATTTAAATATCGATCAATCTCTTTTGGGAGAAATGAGGGTGTGTACTGTCAAGTCAATTGATATAGGTACTTATTTTAAGTAGCTGTTAAATAAAACATGATTTCCTAATATATTTTGTAAGGCTTAATGTGGCTAGCTGACTGAATATTTATTGGCTTTGATGAAATTAACATGTAAATTGTGGGTATAACATAAAGCAAATAAGGTGTGCCTATATTATTACATGATGTCCCTTTTTACTACTTATAATGGTATTTAATGCGTCTAGTGGCCACATCTCAATTGTTCGGGACAGGGAAATGTGGCCTCAACCCAGTAAGTACATCGTTAAATGTCGTTAAAGTCATCATCTTCATTAGCCTATTGCGGTCCACTGCTGGATACTGGCCTCTCCAGTTGTTCACCACTTAGGGCAAATATCTGGAGGATATACCAATAATCGTTAAAGTGTCTATCGTTAAATATTAGATACAGGTTTCATCTATTCTGCACGGGTGAGAAACGTTGTCGAGCGGATAATTTTACCCATGAAAATTTACCGCTTAGTACCTAACTCTAGACACGAGAATATTATAATGTTGTGAGAACCTTTTTACCTTTGATGTTAAATATAAACTCTTTTCTAATACACTATTTTAAAATGAAAGGTCTACATAATTTATTTACTGGTGAAAGTTTCATACCCTCATACCAAAATTATTTCACTTCTTCAAAAGCATAAATTATGTGCTAATATATGTAATCATGCACATGACATATCATTACTCAGCATTGCAACTTTACAAGATACGCTCAACATAAAAAGTGAATCCACAGATGCATTCAATCTATAACTTATACGTAGGAAGGTAAGTAACGTACGTACAGGTCATTACTACTACTCTACTATTGCATCACAATAGCATTTAAGTTTTATCTAACAATATAGGAGACGGTTGAATACTTTTAAGAAAATAAACAGTGGCGTAACGTATTTGAGACCCGTGGCTAATTCGTCGAATTTTTCATCATCGTATCACAGTGCACTACTGGACATAGGCCTCTTAAATAAATTAATGTTGGGGGCCTGTGGTTACTCAAAATAACTATCACCAGTATCGATACTTGGATATTCGATAGGGCACATCCCAGACGGTCTTATCTCAACGCCGAGCAACGCAACGACGTCATTACGGGCCCGAAGCTCCGCTACAGATACCCGCATAGTCACATACCACAGAAATGTAACAAGGATAGACGCCCTTTTGCACGCTAAGATCGTGACGCAATCTTGCACTATGGGACATGAATAGTGAAACGTCAAATCAGTCAGCGTACACCTCAAATTTAAATATATCGAAGCGATGCACATATACAAAATGAGTCCTGAATGTTTTTTTCTGGCGCTCGTTTCAAGGAGATAACGCTTGAAAAAGTCACATATATTGTTTGTAAATAAGACATGATGATAGTTCTACACTTGATACATTTCCGTACAGTATGCACATACTAGTACATTACACCATCTCCGCAAAACCGAAGTTATGATATGATGTGTAATGGGTAGACATCATGCTGTTTATCACTATTAGGCATTACCGCGAATAGAAAAGAAAGCTAGGCCATAAAAAGCCATGTCGTAAAATATGAATAGGTTGACATTCAATCACAAAACAATGCAGGATTATGTCACCACTACACTTACTTTCGATCGAAGAGCTCTTTGAGTGGGTTCGATCCCCATTTGGGACAAAAATTCGTGTGATGAACATTTTGTACCTAACTAAGTAAGATATTTAAGTAAGACATTTTGTTCCTAACTAAGTAAGATATTTGTATCTGGGCGTTTGTATAAGTATAATTCGCGTTACCTTAGTTGTTCCCATAACAAGTGCTAAAGCTACTTATTTCGGGATCGAAGGCAATGTACAAGTATGTGATGCACAGTCTGGTAAAAAGAAAAATTAGTTGTGTTAGCAAGCATCTGAAACATAACTTAACATTTCCCTAAAGGTATTTAGAATGAACATTAACCAATTGTGAAACCTTTTACAGTAAATCACTTTGACTATAGTATTTTATATGTAATTGGATTGTAATGTAATGAATGAATATGGGACTACATATGTTCTGAAATAAATTTTATTTTATTTTTTTATTTATTTTATAGTGATCAATGTGAGTCAGGAGCAATGAAACTCGGACCACAATTAGCGTTTGAGTTACCTTATTTTTACGAATATTGTTGCTACATACATATTAACTAAGCTCATAAAAAGTGTGCGCGTTTTTATAGTAGGAAATGACATGGTTTTCTAAAATTTACGTGACAATGCCGGATACGTTTTAACGTCATGAAATAAACAGAGAAGCATTAAAATATGTAATGACTCCAGACTTAGAGTAAATTGTAAGTAAGTTCTTTCTTTCTTTTCTTTACTATAATTATTTATTGTACTATGTGGTTACTAAGTCTTCAGGTCACATCTCAGATAACTGCAAGGGTATAAAAATAAATTCCTAGTAACCTTCTAAGATTTATCGACAGAACACTAATCTAAGTTTCATTAGATTTTATAGATGCAGTAACAATTGACTTAATCATTTCAAATTGAGATGTCATTCCTGATGTTGATGTCATTACATATTATGTAGTTTATAACATATCGGTTATGTATATTTGTAAAACCCTTATAGCTCTAGGTACACAGTAGATAATAGACACTAAAGTAGATTAGGTACCAAAATTCCATCAAAGAACCTTGAACCAAATATTTTATGGCCTGTTAACTAAGAGTAACGAGCCCGTTTAATAGGTCTCTAGCTTAGATAATAACTTGTGGGATTTATGCCTAGGAAATAAACATAGCTTTAACGATCAATTTTAGAAAATTTCGTTGGCCACAAATGTGTAATGGGTAGGAAATCTAATGCACCACATTTTGCATCAACATTTAGAGCGGTTCGTGGTTTAACATCACGTTCGGGGTAATTGATGTTTCGTAACTATTTAATCTAGGCTTCGTAATTCAATTTGCTAGATAGCGTAAGCATACACGGAATCGCATAGAAAACCTACCGTTGCCAATGAAGTATCCAACAATGCCGAAAACAGGTTTCAATCTTGAATCCATATATATCTGCCAGGTTTCGAATCATAAATCAGGGAGATTTACGATCTAATAGCAGAGGCACAACTTATGGTAGGTGCTCAGCTTGACATTTCGCACCATGTCTCCATCTATAAGGTTCCGAACTTTCTTCAGAAACTTGAATCAACAGTGTCTTCAAGGAATCGTAGTTTGAGTGTAGCTCAAGAAGAACAACACCAGATCAGCATATACTAATCTTAAATAAAGTTTCTGCGTTATCTTTTACATCTCCCAGTTCAAATTCATCAATAACCATTGATGATGAATTAACATCTTTATCTAGGATAGCTTCAATCATCAGGTCAATTGCCTAATATTTCAATTTGGCTTATTCAAGGATCCTAAAGTAATTAAATATGAGTCACCAGCCTTATGCTGGAAGGTTAATCTGCGTGACCTAATAAGAGCAGCTACGTGGACGAACAACAATAATCTAACGAATTGTGAACACAAAATATTTAATTAAATTCGTTGCCTCAAGTCTAAATAAAACTAAGAGACTCTTAGTCTTACGTTTAATTTGGCCATCTAAAAGAACCTAATAATTAGATCAAGGTAGGTAGGTGGCATAATCGAAGTAAGGACTTGGAAACGAACATGTTTTAAATATCAATGAGACTTTAGTGTGCAGTAAATAATCGGGTACCTAGTGTGTCAATGCGAACAATTATTGGCTCTTAAAACGTACCTCTAATATTAGCATACTGTTATTAATTCTATAAAGAGGAAAGATTTGTCCGTTTATCGATATAAAATTATTATATTTCAGTCTATTCAATAATAAGCTCTGAAACTACTGGACCTATTTTTATGATTCTTGCGGTATTGATAGCTAAGATAAGATTTAGAATGAACAAAGGGTTATTTTATTTATTTAGGTTTTCATCAGTTTGAAAGAATCGTTTAACTTGTGCAAGTTGAAAGCAAAGTCGATGCAGCTTTAGACACTTTGGCTTAGAAACGCTAACTCTATCTATATTGTATGTTTATTTTTAATAAATAAACCACAATAAGAGTTTTACAACAAAAAAGATCAAAGATGTACCGCGGGCCAAACTTAGCTCAATTAGTCAAGCTAACAGATCACTCTAACCACAAACGATATTTGATATAGATTTGTTATTTTGTTGATGTAACTCAATAAGACACAGGATACATTCGACATGTTCAAAGTGTGACAACAAATGATTATTCCGATAAGCTGAAGGTAAAAAATATCAAAATTCTCAGGCCGTCCAGTGCAATGCGGTTAGTCTATAAAAAGTAATTGTTTTTTGACCGGATTTAGACAATTATGCTGTAAATGATCTCAAAAAAAGTGGCATTTCAAATTCACTTATAAAAAGAAGACATAATGTACCTACTTAACAGTTGTAATGTGAGTATTTAAGTCAAAATTTGTTTGAAATAGGACACTGCCAACTCAATAGATTTAAACAAGAAACTTCATTCCGCATTATTTTTGAATTCTACATTGAGCCAATGAGGAAACATCGTTGGTATATTTAGCCCAAGAATGTGGACATAGAATTGTTTAAAATGGCAACAGTCCTCACCAGATCGATATGGTCTAGCTGATTTAGATTTGTTTTTGTGTTACACATTTTAATATGGCGGTATAAGGTTTCCAAAAAGGAATATACGAGCATTTTGGGAGTTCGATTATATTACGTATATTAGAGTTAAAATTGGCCTGACGTAATAACGTATGGAGAATATTCTATTATCTATATACTTGTAACTAAGTTCTAAACTCGCTAAGTTATGCGTATTAATATAACTTAGGTAAATATACAAATTAATGTTAGACCCGAAGGCAGGACTACTGATCTATTTAAATTACCAATTAAGCTCGACAAGTAAAATGTTTAACTAACCTAATATGAGGTTTGACAAATTTCTGTGATGAAGATAATGACGCAACATAATTATTCATTCACAGTATATAATATTACACAATATACCACTTTGTATGCGGCACAGCCAAGAGATTTCATTCTGTCCTTAGTGAACAGGATCCATGTATATAGACGTAGGCGGACCGGACTAAAGACTTTTACTATTTGTTCAAACGCAAATAAAATTGGCGCCCATTATCTTCCACTGTAGAAAGCTAATCCGCTGTATGTTAACTACAAATTGGCATTGTTTTGCTTTGAACAGAGAAGGAAGAACCTTATTTGTACAGCGTAAACTTAAAGGTCAGACTGCATAAGTTGTTTCCTGATCTGATACTAGGTGATTTGTGTAAGGATTTTCAAGTCCTGTGTAGTTTGCATAATAGGTAAGACATATTGTTATCGATTCACTAGCAGTATTATTTTACTCGTGCGAATACATTTTCTAATCTCCCGATAAACGTAATTCTGTTAGTGTTTATACCAAAACAACAAAATTTGCTTTCACAGTTTTTAAGACGAGTTTTTTGTTTGCTGAATACTTTATCGGACAAAATCGGGCAGCCAAATCGGCCCAGCAGAGCTTAACTGATTTTTACCAAGTTTTTAAATCTTATTTTTATTTATTAAAATTATCATAATATTGACTAGGGCTCTTAGGTAAAATAAGTTATGTGACGATTAGTATATTACGTACTTATAATAATACATTTTCTGATAATGTATTATATACACTAGGCAATTTTACTTCTACAATAATTATGATGATGATAATATCAAAGATGTAGTAGTAGTCCGACTGGTTGTGTTCTATGTTCTATACTGGAATTTTAAACAAAAACCAATGCAAATATATAACAAACATCGATCGTTGCTTGACCTGACCTACAAATAATATAATAATTTATAACACATCCACGCCCGCGCCATGTCGCAACGCGATATCGACGCTCTCGTTTCGGTGGAGTTTCACCTCAAATATTCAGACGAACCCAGATGCACCATAGGGTGTGACGTAGAGAGGAATTTGTCTAATGACCGCTAATGATGATATTAAGATACGTACCTATGTACCTACATTTTAGTTGCATAACGGTTTCGTTATTTGTTTTCCATTTCAGTTAAGCTGTTGGTTTTCCGTAAGCAATCTGAAATGACTATTTGTCCTTAAGTAAGCAGTTTCAAAGACCACGTGTGAACCAGGATAGTCCAAATCATGCTCTTTGATACTCTCGCTTGTAGGATTCATAATTTAACATGTGCAGTGACCGGCGATATAGGGATACACACAAATGTTACATACACCTCGTGCTGTAATATTCCCTATTTCCGTTTCGGAATGCAATAATCTTAAAATACAAATATCTTCCTAGCGGATACGATTTGCAGTTTATGCCATAGATTGGTAAGTGGAAAGTAGAAATTGAACGAATAATATTGAAACGTGCAGGAAGTTAGGATTTTATTACCTACAACATACCTAGAGACCTATATGTTTATAATGTTATTAAAATTTCGGAATATATACAATGTATAAACAATGTGATCGACCGCACGTTTGTTATAACAAAGTGTGTTTGTACAAAGAAGCCAATCGTCACTTTTAGGTCTTTTAAAATACATAAGTATAAATCTCCTTAATGAAATATCAAGTAGCATGACCAATACATAGTAGTAATTGCACGTTGATATAGATGTAAAAATCCTGTCAATTCTTAAACTTATGCATTTAAACCCACATGGGAAAGCAAACAAACACGTGAACATATCTGTTGATAATGATCCAGGAAAGAGCCATACTTGCAATGCGTAACGTACAGTAAATTAAACTCGGTAACGTGTGTAAGTTTCCCAAGATCAAAAGAGATGATAACTAGATGAGACAACATAAAGAAAGTGTACTTATACCCTCTTAAGGCTTCAATACCCGTGGGCCCAACCGCTCGTATAGATTTCCGCCCACCCAATAGATATAATTTAACGATCCAGCTACATATAGTAAAAGGCTCGTATGAATATTTCGCAGCAGGTCATAAGTTATGACTGGGCGTTGTGGTTGTGTTTGCTATTCTTTTGTTATCTTCGTTCGGCATCATGCGGTAATTAATTTCAAACTGTGTGAATTGTTTGATATACTCGTAGGTACATTTAGTTTTTTACTTAATGTAGCTTTGAAATTTTCATAATCAGAACCGAAAATCACATATAATTTATTTTATGTATAGTAGAGCATGATTTCTATTGACTTAAAATGGCACGACAATATTTATTGCGCTATATATGCAAAATTCTACATTCAATGAGAACAATTTAAGTACAATACAAACTTGGATACCTAACTTTGTAAATTGTATTCCCTAATGGTGAGGGTAGGTTTTTAATCATACGGTCCAAATGGATTCTCCACGAAAAAAAAAGTTTTTAATCTTTTAGGAATGAAGAATTTCTCTCTCTCGTGAAAACGTAGGTAATAAAATTACTATAAATATAACTGAACGAAACGGAATTCTTTTCTGTAATATGTATTAAAATTGAGTTAAACTTAAGTACGATTTGTGTTCATAAAATAAAATTGATTTCTCTATAAACGTATCTATCATTCAGTCGGCTCTGCGTTGGCTGGGCGTAAAAAACACTTCGATAAACCACCCACATTCTATTTCATAAACTATTACCAAGTCATGTAGGTAGTTATTATATCTGGTTTAAGTAACACGTATTGTGAAACATAAAAAACTGTCGTACGGGACTAATTACTGTAATTATTATATGTCATAAAAATTAACATACAGATAAAGACGAGATAAACTGTAATTAGTGTTCCTTTAGTCACGGTGGAATCACCTTACTGCATTTATTAAAACAAAAAAGTGTAATAAAAGTTGTAATCTGTGTTTCCCCACAAATACAAACAGTTATTTTTTTTATTTCAGGTGCGTACTATGAATAGGATTGTATCATGTGTATGACTGATTACTTACAAGTATTCTCCCATTTACAATATTTCTTTTCTTACATAACAAAGTCGCGAACTTACCTGAAAACAAAAACAATACAATTAGAAAAATACTAATTTCGGTTCAATGGTAAAAGTTTTATACATCCAAATGTTTGGTGCTTTTGATATAAAATTTATTTTATAGTTAAAACAATGTTTTATAGTTTACCAATAAGTAATATGTTCTACCAGATTGAATGGTATAAATTGGTAATGCTGATAACTCCAGCATAGAAAGTTTACATTGCATAATCAATAGAAATGTCAAACACGTTAATACGAATGCATTAGGCATTGATAATGTCAAAACGATGGTTTATGATCGCATGCGCACGTATTATATCACCGGATCATTCAGTTGCGCAACTCATTAGACTTGTCTTTTGGGTAGCCATTACACAACTATAGGAGAAATTTGCATATTAGTAATTAATAAAATAAAATAAAACCAGACATGACTAATAATAAATTAAATTAATGTTTCATAATATTAAATGACAGAAAAAACTGACATTTGAACATGTAAGTCAAAATTGCGTTTAAATATGTAAACTTAGTATGTAGATTGATCGTTATCAAGCTTGTTAACTAAATATTACCAACAATGTAACGGTATTAACACTTTTACATAATTATGAAAATGATAAAGCATGTAACATTAACACGAAATTCATAACGACTAGAAGTTTCCAAATAGCAGAAACTTACCTTTAGATAGCAAGAGAGCCTCTTCAAAGACCAAACTATACGTAACGGCACCTAAGCGAGCTATTAACATACGACCCCAGCGTCGGAATGACGACTGAAACGAAAACTGCGACGCATGTCCTTCCCGGGAACTACTCTGGATGAAGGACACTCTCCTTTATGTTCTACTTGCTCACCTCGGTGGGACAGAATACCTCACACCGTTGTGACATCAAATCTCAACGGCTTAGAGATGAAGTTACCATATAGGGAACTCGCGGCGCATGAAAACCAGTGCAGGCAAGTGCCGCATCGGAGCATAAACCATGAAGGGGCAGAACTTAAGAAGTAGTTACGTCCAAGTACTAATTAATGTAAATGTGGATTATAATAATATGTACATAGCGTCTCATGCTGGTTATATTGTAAAATTAATACGTCATTAGAGACATTATTTAAATTAAAACTGCAGGTTTATGTAAATGCACTGTGTTGGCTTAAATCTTGTTATTTTAAGCGCTTTACACAAGGTTAAGGAAAGCATTGTGTTACTATACAAACGCTCTCTATCACAAAATTTTACAACTTTGAATATTTCGCCATCACAAAATCCATAAATGTAGTGATACTGTGATATCAACAATAGTATTTTTTCAGCTATTTTTTCGGTTTGCAATACCCCTTTTCCATAAACTCGAATTAATAAAACAACTTTTTTATTATGACACATCATAGTTGCTTTCCCTCGCCTGATGGAAAACGAAAGAAAAGCCCAAGTCGCTGCCGAAATTGACTAAATCAATAACTAAATCAATTGCTATTGAATACTATAGTGACTAAATTGATTTAAGATAAGTTATACAGTAAAGAATATTACGTGATCGTTATAAAACAAATATTTTTGTGCACGACTTGCTCGCTGAAATGACCGGTATTCCGATAAGAACTGCAGCAGATAGACCGGAAAGATACGCAGATAAAGTCTACACTAGCCGTGTTTGTTCGGTATTAAGTAGTTGTCAACTTAGGTCCGGGCTTTACTGATCCAAAGAGGAAATGAGATAAGAGATCAGTTAAATAGATAGGTCGTTGTTATAATTCATCTCCTCCGGAATGTAGTATATTTTTTTTGCGATTACAAAGAGCCAGTAGTCAGAGATGTATTTAATAGTGACATTAAGTTTTCGTTTCAAGGTCGGAAAGAAATAAAATAAGACTTTTTGATGCTGGGTTACGGAAAAAGAATACAATGGTAGGTAAGTAATTTTAGCCGGTCTTATCCGTAGGAATGCCAGACGAACCAGTAGCCAGGCCTTACGCTGTGATAAAACTTTCTTTAAAAGCATTTCTCTCTCTTAAACCACTCTTCGCTACCTTTTAAATCATGTTCTCTTTTAAACCCCGATACAAGAAACATCAGGAAACACGCAAAATCATCATCTTCAGTTTTAGTAGAGTAGTTAAACCATGAACACAAGTTAAGTATACACTTTAAACAAAGTTTCGCTTTGTAGGGTTCGGACGTTTGATGCAAGTTCCCCTGGTTCTAATGGGTATTAAGAGTTCGTTAGCAATTGAGATGGCTAGATGCGGGTGGCACTGTTGAATGGGGCGTATTGATGCGCACGCGTCTCTACACGCGTCACATTGTGTTGACGCCCTGCAGTTTAAATGTTCATGAGGGCACCAGATGTTACAAAAACATAGATGGGTTTAACAGATATTTTCGGTTTGTCCAATCTAATAACCCGCTAAATAAGTAATGTTTATGTCATATTTCCGGCATTATTGCCTAATATTTTGACCGGCACAATAATTATTTTAAAAGAACAACAAGAACTGGTGTAGTTTTTGCATCATTCTCGATTTTATACGCCAAAATATTTTTTAATAAATCCATGGAAAGATATTCGGTTCTCAACTGTGCACTATGAATAATTATCTTTCATAGCGTAGTTTAGGTAATCTGACCTAATTTAACGGAGAGAAAAGTTGGTCGAATGTCGCAAACTTGTAAACAAAACAAGATAAAACTTTTATCAAGCGAAGTGTTCGTATGATAAATTATAATTGAGCCACGAAATAGGGCATTCTAGCCCGTGCCAACTATGCCAATATCTAGATCCATTACAATAAGGTTTCCTTTCATTGTATCTCAAAAGCCCGGTGGGTACAAGTCTCAGCCATCGAGCTCGAGTTCTCGGCACAATACTGCCATTCCTAATGATCGACAGCTCAGTTGTATTGTTCAACCTACGCCGAGGCACTTTTTGACAATGGATGAGCCTCAGTACCCACCATTATGCAATGTACTGCGAACAAATAAGTACGGGCATTTATTATGTCGTAATGCAAAACGGGCGATTCTTTCAATGGGCAATTTATTTGTCGTTTGCTTTTAGATAATTAATTTTGATTTTAGGAGCGCGAAAATAGTAAGATTGTATAAAAAATAACTTGCTGCTATATTGGAACAAAATACAGGTTAAATTCGTTAGGTATCTTTGACATGATTTTTTGCAAGCGTTGGCGTTCTCTAGGTAAAATAAATAACGCATTTGGACTCTACAAATATTGACTAAGAAAGAAGTTCACAAAATCAAACCAACAAAAAGAGTAACTTTCGCCAATGTCACAGCTGAATGTGATTGTACAAAATAACTTTCGACTGTGGGTGTCAGCGCCCGCCCATTGTGTTCAGCGAAAGCCGAATAAAAACAAAAGGAATTACATACGGAACTGACTAGTTGACAGGTTACGTACTGTGGACGTATGTGGACAATCATACCAACGTAACCCTTATTACATCTTCACGAGAGTGCACAACAAATCGGCTAACAATACAGAAGTAAACTTGGGAAAGCCTGCATTACCACTTATACTGCTAATTGTAAAGGCTTACGTCCATTCATAACATTAAGAGACAAATATTTCGAGAAAAGCTGACGCTTAATGCCTTTTATGCCCGGCTATGTGGGTAACAAACGCAGACGCGACGTAAATAAAAACAGTTAAATCCGTATTTATGACTGAAACAGACGACGTTAAGTAAACAACTTTTTGCGCTGCCCACACTCCTGCAGTAATTTTCTTAAAACTCATGATTATCTTTATTGGTAGAATTACGTGAAAGCCAAAGATAATTTTAATTGTAATTTTCCTCTATGAAACTAAAATTTACGTCCCTTTAAACTTTAGTTTCTATCGGGATAATTGTTAGAAATTCTCTATTTGAATTATAAACGTTTGTAACATTGCTCTGTGTTTTAGTCAACATTATTTCGTTTATTTTGCAAAGAAATAAACATTTATAGAGTTTCATTTAACGTATTCATAAAAAAAAAACAAATACTTAAGTATGGCAAATTTATGAATAGAAACAGCTTTCCCTGCGTTTGATTGAGGACATCGCTCAAGGTACAGTTAGTTACATCAGCTGTGGACGAATTTCTCGCAGTTTTTACAAACAGAAACTTGTTTTTTTGCAACCTACAAAGCGTTCGCGGTCCCGGCTCACCCATTGAATTTAGCCGAAGTAGACACAATAGCATCGAAAACTATGGGTGAAGTAGAGACAATAGCTGTCGCTAGACCTAATTTTGTACACAAGCGATTTAAAAACAAACATTCTTTCACATATTTTTAGTTAACTTAGTACTTACTTCAATTTATTTAGCAAGCGATGACTAAAACGATGCAGTGCCGTATGTTACAAAGCAAGGTATGTTTTTAAAAATTACAATAATTTGCTTAGATATGACAGTTCTGGCAATTTCTTTTCTTTCTGCAAAATTCATGGGTTTCATGATAGTTAATTGAACGAGCTAGTTCAACATAATCGCTTAGTAGAAAGTAGTATGGCATGGCGGACTTTTTATGTTCACATAGCTTCGCTATTTCCTAGAATAAGCTCGAAACCGCACTGAGTTATCACCTGTCTCCCCTTATATTACACTAATACGTGTCGCCTAGCTCTCTCCGTGTAATGACTAACGAGAAAGACGGTACCACACTTAGTGCTAAACGCCGACCGACAATTAATTGATCGGTAGTTTTTGTAACAGCAAGTGGAATAGATCGCCACAAGCTGCAATTAACATTCACTTAATTATATGCTTGCTTAATGTAATGCAGTGACAGTTATAAATCCATTGATTTTTTGCGTATTCACTTTTGAATTTTACGATGGAAATGTTGTTTCTAGTATCCTGTAGGTACACTACATATTTATGGTAGTTTTCTGCTGGAAACTTGTGCTTACAGGCAATTTTATGCCTTAAATATACTTTTCAAAATACATGCGGCATGTTTATACACATTACACGTTCATCTTGTACATGGTCGATAGTGTACGCATGGTATGTTTCTGTAGTGCAGACATGGAGTGCGGTTGTTCGTTTAATCCGATTAAAACAAAGCGTAACCGTGAAAAAACTACATGGTCAGGTCAAGTTAGCTGTAATAATATACCTACATAGTAAGTAGCGATATTAACTGAAATGTCTTTCTTATTCCATACAAATCGATTTATCATCATCATTAGCCTATTACAGACCACTGTTGAACCTTAGGCCTCTCCAATTGTTTGCCACTTAGGGGAATCATCTGGAGGATATACCTACTCGTTAATCGCCACGCTGGGCAGGCGGGTTGGCGATCGCAGGGCGTAGCTGCTCGCTCCGGTGACGCTGCTGCCCTCGAATCGACTTATACGTTGATACAATTGATTGACTGACCCTTAAGTATCGAAATCTGTTTCACGGTAGTTTCTAATACGATTTCCAATTAATAGTTATAATTGACACTGGAATGACCTTAAGAGACACGAACACTTTATTGTCTAACGGTTATTAATACTGAGTTTCAACCTTGGCACTCGTTGATGCTCTAATAATACCGCTACATGAGAGGCATCAAGCCAAGTTTTAAGAAACATTTTACAATCATCCTTAAACAAAATCGAAAACAAAGCATTAGCTCCACGATAAGTGTACCTACACATTCATAGTAATCAGAGATATAAAAGTATAACTGCTGCATTTACTTAGCATTTATGATTGCCAAAATAAACAAATAGCGATTATTAGTTTTATGCTCTTTTAAATCGCGAATGGTCCATCTATAATTTTCTTTATTGAAGAACTTCGACTTTTTTTCACTGAAGTGCCATTTGGACGGTGAAACGTGGTCATGTAATATTCGCTTTCATCCAGCTAGATACCATAGAGAAATTCATAGTAAGTACAATCGCAATATGACATCTTCGCGACGAACCTTTCCGTGGAAAGTCTATTACGTAATTGCAAACCCATAGTAGGTAACATCAAAGAGGAACTACTGTTTGTTTAACCAATAAATACGCAGTCCTCTTAGACTTAAAAATTTATCCAACAGTAGGTACCTACCTACGTCTATTTGTATTTGAACTTCGTATAAAAATGTCTGTGCACACAAATATTAAATTATCCTCCAGTTTGTGGTCTGACTTTTATGGGTAAGCGGCTTAATTTTTTTCAACGTCCAATCTAATAGCTACCTTCTTTTAGAGGAGAGCAAAAAGATTCTATGAACTAGAAAATGAATAAATGTCTTGCAACTGCGAATGATTTGGTTACATCAACTACTGTAATATTTCAATAGACATAATTACATACTTAAATACAAGGTACCTTATAATTTTAAGAGTTGGCATAAGATAGATGTAATAAAACCTTCTACCACCAAAGACGCATTTGACGGTGGAACCAGGGTTTTCCTAGTGGGTATTCTCTGCCATTTGGCGGAGTGAGTCCCACATACCCTGCTGCTTCCCCGAGTGGCGGGGATGCTGTAAAAAAGATAGATGTAATAAATTCGTTCTGTATTTGAGCAGATGACTCGTATACGATACGATATACGGTCTGCGCTTTTAGAGTAAATTTAGAAAGAATCGAAAGACTTCTTCGATAGCAATAGACATGGGCCTGAGTCAATGCTTGTTGCTTCGGTTTTTAAACACAAATTGTGAACTCGTAGTGTTAACTCAGTCCCGTGAACTAAGTTAATTGAAATACCTACATAGAACCTTGAAAATATTGCGTAAATAGTACTTACATGCAAGTAAAGTTACTCTAATTAATGTGTAGCAAAACGTACAATAGCGTTTGCGTTGCCTCGTTAAGTCGAAATTCAGAGGCAAACATCCAAATCGATTACGCTGGTTCGCCATACCGGACCAGCAATGGATAGGGCTACCACTTATAATAAGTGGAATAGGATTAATGAAACTTTTAATAGCTCTTCTAATCACAGTAATAACAAACATTTCAATATTGGGTACATGTATTGAATACAATAGATACCACGTACGTCTCAAAGGTAACATCAAAACAAAAGGTTAGCTACATACATGCAACCTACATGCATGAAATTAATAATTTTAACCGACTTCAAAAAAGAAGGAGGTTCTCAATTCGTCTGTATGTGTAATTATTTTATTTTTAATTTAAATAAACTATTTATTATATCATTTTCGTGATACTGACAACCCTATCCTAAATCTGACCAATTTGGCCGAACGCAAAACCGTTCGGAAACTGCGTTCAGGGTCGCTTGGGTTTTAGCCGCCATTACAGGCTTCGTCTGAGGTCTATAGGTCTATTCAATTACGACCATTTACAATGGAAAACTATGGAACAAAACATACTGTGTCAGTACCTGCCTACTTAAACAATAGCGGCTTTAATGTTTGCCAATTTACTAGTAAATTAATTTAGTATTGCGACCGAATATTAATGAAATGTTTCCTTGCCCGCTTGCCAACCGTGGAGAATAAGGCTGATGATGACGATGATGATAATGTGATCCGCAGATTTTCATTTTGCTTTATTATGAAGTTAGTGAATAATACGTATACCTACCTACGTAACAATGAGAAGATACGTATCTTTTTAATTAACATTTTCAGTATCGAAAACAAATAAACGTATCTATTAGAACGTCGTTCGTTAATTGTAACTACCGCTAGTACTTTATTAATGCATAATTTAAAACCTGCGTTCATTGCAAAAAAATGTAACATCAGCATGAATAAGTTTTAATCCGATTTAATACGTCATTCATCGACAGGATTAATGTGCGAATGACAGACGGACAGACTTTCTAACATATTATATGTCTGTCATTATCTATACTACTCATAGATGTCTTTGAAATGGTGAATTTATCAAATCAATGACCAAATTAAGAGCCTATAATATTATTACGTGGATGATTACCTGCCCAATAAGTAAGAAAGATAAACTTCCGTTATTGAGTAACTCGCAAAACTTTCACTTTCAAACGTCTAATATATGATCAAACGAACTTCTCAAGCGAAGTTCGATCAATATTATATGAGTCGCTTCATTCGAAGATATGAGATAATTACCAGGTAGTCCCCCTGTTTAACAGGCAACATTCGCACATTTTTAAGAGTTTTTAAACGTTACTGTGGTTTTTATTTTAATAAAAAGTATTTGAACGACTACTCACTTATTTCCGGCATACCCTTCATTCGTTCGCATTTAGCGATGGCTTTCATTTTTTAGAGTGCTCTCAAAACTTTCTATTGTGGGCTAAGAATTACTAGGGTAGGGTGGGTTCATATCTTCGAATGAAGCGACTCATATAATATTGATCGAACTTCGCTTGAGAAGTTCGTTTGATCATATATTATATTTCGTCGCTTCATTCTTCAGATATGAGATAATTACCAGGTAGATGTTGAGAGAAGAAAGTTTTGCAATAAAATACATATCTATAATACAAAAAATATGCATATATTCTTCATTATCAATCAACATAACGTAATTATACAAATTGCTTGTAGTACCTATTTATAGAACGAAAAATTTTACATAAAAGTATATTTATTTATATTATTTACTTGTATAACAACAAAAGACAATCAATGTTTTGACGATAAGCAAACGGATTCGGCAAATTCGCCGTCATTAATAATGGTACGATTATAAAACCGAGCAAAAGAATTAGATGTGCTAGTCCAGCCAGCGGTCTTACGTATCGTCTCAATGCTGACGCCAGATAGGCTGGCGGCGGAGGTGGCCGCGTGGCGCGTGCTGTGCGCGCCGAACACGCCGGTGTCGACCCCGCTTTGCGATAGTACTTGCTTTACCCACCTACTGATGGACTGGGTGGTAGCTGCCTTATGTGGCTTTTTGCAGGTTAACAAGAGACTACCTTTATTCTCAGTTCTTATGTTTCTAGTAATAGAAATATAGTCTAAGAGTGTAGTAGCGGGACAAATAATTTTGTTTTCCGTAAAATAAGGTAAGTAAAGTGTAGGAAGTTCTCTTCCAGGCGCAGATGTTTTTATAATATCTGATATATTGATTTTTATGCCGCCTTCAAGGAACATAATGTTCTCAACCTTAATAAGAGATAACGTCTGCATTCTATGGGCGGTACTTAAAGCGAGTAAAATGACAAGCTTTTTAGTAATTTTTTCCAGCGACAGCTCCTCGTTGGGAGGCCATGTAGAAATGTGATTTAAAACCAATTGTGGATTCCAGGTACAGTTGTATTTTGGTTTGGTTGGTTTTAATTTATACGCTCCTTTAAGAAGACGTTTAATGCAAAAGTCTGATCCAATGTTATTTCCTATTAGCGCGGATAAAGCAGACCGATGAGAATTAAGACTGCCATAGGCACAACCTTTGTTAAATTGTGTTGTTAAAAAAGTAAGAACCTCCTTTTTTGTTGGTTGAAATACGTCTATCTTGTTAACTGCGCAAAAATGCCACCAAAGCTTAATTGAAGTATTGTATTGCTTGATAGTACTATTGGAAAACGAAGCCAGCATTAGCGTCGCCGACTCTGTGCAGGCGCCTTGGTGTAGGAACGATCTCCGCAGAGCCTCGCGACACCCAGGGTAAGCTTCTTGTGTAAGGGATGATGATCTCTGAAATGAGATTGCAGCAAGTGTTTATTTGGATTTAAATAAAGAACGTCAGAAACTATTAAACTTTGCAATAATGGGAACCACGGTTGTGATGGCCACTGTGGAAATACTAAGATACCGTTTGCTTTGTCGTCTATGATCTTTCTAACACATTTTAATATAACAGAAAACGGGGGAAAAGCGTAAAAGAAATCCGATTGCCAGTTTACAGTAAATGCATCAACCGATTCCGCGTCTGGGTCTTGTTTCCATGAAACAAAGCGATAACATTTTGCGTTATCTCGGGACGCAAATAAGTCTATAACCGGCTGGCCCAAATTTTGTGTTATATATTGAAAAGCACGTTCTGAGAGTGACCATTCAGTATCAGGATTGATGATTCTAGACGCGGAGTCTGCACAGTTCTCCCGTGTGTTTACATAAGAGGCAAATATCCAAAGATCGCGTGCTTCACACCACTGCCAGAGTGACCTTGCTAGATTATTCAGATGGGGGTATTGGACACCGCCCATTCGATTCACGTAGCTAATTGCGGTCGTATTGTCAATACGGAGTAATATAGCGCAATTGGTCAACTCACTTGCGAAAGATTTAAGGCCCAGAAAGGCGGCCATTAACTCTAAATAATTAATGTGGTAGGCTTTCTCTGAGTCTTTCCATTTTCCATGAATGGTGTTATCTTTACAGACTGCCCCCCATCCTGATCGAGAAGCGTCAGTAAAAATTTCGAGAGTAAAATTTGGGGGTCTCATGAAGTTGGAAGTGGTCTCAATGTTTGACGACCACCAATGTAAATCATTTAGAATTGAATTCGGAAGTCGAACCTTATTTTCGTAATCGTTTGTTCTAAGCAAAGTAAGATACTTTTGGCGCTCTAGAATCTTTGTATATGCCCAGCCATACTTCACTGCTGGACAGGCTGCTATCAGAACTCCTATGAGTTGAGCATATTCGCGTATGGAGCATAATGGCAATTTTGAAAATTTGTTAACTAAATCAGAAATTTTGACTCGCTTCTCTAGAGGAAGACTGATACTTAGATCTTTAGTATTGAAAACAAAACCCAGAAATTTGCAAGACTGTCGTGGTTTTAAGTTGCTTTTGTCATAATTAACAATAAATCCAAGGCAATTCAATAACTTTAAGGTTTCGCGAACATTGTTGAGACACTGGCTATAAGTGTCACCTATACAAAGCAAGTCGTCTAAATAAAACACAGACTTTAGGCCGCGACATCTAAGATAAGCTACTACTTCTCTCATGACCTTAGTGAAGACGCGGGGAGCGACACATAACCCAAAGGGTAATGCACTAAATTGATAAGTGACAGTCATAGCCGTGTTGTTATGTTTAAATTGAAATCGTAAATATTTTTGATCTGAAGGATTAATAGGTATAAGAAAATAGGCGTCTTTTAAGTCGATGGTAGCGAGGTATCCATCTCGCGGTATTAGTTTGCAAGCAGTGCGGTAATCCTCCATCTTAAAGTGATCAATATGAATATGTTTATTCAGCGGTTTTAAATTTAAAATAAAACGTTTGTCCCCGTTTGGCTTCGGGGTGAGGAATATTCTAGATATAAATTGATCTTCAGTGTGCTGGCACTCTGTGATAGCACCTAAATTTAATAAATTGCTTATAGCCTTTGACATGTCTACATTTTCGGATTGAGAAAAGTTGTTTTGAGGAATATCCCACTGGTGGGCAACTGTTTTAAAAGGTATAGTATAGCCATTTCTAATCCAGTCAAGTACAATTTTATTGTTAGTTATCTTTAACCAGCAATCGTAAAAGTGGGTAAGCCTACCCGCATGTACCTGAGCTAGTGGTGAGTTTGAGCCTGAGCACGAGCTTTGTCCTGAGTCGCAGCCCGCTGCGTGTGAGACGTCGCCGCTGTGTAAGGGCGACGTGCCACTGATGTCATCTGCGGCTTCCTGTAGCCTCCTCTCCCCCCCCTGTTCGCTGGCGGGTATCGAGGAGGCCCTGTCCAGTTTCCCTGAAAAGACCCAGGTCGAGCACCGGACGAAGTAGTCGTCGATTTTTGAGGCTTTGGGAGGGGCCTTTTAATTTGAAGGCCCTGTTTTTCAATAGCCTTAGCGGCCTTAATCTTTTCCGACAGCGAGGACCCAAATAATGTTTCGTCTCTTTCCGTGTCGTTTATTATATGAAGCAATGTTTTGTCTAAACTGGGTGTAACTAACTTGACCCGATTTTTAGACATCATATTGTGTGAGTCACACAAGATTCGACAGCCGTTACTGAGGTGCTTCAGTGCCTGCACCTTATCCTCGCTTTTCAACAGGATTGTTAAGCCCCGATTGATGGCGGTGATACCCAGACCAAGTTGTTGCTGGGAGGTGGCGAGCGTTTTGTCGCGGTTGCGAACCATGTCCGGGATCGCTGCAGATATTTCTGCGTTCAATTTTAGGGCTTGTAGCAGTCTGCAGTTATCCGGCACTAAGTAGTCCTTTATTAGTTTATTTTTATTGTCTAGCTCCATTCCCTTTTTTAATAAGGGTAGCCACAATTTTGACAAAGTATCGTGGATACTTTCGCCGTATTCGGGTGCGTCGGAGGTTGATTCACCAAGCGCAGATAAAAGTTCTGGATCCAGCTCGACCTCAGGTGCTACGTCCACAGGCATACTGGGCCCTGGCTGGTCACTATGTTGTTCGACATTGTCGAAGGACACAGGCTCCGCGACTTGCGAAATGTCCGGGGTTGCTGGCGTTTGGTCCAGAATATCGTTGTGGTTATTGACCAAAACGTTTCCGGCGGCTTCATATCCTAAAATTAGAAAATTCTAATTTAGGTTTTTAAATAAAATTATAAGTAGGTAGGACGAAATATTTAGTCAATCATAACTAGAAAATAATATCTTCTGTTTTAAAGGCAGAGGAACGATACATCTTTTTTAGATTGTAACGTATTTTCTGCATAATTGTCATCGTTATAGACCCGCAGTCTATCCCAATGCAAATGCTATGACGTTATTTATTTAACAGGCTTAAAGAATATCAGAGTTACGGACTCACGGTCCATCCCAAAGTATCCATAAGCTTGTGTTTCACTTATTCACTCACAAACGTAACATATAGGTACGTAAAAGATAAATAACGTCCCACTATGTAATTAATATAATTTTGCTTACCTTCATTGTTTGATTCCGATGAGGAATCGAACGGTGACACAATCCTTCGTCTTTTTTGCTTGTCTTCTAACTTTCTAATTTTCCTTGCATATCGTTCTATACGTGATTCGGTACTTCTTTTCGGCATAATCACAGAATATACGGTGTGCGTGCGAGTGTTACCGAGCACAACAAGGGAATGAAAGCCATCGCTAAATGCGAACGAATGAAGGGTATGCCGGAAATAAGTGAGTAGTCGTTCAAATACTTTTTATTAAAATAAAAACCACAGTAACGTTTAAAAACTCTTAAAAATGTGCGAATGTTGCCTGTTAAACAGGGGGACTACCTGGTAATTATCTCATATCTGAAGAATGAAGCGACGAAATATAATTGAATATACTCCTATGAAGAAAAATAAATCAACCTTTTGAAATTCTAATAGTCCATATTGCTATAATATTTGAGTAGAGACAGGAAGTGTTATTATGAATGCAGCAATCAATTATGACATCTTCATCGAGACAGCTACTTTTTATTCATGATTCAATAGTCCCAACTGAATACAAAATGCGAACTGTTGAATTTCTAACGATAGACCAGCAATTAAGTATGTCGAAATGATATTTGGAAAAGGAATTTACATGTAAATTAATTTAATGTAAATTAATTAGCAGATTTCTTAGTACCTACAGAATCAAACATATTAGATGATGCATTTATTGCTTAAGGTAAGTAAGTCTTTGAATATTGCTATAGATCGTACCTTATGTTCGTGTAAATTATGTCTTACGTGTTTATGAGATATGAAAATTAATACAATCAATAAGATTCCAAACATACAATTAACACGACAGACGTATTTAAAAACTACAGCAAGACTATTGTACTAAAATATGTTATTGTTCAAGCATTACATCTTTAAAATAATACAAGAGAATACCATAGCCTGTGACTACGTAGATTAATTTATGTACCTACCCTACAGTGCATTTATAACACCCATTTTTTGCGTTGGAGCGTTAAATTGTGCAGTCAGGAATACCGTTTTATTTATTACTTGTAAATACTATGTGGACCAGAGCGTGTCGAAGAACAGGTACCTACATACAAAATGATAATAAAATACGATAATGCACGTCAACAGTAATCACGCCGACGTTACACGCGACGTCATTACAGCTGATTACCTACTCGCCGTAGCAGCCATGTTAGGTGACATACTTTTCTGTAGATTTCTATTATTTCGTCTATATGTTACCTAATAAATGTAGATTCGGATGTTTTGAGCTACGTACAACAATCTCAACGATTCACAGCAGGGTCCGCTGCGGCGATCATCCGTGATAGCTACGGGCATGTCAATACAACCCGTAATCCCATTGCAGTGCCAGAAGATTTATCTTCCACAACTAATGGAAATACCTACCTATTTCTTATGAGTTAAGCGATCTATGCTCTGGGACCATGGTCTATTTTAGTGTTAAGTATTTTAAACTAGCTGTGCCGGCGGCGTCGCACGCGTGGATATCGGGTTTCAAAAATAACGGACTTCCATAAAATAGATAGTTCTTCCTAAATTTTAAGTTAGACCTCTAGCAATATTGGTAAAACCGCATTCAATTCCATGCAGTAGTTTCGCGTGATGCGCGTTCAAACATACAGGTAAATTTTTTTCCCGTTTTCCCAACACTTCCCTTCATTGCTCCTATTGATTATAGCGTGATATAAAGTATACTTTAACCTGCCCTGTATGAAGAATAATTGTACCAAGTCAACCAAGTATCGTTAAAATCCGTTCAGTAGTTTTTGTTTCTATAACGAACATACAGACAGACAGACAGACGGACAGACAGACAAGACAAAAAATTTACTGATTGCATTTTTGGCATCAGTATCGATCACTAATCACCGCCTGATAGTTATTTTGAAAAAATATTTCATGTTCAGAATTGACCTCTCTACAGATTTATTATAAGTATAGATACAGATAGAAGATAGATAGATAGATTACATTTTTACTACCATACCTAATGCAATATGCAGTTAGTGGAGATTAAAACTGTCATAACGATTTTAAATATACGGTTTTACATAAAGACATGAATTATCCAACGCTCAGTATATTATGTTACCTATACAATACAGAATTCCGTAATGAAAAAGTAGAGTCATAACTTATTTAACCTGTAACATTTCTAATGCCCAAGCTATAAACAATTTCCTTAACAAGAAACTGTTAATGTCAACCTCCGGTGTAGTGGGTTGTTCGTCGTAAGGTTTTTTATTAAAGCACAATAATGATTGCATGTTTCGTATGGTACATCTGGCGAAGGCTTAGCGTGATTACAGCTAGCGGCAAAACCGCGGTAAACCGACACTGTGTCGATGGCGAAACAGCATGCAGCCGGCTAATTAAGGATTTTAGAATTCTCATTAAGATAAACTTAACCAAGCGGAGGTTTAGGAGCTGTTTACTTGATCATTCACCTTTTGCAGCCACTAATTATTTAGAGGTAAACCTCAACGATTAAGCTAATAGCAATTTTCTATTTGCATATGAAACCAGTACACATATTTTCAAAGTGTATGTAATTTTAACCCTTCAATAATAACGATTAAAATTACTCACATAATATGTCGTCCACTGCTCAATTAATTACAAGTCTCATCTATCTTTAGTAAATTTAGGACTATGAATGTTATCAATAGGTAAAGCAATAACTAGTACTACTCGTATATCCAACGCTACATCAATGGAATATTTTAGTAGCTCTACCTTCAATGAAATTATTTTTACTACTATGTGAGAAGTATTCTTGAACCACTTATCTCATTCAGACTAAAACGTTAAACAAACTAAAACGTAAGTAATATTAAGGTGTAGATAGATTTTGTGCAAACGTTGAGGTTATCAAAACAATAGACGGATTTCGCTACTTCAGAATTTACTCATTCATTATCTTGAATTTATTTTATACAGAAAGAGCTTCAAAATATACGAAGTCATAGTGTAGTTCTTGAAGAGTTATCAAAAAGTGGGGTAACCTTCCGAAATGATCTTATGTCAGTGAATATCGCCAAATTGCACACCAAAACAAAATGTTTTTTTATTTAATTTTAACAATTCAAGTTCAATATAAAGATTGAAGCAGAGATAAAATGGATTGTACTTTCATAATTATTTAATGCACTATTATGAAAGTAAACTAAAGGATGATAGAGTGGTACGAAATGACGTTTGTGCTTTTGACAGATTGACCTATTACGAATGATTTACAATGTAAATATTTTACCTAATATCTCAGATATGCGTAGGTTGCAATAATATCATTTTACTTGTAAACACATCGCATGACACAAACAAATGTTATTTTTGTACGTGTTATTTTCAACGTCAAAACTTACACACACAGTTAAAAATAATCACGTACAAAAAGTTGTTTATAATGTTTCATATAACAGCAGCACTAATGATCAGTGGACCATATATTAAGCGACATCTGTCTATATTTCCTACATATGAAAAGTATTTAATTAGTGTAGAACATAGATACCCAGGTATTAAACGGTTTGCGACCGCGCGGACACCTAACAAGTCTAATTTGCAGATTGAATTCAACACTAAAAGTCCTTATTGCAAGTACAAACGGCAGATTCTCAATTGCGCCACTTATTGTAAAATACTACTGAAGATTATTTTATTCTCTTTTGTCTGCTCTTTTGCAATATGGCCATGTGAAAATGACTAACCTGGATTCAATGCAACCGGTGTAATATAATCATAAGGAAGCAAAGCAATAATGTTTATTAAAAATATGCAGTCGTTGAGGAAACTAGCTATACGTAATATAGCTTATCAATAATTCCCCAAAATAGACATGCATGCATGTGCGTACAGTCTAGAACAAAACTTACATCACACAAATTCTATAGTCGCTGATTACGTATTTATAGATACAACTAAAATTGTGAACTCAGGATATGCATCATCTTTATCCAAAACGTGGAATGTGAAGTTACATTAAAGTTGGTTTCTAGGTACACTAACTAGGTAGTTATCTTGCGATAAATTCTGCTGAGAATGGCTAGGTTATCTTTGCAGACAAAGACGGATCTCTTAAGATAAACGATACTAATTAGATGTCGAATACCGATGATGTCACGAGCAGAGCTCTATTTTAAAAATCATTAGACTCGGAATGTAATAATTCATTAAGCTACACAATTTCGATTTTGAACAGGTAACACCGTTATTTTTAAAATTGGTGGAATGTATTACATCAATATAACTAGAAAAGACAACGTATCCATATTGTAAGTTTGTTTACTTCTATCATACTGATCTCATTCCGGATGATTCAGAGCACCATATTTGTGTACACAGCTACCTCGCCCCCGTCTTAGATGATAGTTCGTACTATTGATGCGATCCATATGTCGGAAAGAAAAACGTTTTAGTGTGTTCTCTAAAAGGCTCCCTCTCCGAAATTAACGTTTTTGCTTTGTAATAGGTCAGACGTTTACCCTGAAAATGAAGAATTCTTAGAAACAAAACTCTTGAAAGAATAATCGCTAGTTTCTGTCCGCAAGGTCGGATAATTGCAAGGTCGAATGTATTCTAAAAGCCCATTTCGGAGACATTGCAAAGTTCCATATCCGACATTTCATTAATAAAATGACCATTATATACCTAGTGCAGTAAAATGTCATAATTGTTATACCTAAATTAGTTATGTCTCTAGTTTTTTGAACAATGATGTACCTTCTCAAGAGCTTTCTAGTATTGTTCAAAAATTAATATCTCTCCAATTTTAAGCGCATAGATTATCTGGTTTAAGCAATTCAAATTACCAATTGTCAAGCAGAACATAAACCATCTCATAAAAAAGGAAAATTGTGATTAATTGTTTCGATAACACTTATAATGGCGTATGTGGCGATAGGATTGGAATAATAGATGTGAATCTTCCCACGATTCTTATGTTATGCGGCTTTGAGTCGCCGCTGGAATGACATTATGACACTCGAGACTGGCTGATTAAACGCGCAAAAAACGTTAGTGTAGTAGGTAAGTTACCTTATTTAAGTTTTAAGATGCCATTTACTTTTGCTAAATCAAGGGCCATGAAAGACGAATAAAATCAGTCATCATTTAGAGAGATTAATAACTATCAGGGGATGATTACTGATCGATACTGATACCAGAAATGCAATCAGTAAATTTTTGTCTGTCTGTCTGTCTGTCCGTCTCTCTATCTGTCTGTCTGTATGTTCGTTATAGAAAAAAAACTACAGGACGGATTTTGACGAAACTTGGTACAATTATTCATCATACTCCTGGGCAGGTTATAGTATAATTTTCATCACGCTCCAATCAATAGGAGCAGAGCAGTGAAGGGAAGTGTTGGGAAAACGGGATAAATTTTTATCTGTATGTTTGAACGCGCATCACGCAAAAACTACTGCATAAAATTGAATGCGGATTTCAGTTCACCAATGTATTGCTGGAGGTCTAACTTAAAATTTAGGAAGAACTATTTTATGGAAGTCCTTTATTTTTGAAACCAGATATCCACGCGTGCGACGCCGCCGGCACAGCTAGTATAATATGTAATTACATAATGACTGGCTCGATGGCTCCTTTGGTAGTGACCTCTGCCTTCTGAACCAAGGGTTCGATCCCTGCACAGTACAAACGTTTGTGTGAATGAACATGTCTGTTTCTGTGCATTTTATCAGTTGTCTACCCATCCACCCTCGCACCAATATCTAAGTAAGTTTATCAGTATATCAGTACCGATAGTACAAGCTTGGGGTTCGTTTAGGGTCGACGGCGCTCCACTCATAGGGGCGTAACGGTGTGGTGGGTGCAGCCACACCGTTGCACGAGATCCGCCCGGGGAGCAGCACTCTATTGCTCCCCGGATCCGGGGGCAGGGGTATTTGCCCTCCCCGGACCAGGAGTGCCGGCCGCTTATCATCTGCGGCTGGCCAGGGCAGGCAGGGATGTGGCCGTATGCTTCGGCGCTACCCGTGTCCCTGCAACTTGCTGCCCACTGGCGACACAGGGGGGTTTAGTGGGTATGCCCTCCCTTTTTGGGAGGTGTGAGTCCCACACACCATGCCGCCTCCCCCCGGAGACGGCATGAAGGTGCCTAATGCATTCCCCTTTAAAAAAAAAAAAAAGGGTCGACGGCGCTGTGTGCCCCAGTGTGGCATGTCTTGGGTTATTTATTTACTTAATTAATCTTAGAGAAATATGAAATAAAATAACTAAAACATTGCTGCGTTTTGTTACAACCCCGATGTTGATTCTTTTAATCAATAGTTAGCTTTCTAATTTAAATTTAACAGAAACAAAATCCTTTAAGAACGCCAGTGCGCATAAGGTGGAGCAGTGCGATGGCATCACAATGTTTCACAGAGATTGCCATTAAATGCACAAAGACCAATAATATTATGAATAATTTTAGCCACTGTTGTAGGATGTATTAGTAAGCCAGTGCGAGCAACACGTTTACCGTGAGTCAGACTTATTGGTTTTTCACTTCAACCGAGTTGCTTAACCTGTTGAATATTTTTAAAATTATCTCAAATTTTTGACATACATTTAGTGTCAAAAATAAACGTGGCTCATACTAGCGTCTGAGCTCTTACATTGGCAGGCCCAGTATTTGGCACCTGCCCTTTACAAATAACTGCCAGGTGCAAATGTATGGGCACGCGACCTATGTAAGATGGAACTCTATAGTTTTTATCAGTTATTATTATATAAACGCAACGAATTAGCACCTATTGCTGTTCTAATAATAGCACCTAATCATCAAAAAAAAGTTAGACAAACTTTATTCAAATACTTAAGATGCTATTAAGTAAAGGGGACACAAAGTAAGTTTTCCCTTCATTGACATCATTATTCATCAACACATCTTAAGACTCTTAAAATCTTCTTTAAGTCTCCTCTTCTCTCGATTATATGTACTCCGAAATACTTATAAATATAGATCAGGCATATTTACACTGTAAGTAGGTACATGTGATATGTTGCTTCCAAAGAAACCTTGACACAGCTTGTTAACGCTGTTACTCGTATAAGCCATGATATGTACCTTTCGTATAAGAAATTTAAGGTCATTTGCTTGACAGCTACTTCAAACTGTCTGACACATTTACGTCTCGCGCCAAAGGCAATTGAAAGAACTTCCTGACATGCGATCATCGGTCGTCTGACACGTGAACAACTTAGTAATACATCGCCAATCATGAGAAGGGGAACAGCGTAAGCGTTATACAAATTATCTAAAGTAATCTTTGTAGAAACGGAGTCAAGTACTTTCGGATGCTTTTAACGTTTTGCGCATCTCTAATTCTATTGAGATCTTCACACCCAATAAGCGCTGTCAGGCATTTGACGCTACGTCTGGTTTCTATCGTCAGAAGCGCCGGCATCGAATTCTTCACGGATATTTTTAGAAGCGTATGTAAGTGTGATATTGGCGTTCAAGCTGACATTTTAATCATTTTTATTCCTACAAAACCGTAGTTAGTGTGGTACAATACGGGCGTTGTACTCATTATTTGCAGATTTTATAATTACCTACCCGGCTAATGGCAAGGTTATTTACGCCGCATTGTTTTCATGCTCTGGCAGCCACCTCCAACCAAGCTGCGACAAGACAATACACAGCGTTCTTTAATGACCAGACCAGTTTGTTATCAGTCATCTAAAATCAACAGAGTTTTAGTGAAAAGTGCACGTCTTAATATTTTCCCGGAAAGTTGTTCAGAGACAATGAGCTGAGATTAATTAGGCTTTACTCTTTGTAACACTACTTTTTTCACAATATTCACTCGACAAAACAAAAATGTTATTTAGTTGATAAGATGACTAGTTTTGATTTATTAGTCATTTATTCACATTTAACATAGGGACTATCAAACATTTAGCTAAACAGACCAAATTAGCTAAACCCATCAAAACATAATTAAACCAGCATAAAACTGCAGACGACTTCAAAGATAAACCGCGGAAGGGGAGAGACTGCATGAAAGTGAACTAAATCACAACGGGGACTGAAACTAATAAAACTGATAGGTTATTGCCATCTTCGTCTAGTCTGTCGCCTGTAAAATGTCCAAGTATCGAACCGGGCAGGGCTGCAGTCAGCAGTACTATGGACGCCTGCCAACAACCAACACCCTTGGAAATATAGGTATATGTTTTTCAACCAAATATGAGCACTGACACAACAGTTACTGGGTATTTGTGTTCGTTATCTTTATTATATCTATTTTCTTAGTTTTCTGCACATTAACAGCATGAAGATGTCCACTGCTGGACATAGGCATAGGTTTTAGATGCCATTTAAAGCTAGTTCGCTACATACGTTCTCCGAAGAATTTCACAATCGTGTCCTACATTTTTAAAAATAGCACGTTAGTTATTTCATACAAATAGACATAGTCTAGGTCTAGTACTACTCAGTCGTACACAGTCGTCTCGGGTCATCATGCCAAAGTGATACAGCACAAGAATAGGGCATATGCATGACTTTTTTTTATGGATTTATTGAGATCATTTAGCTTCCAGATACATAAATATCGAAGAATTATTAAAATACCTTTTCTATTAAGCGAATTATAAAGTGTTAAAGTCTTTGCTTAGACAGAGAGATCCGACGTGGCGGATGACGTCACGTACCGTGACCGCCATACAAACTCCATAGAAAAATCTGTTTCGCGTGAGAGAGACGGATATAGTTACTTTCAACGACTGTATCTCGCCCAATTTTCAGCCAATTTTGATTTTGTTTTCACTGTTTGTAGTATATTTTTATCTATTTTACGATAAATTAGTAATTACATGAAATTATTTTTCATGCATATTCCCTATTGCAAAAATAATCTTTAAATGGAGTACAATAAGGATTTCATTTTAGATAATAAAATAGCCTTTTGTACCTACATTCTGTGTCTGTTCTTTGTTTTATAAGAGTACACATTTATAAAGCATCTAAAAGATATTAGTTGCCTATCCATCGATCCAATGTGCACCCGATGTAAAGTATAGTTTTGCCAAAGCATATGACCCTAACTGCGCCTCTGGCTGGCTGTAAAATGGCAAGGAAAAGTTGGCACAACGCCAACACTGACAGAGAATGGCGCGATTTATTGTTTGCGGAGAGGTAACTCTTATTCCTTATTCATGTGGACACAACACAGGGACGACAGTGAGACCGGTCTCGCATCGCTACATGTTGCTTGTATGGAGGCTGTTTATTGTGACTGCCTTTTCTTCTAAATTACTATAATGATAGTCAAGGCGGCCTTTTCGTCATCACCGGACTGCAGGAGCAGGCGGGGAGGTTTTTACCCCTATAAAAAGATAGTTAAGGCTCCCCCTAGTGGAACTCGGGCGTTGCTGGGACCCCCTATGCCCCTATGGACTATGTTTGTCGCTTCGAGCTTTACATGAGTTTCTCGTTAGCTAGTCTAAATTAGGGAATACCCTTCAAAATTATTCTCGTGTACTTATTTACTAAGTTAGTACTTATCGTAAAAGACGAGTGGACAAAAATA
Source organism: Conogethes punctiferalis (assembly GCA_031163375.1). Lineage (NCBI taxonomy): Eukaryota > Metazoa > Arthropoda > Insecta > Lepidoptera > Crambidae > Conogethes > Conogethes punctiferalis. The sequence continues at coordinate 11,385,943 of CM062082.1, read as the reverse complement.
TATTATGAACGGTGATAACACAATTAAAATTGGACGATGTAGGTACATGGTAGGTACAGTCGTACAAAGCGGATACATTAACTTACAAAAACAGATTTTTCCATGGAAGTTGGATTGCCCATGTGTGCGTTATATTAATCATCGGATCTCTCTGTATAATCAATTAGCTATAACTCGAATAATAATAATATGACTGGAAAAGTTTCAACACGTTAATGTTTTTGATAGTCTGGGACTCTACTGGGGATAAAGAACATGCAGCATAATTTACCTATGCTGATAGAGCTTTGGTTCTTAATTCAATGTAGTAAGGTATATTTTTTAATACTAGCATTTTCTAAGAAACATTAACAATTCTTGGCTTTACGAGTAAACTTTTACGAATGCATTGGACCATACATACAAATTGATACAATTGCAGACATAGTAACAAGCCCGCACGCATTCGTACACGTACACATATGCATTTATGCATGCGAAAAGGACTTTTTCATTGAAAGGCGTGTCAATCGCAGCGTCATCAGTTAAAAAAAGCCATGGGGGCGGTAATGACGTTAATTTAGCCGAACGCAACCTAAAACTCCCGTGCCACGGGTATGTATCAAGGATAGCACGACCATTATCGTCTTATTTTCAAACAATCACAGCATGTCTAATAAGTTTCACAACTTTAATTCAATTGCGCTTTATCTGGGTAAAAAGCGCTAGAATATACATTTAGAATCCGAATTTAACGTGAGCGCTGACTGAACTGACGTTTTACAAATCATGTACAACAGTGCATGATGGATTCACGTTTTTAGGGTGCACTAAGCCATTCTATCTTTGATACATTTCTGTGACCCTAGCTCTTCGCCGATGTAGGCGTGAAGGGTATCGCGTGCTCATCACACACGCATCCAATTTTAGAGATTCTCTTTTTAAATTACATTAATATGGTGTCAAGAGGGGCTTGCTTTGTTTTTCAAAATTGGAATGCCATTCTAAACATCGACGTGACCACGTTGTTGTAAAATACTTTCTTTGACTGTTTTTTTTTTCATGCGAGCTTTATGCAAGACGCTTAACGTATTGAAATTAATACATACTTTGTATGTAGTGTAATGTAAGTAATGTCACATACTTTTTTTGGCAAAAGTCTATCATCAAAAGGTATCATCATCAATAAGATCAGCTAAATCACGTATTATTCGTAACTGAGTCAAATCTCCTGCTTTCCTATATCCATTTCACTAAATGAAATTAAACTATAGAGGAATTAAGTTATATTATATTTGATGTATGTATATTTTTATATGTATGTATACCGAGGTTTATCGTTTGGCATGTTGGCATACTGTTTCTCCTGAACCGCGGGTCGTGAGTTCGAATGTAACAAACTTTCATATGGTGTACATTTACGTTCTTTGCTTAGTTGTCTTTGTCATTGGTACCTTCATTGTTTTTCCATAAGACGTTAAACGCCATGGGGTCATCGGTGACCGTCAACAAAAGTTTTTCTATTGTGTTTCGTTTCTAGGTCGTTGAAGGCTAGGGCAACTTTCCATAGGATCGAATAAATATGTGTGATTTTGTCAATATATTTACACATATAAGTGTATATTTATTTTTACGTGTATTATCAGATCAGACAGTCTTTGAAAAAACAAAACGTACTTCAATAATGTTCCGTTTTAGGAATTAATACTGCAAAAGACAATATGAAATCGATATACCAATCTCAACCTGACATGTAACAAGAAACACTATGTTTTTACAGAGATACTTCGACACTTTCAATATGAACACTTCTCAGAAAAATGAAAACAAACTTTATCTATACGACTTTAGAGATCGATTTACACCACAAGAGGGATAGGTGAATAGATTCAGACAGGCGAGGGTAAAAGGGGTCGCCTCTGACCCTCCCCTAGCCATAACCTTGACGCGTTCCTGGAAAAATCGACTTCATTCAAAACAAAAGGCGAGCCTTATCCCCGATGAATACCTACAATGTAACTAAAGGTTGATACACCACTTGGCAATATAATATGGGTTCAAACCCTCTCCATTATGTAATTGAGCCTCGAAATCTGACGCAAAGGAAAAGGTAATTTTATGTGATTTTGCGGTCTAATTTCAGTGAAACGCGAGTCTAGGTTCAGCCTTGAACTACGATTGTAATGTCGAAAAAGGTCAAGATAGCTTTGCTCACGCAACTTTCTCAAGCTTTAGTCTGCTATTTGGGTTGATCACGATTTTAGGATCACCTCTTGATATTATACCTCGATATGTCAAACATATATTTTGTGGTCAAAATATTTAAAACATATATGACCAACACTATGGTTTGACTGATGGATAAGTCCCGAAAAGACTAATAGGAACATGGACTAACTGAGTAAATTGAAATCGGTTACATTTATGTAGCACTTTATAATAGTTGTACGCCATCGCTTCTCAGATATAGAAAGATAAACATTTCATTGGGTTTAATTATTATTGGCGTTTTAATACTAATCCCTAATCTTTTCTAGCAATAAACATAGCTTATCTTCGCCCTGAAGGTGAACGTAACTTTTCAATGGAGAAAAAAATTGAAATTGGCACAATAACTTTTGAGTGTATTCATTACAAGTATACACAAAAATACAAATCTTTCATCTTTATAATATTAGTGTAGATGTAGATAGGCATCAATTAAAAATTTGAAACTCTCTATCTAACAAGAGTTTAAAACAAGTGGAATAAAGTTAATACCGAAGCTTTAAGTGCGCTATATCTCTTTACGAAGGTGTTAAAGTGCGATCATGGCGTAGTACGGGCGTCGGTCGGTGTACCGACTATTATAGATGTTTATGTCTATATGGGGTGTGAGTCCCCCAAGCCGTTAATCTCAACTGCGATCCCCAGAGTTTTCCGGGAAAATACGCAGCCGATGATTCATCGCAGTGCGCACAATAAGTTAAGAAAGTTGAACGAAAATTCTAACGAGCATTGGCCCTAACCGCCTTTAAACATGAGAAGGTGTTAACTAACATATTCTAATGTTAGAATAAGTTAGTTGTTACTTTCAACCACTTTAAACCTATACTTATATCATATAGGTATACTTACTATGTGTAGGTATTATGGTTACGAGTATGTCAACGTTCGATCTCATGAAATTCATTAAATAGAAAATTTATCATCTAATTACGGGAAACAGCTTTATCGCCAGCAAAGATAATTTACCTACAAGGTACCTGAGAATATTTAAGTTACCCGCAAAGCGTAACTACCTACGTCCAATGTAAATTGCACCATCTTAACAAAGTTAACCGCATTTTTGCTTGAAACTTGCAAACTTACACTTTACTTAGTCTACTTGAGAGTTTCCTGCTGTATGTCTCCTCGAGTTGCTAAAGCGCTTATAAAGCGTGTTGGTGTTTGTCAAACATATTTTTGTGAGTGTATGCGGTGTAAGTGAATTAGCACTCCATGTCTTATGAGACAGGCTGCATACGTATACAACTTTACATACAACAGAACGTATAGACTCATTTTCCTCTACGCGTATCGAAGTTGGACCCTCTATCCCCCCTAGTTTACAGCCAGGTACAAAGTAGATGATGCATTTCATTCTTAAGTAGATGTAGTAAGGTCTGTTTTTGAATGAACCTTTAGATATGTGAATGATGTAGTTCCTATTCCTTTTTTAGAGTATCCTCGCGATCCCATAATGGATTGGTAATTTTATTACCCAAAAATAAATGCAGCAGTTAGATGAAGGTTACGAGCTATTTGTAAAGCCCAAATATGGCAATAGACTAATTCCTATACGTAACAATGTCCTATTTTCGTACAAATTTAGATAAAACCCCAAAGCTATTAACTCGGACAGCAAATATAAGTCCATTGATCCAAAGGTCAGAGTAAATTAGAACGAGCTAATAGAACCGTTACATCGTTAGGTGTGCTAAGTATCGGATCTCCCGTGGCGAGTGGACGAGGAAACGCGTCATTACCACGTATACGATGTAGTATAGTCGGATAACGGTGAGCCAACCTTTAGGAAAGCCTTGAGACTCCTGTTTTTATAACTAGGTACAGTACCATTAGACTAAAAGAAAACTTTTTTTTACAGTTGCACAGCAGACTTCCCGGTGCTTGAAGGATAAGAAGTGAGGCTCAAATCGCTGCAGCAACGGACAAACAAAATCAATCTCTTGTCAGTTATCACAGCCATTTTAGCCTATAGAAATATTCTGGATATACATAGACTGTTCCCGAAACGCGACCGAAGTTACTTCACGGATGTTTTACAGAGCGTACGGTGATCAACTGCCGGTCTGGTAAATCCTATCACTGCACCGGCTTAGAAGCTCCAGAAATGTGCAACTTTTACAATACTGCGAACGTCATCAAAATTATTTCTACAGGATGGTTGAAAAATCGAAACTTTATTAGACAATTTTTGCAATCGTATAATGAATAAATAAATAAATATCAGACACATCACATACATTGCTCCGATCCCAATGTAAGTAGCTTAAGCACTTGTGTTATGGGTATCAGAACAACGAAGGTACCACAAATAAATACTTAAATACAAATATAAACACCCAGACACGGAACAAACACAAGTATTCATCACACGAATGTTTGTCCCGGGTGGGAATCGAACCCACGACCCTTGGTTCAGAAGGCAGGGGTCACTACCAATTGAGCCACCGAGCCTGTCATGAATCATGAATATTAACTAAAATTCGTGAACTCGTGGTTCTATACTGTTAATGTTATAGTTCTGTACCAAAAGCTAGGTCGTAGTGCTATAGTTGTCTGTTTCATTGATCGCACATGTAGCCGAGTACCAAGCGGTAAACAGGTCACCCTTTTCTGCCGGAAGAGCGTATGAATAACTAGCCTTCCGCTTTGCTTGTTTGAGGTTTACTTCATTCAACTCTTTTATTAACGCCCTTTTCAGACATCAAACTAACTACACAAGTATAGTGAACGACCGCTAATATGGGCCCTTTATGTTTGACTATAAAGAGAAGAAGAAAACCAATTAAATGAATACTTTTTATGTGCGTTCAGCTACTTCTTTACGGCTTTTGTTTCAATCAGCCGTTACTTTATCCGTAACAATGAGCATTACTTAAGTCGAATTAGGATTAAAAGAACAATACAATAAAATCAGACTCATCAATTTCAATTGTTGAGGTCACTTTCAATTGTTACAAAAATTTGTATTGCCGTACGAAATTCACGACTAGTCAGCTTAAAAATAAAAATAAAATCTGGCTACAGGAGTCCAGAAACAGATTCGCATACATACACTCAAAAACATTACCTTCCTCCTTTGGCAGACGGGTAAATACATTATTATACGTGTACATAAAATAATAAAGCATTACTTTAAAATTAAAGCAAATAACTAATAAAAATATGTTACCACAGCGTAAATAAATGTAACAGTAATTTCACTAATTTAGTTGTGGGTAGGTAGGTATACAAGTTTACTGCATAAGATAATTTTTAATTACTCATCCAAGTCGATACATTAAGCGAAGTGGGCAGATGCATTACGTCACTTTTCACCCGGTCTCGAAGCACCTTGCCTCATATAAGATGCCTTTTTTGGAGACGAAGTGTTCTCCCGTTTGCATATCTTACTGTGTGACATTTGAGTCGCCAAATTACTTCTTCTAATTGCTTTTGAGAAATGTGACTAACGCAATCGACAAAACAATACGAATAAGGTTGTTGAACTTCAACTACATATTTATTTAACTGAGTAGTGCTGTTTTTATTTGTTTTTCATGTCTAAAAGACAACGTAAAAAATTGAATAAAATTAAAAAAAAAAACAAAATACGATAACATTCGAAAAGTCAACGTTAGTAAGTATGAATAAATATGAATAAAATACTCATAATTTAAATAGTATTGACGTTATTATTTGCACAGCTAGGATCATATAAAAGAAAATAATAGTTAATACGTGATGAAAACGTCTTCAGATATGCATAACTCCATGTAGGTATAGTAATAATAAGTATATTTATTTATTTAAATATCGATCTAGTTTACACATGCTTATCCACGGCATTTCAATACCTATATAATACCTACTAGACTGGAATTGTGAATTGATTTGACGTAAACAGATTTTTTTGTGTGGCTTCTTCTGGTTTTTCTGAGTGACAGGTCTAACAGTCATTTGTCATCTGGTTAGGTGGCTCAAACTAACGGAAACAGGCCAGTTTAACAACAAATGACGATCACCTTTTTCTTCTACACCTCCAAATGATGAAATGCGTTGTCGTGGGTTATGATTTGTACTTATCTTTCGCTTTGAAGATCAAAGTTGGCCTCATGATTGAAAATGAAGTTTGGGCCATTTCTTTGTGTTTTAATGACGTAGCGATTGTCTTCCTTTCCGCACCCAGTAAAAGTATTGGATTTAATGCCATAACCCTTCATTTTATGTTTAGGTTACATAAAAGTGCACACGTTTGCCAACCTTCCACGTGAGACGATGTTTTCTATACATGTGCTACGAATATTATACTCATTGATAAAAAGTAAAAACATAAAACTAGCCCTTGATAGGCTTGATGAAACGACCTTTGAGTAAAATATCAAAGTTATTTCATTAATTGGTAGCGCCGCCTCTGGTTATAAAAGTTCCAGACACATTAATGTAAATATTGGAGAAATACGTACCTAAAATAAATTCCTAATAAATCAATTCTCAGCTAAAAAAATTCTATACGAGAAACAAAACCTTTGACGTACAACATATTCGATTAAAATGATTATGAATGCATTATCTAATATAGTAGTACAGTCAGTTGCTGACTGTACTTTCCTATTCGAAAACGAAACTCGACATGTGCATATTAGTTTGATGCGTAACGAATAGCAAATGTTATGGTCTCTGCTTTCTTACCATTAGCGTAGATAAGTAAAATGATTTTGAAAGTTCTTGGAAACCGGCTACTGAACAGTTTCACTATAAGGAACCTTTTCAGATTGAAACTGAAAAATCTATAAGTAAAACGAAACGATTTAATAGTTATATTGGCTTTTCTTAGTATAATATAGAGCAAATGCATTTAATAATATCAAACCACGATAATGTTCCACATACTAACGTGCCTACTACAATTTGTTTCGTAACAAATTAGCTGCATATAAGTAGATCACAGAACGAAGATATTACGTACACGAATATGTATGTACGTACATGCAACGATATGAATGTTATAGAGAAACGAAGGGTTAGTCAAATAGATGTCTGGCCAATGTCTGCATTTGTCACTAAATATAGATTACAAACTCACACGCGAAGTAGAAATTCAGTTCTACGTTAGTAATTACTATAATACTATCTATAGATAGGGTTCTGTTACACAAAGTCAATACATAATGAGCCATAACTTTCAGCAACGTAACAATTTTTTTCTAAATTTAATTGCCTAGATGAAAAGTAATTTGTGTGCTAAGGTGGTAAGTAAGGCTGTAGATCCACTAGTTCATAGATTTCCTTGCAGAGATATGCCCGAGAAATATCCGATGACAAGTGTCTAAGTCGTCATATTAAATGCTAGAATATACCGAGTGGGATTCGGAGATAATTTCAAACTCGCAATATCTTCGTTATGACCACGAGAAATTATTCAGACATTTGAAAACACGGATGTATGTACCTTACATTAAAATAAAAAGAAAATGCCAAACTATGTACATTTTCTAACTTATTGCAAGCGTTATAACAAAATCGACTCTACTGCCATTCACTAAGGTACTATATTTGTTTAACATAAGTAAGGTTGATCAACCGTACCATGCATACTTGTGTATACTGTATGACTTTCGCTGAATCTTCGCAAGACCTGTGATACGCACACTAATGAGAAAATCACTCGGCCGTAAAATTAGCACCAGGTATCATACAAAACTTATGCTTCGCAAATAACTGGCCTTTTATATTACAGTACTAGTGCTATAATAAACAGTTTTCATAAAAAGTTCCAACAATGTGTTGCGTTAAATCTTACATTCGATGGAACATTTTTAACGAATACATAAATAACAATGAAAATTGTTAAAGTAAATAAATAGTAGGTACCTACTGAAAATCGCAGTTTCAGTGTATGCCAATACCTTAATCGCAGAGATAAGTACAAATAGATCTGTTCTTGTTGGATAGATTAACTTACAATTCAACATGCAAATTAAACTTATCCACACCTTTTAAACAGTAGGCACTATGTCTCATTTAAGACGATATACTTACCTACCTATACTCGTATCAACATTTAAAACTACGAAAAGCAAATAGTACCTATCGAAAGTTCTAAGATTTCATATAAGTAATTCTTACGGAGTTTCTTTTCCCGTGGGGTGGCACCTGAGTCAACGTTTATTTATGCCGCAGTCGGCCGAGGGGGCATCGATTGGGCGGCGACAGCCCCTCAGTGGTGCAGCTAAGGGTAGTACTGCCAGACGTTTAGATAGATAGATAGATATCTTACAAATAGCCTACCTAAATAAATCGGCGTGTAAGTCCTCACGATTCTAATTACATAAATGACTGGTTCATTATAGCTTAAACTTACAATGATATAGTAAAATGACTTGCCATTTATCACAAAAGAACATACCTAGGTTGTTTAATGTTTATACTAGGTATATCAAAGAAGGTTAATACCTACTTTTTCCTAAGACGTCTTCCTCATTATTACGTCTTTGAAAAACCTATAAACTCGGTTGAGATAGTTAATTATTTCACCTTCAATTACAATAGCATATAAAAGAATGATTTAAGGTAAGGTAAAACTTAGTAAAGCAATTCAACTAGCAAAACCGATGATTCAATTGAAAGCTATTTAAATGTTTTCCAATGATTTACTAGAACGTAAACAGTCAGCAATATCAGTAGTGAACTACATTACCTCCACCCAGGATTACCATAAAGCAATCATTTCATAACCCCGACTCTTGCCGGATCAATAATACAAAAGCCTGTAGGTTGTCTATGTAAATGGAGGTGCATATACCTCACCTCATGACTCATACACAAAATCGTATAGGGACTTGGTACAATACAGTCTTCTACTAATCGACAGTATAGTTATTGTGAATGGTTACTAACAAAAAAAAATTAAAAAAAATCAAGCCAAGTAGCAAGTAGGATTCGCGCATCGAGGATTCCGTAGTTATTTTAAATTAGGATATGTTTAAATGTTTTACGACTCTCGCAATTTTTCCTTTATCTGTCCTACCTAAGTATAAAACGTTCGTACTTACCAAGTTTCAAGATTCTGAGTTCACGGGTAGGTTTTGGATTCCCTTGCGAGTGTCGACAATTTGCGGAAATTTGCGGCATAAACGGCTGTATTTTTTGATTATGTTGACTAAGAAGTGCTTATGTTGCTTTTTTCACAGTTCCAAAGGACAGTAAACCTGAGTATACCTCTACACGATTCTGAGAAAAAGGGTCTTGACAGACCGTCGAAGAGCCAACAAAGTGATCCTTTAAGGGTTCCATTTTTTCTTTTCACGGTACTCATCATCATCATCAGCCCGTATCAGTCCACTGCTGGACATAGGCCTCTCCTAATGTTCGCCACCTTGTTCGCTCCCGCGCTTCTCACAAGTCGCATCCAGCACTTGCCAGTTCACGGTACTAACAGAACCCTAATCAAACCATTTAAATGAATATCCCTCCTACGTCCTATAACTGGTCATACGCACGCCTGGCGGAAATCATACAAATGTCCGCTGGTATAAGTAGCAAGCTATACTGATTTTAATGCGTCTGGCATATAACAACGATCGTTTAACACCGTTTGAGTGCTAAAGTTTGGGGTTTGAGTTTATAATGAAGTCTTAATACTGTTTGCCCGCCATCATTATTCAGTAGGTACTGTTCAAAACATAATTTGGATGTCAAACGAATTAAGTACTGCTTTAATTTACAAAGCAACGAGAGTTGCCGCACAATACGCTTGAATAACAATGGTTCTCCATAGAGTTTTTAAAACAAAATTGTTACGTGAACAATGGAAGCTGTTGAATAAACTATTAAAGTTTCCATATCAATGTTCAACTGACTTCCGATGAGACCTATTGTTAAAGATTCCCATTGAATCAAGTGTATGATTAGAAGATTATCCGTCCTTACTTACAGGCCTTATAATTTAGTCACATCTAAAACTGTATAGGTATATGGAAAAGGTATGCTGGAGTTTCGGGTGCATTATTAGTAATTTTGTTTAATTTACGTCTATATACGTAACTGCTTTAAGCTTAGTGAGAGAAGAATTTAAAGTAACCCATTACACTATTTAAGAATTTTTTAGCGTAAGCATAGCAAATGGATGTTTTTAATTCTGGTATTCTGTAATTCGTGGCAATTTTTTTCCGTGTAATCTTCAATTAATTTGATCATCAAGATACCTAATCCTGTATAGAATGCTATTAAATGCATCATACGCGTAACATAAGGGTGGCATTCAAGCGCCATTAGAGTTTAAAATCAGAGATCTGAAGGGACGATTGTTATTCATCTGATGTGTCCCATATGGGCGGCCATATGGAGGATAACTCGGAGTTTTATTGTATGTATGAGCGTGATGAAACCGCGCCCGGCCTCGCGACTCGATTGCGCCAATGAGGCCCGGCGGGACAAGTCATCGCAATTTAAATCATTAGAGAACGTAAGCCCGGTTTCAAGCGAGCACACCACAGAAAAATAACCTAAGGATCAATTTACACTAGCGCAGAGTCGAAGCGCAACGAAGAGTAGTATAAATTTACCCTAAGACATGCCACGCTTGGCCACACAGCTTCTTCTAGTCCCAAACTAAGCTGTAGCTTGTATTATGGGTACTTGATAACTAAAAAAATATTTTTTTATAAGTAAGTACTTTTTGCAAACACAATACAGACATGTTCATTGCAAACAAATGTATGCTCTGTGCAGGGACCGAACCTGCGACCAGTCAGAGGCAGAGTTCACTACCACTAACAGGCACAGTTCAAAATTGAGCAATGACTGACACATATCACTCACGTTCAATTAGATTGCGCGTCTTCCTTAAAAATACAGTTAGAACGCGTATTGGATGTGAATAAGGCGTAATGACGTTTTACAATCATGCAGCATGGTGCAAGATTGAGCCAAGCTAGAGCACACACTAGACTATCTTGATACATTTCTGTGCAGCTCATCAACAACAATGTGACTGTAATTGTAGGTACATTAATTAAACGTAATGTTGTAAGTGAGGGCAATATTGTATTTTCCTCCCCTTTTGTGTTTAATTAGGTACCTACACTGCACATATTATAAACTGGGCGTATCACATTATGTTTAAGGTAACATTATATTGTCGAAAACTTGCTATGAAAACTTTCAGTTTACATTAAATATTGCAGACCTAAAGTGTTGTTATTAAGTTCTATTATCATCTCCATTTATGGATTACTAATGTTATTGTTTGTGTCTGGGCATGTGCCTATACATATATGGTGTGATATAGAATAGGTATATCTATGGACCTTCGCAAAATACCGTTACAATCAATACGGACATGCTAACAAAACAATCCCTTTAAGTAATATAAATGAGGCGCTTGATTTAGGAAACTAAGTTTAAGTATTCATATAGTACGATAGCAAGATTTGATTTTGAACTTATTATTGGAATATTATCAGATCATAAAAAACCAATAGGTAATGAATGAAAAAAACCAGTAAATACCTACCTACATACTATATTCACTATCATCATTTAAGTGAATGATGGAAGCTAATTGGAATGCAAAAGATGAAAATTATGATGTCAATACTCATGCTAATACATTAGCTGATGCAAATAGTAAAAACAAATTTAAGCATTAGTCACAAAGTGAATGCCATTTTTCAATAGCTGTAGCTAGTCAATGTCATGGTAAATGTTCTGAATAAATGCGTACAACTTTATTATTTGACAGGCTCGGTGGCTCATTTGGTAGTGCCCTCTGCCTTCTGAGCCAAGGGTTGTGGGTTCGATCCCCGCACAGTACAAACATTTGTGTGCATGAACATGTCTGTTTGTATTGGTCTGGGTGTTTTCTATGTATAATATGTATTTATTTACAAAAAAAAAAGTATATAAGTAAGTTTATCAGTTGTCTAGTACCCATAGTACAAGCTTCGGCTTAGTTTGGGGCTAGGTGGCGCTGTGTGGCCCAGCGTGGCATGTCTTGGGTTATTTATTTATTATTTATTTATTTTATTATTTATTGTAAAGCTATTCCATTGGCCCAAGTAATGTCTTAATGAACAAATTAGAAGTGGGTAAGTGCATATTTTTTTTAAAAAGTAAGATATTATTATAATATTTACCATTCGGGCGAAAATCGTTGAAGGTTTTGATCCGCATTTTCTTTTCTCAATGTATCCTTTTTGAGTGTTCGATATAAAAGGTCCACTATCACAAATTATGCACCTTCATCACTTTGCACTTCGACACATTGAGGGTAAACACCTCACATTTTGCGTCTCCAATCGATTTTTGTACAAGTCAGAAAGGATACAAGTTACTAGGAAAATTATTAACAACCACTTTTCACATTGTTTTTGCACGTGACAAAACACAAGTAAAGACACTGCAACGTGAAAAAAATAAATTATTACAAAATGTTTTTGGCTAGCGGAGGGTTAGCCGCGTATCGCTCGATTTGACAGCTGCGAGCGCGCTATCCCGAATTCCCGATACAAATATTAGACGGGCTGCGTGAATGAGCACCCGCGTGCGAAAGGGACGCCCGACGACGTGAATACAGCCGCACGTGGAGGAGAACGAGTCGGGAACGGGACGGGACGCAAATAGATCGGGATTAATTGAACTATACGGCGACCGATGCGTCTTAAAATTTTGATCCTCGCAAAAAAAGGAATATAAAGCACTGTTTGCTGTTGCAAAACATAATTCTTTCCGCATTCGTAATGTTGGTCGTACATTGCTAGAATAGCGGCGATTAACTTTTTTTAAGCGAAATCTATTTGGCAAATTCTTTGTTCGTAACAAAGAACACAATTACTGTCAAATCGAGCGATATGTTGCACATTTTGTTGTATGTAATGTAAATTGTATTGAAGTAGGTTAAAAGGTGTTATATTAAAACTGACGTTGTTAATCGGATCACGACCACAGCACCGCCGTATAAACCGTCGAACGCGCAAGCGCAGCGCGCGTAACTGACGTATACATGCGCTCCAACTTCATTCCAATTGTGACGTCACATTGCTGACTGGAGGATTGGCGGGAGGGTGTGCGCTCTTGATAACAATTTTATAAACATAACTTTAATTCGTGACCCATTGATTAACCATTAGGATTTGATGTCCAAATTAACAAATGTGCCTAATATAATTTCTCAATTTTATAAGATAAATCAGGAATTCTGAAACAGCAGATCCTATAACATAGCCGACTCATGTAGGCTTGACTGAAAATTATAATAACGTAATAATTATTCCGGAGTTCTCCCTTCCTTTATTATTTTTTGTAAAGTATCTTAAGTAGTATTAGTAGTAGTGGTATGTCCTTAGAAAAGTTTTCTTAAGTAACATTTCGATGATGTTTTCCATATTGATGTAAACAATTTGGTACTTTCTTCACACAGGTACTAAACGGTCAGACTGCCAATAGTTCCTTCACAAGAATGTTCTACTCATAAAAGTACAAACAAACTACTCAAAATAAATAAAGCTTCATGTTAAAAATAAAAAACATCAACATGGTTTTGCAGAGTTCAGCATAAAATAAAGTGGAGATATTTATAGACATTTTAGTTAGGTAAGCAATTCGCCAAAAATAATATTATCAAACTGTACAAAATTAAACCTTAGTTAGAGATGGTCATTGTCGACATCCGTGGTTTTTAAAATAAACTTTTATTTATAATTAATTTATTAGCATTGCTTGTACAGAGATTATATTAAAACAGTAAGTGGTACCTACTTACGTACAGTTAAATGGAACTAAAATTATCCATAGACGCTCTGGCTTATCCAGTCAGACCTCTAAAATACCAAGCATGTAGGTACCTACCGTGGCTTGCTAAAATCGTAACGGTACGTTTGCCAAATCAGTCATATTATGTTTGCGGCAAGTGAATGACCCCTACAATTTGGGGCGTGAATGCGAGTTCATGGTTTTTTAAGCCTTTCCTTTTTCAGTGTCATTGGACATGTAAAATACAGTCACCTAAAATACGTAGATACACATCACAATCAATAGGTACTAAAAGAGTAATGTTTAATTTACTAACAACTTTTGGAAATATGTATGTAGGAAATAAAATGCTATAATTTTTATTATTTTCCGGAATCTGCGTAAACAATGAAATTATACTAAACGTATTAATATATTATGTATAATACGTTTAGTATAATATTCCATTTTGATGGAATTTGATTTATGAAATAATAAATTTATCAATGACGTTGATGCTAACATTAAATTGAACTGTTTGTAAATGTAAATGAGTTTTAATTTTTGTATGCTCTCGTATCAATTAGAAACTTAATCATTATTTACCTATACTAACGCCATCTAGGAGCGCTCAATGCAAAAATGTACTATACACAAATAGATCATGATGAGAACAAATTGACATAGGTACTACGAGTACTTAGTCCACTAAAGTTACTGTAGGGGGCGCTTTACACGTTGATTACCTTGTTTTGAAACCTAAGACTTGTTTGTTATAGTTACATCATCATTACACTCTTGACCTTCACAAAAGACATGCATTATTATTAGATATAATAGATACTCGTAGGTAAAACATATGTTTTGTTGTTACCAATATTGATTTCACATTGATTTTAATTACTAGCTTGGTATTTATCAGGTAAAAGTCTTTGACACATTATAATTTATTATAGTCTGGTCCAATTCATGCATCGTTATTTTAATTCCAACTGCTAGGTAGGTACATTATGTTTTTTAGATTTTTAGAGGTTAAACTCTTAGGGTAAGTACTTGTTGTTTATCTAAAAATTGCCTTTTTGTTAACGTTATATATATCAACAAGATATACACATCACATGATAAGAGTTTGATCACGAGTAAGTATTATCAGTAAACGATCATCATGCAAGGCGGGTATTGAATACAAAATGATAATCTAATCAATCAATACGATAATAATTCTGAGCCTACCTTTACGTTTTCTTTTCTTGCGTCTCCTGCGATGTCTTTTCATATTATTAGCACCATGTACGTTATTGTTTTCAACACTGTCATACCTATACACAGCTTTTGCAATTTCGATAATGTTACTAAAAAAACATAACACTAGTCCAATCATTTTGATAGGTAATGAAAGTTGTATGTTGTACTATGGTCTTTTCTTCCTTATCTTTTTACTATGTTCAAACACTCGATTGCTAACTGGCCTATTGGTTATGAAGTTAAGATCTGAATTATGTTTAATTATGTTCACTGGAGGTATAACTATTAAATTCCACATTACACACCTTAACAACGTGTTATATATGAGGTACACTTCACTTGTATGAGTTATAAAATATTTCTAGTCTTGTTGTTTGAGTTAAAGGCGCGGTTTATCTGCGGGTTATCAGCAGAGACTCGGCTGATGGGAGGCGGACTTAAGACTGCGCCAACACATCTGACACTTAAGGAACCTTGGCGTGATTTCTATAAATGGATATAAACATACACCACATGTTGATGCTAAGCCCGATACTATAAAGACTAGAATGCTAGACTGGATCTAAATTTTGATAATAACGACGATTTACAACATGAGCGGCATTTGTCAGACAGGAGAGATAAGCGGTTAGTTTTTAAATAAAGGCTTCTACGAGTATAACAAAAAGCAGACATCAATGGAAGATCATCTTTTTCTACGATTCGATTATTTTCAATAAACGAGGACATAATATACATAAAGTCTGTAAAGATTTATATTGCTTCAACTTTATAGGTTAGGTACTCACTCTTTACCGTTTATGTATGACGTATGACTCTACATTTAATAACATACGGTACATAATCCTTCATTAAAGAATACCTTGTATATTTTACTTAATTTTAAATTTACTATAATGTTTACTTACCTAGTTACTTGATAGCTTTAATTTTTACTTGTATACGAATAGTGTGGCGTAATATATCCAATGTTATAGAATACGTTCCTAAAAACACTCGGTTATAAATACCTATAATATAAGGTATATTACATATTTACAAATACTTGGAATCTTAACCAAATCGCAAGCATCAACCTTGATTAAAGGTTAGTTACGTTTTACTGAGGTAAATTTATTGATTCTAATTTAGGCTTAATCGAAATTACGAGTAAATTGGTAGAGCCTACCACGCAGGCCCAGCACATTTTGGAGAGGAGTTATGTAGGGATTAAATTAGCCACCCTTTCCGTGAAATGACTAAAAATAATTGGGTTGGGGTATACAATTTATTTATACTCCTAAATTCGTGACGTAAAACCCCACATGGAGATTATAATGTGTAATTTAAAATGGTCACAAATGATATTATTATAGAGAATAATCGGTCATTTGCTTTGATCCCGGTAGGTTTATTTATTACTCTATACTCGTATCTTTTTTTTTCGTACCTGATCCAACTAACCTTTTTGGAGAACCGGGGTTGAGAAGGACATCGGTGTTTGATTATTTTAATTTGAACTACTTAGTAAATATTTGTTTTAGGTATCTTTGTCTGATTTCCGACAAAAGTTCTTGCTTAACTAACTTTGGGATTTCATTAAATTTGAGGTGGTATCAGAATTAAATTATAGTAATATTATTAGATATTTATCATATTTACACATTTATGGACTTAAACAGCGCGTTTGCTATATCCAAAATATTTTATTCACGTTTTTAGAGGTACGGAAATCGTGACATCCGCGAGTGTGACTGGCAAGACATAAATGTCACTACTGTGCAGAAGTTTTGTTGTTTATTTTACTTAAAGACTTATTAAGTAATACATGCCATTTGTATGTATGAATTCGGCTTTATGGACACGATTATAGGCTAAGTTTCATATATAAAAACTGAATAAAGCATAATGTAGTGAATTTAAAAGAAATCACATCAGTTTTCAAATATGGACGATATATCGATCTGTGTATTTTGGGTAACACCAAGGTATATTCCTGAACTGCCTACCTGCATATTATGTGTGTATGTTTATTTGTACCTACCTAATTCTAAGACAAATTTGAAGACTTTTTGATATCAACAGTGAGAACCTGGCCTATCTACTATACTAACTTCTCATTTATAACCATCTTATTTAGCGTCTATAAAATTGCTTAACGAAACATTATATAGACCTTCCTTAATAATAACCTACAGATAATAAAAATCACTTACCCAACATTCTATTGATCTCGCCTTTTTCAGTCATTGTCGTCATCGATATCTTTCATGGTTTCGAACTGGAATTAAAGACAATGGTAGTTAAGAACAGAACGAAGTTTTTCACTTAAAACAATTAGCTGAAATAAGTCTGTAACCGCCCATAGAACACCGAATGGCATAAGCATAGATCTTTTAAGAAATAAACTTAACTGTCCTCTACATTTAAATTTAAGAGTGTTTAAGAATATAACCTCTTTAAAAAATATATGCGGAAAAAACACAGATCCATAAAGAATAAAAATAAAATTGTTAGGTATCTATTTTTATTAAACGTAAGTTCAAACAATAATTAATTAAGCAAAATACCAGTTGAGAATTATTTATTTCCCTAAATTGGTCTGTTAAAGTGTGGACTAACAGTAAGTATTTTAATAATGTAATGATTCGGCTCTTTAAGGCTAAAATACTGTCGCTTTTAATATAATTTCATTGCTGATGTTGCGTACCTTTATACCACGGCTTTCCTCGCCTCACCACGGTTTACAAGCACAACAAATATTAACACCAGACACTGAACAAAAAACAACAAGGTGAGAAACTGCGTAACAATATCAACTTTTTTTGTAAAATAATCACATGATTTTCACTAAGGAAAGGGAAATTATTGGGAAATTAACGGGAAATATTGTAAAGATTTTTCCGCACGTAGCAGTGGCAGAGGCATCTCGCCGAGGGTTGAAGGCGGACTCGCGGAAATGCACGAACTTAGCCGACGATGGCCGAATGCAAATTTTCATCAGAGCCGTATTCAGGCAGTGACCTCTTTTTTCAAAGCCTTGATTTTTTTTTGGTATTTTAAATGTCATTTTATTGGATAGTGGGCACATGTGTGAAATTTGTTATTTTTGAATACTAAATCTACCTAGTACAAATAAATTCTTAAAAGACAATTTCAGCATTAGGTATTTAATAAAAATATAAGAAATTGCTCGGCTGGCTGTTTTTGAATTTTTTGCATATTTTTTTAATTTTAGAAAATAAAAATTGTAACAAAATAATATGGCGCCATCTGTAAGATTGTTTATTTATAGATTTTACATACTTGGTCTATTTCATTGGAGCTATCAGAAGATACAGATTTGGCTGTATGGAGAGAATCTAAGCTGTTAAATTATTATTTAAAAAAATATTGTAGCCGTCACTGTCATTCTGTTCATGTGGTTTCTGTGGGTTTAGAATAAGACCACCCCATCTTAGCCCGTGGATGTCGTAGAAGACACTAAGGGAATTTCAGGCAACGGGCAGCAGCGTTCACCTGGGTACAAATAAAACCTACTGCGGACACCAACCCGCCTGCCAAGCGTGATGTCTAAGGCAAATCCCCCCAATTGATAATGGGGAATATGCATGACTTTTTTTTATGGATTTATTGAGCTCTTTTATCTTGCAGATACATAAATATGGAATAATTTTTATATTATCTTTTCTATTAAGCGAGTTTTAAAGCGTTAAAGTTATTGCTTAGACAGAGAGATCCGACGTGGCGGATGACGTCACGTACCGTGCGCGCCATACAAACTCCATAGAAAAATCTGTTTCGCGTGAGAGAGACGGATATATTTACTTTCAACGACTGTATCTCGCCCATTTTTCAGCCAATTTTGATGTTGTTTTCACTGTTCGTAGTATATTTTTATCTATTTTACGATAAATTAGTAAATACATGAATCTATTTTTCATGCATATTCCCTATTGTAACTGGGAGACGCCTATATACAGCAGTTTGCAGGCTAAAGAAATAAAAAATGTCTGATCTATCGGTATCAAACCGTCTTTTTATTTAAATACTTAGATTTTTTTGACTTGCTCGATGACTCATTTGGTAGTGACCTCGGCCTTCTGAGCCAAGGGTCGTGGGTTCGATTCCCGCACACACAGTACAAACATTTGTGTTCATGAACATGTCTGTTTGTATTGGTCTGGGTGTTTACTATGTTACATATTATATGTATTTATTTACAAAAAAAAAAGTATGTAAGTTTATCAGTTGTCTAGTACCCATAGTACAAGCTTCGGCTTGTACGTTGGCTAGATGGCGATGCGTGGCCCAGCGTGGCATGTCTTGGGTTATTTATTCATTTTTATGATGCTGCTAGTAACTTCTTCTGCTTGTTCCATATACAAGCAGAATAACAGTTACACATACTTCCAAGTTTAAAGTGTTCATTTAAGAAAATGCAAACTTGTAAGTATAACATACTAAAAAGAACCGACCAGAAATTAAAATACTAGCTCTCGTGATTTAAATTCTAATATATTTGCTCAATATAAACTTATATGAAAAAAAAGAATAATCCTAATAAATATTCCGAACGGCCCTGTGCACCACTACCACCCTGCAGTGAGGTCGTCGCCATGTTTTCCACGCATGCGCCCTAATTTTCCCACATCGAGCAATCGCTACTCTGGCTACACGCTAAGTGCGTGTGTTGCTAGCATAAATTTAAGGCTGCTTCCGATGTTAGTAAATCTTATTCCTGTAACGTGCTAATTTGTGTCCAACTAAATATTGCCACGATATATTTTAAAAGCTGTTATTTGACATATTGGGTGAGAATCATGTTATTTTAGCTTAGCAATGCGTGCGCATAAGTGACGTTGTGGCCACGGCGCATCGACTGTGCGATCAATATAATGACGTCACGCCATTGAGACTGCATTTCCTGATACTTAGGTACAGATCTGTTCTAAAAATAGACCTTTTCATTTTCATTTAGCGATGTCTACTTTAGACTAGAGTATTTTCTATAAATACAACTGCAAATGATTGAAGTCTTTGCGCTCTGATTTAGCAATTAGTGGTACTTATATACACACACATACTTTGCTCAAAATCGTTAGGTAATGCCTTTTATAATCATAGTTTTCTTACAAACCACACATACTTAAATAGGTGGAAAACAGGAATTGACTAAGTACAAGTTTAGTTGGTCCCAAATTTACTAAATATCAAAATTTCATATAAAAGCATTTGTTAAAAATAAATAGAGTAACAAAGGTACCGCAAAGGCTTGAATACAATAATGGCATCCAAACACAAAATGAACATAATCAACATCCATCACATAAGTAAATGATTGTCTTGGGTGAGAATCGAACCCACAATCCTCAGCTTACCGAATGAGCTACCGAGTCAGCCCAATGATATGAATATTATGATTTGGTTCATAATTCATATCACTGGGTTGACTCGGTAGTTAATTAAATATATATATAGCTTAGCTTTAATTGAATTATATTGTCTAATGAAGCGCGATAGGTACATTTATCTATAAAGAAATGAGAATAATTTAAATTATAATGTTTGTCATTAGATAGGATTTATCAACGTGTGAGGTTTAGCCTAGTGTAGAAATCATAACGAATCATGATTATAGAGGGAA
Source organism: Conogethes punctiferalis (assembly GCA_031163375.1). Classification (NCBI taxonomy): domain Eukaryota; kingdom Metazoa; phylum Arthropoda; class Insecta; order Lepidoptera; family Crambidae; genus Conogethes; species Conogethes punctiferalis. Next base: position 11,365,116 of record CM062082.1, on the reverse strand, counting down.
TATTAGCATCAACTTAAAACTTGCTTGTCATGATAATATGTTGATAACAATGTAATGTTTTCTTAACATTATGCAATTTAATTGAGGTTGTTTAATAAAGTATTTTATTTTTTAATGTCCAGCCGTCTACGTGATTATTCCTCATCATCTTTGACTATGCTTTAAAGGCGCAGACGTAATGATGAGCGATGTAACATGTCTTACTCATGTGCAATTATCGTAGGCGCATTAAACAGTCTGGTAACACTTCAAGGCAATGTTCTGATTCTGTTGGATTACCTACTGCTAAGGTACTTAATACTTTTGTGTACTACTGGATACATTATGAGATCTGTATCATTTTTCAATGGTGCTCCTATCTTACGTAAGGCAGTTTTATAAGCTACGATCAAATATTTCAATTAAATCATTGCCATAGTCCAGTCAATGAGGGTTTTCTGGAGAAAGTAATCCACCAGCTGGCACCACATAAAAGGAGGTCCAACTGTTACGTGATTGGTACATTTTGACATGGCACTAACATTTACATAGCAACCGACAAGATAGCTGGACCTGCCTTTTAACCCTCATTAACTGAAAACAATTTTTAGTTCACCCGTTAAGCATCCTGTGCACAATGGTTTGTGCGTAACGTAAATGTTAATGATCCCGTAATAATATATCAACCATCCAGCCCAAAATGGCAAAGTTAATGCTCTATTGGCTGATTTCATACTTAAATCTTAGTTTAGGTACTATGTTATATGTAAAGTAAAGTAAAAATTGTTTGATTCCAAGAAAATGTACTTATTTAATTACTTACATTTTCAATTAGGTATGAAAAGGAATTTATGGTGTTCACGTGTGTCGTCATTGTTAAACGATCACGTGAACTATGTTATATTTAAGATACGAGTTGAGTAGGTACATACGCATTTTTTGCTAATAGATCGCTTGATTGAATTTTTGTTTCTGAGATTTGAATAACATTGTGTGCCATTTAAGGATACTTCAAGGTTATTGAGTTCCACTTAAGGACGGAGTAGGTATTCAATGATAATAGAGTCCTCTGTGAATAAATGAATCATCTAGAGACGAAAACACCTTGGAAAATCAAGCTTTTTAAAGGGCATAATAATTGATTTATCTAAAAATCTATTGTTACTTAATTTATCTTCTAACTAAAATTTTCACCTTTTATTTAAATCATTGTCGATATTTTCATTTTACATTGGTATTTTTTCTATTACTAATAGTTCATTTAAGTATTTGTTTCTTATTAAATTTCACATTTCCTTGTTTCTGTTTACTAAACCCTCCGGATATTATGGCTCTCAGCTGTCATAATAACTAATGAAAATTGTATTACTTAATAGAAATAGAAATAGAAACATTTATTACCATTGGACATCACAACACAATAACAAAAAATACACATACAAATTATATAAACGTTACACAAACAACAAGGATATTACATAGACCAATTTAATTTCGACACAAACGTTACAAAAACAAATAGACCGGACGGGGGTTGTGACGTCCAACGTAAAAGGGCCTCACTCAGCATTTTGCCGTGGCCCGTACTTAGGGAACACTTCATTAAATGTACCCTAATTAACACCGTTTTCCCCCCAAAGGGAAGAAAACGGATATTTAGGTTCCAGCGTAGCTTGACCCACTTGTGAGATTAACCCCTTGGATTTTAGCATGTGGCAACACTCAGTCCCTACCAAATGACCCCTCCCGCACGTCGCACCCCACCCCGCAGCGCTAGCGCCGCCATGACGCGCCGGGCGATACGACTCGGTCGGTTCGCTCCTCAGTACGTCACCTCAGAGCCGGCAAGGCTTAAAAATAGTGGGTCAAGCTACGCTGGAACCTAAATATCCGTTTTCTTCCCTTTGGGGGGAAAACGGTGTTATTTAGGTGTCCGAGCTACGCTTGACCCACTTGTGAGAAGTGTTTATTTTCTGCCGGTGCTTCATGGCGTACTGTGACTGGTAACCATACCACGGGAGGGTTATCTCGTTAAAGAATGAACTAATTTTACGAAACAAGTTGTACTTTAATCAAAAGTACAAAAATTATTATTATAAAGAAATTCATATGAGAAAGTCTCACAGATTAACACCCATTAAACTTAATGGAAACTTAAGTCGAATGGCTTGTAATAACTCACATTGGAGTGGAAAAAAAAAGAACATCATAATCATTACGACTAAGTTTTCTTGATTAGTTATGCACTTCCTTACAGTAGTGCTTGAGAATGTATCTCTAATCCTCCAATGACCTCTCTTTGACATCTCATCAAATATTCATATTCTCTTTGGGCCAAATATCGAAATTAACTACTGCCCTAAATTTTTCAGGAGAGTTTTGAATATTAGCTTCTTTAAGCAATGTTCGAACTCATCCAGTAAAAACTGTGTGTGAAACTGCTTTTACTCTTTCCCTGGTCGTTAGAAACAATAAGCTTTGCGCTGCTGATCTACGATTTCTTGAAATGTAGATGAGTATTCTTGTCTTTACGACAGGGCCTAGTTGTTCCGGTCCGTCATTTGAAAACCGCTACCCAGTTTATCGATATGTTGATAAATCAGCCTTTGATCCAAATCGGGGCCAAAATAATAAATAATGGTTTGCATCCTCCATCGATTGTCCCTTTATCCAGCAGAGTAAGATCCTGTAATTTTTCTGCCTGTACACAATAGCAAGAGGGTTGCAACATTTCGTGCAATTTGAAATAAGCTACTGGTATCAGTATTGTAATGCTGTAGATATTTGATTAAGCTCCCTAAATCCCAAGTTGATGGTTTCTGATAGTAGTAGACTTTGTTAACACTATGGCTTTCATTAATTTTATTGTTCGACCAATGGATGTACAGTTCGTTTCTCAGAATTTAAGGTAATTTGCAAAAGTCACTGCCATGCCACTACTTTATGTACGGCAATTGTACTAAGAGCCAACTTGCGATCCTTATGTAAATAAGTACTATAAAAATTTTGCAAAATAAGCGTAGCTGAAGACACGGGGTATCAACAGGGGAACCATCCTAGGTCGTAATGCCATGGCTTACTGCAAGCATTTACAAACGCACCTGATTGCTCGTGTGCATCTTTGGTGTCATATTGCTTGACTGCAGCTGATCGGGCACTTACAAAGAGATCTATTGATATTGTGCCTCACTTCTTGAAGATCATTGACCACATTGTTTTTGAGAGTGTCGATTGACACTTAACGAAATCTTGACAGATTGTCAGGTAACTGGTTGTATGTTCCTGGTAAATAGCGAACCACAAGGTGTACCTACTCGATGTTGGTGAGCCTCTTGAAATATTTATGTAGTCAACTGTAACAATGTTAGAGACTTCGTTCCTCCCTCTTTGATGGCAAATGCTGCCACGACTTTGTTGTCTGTCTGAGTAAGCATTGTTTGACCTTTGTAATAGGGAGATACTTGTTTGAGTACTTTCTTTAACGTCCACAATTCATTGCGATTGCTGTGCCATCGGTTTTGCTCTCTTGTCCAGAGGCGAAACGAGATGAGAGAGATGTAAGTATGAATTACTTACCACTCCCCAACCCAGATCTGGAGCATCGGTTATTATGAATATTAACTCTTAAGGTCTTTGTAGTGGATATGAGAGGAATTGTCTGCATTGTAGATCCAATAATGAAATTTCAGTGCTACCAGTTCTGGAAGATGGAACTTTTTGTTTTAGTCTGCTCCTGGAAGAAGGTTTGCTGCTAATTGAATCTTTCTGCAAAGTCTAAAGGTACGACAAATCATGCAAAATTAAGATGTCCCAAAGGTGTTTTGACCTTGTGCCACCTCCACCAATTTGTCTTCAATACATTCCTTAGTATGACAGCAATGGGATTTTGTTGGGAAAGGTACTCGAAGCCTTATTCTGTATTTCATTCTATTACTTTTGTCCGCACCAGTGCAGTATTTGTATTGATGGTCCAGCCCAATTCGATGAGGTGGCAGATGCGGATCCAATGCTCAAAAAGAGGTTGTGGGTACACCTACCCAAAAAATCTATTAAAGCTTAACGTTTATTGTCATCATCCTATCGATCTCAATAGATCGTAGAAATGTGACGTCACAAGTCTTTTAATGTTGTGGGCATGCTCATCATGCCCACAACGGGGGAAAACTGAGTTTGTTGAAGTAATACCCCATAATCGGCTCTAATCTCGACGATTTTCTAATAATACATTATTAGAAAATCGTCGAGATGATGAACCGTATTCCTTATATCCTGAAAAACTTGCCAACCAGTTAGAAACGTTTGCAAAAGTGCTTGGGGTGGTAACTAAATCGAACGGTAAGCAGGTCATGTCGTACACGGAAACTTTCTAAGAAAATGCTAAGAATCTGCATTATATGATATGATAAGTCTGTTTTGGTCATGAAGTCTGTTAACTTCAAGCACATAGGTATTTTGAAATGATTAGCAGGTGGTCTGTAATTATTCAGATTTCTCACATGAAAAATGGGGCGATTCGAGTCATCGGATTTTTTCCGTAAAAATAAGCTAGATAAGAATCCCGTCCTGGTTTCGCATAAGCGAACGGAATTGACCTTAAGCATTTTGTCAATTTCAAAAGACATAATTTCATGAAGTCGTAGTTTCATAATATAGATTTATTATGTATGCTAAGTTTATTGGATGTGCTGTGCCAGCCAGTAATCTGGCTTGAGCACAGGCGCAATAAACTTTTTCATGGGCTGTCCTTTTGAAGGCAGAGTTACATTGTGGCTGGTGGGCCTCATTTTTGTGATCTTATTTGTGACTAGCGATCCGCCCTCGCTTCGTTTCGGGTATTTAACGGAACACATTAGAAACCTCTAAAATTATCAGTGTTCCTCTACTTAATTATACATGCATGTATTATAGATATAAACCTTCTTCTAGAATCACTCTATCTATTAAAATAAAAAAAACCGCATCAAATCCATTGCGCAGTTTAAAAGATCTAAGCATACTCGTACATAGAGACAGGCACATAATAAAAGCGACGCTGTTTTATTATTATTTTATGCTACGAGTATGTAGTGATTACACAAACAATCAAGTGGAAGAAATCATCGTTTTTGAAATACCAGGAAAAAGCCTTGACGCTCCTCCTTGCTTCAAGCAGGAGCAAGGAAGAGCTCCTTGCTCCTGCATGGATTCAGACAGCTGAGGTTCAGCAAACAAATGAGTGTCTGATAGGAAGTATTGCCTTTTATTTTATTGAGGTTTATATTTGCCTCTTCTATTTTGTATAACCTCTGACCATTTCCTACAACATATTGAAGGAGTGATTCGCTTGCCCACTTGTCTAGTAACGGAAAATTTTCTTATGTGACTTTTGACTTCATTGGGGACATTTTTGGTAAAAATCTTGTAAAGACTAAAAGTCCACGTGGTATTGCCCCTAGGCATAAATCCATTTTTTTCCACAATAGAGACCAACTGCCTCTGCAGTTGCAGTTGCCAAATCCATTAACCTTTAATGAAGTGAAGACAGTAGTAGCCTGAAACATATTCTGGACCCCGGCGCATCAAATATTTTGCCAGTTTTCATAGAGAGATCCAACTCTAGCAATCTGAGCCTTGCTTCATTAAGTGTGTGCTTTAGTAATTTTGCCTTCGCTTTCTTTGGTAGTTGGAATGAAATCTTTAAAGAGGTTCCTCAGTTTATGGCGTCTCCTTGTTTGATATAATAGACGGAGGGATCCAACTATCATCGACAGTATTTTCTGCTCGTTCCAGTGCCTCAGACTGTGGTAGTCCTTTGAGAAGGTAGCTACAGGCCAACCACCTCGGTTGTTGTTGTCAAGAATGAGGCTCACATTTTCATTCGTAAATTGTGCTAAGAGATAAAAATTTTGATGTGCCATGAAATCGCTCGGTCTAGGTTTTTCCTAGTAGTCAATAGGTCTGGACTATGGCTTCTTTTAGGTCCCGTAGAAGTGCTTGGCCCTGTACTTGGGGAAGACATTAAATTCAATCGCATTACCATGTTGGACCTTCAAAAAGTTTTTTAGGCGCTAGGCGCGATAAGAGTCCAAGTTTTAGTATAGTTAATAGCGTATCTGAAAATCTATTATAAGCCAGCATTGGGTGTGTTTTAGCTATATGCCATAATGGGGCATATACCAGAGCTTGTCATAGCGGCCAACATAGCATTATCCGCTTTATCTCGATATCGTCTTTCACTTGAGGAGCTTTCCAGGCCATAAAGTTTGGCTAGTCTCACTGTGAAACGTAGCCTACACTCAGCATCTGGACAAATCGACTCCCCAAAAAGGTCGTTATAGGATGGTATGTTAATTACACAATCTCTCCGGTCATTTGGAATTTTGGATATAGGTAATCCTAGATGACCACAATGTTATTTGAAATTCTTCCTCATCGGCTGGAGGGATCCATCCATACGACAAAGGTCATGGTTGCTTGCGCCATCTCAATGGTCAAAAGCTGGTGAGTGCACGCAGCTGGTGTTATGTCTATGACCAGTCGGCTGAGAAAGCGATATCTATACTTATAATAAATCTGTAGAGAGGTCAATTCTGTACATGAAATATATTTTCAAAATAACTATCAGGGGGTGATTAGTGATCGATACTGATGCCAAAAATGCAATCAGTAAAATTTTTGTCTGTCTGTCTGTCTGTCTGTCTGTCTGTCTGTCTGTCTGTATGTTCCTTATAGAAACAAAAACTACTGGACGGATTTTAACGAAACTTGGTACAATTATTCTTCATACTCCTGGGCAGGTTATAGGGTACTTTTCATCACGCTACTATCAATAGGAGCAGAGTAGTGAAGGGAAATGTTGGGAAAACGGGAGAAGTTACTCCATTTTTTAAGCTTCCGTCGCGTGTGCAGCCTTAATGGTTAAAGTTACATAGAAATTATGTATGACAGAAATATTTTACATAAAATTGACTAAAAAATATCCCGCAACAGCATATGTCTATCTTTTATGGTTGACTCACAATAACACGTGTAACTCCTGATAGCTTAGCAGTTCGGAGCATTCTGATTATATTTGTTTACTCTTACGTTTATAATACTCTCATTCATCCCTAATTTAAAAAGTTATCATTATTACCTATTCAATAAAAAAAGAATCATAGAAATCGGTATAGAAACACCAAACTTATACATGAAATAAGCCATCGCGCCGTCGCACGTGAATACTGAATCATGCTATAAGGATTATTTTTGTGTAACGGTTGCCGCGCTCGACACGGGTCGCGGCGGCGGTAGGGTATAAAAAGGCGGAAGGTCCGAGAGCTAGCTTCATTCAATATTTGGCTGTTGATGCGTTCAGAGCGATCGACCTTATTGACAGACAATAATTGATATTGAGTAACCGTGCCAGCGCGACTTTTAGTTTTTAAATAGTTTATTTGAATTTCTTTTGTTGTTATATTGTAAAATATTCGTTCAAATTAAAAATTATTAAGCGTAGGTACTTTTATTAATTAAAGTAGTTATAAGTAGGTATTTATTTTTAAGTGAAGTAGGTATAGGTAGATAGTTTTGCACAGGCGTTTCAGCTTCAAAAATATATTTACAAAAAAAGTATCAGGGGGTGATTAGTGATCGATACTGATGCCAAAAATGCAATCAGTAAAATTTTTATCTGACTGTCTGTCTGTCCGTCTGTCTTTCTGTCTGTCTGTATGTTCGTTATAGAAACAAAAATTACCTACTCAACGGGTTTTAACGAAACTTGGTACAATTATTCATCAGACTCCTGTGCAGGTTATATGATACGTTTCATCACGCTACAATCAATAGGAGCAGAGCAGTGAAGGGAAGTGTTGGGAAAACGGGAGAATTTTTTATCTGAATGTTTGATTGAGCATCACGCAAAAAGTACTGCATGGAATTGAATGTGGTTTTCACCAATGTATTGCTAGAGGTCTAACTTAAGATTTGGGCATCATTTTATGGAAGTCCGTTAGTTTTGAAACCCGATATCCACGCGTGCGACGCCGCTGGCACAGCTAGTCAAGAATAAAATGCTTAGTCGACATGTCGTCTGTTGGCATAGCCGTCAGACGGCTGCGAAAGCGATATGAAGCATTAAATGCTTAGTTGACATGTCGTCTGTTCGCATGGCCGTCAGACGGCTGCGAAAGTGATATCAAGCATTAAATGCTTAGTCGACATGTCGTTTGTTCGCGTGGCCGTCAGACGGCTGCGAAAGCGATATCAAGCATTATATGCCTCGACAACATGTGTCGTCTGTTCGCACGGCCGTCAGACGGCTGTGAAACCCATATTAAGCATTAAATGCTTAGTCGACATGTGTTGTCTGTTCGCACGGCCGTCAGACGGCTGTGGAACTAATATATATGTAGCATTAAATGCTTCGACAACATGTCGTCTGTTGGCATAGCCGACAGACGGCTGCTTCTGTTCTGTTGCCGCAGCCTACGGCTGCGATGCGTAATGTAAGGTGTATAAGGGCTTTCCTTATCACTCACATTAATTTAAGTGAGTTTGCCGTCCGAAGAGCGGGCAATCACTAAATAAAATTAAATCTAAAAAAAAAATACAAAAATTTTACTTGAATTTATTACCACTCAGACGAGTGTTCACATCGAAAATCCAAGACGTACTGAGGAGCGAACCGACCGAGTCGTATCGCCCGGCGCGTCATGGCGGCGCTAGCGCTGCGGGGTGGGGTGCGACGTGCGGGAGGGGTCATTTGGTAGGGACTGAGTGTTGCCACATGCTAAAATCCAAGGGGTTAATCTCACAAGTGGGTCAAGCGTAGCTCGGACACCTAAATTATACAATTTTCATTACTAGCCGTGATATGACAAGTTATACGCTCGGGAGACAATTTATATTGTACCCATCGGGATATTTTGATACAGAAATGTAAACTAGGTCAAGTTTGAAGGACTGAGCAGGGTCTGACACGTATCAGCTCAAATTGTTACTCTCCGGGTTTTACGCTGAAATACTGTACTGCCGACATAAGTGAAATAAGTAGGTGTGTAATATTAATTTTGCTTTTGAACGTAGCTAAAGGTATAATAATACGTATATAATTATAATATATATCTAGCGGACCGTCCTCGAATCGCTTGGAGTATTTCGGGTTACATTATTGGCGTTTCAGTAAGGATTAGTGTTGCCCAAATGCAAGAACAAGACGAGACTTAGCCAGTCTTGGTCTTGCGCCAATACACCTGGTCTTGGTCTTGGTCTTGGTCTTGCGCTCCCAGTCTTGGTCTTGGTCTTGGTCTTGCAGCAAGAGTCTTGCAAGTCTTGCAATTACTTATTAGTCTATTACTATTTATTAAAGTTTACTTTAAATCTTAGAAAATCGTATTAGAATTGGAACATTGTGAGCTTGAATTAACATAGCCATAGTAAAGATCAAGCAGATTAATAAATAACTGAAGATTTGATAAGAAATTCGAAAAATCAACTGACCTATATGTCGTTTTCCATGGAAGTAACTGTTTCTTAATAAACATTTCCTATGATATGTACAAATGTACAATAATAGTACCTAAGTAATTAGTTTAAAAACCCTTAACGAAGCCTGAAACTACGCATTCTGTTCCTATAGCTGAGTACTATTTTCAAATATTTTGACAGGGAAATGATTTTGGTTTTTATGAGTAAAAAAACAGCTGTTTTCAAGACCACGCAATGTACAGCGCGTAGGTACCTATGTCTCGCGGCGCGGCATGTCTCCGCTCTTTCGCTAGATACCTACGCGAACGCGCGCTCGTGCGATAGAAATTTATGAGAACTACAATAATAAGTTTAAACTACCTATTGTACCCTTATTTTACACTTATTTTACACATAAAAATACTTATTTTGAATGTATGAAATCACAGGTTTTAAGACAAACGACATGACGCAATAGGCGACGTCACTGGCATTTGTTATGCTTCCATACTTCGCCATAAATCGCAGCTCGTGTTGACTGTAGTGTCGCGTCTCCTTAAATGAGGTCTAAGTACTTACCTAGTACTCGTTGTCTTCTAGTGTAGGTCTCTCCAAGCGGACAAGATGTGGCTCGAACTGGCGACCCTCCATGAGCGAGTGGGCGGTCGAAAACCTTCATAAAGGTCCTTGACGAAGCCCCACAAAATGAAATCCAAGTTAGTCAAGTCTATCGAACGCGCGGGCCACGTATGGGGCCTGAACCGCCCGATCTACTGGTTGCCAAGCCATTGCTCACGGCCGGGTCTCACAATGTATGGCGGAGCTCCATCGTTCTGGTACCAAGTGGAACGAACGATGAATACAGCCGCAGTGCCTCAGAAGCACTTTTCCATGTATGGCCATACCGTACCTACACCATGTTAACGTACTCGCAAGCGCTGTATGCATGGAATGGCACCTTCGACACTAGTCACTGACCACAGCACAACACAACAAATAACACTCAACTCAACACAAAAGAAAAATACACAACGAGGCGAAATTATCCGAAATCAAAACGCATTCGATGTTGTTTAGAACCGAACTGAAAAATTAGGTACCTAACTTCCGCGGAAGCGCAGAAATCCTTTTGAGTCGCCGCGCGCGCGCGGATGTTGCCATTTTATAAACGAGGTTACATAATTTTGTTTTGCTTGCGGTAAATTACAAAATCAGATTAGCGATTAGTTAAATGGATATATTGTACAGTACCTAGTTACTTAACTAGTAATAATTTTAATTAATAAAATTTATTTAAAATACCTAATAAGTAATTCACCTAAAAATCAAATTAAACTAGTTAACAAATCTGCATCAATAATACACGTTATTGAAAGTTGCTAAGGCAATGTAATAATTCTCACTCATTTAACATTTTTGCTATAAGTAGGTACCTAAATTTTATGGAGTCTGAGCGTTTAAGGTTACAGAAGTTACCACCTAATGATTGGAGTTGTTGTTTTTCTAGTATTATTCATCGCTAATGTGTTGCATTCAACAATTTATCATTAGGTTCTGATACCAATAACCAGGTTAATAACCGCCCATAATTTACTTATACGCTGCAAATGTACCTACTTACGTAAAAACTTGGTTAGCTAGCTAACTTACACCCAATTATGAAATAAATGATACATTTTATTGTCTTGATAAAATTATTACTTTAAATAATAAAAGTTATTTATTTGAATGCTCTAATGGCAACACCACCACCCACGGCAATGTCGGCAATAGAAATTATCGTATTTTTTCACAGGTATTTTATGTTTTACTGATTATGTCGTAGGTAGATACCTACTCGGGGTAAAATTAAACATGTTTTTAAACATAAGTAGTCTCTTCAAACATAATTCAATTTCAATACGTCTCAATTACCTAACAATTAGGTACGTAAGAAGGGCCCTACGTAAAGTATCATTTTAATAATTTCTGGCTTTTCTAAGAGTTTACTTATGTATTGTTTTATGTACTTGGTAGTCAACAAGTACCTACTTACATTTTGACTATTAGAAATGCTCTTCTGATTGTGAAACTCTAATTTCGTCCTTGAATCCGAATAAGGAAAATGGTAGAATTCCCTCAGGCGCTTGGAATGCGCTATTTGTATGAAGAAAAAAAGTTACATATTATACCATCTTTTAATAATAAATAACTGAATTTGAAAATCGTCAATTAAATATCATGCAATCCTGCAGAAAAGTTAATACGAGCAAATTCTACCTGAATTGCAACACGACTGAAATTAAATGCAAGTTTTCGCTACCTGCTTTATGTGCCCAATAAGATCGATTCATTGGTCTGTTTATTGGTCGCAGGTGTCACCCGTCAATCGAGAAGTCCCGGGTTCGAATTCCAGGTTGTTTCTAAAGTTGTTCATAGGTAGGTATTTCTTTTTATTAAAGAAATTAGTTAGTAGCAGCTCCGGAGCCAGGGTAGTGCCGGTTTTACACCCCAGTGCATCGGAAACCACGTTAAGACATGCGACCGATCTCTATCCGATGCTCCGGTCGGAATGATATGATTCGAATCGGATTACAACTGTGCGTACTTGACAGGCTAGTCTCCTACGAGATTAGCAGCACCGATTGGCGGAAATTCGATCTCGAGTGGACATCATGCATGATACAAACTAACATGTACAATTAGGTAGGTAGGTATTTATCTTTTCTCCATCGAAAATAAATCAATGAACGCAGTATTTTCAAGCCCCCAGGAGCCCCTAACACGATCTGAGATCAAGATCCCCAACTGAGATTACGGTAGGTAATGCATTCCGTATGTCGATAAAATTATGGAAATGAGATGATTGTTGTAATTGGCCATTGACTTATGTACTTTTAGCAAGTGGTAGGCAGAGGGTGCCTAGTTGCCAGTAGGGGAGCAGAGTGGTCTGCTATTCTCTTCCAGTAGCTGGTAATTTCTTCTTGAAGGTTCTTGAGGCAGAAGTAAAACTCCGATCAGAAGGTAAATAAATGATACAGAAAACAAACAGATTAGGTAACAATACTAAATGTGGCACGTGTAGGGGGAAAGGGATGCAGGATGTATCCGTCTCGCTCGCACGCACGATGGCGCCAGACGGTCGCGGCTTTCGCGCAGCGCAGTCATGATGAATGAAATTGGCGCGCGCGCTCTTGCTCTCATTCCGGCAGCGAGCGGCGAGGCGCGCGCGCAGTGCGCACGAGAGGAACTGCGAGGCACATGACGCGACGACTTGGGCTCGCGCATGCGCGCGTCTTCGAACTGCGAGGCACACGACGCGACTACTTGGGCTCGCGCATGCGTGCGTCTTCGTTGGCGTCGTGTGTTGTTACGCGGCGCGTCGATTAGCTGTGCGGTGTGCGTGCAGTGCTCGGTGTCCAGCAGTGTAGAAAACGGCTCTTTTCGGAGCCACCATCCATTGAACACACGTAGAGTGACAACGGTTCTTTTCGGAGCCACTTCATTGAAACACACGGAAGAGTAACCACGGCTCTTTTCAGAGCCACCATCAGTGAAACACACGAAAGAGTGAAATACATAGTTCTTTTCAGAACTGTGTGCTTCTTATTTCAACGAACACGTAAGAGTAGCCACATACTTACTTACACCTACGTCAAAGGTACCCTAAGCAATGTACCTACCTAGGTAAGGTAACAGGGTCGAGTCGAGCTATAGTTTTCCGCTCGCGCCCTTTGTGTCGTTGACCTCGCGCGAACATCTGACGCGCGCCGCGTGTGCGTGCGCTGCTGTCGCTACAAGGGATAGTGACTGTGTGTGCGCGTGCGATGTACATTGCGGGCCGTGATTTGAATGGCCTTATTTGCTGAGAAATATTCTAAATTGGGATATGGTTTCTTTAGAAGAAATGTTAGTAATTACGTTTTAAAAGCGTTAATATGAAAAACGTAATTTTTTTTTAACTTTGAAGGTCAATATCTCGGTAACCATACATTTCCCAGGTATTTTTCTAGAACTAACGATGTTCGTCATGACCAGGAGAACATGTAGTTCACGGCTTCGTTAAGGGTCTTTTTACACGCGATATACTTACTAGAATGAATTAATATGACATCTACTACCTATCCTTACCATTTTATCCTAATCTTAGTACTACTTGCGTGATTAGTATAATGTATTCATTTTCATTCTAAGCACTCTGAAACTTACTTATTTTTTGGAACACCTGTAGGTACTCTTAAAATTCGAAATTATTTTGCATGAGTATACCTACGCCCTATGGCGGCAATCAAATATGTAGTGTCAAATGTTATGATTTCGGCGTGGCGGCAACGATTGTTTAAGATTTCAAAAGAAGCCGCCGGCGCGTGTATCATAACCATGTACTTCCGAAAAGCGGCAAATTTCTTTGAGAAGTAAGTACAAAACCTTTGATGCCGCATTATCAAAGTGCCGATGGTTAAAACATAACTATGCATGCACTTAGTTTGATTTTAATATATATTTTTTTATTCGCTATGTTTATGGTATTAGTCGTAATGCGCATAGGTCCAGTTTTTCATATTCTTTGATACAGTTTTTTGCGTCTCATAGAATTCCTAAGCGTACCTACCTATACACCTAACTGTTACACCTAACTACTCAGTGAAATAGCGCTAAGTCCTAGCTGCAAGACGCAAGAGTCTTGCAGGCTAGGTCTTGTTCTTGCTCAAGTCTTGCACGGTCAGTCTTGGTCTTGGTCTTGCTCAAAATACGCGGTCTTGTTCTTGGTCTTGGTCTTGCAAAAACGCAAGAACAAGACCAAGACTGCAAGACCAAGACTGAATTTGGGCAACACTAGTAAGGATACCTGCCTAATCGTTTCTAGCAATGAATATAACTTATTTTACTCACTGTAAATGTAGCTTTTCAACGGTAAAAGAATTGTTAAAATCGGCGCAGTAGTTTTTGAGTTTATTCATTACAAATACACACACAAACAAAAATACAAATCTGCACTATATATAGCATCCATTGTATTATCGCATATCGGTACTTATTTGAGGAATTAAATAAAGGTTGCAAATTTTACCAAGTAAGCGCTTTCTGAATATTTTTAAATTTGCGTATAATACTCGTACATACCTACATATACCTGCTCCCTGATTTTATTTATTCGGTGTTAACAAATAGAAACCCGTAATTTAGAAAAGGACACAAGGTTTGCTAATTTTAAATGATTCTATATATGAAATAATGCAAATAAATAAAAGCGTTGTATCGCTACAGATTAGAATATTTATATGATTACGCTACTATGAACTATATTTATACGATCAGTACGATAAAAATACTTAAGCGCATCCAAATTAACGTGAATATTTTATATGTATCTATATAATGAAATAATTATGAAAAAATAAATGACATAAACAGAATTCGTTCAATTTATCAAAATACTTTGTTTGAAATTTCAATCGGTTTCACGAAGAAAAATTGTCTATACGGTGAACAAGGCAGATTAAATGTTATTCATCACATATTTGTCTACATTTTGATTGAACAAACGCACATGGTATTCACTTTACACTAAATAAACACAAATTATATTCACTTTTAAACATTTTGAACGATGTACCGTCTGTAACAGAGTACTTTATGCCAACTGAACCGATTAAGGTCGTTTTGTAAGACTGAATTCTACCAAGAGCCAAGGAAAAGTGTTCCTTAAAGAATATTTGTGTACAATCCATTTTCGATTAAATTAGAACTTCCGCCTGAAACGTGGGTTAAACTTGTTTTGCAGAAACAGATAGCATTGTCTAATTAACGTGAACGAGGATTCATTAATCGACATTCTGTTATACGTATACCATTCTCAAATGTTATGTAAATGCGAACGGTCTGATCGGAAATTATACACCCGCACCTAGTATAGTAACTTTAACAGCCAAATGAACTTTAAGAATAATTAATTTAAACTTTTTGACTGCGACTTAAATCCATCAATTAGTGATCTAGGTCTAGAAAGCATTTTTAAACCCTGCTGGCGAAACATGGATGCATCACTAATCATCTCATTACCTTGAAGTCAGATTACCTCCTCAGAAAAGCTAAGGGTAGCATAACATATAGGCAGTCTTATCGCTAGTAAGCGATCCCTTCCAGACAACCTTCAGGTTGAGGAAGGGTAATTATCTACTCAGTAATTTTTCACAATAGATCTAACATGGATAAGAACACAATGTGGTATGGGACAGGGAGGGATAACAGGGATCAGAGTTGATAAGAAAGGTTTTTTAAATTAATCATGTAATTATTATTCACAAATAACACAATAATTGGAGTATTGCCGAGAGAATTTTCTGCTTTGCCTAATAAATATTTTTTTTTTTATCGGGGGCCTTACGATAGAAGACCATATAAACCAGTTATATAAAATCAAATTGTGTGTGCTTCAAACTGAGCTTTACAAATGCTTTTAGGTAACGAATTTTCATTATATTATGTATGTAATTAATTCAAAGCCACTCTTTTAATTCTTGTTGCTATTTTTTTAATCAAAATGTTACAAGCTGTAGGTAAAATTATTTTGTAGTAAAAATCATGTAATATTTGTATCATTGATAATAATAATTTTAATGTTTAATGAATTTTTAAGCCACAGGCACAAACATAATATGATTATGTCCCAGAATAAATATTCCACCACTATTATGAAAACAGCTATGTTACAGATCTGCCTAAAGAAATAATAAAAACGATATCGCGCCTAATATAAATTTTAAAACACAACACCGCATCCCTACAACGCCATTTGACATTTGGCCGTTACGTCATACACTGCCGCATATATTTTCAATATCAAAAGTTTATGATCTAATAATTGCACATACGTATACGTAATGGTCGGTGTAGCGCGTACGCGCACCAAACGCGTGGAGACCGTCAACCGAGATGCTCAACTGTTTTATTTTAGACCTGGCTCTAGTAACGGCCGTGAAATATTACAAAGGTGTACGCCTGTACACCCATACAAATCAAATGAGCAATGAACAATGTCGTTCATTGACTGCAAATGACGCCTTGTCATTTTGCCCAGCATTATTAATTGCTCGCTGCTAAGACAAAGGGTCCGTGTAATCGATTTTCGATGCTCATATACCAAACCAACGCTTTTAAAGTGAGAAAGTTACTAAATGTTCAGTTCTAAAATAGTTTTAGCGACCTAGAAATCTAAGTTAGAAGAAATTGCAGAATATGTACTAACTTCACTGCACAATAAGACAATACTACAGAATAATACCGCCACAGCGACCTATCTCCCAGAAGGCTACCTATGCAGGAGATATTTTATTAAAATGCACTAACTTAGTATGTGCGCAAACACAGGTTTACTCTCTACAGAGATTATGGGAGTGAAGGCCTTGGGGTAACCTTCACTCCCATAGAATCCGATGGAACGAAAGGTCGACACGACCGGAGAGAGACTAGGTGCAGGACCATCAGCTTTACGTGCTTTCCGATGCGCGGAGGTGTATCACCGAGCAGATTTTTGACTTCAGGGTTACTACTGAACTAAGCCATTTTTGATTAAAAAAGAGAAAGACCCCGCGACAAGTTTTACCCCGAAACTAGATTCGAACCCGCACCTCTTGGACTTTAATTGCCTCTTGCTACCACTAGATTGTAGGAGCCGTCAATACTCAAGTACATACTAAGGCTATTGCAAAGTATTATGCCATAAATATGTATACGTAAGTAATAAAATTAGGCTATAGCTCTTTGTCGGAGTCCGTTTTCCCCGTTACATAAAATCTTCAGATTTTTCAAGGCGACAAATATTATATCGGTTTTTGCTGGGTGAGAGCGCTCCATCGTAGGCTTTACGTCGCAAGTTGGGGTTATGCTCAGACCCAATTACCTAATTAAAAAAAAAACTATTCTTATTTTAGGTTGAATGTACAAAACTCAATGGGTACAAGTAGGTACTGCTCAACTTTATCGTACGTACCAGACTGGCTTATTGTATTCTATTATAAGAGACGGATAGACATTTTCTTATCGTTCTTTAGGTGTTGACAAACTATTAAGATGTGGAGCATTATGACCCAATTAACAACAGTAATTATCAAATTTTACTTCATTAAAATGAGTAGTGAAAGACAATTTATCGTCACAGTAACTTGTCACTTTAAATAAAGGACGAAAACAACACATGCCTTATAAGGGCTAAGGTAGACGTTAGTTAGACTATCTTAGCCTCTAGCGACGAATAGTTAAATACGAATGTATTGTTATCAATTATGGTTATTTCTAACCGATTTCATTTTAATTTTCGTCAAGTTAAGTAGCGCATGATTTTTATTTTATGTGGGAATAGAGATCTTGTTGATGGCGTTAATAAATAAAAAAGATAAAATATAGTTT
This sequence comes from Conogethes punctiferalis, assembly GCA_031163375.1. Taxonomy (NCBI): domain Eukaryota; kingdom Metazoa; phylum Arthropoda; class Insecta; order Lepidoptera; family Crambidae; genus Conogethes; species Conogethes punctiferalis. The sequence goes on along the minus strand of CM062082.1, from coordinate 11,347,320 downwards.
TATGAATTAGGAAATACGCGTATCTACATTTTTATGAATTATTAAATGCCAGTTACTTCCTAACTTGATTTTAAAACCAAGAATGGATTTTGGCAAAGAAATTAACTTCATAAAAGTCATACTGTCATTACGCGTGGCGTGTTTGCAGTTACATTATAATGATTTAAGAGCTATGTATGTATTTATTTTAAACAAGTTTAATGCATTATTTATTTTGTTGGCGCCAGCCATCGGCGCGGTAGGTACTATGTGATTTACATCACGTAGCGTTCGGCTGTGACTCAGGAAAATTATAAAGATTAGTAAGTTTATCAAGAATTGAACTTAATTCAATCTAAATTATGGGTCAGTGGTATGAAACAATAATGTTTCGTGAAATTTTGAGAAAATTGTTTCATTTTTTCAAAATAAATATTATCGATTTTGCTCTAAAACGACATTTTTCCATTTCAAATAAGGTAAAAGGCGAACTCTACACATAGGCGAAGTGTGTTTGAATACATCCTAATAATATATACTTATCATTATAGACTATATGTTTTGTACACATATACTACAAGTCATATCAAGTTTGTCAAGTGAAGATATAATACATTAGTTCCATCATCAATTATGATATAAATTTATATCGAGCTATAGCTCAAAACTTAGAAAGCAAATAATATCGTTAATTTTAGTACCATGAAGTCGTAAAAGGACTTGATCAAACATAGATAACAGTCTGATTATTTGCTTGAAGCAAAATATAACATAACAAAAGCCATAGCAACCAACACTGACCATAGAATACAGTGTCGCTTGTTATGTTTATCTTGCGACCTTTCTACATTGATAACGCGCCCACTATCATGCCGAATCAATTGGTGTAATCATTTGAAATTGACTCGAAGCGAACTTTAACACCGGCCAGCATCTGTCCATATCGCACAGACATGTGGCATTATGCACTTTTAATAATGCACCATCTCTAGAACTCTTAATACACACATTTAACTGTAGATAAAGTTCTAATTCGCAACTAAAACTGTATCTTATCTGTGTATTAGTAAAAGTGGTCCGTAGACCGCCACTCGTGTCGGCTGGCGAACGTACTGTGATGTAGCATTCGTTCTCTTTTTTTGTGTTAAACATTAATTTATTTGTGGTAAATTATACGTGACAATGGTAGAGGGATCAGATTTGCACGAAATAGAAAAATTGAGGTTAGTTACCTTTATTTTATGTCTAACAATTTGTCAATCAAAAACAACCGACTGTCTCAATGGCTTCATTTTATAATATTTTCGTGTGTACGAGTATAACATATAAAATTGTTTTTTCCTCATTGTTCCTCTAAATTATTATACGTGTTTCCATCAATCCATCAAGTGAAATATCATGTGATCTCCAGTGCTTTACCTGTTTTGATATAGGTTGTATTATATTTACTTTAATTGCACAAATTAATAGGTATGTAAGCCTCTGTTTATAAATTGTCACCGACAGATATGTAACGTGAGATGAACACCTAGAAGCAAACATTACTTACTGTTTGTATGTTTCTGTTGTAAGTATTTATATGTGGTTTTGTTGTGGTACTTACGTTTTTATCCTTTTATCCAAAGCGTGATTGCTAAGGGGGCTTATACCAATGTGTACTTATGGGTATACCGCGTTATTATGTTTACTTAATATATTTAAATATGTAACAACAGATTTTCTTAATCTTGATGCCCTTGCATTTTAGTTCACTAACTGAAACTGTATTCAGAATTGGAAATAATATATATAGATAATCTACTGACATGTTGTTTTTGTAGCAGTTATTGGATCATAACTCCAAATCTATATTTTCTATCTAAAAAAAACCATTTCCTAGCTATAAAATCATCGTTCTCTAATTCCAGGCCAAACGAAGCTTCAGATAAAGTGCCAGAGACAAAAAAAGTATCGGTCGACAATCAACAATGGCGGATTCTTTTAGAGCCAGCTCTGGTTGGAACCATGATGGCCATCAACCTGAGCCAGACGTCGCTTCAGAACTTCTACTTGCGCACTGCCTGCACGGTAGACCTGGGAATCAACATAACCATATGCGACAGGGGCGTCGGAGAAGAGTTCCGTGCCGCTGAGGTCAGTGACCTTATTGGTATTATAACCTGCATATAAATTTTCGTTGACGTTTACATTAGTTTCCTTTTTTAAAAAAGTTAGGTCAAAGGTTGTTATTTAGAATACTTACTTGCTAAACGTAATAATCGTCTATGTATATTGTCAAAAAACCGACTTCAAAAAAAACACAAACGACCAAAACTAAAAAGCGATAAATAACGTAAGTATGTAATTATATCCTTAATACATATTACATGTATAACTATAATTGTTTAAATATTACAATTATCACTTATTTTTGGAGCCGGTGCCTTGTAGTAACTTCTAAGACATTATAAGAGATCGAGCGGATAATTATGTCCCTAAAAGTTGAGTCTGGAGTCTTTCGGATATAATAAAAGAGTTTACAATTGAGTAGGTTCTGAACTGAAGAACCACGGATTTATGGATCCATTTTGTAGTAGTGCTCTACGTCAATATTGACAAGGTCTAAATAACAAAGTTTTGATTTATTTATATTTTAATTAGACTTAAGTAGATTCAATTTGATGTATCTGATAAGATCATGTAATTATGACCTTTGCATAATTTTCGACTGAGAAGGTAAGACTGGTGGTACAGGGCTCTTACATAATATATTAGAATCTATATAGATTTGAAATTATATATACGACTCCTAACAAGGTGTATTAACACCATCATGTCACATTGCATAAGTGTTTCACTGCCATATACAAATACGTTCGGTTTGCAATCTTGCACTCATATATTGCACTGATAAGCAATGATTGATCAATGTACGCGTCTTAACTTAATTTTTACCTGGCTATTTGTGAAAAATTCGCCAATAATATGATTGATGGCAATCGTAAATAAAAATAGCACAAAAAGACGTCTAAATGCATTTTCTTTCATTGATAATTGTTATCTGATCTGAACTTACCACTTCGCAACTCATATGCTAATTAAATACTAGATAGAGTCTGACGTGAGACGTCAAATTCTGTCAGTTGAAATAGTTACCAAACCTTTGATGGGAAGTCTTTAAAGCTGCAATATACCTTTCTGTCACGGATAAAATATGAAGATGCTTGAAATTACTAAAGGAAATGATCTACATTTAATTTGTGAACATTCCTATTTTGTACGTTACTAAATGATTTTGAAAAACATAAAGGAATCAGTCTAGATTTTTTATTGCATGAAGAAGTAAACAAAAAATATCTAATTAGATAATTATTATCTAATTATTTTTCTTTATTGGTTTATTGGTCTTATCACATCTGTATATAATGTACATTATAATTATCGCTAAAAAATTGTGACTTCACAATAATCGTTACTGAAAAGATGAAGTCTAAAATCCGCAGCTTTATAAGTATAAATAGAGAGTTTCAAGCCTTATTAAACAGAAGGCCTACTTGGAAGTTTATGACTAAAGTTTCGGAGTTATTTCAACACTTTGTAACTAATGTTACAATTTGTTAACTGTCAATGTTTTGTAAGTAACTTTGTCTGCATATAATCCGGAATAAACCTGATGGCTACCTAGAGTACTAAAACCTTAGTCATCTGAATATCTTCCTACTGGCCCGAAACTTCGGTAGCATAATTTTCATTAGGCAGCATTTTATTAGAAACTTTGTAAATATTAAAAGGTTCTTTTTAACTACTACTGTAAATAACTTGTTAGATTCAAATTACTTTTATGAACGCCGCATAGAGGCTTCATAAATTTATGAACATTCGTGTTTCGTACGTAGGTAACCTAATCATTTTGAGAAATACAAGTTTCAGAAATAAGTCTACCAAACTTCTAAAGTTTTACTATTAGGCAGCATTAGTTAAAAGTTAGTTTTATACCAACCTAGTAATGTAATACATTTATTAGTAATCTCAATTCTATCCAAATATAACCGTTTTATAAAATTATTATACTAGGCAAGATCAATCAAAGTGGTGAACAGTTGGAGACATTTGTTCAGCAGTAGACTGCGATAGGCTGATGATGAAGATGATTATTAATTCTATATACTGCAGTTTCATTGTTATTCAATGACAGTGCAGAGATAAAATCACGTCAGTAATTAAGCCATTCATTTACGTACCAATAACACAGGATATGCTAGGCAGTTACACTAAGTACATGATTTATCTTTAACATATATCTAGACAAGCAACTATAAACAAAGGAATAAAGGATATATTGTAGAAGCAGTATATCGACCTTATTAGTACCTACAGCTTTTATAAAAGGAGTCTGTTATCTATAACAGTTAGAGGAGAATGGCTAATTTTTTCCTAACAATGATAATTGGGCATCATTTAGTCGAGTCAAGTCCCTATTTATTTATTCAAGGCACAATGAGTCAAGCCGTCTTCCTTGTTGATTTTCAAAATCAAAACACGAAACGTTCGCGATTTATATTATTCTTAATATTGGACTCATGAAAGGTTCTTGACTCCTCTTACATCCTCAGATCCTAGGCTATGACCTGAGGTCTCTACTAACTAAGTACACCCGAAAACTGTACCATCTTTACCGTAATGACGCTCCAGGGCCCACGTCCTCAGAGGACCCCGAAGGGCGGACATTTCTCTGACACATTTATTCTTGAAATTTTTATTTATTACGGACATGAAATAATTACCTAGCATAGTAAAACATTCATAGTAGGAAAATGTTAGTAGCTTTATACATGAACTATGTAATTTTTTACTTTCCAATATGCCCAAGGACTCCAGCATAATTGAGGACGACCTTGCCAAAGTTTGCTAATAACAAATTTTATATGCAATTTCAGGCGGCAAGTCAAGTAGTGGTCTCCAGTGTCAACATCAGTAGAAGTTTCATTGGCTCCCTCATCTCCACCATAGTCCTCCTGTTCGTGGGACCTTGGAGCGACTACAGTGGTCGGAGAAAACCGCTGCTTATCATGCCTTTGGTCGGCATGAGTGTAATGACTACTGGAGTTCTGCTGATGCTCATGTTCCCCGGCGCTACCACAGTTCAAGTCCTGTACGTGGTGCAGATACCCATGTCCTTGGGAGGCAACTTTGGATTGTTGTTGGCGGCTGCCTTTAGTCATATTGGAGATGTAAGTTGTACCTTTGTTTGCCTTATGATATGTTTCTTGATAAGTATGTTATTATGCTTCAAGAACACGCGCAAAATGGCTGGCAAGTTGCAGAAAGCGAAGAAGCATCTTGAGCACATACAATATCTCTGTATTTCAATAACCTCGATTTCTTATCTACAATCCCAACCCTATACTGACATGTCTTGACTTTTTATGCAACTTAAATATACATATCGATTCCTCGCTCGGTAGGACCGCAAAATAAATATATCGTATCGTGGTGTTTTGAAAACCTCTCACCTGCGTCACCTCGTATCATCTAGTAGGGTCACCCAGCCTATGTCCCCTAAACCTGTGATGATGTCCATGTTCCAGATGTGTCACAAGACGGGCCGCGACGTGACGCGAGCGATGGGCACGCACCGCGCCGCCATCCAGGTGGCGCACGTGCTGGGAGCGCTGTGCGGCCCGCAGCTCTACCGCCACCTCGGATTCTACGGTGTGTTCCCTCTTGTTTTATTACTGCAGGTACTCGCTCTTCTTACTCTAATGCAGTTTATACACCAAATCCGTCGACTCGCCGGTATTAGTCGTCTATTGGCAGGAAATTCATATCCCGGAAGAACCTCATGGGCATATAGCATGTCATTTATAGCTCGTGGCGTCTAGCTAATGTATGTTTTTTTTTTTTTTTTTTTTTTTTTTTTTTTTTTTTTTTTTTTTTTTTAAATAAATATTAGACAACATCACATACATTGCTCTAATCCCAAAGTAAGTAGCTTAAGCACTTGTGTTATGGATATCAGAACAACGAAGGTACCACAAATAAATACTTAAATACAAATTATAAACACCCAGACACGGAACAAACACAAGTGTTCATCACACGAATGTTTGTCCCGGGTATGTGTACGCAAATTGTACCTATGTCGCCAATATATGGCCACTACTAGTTATCGAGTAATACGGGATACAAATGGCCGATTTTATTCTATTTACATATCTCATGCCAGGTTGTGTCGGCAGGTCAGCGGATTTGGTGGTGTACACTGCTTAATATAGGTTTACCACTAATATATTAGATCAGTCATGACTAACCGAGAATTTATTTATATGTGCATTGTCGTATTATATGCACGGCATTCTCATAATTTACAAAGTTCTGTAGGGCTGATCCACAAATTATGTAAGTAGTAGGTATGTACATGAGATTTCTTTGGTAGATAGAATTCATAACGTAAGTTATCCGCCAAAGAAAGACGTGTATTACCCATGGGATATTTGGATTAATCAAAAGGTGGTCTGCATTCAGGTTGATTGATTGGTTGTTTTTTATCAAGTTCATCAAATGAGGCCTAGATTCGTATAATCCGATTTTGTCTACTTAATATGAATGACGTATTATGTTTAGGTATATCAGATTGTACTTAAATCAGATGACTATCTATCAGTGAATTTACCTTTATTTTTGGCTGTGATACCAAAACACATACAAGGTCCATTTGGTAAGGAAATCTTAGCTTCTAATAAGGGGGACGACGTTTAAACTCTGCTATAATCACTGTCCTCTTTATCATTAAGAAAGCTAAGCATCTAGATTAAAACAACTTATGTGATCTGCGACAAAACTATGCATTATTTTTAAACTCTCATTTATAATTCTTGATAATTTTTATGTCTTCTGTCGTTTCTTTTCTTTCGTCATCATCAAGTTTTGACTTACGTACAAAATGTGTTTCAGCTCGCATCCCTAGTATACGTAATTTGGACAATAAAAGATGTGAATGTAAATAAAGAGAATACGGTGTCTGTGATAAATTGGAGGTTACCAATCAACGCTGTCAAATGTTTGGTGCGGAGGAGAGAGGGCTACAAGAGGATTATCATCATATTGATGCTGGCTGTCGCTCTGGGAGACAGGGTGTTCTTGTCCGGTGAGTTTGTTATTGTTGATCAGTCTGAAGAAGTTCCAGTTTATCGAATACATAGTTTAGTTATTAGACCAATAACTAATGGGACAAATTAAAAACGCGGGATGGACGACGACGACACGAAAGCATTTTAGAGCAGTAAATTTGTAGAAAACTGCATATCTCATATCGTTAAAAAGGAATCGTAGTCCGATCTATCGAGTTCGATAGATGCACAATTGTGCATTGGATTACGCGGCTGAAAGATAAAGTTCTTAGTACTACTATATGACTAAGTTGAAATCACTTTACACGCGGTATTTATATTCATTGTATTTTTAGTTTCATACATGATGTTCTTCATATTCATGTCATCTTCGCTGCTACGTCTTCAGTACGTTCTTTCTACTCGTATTGTAAAACATATGCTTCAATCGTTCATTTTATAAATGAGCTCTTAGGAATCCTTCCCGATGTTTCCAATCGATACATTATTTATTACATTACCAACTTAATTATATTTTTTATTATTTGCAGCCGAAGTCCTATTAGCGTACATGTACTACCGATACAAGTTCCATTGGGATGACGTCATGTTTGGCAGCTTTCTTGCGTACAGAAACATCATCAGCTTTTCAGGTTAGTGCGAATATTATATAGGTATGTATATTTTAGTAGTACATACGTGATTCATCTGTTTGATCGTCAAAATACAATCTATTTTTACGTGTGATTTTACGTCATTATTATCATCATCATCACAGCCCATTACAGTCCACTGCTGGACATATGCCTCTACAGTTGTTCGCCACTTAGGGCAAACATCTGGAGGATATACCCATAATCGCCACTGGGCAGGCGGGTTGGCGATCGCAGGGCGTAGCTTCTCGCTTAGGTGACGCTGCCCGTCATCGGTATGTGGTATGTAACCTTCAATTGTGATGGTTATACCGCCACCAGTGGGTAGCCAGCGCCTTGTTTGCAAGATGCATCACGGGCAGGTGAGGTTAGCTTGGAGCGAAATGATGATGGGTCGCTCCCTTACATCCCCTATATTCTTCTTCAAATATCTTGTTATTTTTAGGTACTCTCCTGATCCTGATGGTGCTAAAGCGTCGCTACCGTCTCTCGGACGAGGTGGTCGGTGCCCTGAGCTGCTCCTCATACATTTTGGCGCAGAGCGGCCTCATCACTGCCACCTCTACTATCTTCGTGTTTATGAGTAATTTGATATTTAAAAGTTCTTTTTCTTTTTTCTATAATGGCCTCGCCAGGACTTTGGCCGCTAAGTTATCTATTATAGAAATTTTTAAATCTATGAGAATATACAAATTATCTTTTTCTTTGTTCTTTAATAGCATTAAATTAATTTTGTTCACTTTTTATATACGTTAGTAGTAGTAGTAGCACTCCTAATTTTTGTTGTTACAACCAGACATATAGCTATTATATTGTTTACGTTGACCGGTGTCATTACCGATTATTATCGATGGCTTCCACTGAAAACCAGTGTTACAGCAAAGGTTTGCTTTTCATTACTAGGCTGCGAGTCATTGTAAATACTGAAGCACATGTAGTTAGTCTTAGAGGCGTTCAGGGTTAAGATGTTATTACGTAGCCATTTATCAATACGTCTCAGACCCTGTTCAGCTCTCATTCTAACATCGTCCCAAGAGTCACCAAAAAAGACTACAGCAGTGTCGTCAGCATATGAAAAGATTTTCGCATTCTCTATCTGCATATTGCGTTATGTGTCCAAATAAAGTTTTTTCTAATCTATTCTATTCATCGCAAGGTCTTTGACTAGTAAATTTTATCTTTGTTATGAAGTGTTAGTTCTAAGGCTTGATTTCTCATACTCTGACGTCTGTCGCTGACATCGGTCCAGCATATGGATTATACACTAATTGTATAAAGCACCGCACCATATATGTACCGTACGTTAAAGATGGAAAGAAATATCAGTTTGTATAGATTCCGACTCGATAAACTGCTAAAATGCAGACTCACTGACCATTCCGTTTCAGTTTTGATCGACATAGATCAGCTAAGCAAACGACAAACAGCTACGGAAACAACATAGATCATCATTACTCTATCACAGTCCACTGTTAGACATAATATGCCTCTCGTTGTTCGCCACTTTCGTCAAACTTAAGTATGGTGGAGGCTTTACACCCATATTCGCCACGCTAGCATTAACCTTGATAGAAAATGTAAACTAGAAACGATAAATATATTAATAGTTAATTAAAGATAAATTAATTGCTATTCATGTTCTGTGTAACATTAAATTATTTTCGCTATTCTTATGTTTCACACCTTTTTTCTTTGTCTCAGTTCCTATCGTCGGGATCATTGCTCAAGGATCACAGGTTGTGCAACGACCGCTGCTGAATAAACAGATACTACCTACTGAGCAAGGTATGTTGACAAATACTTAATAAAAGAGATGACAAACTTTCGTGTTCACTTTAAGACAAAAGGCTATTTTATAAAGGCATAGCTTTTTGTAAAACTACAACAGTAGAGAAGACGTAAAAAAATATAATGATGTTATAATCGAGCGAACATATGAGATTCAAAAATAGATCAGTATAAATACCTGGAAGTATGAAAAATCAGTAGATATCTTTTTCGTAGAATTCTTATCCATATAAATCTGTTAATTACGATAATTAAATAGGTATATCTTAATTTTATTTGTGACTCATAATACATAGACGCGTCATTCTATTATTAGATAAGGATTATGTATTCAAATGGAAAATAACGGATAACAAACTTTTCCATGTTATTGTTATTGTCATGTCACATTCGCCTTATTCAGGTAAAGTACCTGGTCTACGTTTTTATTGGAATAAAATTCTGAGTATGGGTAGGAATATTAAAGCCTCGGAGCAATATTTAACAATCATGTAATTTAGGGTACACTTCAAACAAGTATCTTAATTTATTAATTGTAAGATAAAAAAAAGAATAAAATATTTTATTATTTATGCACTTTTTTATTTGAAATTATTTATCAATTTCAATAGTCTTATTTAATCTTAATTATAAATAACACTAACTATAGTAGAATCTTGGGTTAAGAATTAGGATATTTCCTGAGATACTCGTATAAAGTCGTTGCCTTCTTAGTGAATGAATAGAAAACCTTAGTAGGACACCCATGAAGAGATTTAAATCTGTAATACTCGTACTATCGTGTAGGCGATTAAAACGTTACGCCTAATTAATTGGCAAACCTACTTTTGTGTGATTGTAGGTGATAAAATTGTTATCATATTTTTTTTCTTCTTGTAGGAAAAATCTACAGCGTACTAGGGGCACTGGAATCTGCCACGCAGTCAATATCTTCGCCTCTATATTCATTGCTGTACAGTAAAACAGTATCTTCTATGCCTGATGCATGGATCCTTCCAGGTATAGCTTTGGCTATACTACAACTCTTCGCTTATTTAGTAGCCAGAAGACTAAACCTTCGGAGCTTACCACCTGATGCTACTCCTCAAAAGAAGATCATTCCTCTAGAAACGCTAAGTAAAACTGAATCAGAAAAGCCACTGAAAGAAGACCAAGATGACGTTCTCAATGGCGATTCAAAAAATATTAGTAAAAGTTAATAGTGAAATGTTGTGTAATAGCAATTTTGAATAAAATGTTTTAGATTCTTCTTTACAGGGTAAATTAGGTAAGGGTAAGATTGTAGGGTAAGATTGTGTTTCAGGTAAAAAAATCAATGCAAAAAAATGGTAACATAAATATTTTGTTATTACACAGAATGTAACATACGTTTCTTCAAGTTTCGTTTGCCATACTTTTTTAATATGAAATTGTAACAAGATAGGTAAGGTACCAAAGAATTTTTAAGTTTAATTTATTATATTTTAATAAAGATAGATATCCAGCTATAGCTAAGACATAATATAACACAACGCATTGTATTTCCATGAGTGAATCTATTTATAAGGAATGGTGTAATCGCAACAAACCCAATTAAATAGTTAATAACATAATTCATTATTATTCATGACCTAAGCAAAACCGAAAGTATCACTTGTTAGTTGCCAGTCATGCTGGTCTGTAAGATACGCTGAATCTTAAAAATTTTAATTCTAGAAAGTAGAAATGGGAGAAATATCTTACCGACAACGAAAAAGCCTTTGTATCAAAACATAATGAAAATGTGTAACTTGGTAGATAGGTACGTAGGTACGTAGATAGATAAGAAACGAATTAGGTAGATACTAATTACGCAACATGCGTTTCAGTTTTCATTGACTAGATAATAACCACCTATCTACTTATCCTTTTTGTATTTGATTTAATTTTGAGCTTAGATTTAGAATAAGTACATAGTATGTAGTAGGTATAAAACAAATTCCCTTTTGTTTTCTGTCTGTCCCTATGTAGGAATGCTTATATCTTCAAAACCACGCAACGGATTTTGGTGCCCTTTTTTTTAATAAATAGAGGGATTCAAGAGGCAGAGACAGGCACGTCAGGGGGTGCTATCCCAGCCAGAGGGTATATTTATTTAATGAAGTGGGTTTCAAGCATCCCGCATATAGCATATTTAAAAATAGTAGATACGATTTCAGATGAAAGAGAGTTACATTTCCAAACGGTTTTTTAGAGGAATGAAGTAATTCCTGATTATAATCTATCGACTATCAAGAGCCTAGATTTGAACTCGTTACAATTGATTACTTTATTGTGCATGCGCGCTGTAAAATACAATTGGCTTATCATAATTCTAAATACTGATAATGTGCTACTTACCCCTTATCTGCTATGAGCTGATCCGGAAACCTGTCGATACTGTGTAAGTATGCTCCTCTGCCCACACATTAATAAAAATACCTACTCAATAGCTCGCTAAGTCGAAACAGAAGATTTGCAACCACACCATGTTTCGTGGTCTCGTCCCTCGTCCAAATTCTCCACAAAGCAAGCCAGATTTTATCTGCGCCTACCTTCTACTCCCTTCTGTTGTTTTTATCAACTTACTGTGTTGTAAAAAATGTTCGGTGTTTAGCAGAATCAGAATGTCAAAAGGATAATAGACTTGTCAGATTGTTTTTTTTTATGACAGAGGGAGCAAATGAGCCTGAAGGTCACCTGATGGTAAGTGATCACTTCAGCCCATAGACATCGTTCTCATCGACACCAGGGGAGTCACAGGAGCGTTGCCGGCCCTTGAAAAATTTTTTAGGCTCACTGTTTGAAGTAGGGACCTTCAAACAGTGAGCCTACAAATCGTCTAGCCTAAAAGTCGTATGTATTCGGAAAAGTCGCAGCTGAAATCTGATTCCAACCATATATTTCTGATTCAAAAATATCTTTATTCATGCAGACTTTGGGACAAGCACTTATAAATCATCAAAATAGTAAATTAAAATGAATTACTACATCACCGGATTGGATTATAGGGTAGGTACATTTTAGGTCTATGCACAGATTCAATGGAATACTTATTCTTCACCAAATGTTTTGTGAATTGTCAAAGTCAAAGCCTTAAAATTATCCCATTTACAAAATAAATAAAACAATTAATGAAGATATAAGATCTAATCTAAAAATATATATTTTTGCACGTAAATTCTTCATGTGATATTGATCTTGGTCAGCCCAATCGCCATTTAATCGTACCTACTTGCACTAAATTCAGAAGATGATAATTATAATACTGGTAACATTAGGTACAATCAAAATTAGGTACACCTTACAGACAGATTAATAGATTATTCGCAAAAGTGCGTCTATCATTCTTATATAAGAGACTCAACCTGAATTAGCATTATTTGAACCTTTTTTTTCTAGAGGGGAATGCATTAGGCACCGTTATGTCACCTCCGGGGGGAAGTGACATGGTGTGTGGGACTCACACCTCCCGAAATGGGAAGGCATACCCACTAAACCCCCCTGTGTCACCAGTATGCAGCAAGTTGCAGGGACACGGGTAACGCCGAAGCATACGGCCGCATCCCTGCATGCCCTGGCCAGCCGCAGATGACAAGCGGCAGGCACTCCTGGTCCGGGGAGCAATAGGGTTCTCCCAGGGTGAACCTCGTGCAACGGTGTGGCTGCACCCACCACACCGTTACGCCCCTATGAGTGGATCGCGCCTACGCGCTCAGCATTATTTGTACCTACTACAACTTGTATTTCCAACTTAAAACATGAACATTGACATAGCTCCCTGGGCAAACTTTAAAGAAGGAAATTAAAGTTCTAGGTCTTTACAAGAAGTGAGTGACTAGAGCGCCCTTTTCCGGGCCGTTGCTACGCCCCTGTATATCTGGCGCCCTGGGCGATCGCCCAACTGCGCCCTATCCTAACGCCGCTGCTACCTAAAAACTGGTTAAGGAAGCTCTGTTAACTAGTAATTAAATAGTTACTAGTAGAAGTATGTTTTGTAATAGGAATAAATATTCTTGAATTCTTTAACCTGAGGAAATCGTCGCCCCCCTACGGATCAAAAGCCTCGTAAGTAGATTCCACACTGCTTCAAATTGCGGTCTGTATATGAAGCAGTGTGGAATCTACCTTTGATTTTACTTTTGCTACTTTTGATAGACCGCAATTGGTCGACAATAAAGTAAGGGCCTCAAGTATGTGAAAAAGATGACTAGGTCACCAAGTTTTACTGGTGTCACCACTTAACACCTAAACAATACATATTAACAAAACAAAATTTACAAAGTATTATTGTTTAGTTGGAGTTATTTCGCTATCGTGAATTCCTTCAAAAATACTCTTCTCGTATGCAAGTTGTATTCGCGAGAAATCGCTCGCATGCCCAAAGAGATTGATTGATTCTATAACTTTATTGCTTTACTGAACTTTAGATTAGAGCACAAATAAATTTATACATTAAAATCCATTAGGTATAAATTATAAAAAAGCAAAAAAATAAATCGACCTTCCTCCCCGTTCAACTATCCACCAGATAATCTCAAAACAATGTCTGCCTACATCTTAGGTAAGTATGTAAAAATGCTACCTACTTTTATTGGAATTTCTTCTAATCAATACATTTAGCGAGATGAAAATGCTGATATTGTCAAGTTTGAAAGCTGTCTGATTGAGAACTGATATACCTTGTTTATGTTTGCAATTTAAGATATTTGGTTATGATTAAAATGTAGGTAGAAAGTACTAGGTATAATAGATATAGCACAGATAGGGACCTCTTGAAGTTCTCGGAATCAAGGTGATATTTTTTTTTACTGTGGGTAGCAGACGAGCAAGCGGCTTATCTGATGTTAAACGGTTACCGCCGGTCATAGACTCTGCAATGCTAGGGGCACAGCTAAGCCGCTACCTACTGTGAGAAAAGATTTATCTTTAGACCACGTTTGAAGAAGGACAAGTCGAGCGATCGAGATACACCGCAGCTGGAAGCTCCTTCAGAGCTTACACGTACGCGGAAAAATGTGTGATGTGATATGAGGCTACTTTTTTATAGTATCACAGCATAGGGGCCTCCCGTTACCTCCCTTGATGGAAAGCTAAAGAGATGCCCAAGTAAATCAGTTGGCACCGCCATTCTTTGCCATTTGGCTGGCTCGGTGGCTCAATTGGTAGCCTCTGCCTTCTGAGCCAAGGGTCGTGGGTTCAATCCCGACACATTACAAACATTTGTGTCCATGAGCATGTCTGTTTGTATTGGTCTGGGTGTTTTCTATGTATAATATGTATTTATTTACAAAAATATACCCGCAAAGATGGACACAATTTGGAGCAGCTCATGGTGACAGGCAAGATCGACGGAAGACGTCCAAGAGGTCGTAGCCCCACTAGATGGTCTGACCAGGTCCGCGCTACGCTCAACACGAGGCTGCATGATGCACTCCATGATGCCAAGGACAGATGCCGATGGAGAGGCATCATTAAGCACAAACTGTCGTCTTATCGGGGGATTCACGACCCTCAGTAATGAGGAATACGACGTGAGGAGGAGGATTTACAAAAAAAATGTATCTAAGTAAGTTTATCAGTTGTCTAGTACCCATAGTACAAGCTTTGGCTTAGTTTGGGGCTAGATGGCGCTGTGTAGCCCAGCGTGGCATGTCTTGGGTTATTTTTTTTATTTATTCTGTTCTGTAGGATTATTCTGACTATACCGACTAATCCCCCATAGATTTAAATTAATATACAGATTCAAATAATAGAACTCATATTATAGAATACATTTAATATAATTAAGTTATTTTTAGCAACAGACTTATTATTTTGTAGTACAGTATACCTACACAGTTGAAGTAACTTTATGACGACTATGCTGCCGTCCTAACGAAGAGTGCAATAAGTCGAGTTTTTGGGCAAATTGACTTAAGACCATATCCGTAATCAGGAAAATGAGCTCTATATTTTCACCTTAGACGTCTTTTTTCTATCTTCAATATTTTCGGTATCTTATATTTACTATTTGTAAATAGCATATCATAACCGCAATAACTCCAGTTGCACTTATGATTAGAACGTTTTATACATTTTTGACACATTTACTAGTCATAAACGAAACAAGTAAGAGTTATTGCAGTTATCATAAGAAAACTTTTTATTTAATGTTAATATTTTACTAAGGAAAACCGCAATAACTAGGACAGTTATTGCACATAATGGTTAAAACTCGTAGGGCATCATAATATAGTTTGTGCTAGTCAAAAGAGAAATATATCGGTTTACTAACAAATACTGCAATAAGTAGTGTAGTTATTGCAGTTATGATTAGGAACGCTATACCTATCAAAACTATTCATATGTCCTAACGATAAATACGTTATTACGTTTTTAGTGAGAGAAACTTAGTTACAAATATAATATATTACATAACATTAAACATTATTTTATCTGCCGTTTAGCAAAAGTTTCAAATCAATAACTTTTATAGTTACGAAGAGACACACAAAACAAAAATTAAATCTTTAACCGCGCATATCTTGAAAGTAGTCAAAACATAGTTATTGCACTCTTAGTTAGCACGGCAGATGGGCATATTAGGAAAAGGGCAGCAGCATTTACCTGGTGACCAAGCGCCTGCCAAGCATGGTGTCTAAGGCAAATCCACTGACAATTGTCATTGGGGAAGGCCCGTGCCAACAGTGGACGTTTGCGGGCTGACGATGATGATGATGATGATGGTGGCCGGAGCCTTTTTAATGGGGCGTGAAACTGTTTTCATAATTATGTCATAGTCGTCGTCATAGTATAAATACTTTCCTATGTTTAAATTCACAGTTCACATTTATTTTATTATTTGACCGGATATAGAATTCATGATGAGCTAAAAAGTAATTAAACAATCAATTACAAAAATCAACAATTATTGATCTTGATTAAAACTTAGAATAGCAGGTGACGTGATACATTTTGTTTTATAGTAGTGTAAGGCAATAAATATATTTTTTATATGATTTAACGTTAATAATACATGTAATGACTATAAATAGAATTTTATTATTCAGATCAAACCGATTACGAGTAAAGAGTGTTTTATTTATAGCACTTGATAGATAAAATATTATTTCAATGGTAATCCAGCTATACACTATTGTACCTACAGTTGAAATATATTTTGCCAAGAATGATAATATTCTAGCCAAGTGATGTAATTAGCCTGCTAGGAGGTCTGACTCTCGCTATTTAAGTTCTTTTTTCCTGGGGGCTCTATTCTTTGCTCCGGTTTCCTTAGTATAAATGCATACGTTATTACTTTAAGATCGGAACAATGTGCCTATATGACTTTGTCTCATATTTTATTGATTTCCTACATTCGTACGAAGGAATTATAGCTCACGTTTAAGTTACTCTCTACTATGCAAGTTGGTACATTAATGACTTAGTTTAGTAGACTAGCTCTATCTATTTTTTCCTGTCTACCCATCTACACGTTTTCGTTGCACACTTAAATTTGATTTTAGAAGCAATTCTAACTTGATAACAAATATCTATAACTGAATCATACCCTTCCTGGGTTTGATATTTATAGGTACTTTGATTGGTTTCAATAACAGATAAAATATATCTGAATATTTCTCGCATACTACTTCATCTTGTACTGGTGTAATGTCAAACCATAGACTATTAGCAATCCAAGAAAGTACGTACTTGCAAGTATGTATGTATGTAAACATTGTAAAATAAAATTGTCCACCCGACAGTCGATCATGCTTGTTGATGACTTAATATCAATGATTTTAGGACTTTATAACCACAATTAAATTTCTGTAGGTCGTATAAATGCCGAATGATGCTTCAGATTATTGCAGTGATAAATCTAACCAGTAAAAACTAAAATTTAATTTTATACATTACGTGATGAAAATTTACAAAAATACGACGATACAAACATGAATTCAATAAGAAAGGTTTTTGGAAAATATATCAATTTTCAATAACTATAGGTATATACATTAAACTATAGGTAAACATAACCATTTTTTCTTTCTTTCTAATCTATCATTAGGTACTAAACACACTTTACTTAGCAATCCATTCACTTAAAACCAATCGTTATATTATTCATTTGTTTCATTCATAACGATAGGTAAATCAAATTTAACCTATCAAAGATAACGAATAATTCTTGATCATACCGCTAAATGCTTAGCCGTAGGTACCTCTGTGTGCCTATCAATATTTCAAATCTAGAAATTCTATTTATAAACTGCATGTGTATTGTATTAATACTTCTATTTATATCCAAAGCTTCTTTAGCTAATGCCTACATTCGTATGTGCGAAGGAAATTCGTAGATAATGGTCTTCTTGACGATACAATCTGATCTCGTGATTATAGTTCATAAGCCGATAAACGTTCAGTATAAATATCTAATGATAGTAGAAATCAATATCCCATTTGGTGAATACTTCAACGAGTGAAGTACCGGACACATTATAATTTAAATTTTAAATTGTTTAATCCCAGTGCAATTCAAGTAAGTGTTTATTTTGTACTACTGTATGTTTTCGTACTCGGAATTTTGTTTACTTGACATATTTATTTTCTTTTAATTTGTTAGGTAAAATCGAATAATAGCATTATTTCTTCCAAATCTAAATTATTGCGCTGTAATTTAGTTATATAAATAAGTCTTCTTTCCTCCTTTTGTATTGCAGTGTCATATTTAGGTTGGCTTTTGTATTTTAAACATAAGTATTTTTCTTAGTATTGCAATATAAATGCAAGGAAAGCCTCTGAAAACAGTATAATATTGTGAAATTGTTTGGCGCATTTAGTCAGCAAGCTAATATCTCTTGTCGTGTCAACAGAAAGAACGTGTCCTTTAAGAGTATTTGACTTTCGGGATAGGACCCAAGCTACCTCAAAATTGGTTCAGTGGCTAGAACGCTATATAGATTTGGGACCCCTTGATTTATATAATATTAGGTTAAGTTTGTCTGCACTTTGAAAAATATAATAAAAAAATACTTTTCTTTTTAGAATGCAGAGACAACCAGGACCCCCCGGAGGCCCCATGCCCAACGGCTTTGGAGGCCCAATGCCTAATGGATTCGGAGGGCCAGTGCAGAACGGATTTGGAGGACCGATGCAAAACGGATTTGGAGGTCCCATGCCACCCCAAGGCCAGGCCCCTGGGCCCATGAGGCGGCCATCCTGGGCCGGGCCTTGCTTCGGCGGGCCCATCCCCCACCCTCAGCAGCAACAGCCCCAAGGCCCCGGCTGCTTCATGCCAGCGGCTACCATCAGGAAAATCAGCAATACCACTCCCCCCGCGCAGTTCTTCAACAACCCCAACTAACCGTAAAACCAAGGATCGGCAGACGAAATGGAATCTCGAGCAAGTTTCATTTTGGTTTTGTTATTTGCTAGTAGTATAAGTTTGTGTATTTTCTAATTTTAAGGTAATAAATCATTATTTAGTTGTAAAATTACTCTCTATGTTTGATTTACTACACCTTTTCGGGCCTTAAACCTGTTCCCGGCACATCTGATGTTTCATATCATTGTATGAATTCGTATAAAAGAGCGCAAAAATAGAATTAAAAATAAAAACAATTAGAGTATTGGTAATGAATTCATTAGATTTTTGCAAGTATTATTACAGCACAGTAACTAGGTATATTATATGCATATAATGTAAAATTGCTTATTGTGAGATAAGTTAAACCCTATAAAATTAGAAATGAATACATCAATATATGCATTTTCCTGACTCGGAAATACAATTCATATTCAGATAGGACCGGTTATCTCCTCGCCATCTCAAATTATACCTAATCTCTACCAAAACAACGTCTTTGACAGACATTTGCACTGATATAATATACTAGCTGTGCCGGCGGCGTCGCACGCGTGGATATCGGGTTTCAAAAATAACTGACTTCCAAAAAATGGTACCTAAATTTTAAGTTAGACTTCTAGCAATACATTGGTGAAAACCGCATTTAATTCCATGCAGTAGTTTTCGCGTAATACGCGATCAAACATACAGATATAAATTTCTCCCGTTTTCCCAACACTTGCCATCACTGCTCTGCTCCTATTGATTGTGGCGTGATGAAAAGTATACTATAACCTGCCCAGGAGTATGAAGAATAATTGTACCAAGTTTCGTCAAAATCCGTCCAGTAGTTTTTTTTTCTATAACGAACATACAGACAAACAGACAGACAGACAGACAGACCGACAAAAATTTTACTGATTGCATTTTTGGCATCAGTATCGATCACTAATCACCCCCTGATAGTTATTTTGAAAAAATATTTCATGTACAGAATTGACCACTCTACAGATTTATTATAAGTATAGAAGATTTATATACAAAATCTGATAGAAATCTTCACTTGTATGTCAGACATGTCACATGATAAAAACGACAACTTATTTCATTCATACATATGTACAATCAAATAGGTCAATAAGGTCAATTTTTTTATGGTCAAAGCTTCTTTTTGCTACCATTTAAAGATACCATCTTTTGAAGAGAGGTATCATCATATATCATCATAGCGAATCTTTGCTCGAATTGAAGTGTCCGCCCGGGAAAGGACCTCCACTCAATTATTAAAATACCGCAGCCAAATGACCTCCGGTCTCCGGGTCGTATTTCTGCCGGTGAGTAGGGTCCCCGGAGCTCGTGACCTCCGGGTCGTGTTTCTGCCGGTGAGTAGGGTCTCCGGAGCTCGTGTGGTGAGTGCTGCATCAGCAACCGAGGGTAAGGGTTAGGCCGGCATGGCGGTGGCACCTGACAGATGACTAGTTACTTGCCCGTTGTCACAGAAACTTGGGCTTCTGTTTCGCTTTCCATCAGGCATAGGGAAGCCATTAAGTCGTGGTACTATAAAAAAGTCTAGGTTATGCTGTAGTGTACTTTTGTCAAAGAGCTAAATTCATTGTTTACATCATGTGATGAACCTACATTTGTATCTTGCGCAACACAAAATAAGTAAAGCTGTTTTAATTATTTTACCTTTGTTTGTGTCATTGTTATTTTTTTTTATTGCTATGGGTGGTAGACGAGCAAGCGGCCCATCTGATGTTAAACGATTACCGCCGCTCATAGACTCTGCAATGCCAGGAGCACAGCTTAGCCGCTGCCTACCGTGAGGAAAGAGTTCTCTTTAGACCACGTTTGAAGAAGGACAAGTCGTAGCGATCAGGAAACACCGCGGCTGGGAGCCCATTCCAGAACTTACAGGTATGCGGAAAGAACGAACGTTGGAAACGAACAGCTCTAGATGGAAAAGTTTCCAAATGGTATGGATGGACCCTGCCGCGGTTTCGAGTAGTGCGGTGGTAAAATGGTGACGCTGGTATAATTTCAAACAGCTCTTCAGAGCACTCTCCGTGAAAGAGTCTGTATAACATTTTTTTTAAATCTACCTATGACTACAATCTGTTAATATTACGTAATATGTAATAAATAAATCACCATGCGTCACGTTTAAAATTAAGTACATACCTATCTCATAAATATCTACACTTGCCTACTCTGATAAAAAAATAAAGCACCTATAAATTAAAATACAATAAGCCTTTACAATATTTATGACCATTTAAGTTACTGGACAAATGTCCAATGCTGGATAATACATAGGCCAATGGCCATAGCCAATGACAATAGGCTATTATGGCTAAAAATTGTAATTAGTCCGTCTTTTAGCTTATTCAAAAATAAAAGACACGTATTTTTCCTTTTTTCATTCAAATGAACAATAGCAAAGATACAAGGCATCAAAAGTTAGGAGTGGGAGTCTTTGACGTCACTCGCTCCCGTAAAAATGCCTCACCGAGTGACGTCACGCGTAATTTGCACGGGCTATCTACGACACCCACGGGATGAGATGAGGTGGTCCTATTCTATATCCGGAGACCACAAGGACCCGGGTGAATTGTGCAAAGGTTTTTGCCTAAAGTTTTCTTGTCAAGTCAATTGCAGGTCGACAAGAATGTTTTGGCACGTAGCCTAAAACGGAACTAAGTAACTAGGTACTTAATTAACGCCTGTCCTCATAGAAAATGTCACTTCTGACGTTGATTTTGACATTTTTGTTTTGTTGATGGTCTGTGCATAATTGACTTGACAGATTTTTTTTTTAAGAGAAAGGCTCTAATCCTGTAACTCAATCAGGTCATAAACTTTTCTAAAGGGTTTCGAGTTTAGATATGCTGGTACGAGTCCCGTAGTCTAGATATCCCGTGGTAATACTATCTGGTACCTAATGTAAGTACATTATGAGTACATCACATGAGAAAACCTACTTTTCAAATATTGTATGGCGCTTTATTAAATATCCTTATCTGCATTGCATAGGTGCGTTGCTTGAATTCCAACTTTATTGTTCAATAAGGATTAGTCGGTTTATTTATTACGAGTATAATCCGTATACGTATATATTTATCTACAATTGACAATAAAATGCAGTTGTATATTAGGTACTACCGCATAAATCGCTAATCCTATTAACATGACCGACTACATTTTGTGATTGAACTTATTGGACGCAGCTTATTATTATAGAAAACTTAAGGGGATTAAGAGCGCGCATACAATTTTAAGCAACTCGAAACGCACGCGGGAGCCGATTCCGAAACACACATAGACATCATTTGTGTCTGTGTGGGTGAGCGGCGTGTCGGACGCTAACTCCGGCGGACGAACATATTTTGATATTTAACAATTTATTATTCATCTAAATTATTTGAACATTCTAGTATAGGTGCGTACCTACTTATTAAATTTATTTAACACTTTAGAGTACATTATTCTTAAGTGTTTATTAATTAAGGTTTAAGAAAAATATAACAATATTTTTGTCTTCCTATCTTTAAATGTACCAGGTACTTACCTATCCAAATTATATTTTGAAAGGTATTGTGTGAGTGATTGACGTTTTTAATGTTGCTTTATAAAAATCAATAATCCCTACTGTTTTTTCTTTGCCAGTTCTTTCCAATAATAAACGGACGGTTTTTGTTGAATAACTCGCCCCTTTTTGGTTTTGCAGTAAAACCGCGAGAACAAAAATTGTAGGAAATTTGATTTTCTACAAGTTTGATTCTTACTATTTTTCTTCTAGGATCGTTATTTTGGAAATTAAAATTGAAAACAACAGCAAGTAAAAAATGTTGTCATTATCTCGTTTATTTTCTACTTTACGGTCTAAATTAAGAAGACTAAACATGTAGGAAATCAATTTTTAAATAATTTTGGTTCCTTCCTTTTCCCCCAAAATCGATATTTTGGAAATAAAACCCGCAAACCGCCACATATTCAAAACTGTATCATTATCTCCTATGTTGTACTTTTTATGGCATGAATGAAAAGAAACAAAGTTCTAGAGAGTCAAATTCCGAACAATTTTGGTTCCTACCTTTTGCCCCAAAATTGACATTTTGGAAATTAAACTGAATTAATTAATTACCTATTAATATTTCGAATTTAACATAATTCCAATGACGGCGACGAAGCAAATAAAAGAAATAACAATACTTATTATGGCAAACTGCTGCAATAATGAGGGCGTAATGAGGGCGCCCATATCGCGTGTGAATTCGCCACCAGAGGTGCTAGTGTAGCGTGAGGTATCCGAAATGTCAATGTATATAGGTTCTGTGGGTTAAACGAGTTTATTTCGAAAAATTAAATAATTTTGTGCAATTTTGGCATAGCTGGCATTAATTTTGGAAAATATGAGACACGGCTCAGTGATTGTCTGCGCTTTAAAAGCGGAGCCGAGAAAATGAGGTGTAAAAATTAGCGGTCTGAAAGAAAAGCTAGTTCACTGGTTTGTTTATTAACCGTTAACAAACAGTTTTGATTTTCGGAAGCTTATGTCCTCCTTCTTATAATGAACAAACAGTCATCACATGCATAAAACAAACCTTAACAGCTATGCCCGAAGACCTCACTATACAGTGGCGCCCACTGGTGATTACAAAAACGGTAGCCCTCATTGGCAACGTTGCACCTTGCGACTTGCATACTGCAAGTTACATGCTCACCCTGCTCGCCGCCATAGCACCATTTAGCATACGTAGCCGGTAATTTTAACGTAATGTATGTAAATAAGTTACCGTAACATATCCGTATTTTACCAGCCTTTTCGCTAAAATCACCCCTAATAACCGTAATGGTAATACATTTCACAACTATCATATCGCATTTTGGTTTTACATTTTGGAACAATTTGAACTATAAACTCTCCCATTGTTGACCACTTTGATCGATTTAATTTTAATCTCATATACTTGTTATTTATGTGACACAAAGATTCACTTATTCCACACTAAATAATTAAGCGAGAATTCCAAAATTGGATTTTTGATATTTTCTAAATTTAAATAGATCGATTATCTAAGCAATTTCGTGCATACTATCAAACATTTTATCATCCATCTTTACACATATAATTTTACTAATAATAACTCGACTATGGGATTTCTAGGACTTTCAGCTTCATTGTATGCCTTTATTTATAGTCGTGAACATGTGACGTAGATTCCTTAAATGCTCCCAACTCAATTGAATCTCCTTATCAGTTTCTTCATGGAAGTTGTTTCTGACCATTGTAACTTCAATAGTGAACTAATAAATAAATATCATAATTACATTTTTGAAATATTTAGCAAATGTGGTTGTAGATAATAATAAGTATAAGTAATAACCCTGATGTTTGTATTTGATACTCATGACTAAACATTAAATCATTTCATTAATTTAGTACATTATTATAACTTAATAAATTTTCTATACAAAAATAATATTACAAAGTATCAAACTCGTGGAGTTGCACTCGCGCAGAGCGGTATATGCCTATAAAAGTGGTTGTGCGTATGTGTGCGTGAGCGGAGCAGCGAGCGGCACGTCCTCCCTCTGGGATGACCCGATTTGGACTGAATCGGCAAGCGTCGCGCGCGTGGCTTTATAGTCACTTTTAAAAAATTCGTATAAAATAACAGGCATGGAATATTAATAAAATAATAATTAAGTGCACTTAAGAAAGACTCCTTTTACATTCACACAAAATTTCAACTAAAAGAAACAGTGTTTTCCACTAGAAAAACACTGTTGAAAAGTGTGATTTGAGCTTATTTTGAAAATTTATTTTTGGCAATTTAATAACACATTTTCGAAAGTTTTTTTGTCTAGTGCACTAATAGACCATATAATCTATTGTATAAACATATATTTAAAACATATGTATGTAATGCAATTAATATTAAGACTTTCGAAATTGACTCTGACTAGCATTTTTGCGAAACGGCTTACGGGAGATCTTCGATAAACAAAAATATACTAGTAAATATTGTATTTTATCTAGCCTACGCACTGCTTAAAGACTTTGTCTATATAGAAAACTAAGTTTCTTATTTTAAAAAAATCGTTTTATATGATAATAGCTCGCCCGAAAATACCAGTTTCGCCGCAAATACGTCGAATTCTGTATGCGCGCTCTTAACACACTGCTACGCACCACGCTGCAAATTGCGTGTCGACGCATCTATGCACGTTCACGCATTCACGCGCAAAGTAGCGTATTGTGAGCCAAAATCACGCAGGCCGCACGCTGGACTCGGTGTGCCATACCTACATTGCGTCTCGCCCACTGTTGCCAGTGCCTGAAGACCAGATGTGACATCATGACACAGGTCAAAAAGTTACATTTTGGTCCAAAAAGTAACATGAGTCTGTTTTTATAGACACCAAAAAAAAAAAAGACTCGTATTAGTAGACGTTTGTAAGTGTCCGCATATGTCGTTTACTTGAGCAGCTCGAAAAAGTAGCATGAAAGTAACATTTTGAGCCGTGTAACATGAAAGTAACATCATCACCAGCATCTATCAGTCCACTGCTGGACATAGGCCTCTCCCTCTATAGCATAAAGTAACAAGAGAAGGTCAAACGTAACACAAAATCCCTCTAAAGCAGAAGGTAACATGAGAAGGTAAAAAGTAACACAAAACGTTACAAAAGTAACATTATGGCAACGCTGGTCTCGTGTGGGTGCACACGCGTGTTTATCCGCTTATAGACGCGTGAACTGCATGAACGCGGGTGGATGCATTTTCTGTGTGTTGGACTGTGCATGTTTTCTATACAGACGGAGATACTTACAACTTACAAGCATCGTGAGAACACGCTACGCTGCGTGATGCGTGGCAGTCTGTTAATCGCCGAAGGGTAGAGTTTCGTAAAATCTGTTCTTCTTTCTATTTTCTGTCTACTCGCTGTAAGAAACCTGCAAAATTTCAATTTTCTTAGGTGTTATAGTTTTTGAAATTTCGTGATGAAAATTAGTGAGCAGTATTTCACTTTTATATTCGTATAAATATGTATATTGAAACACAGAATAGGGAATACATATCACCTTTATTGGTATGTCATCAAATAAACATTACTGAACCGATATGATCAGAAAACTATGCCCAATGGTACTTAGTTACTTACGATGTCATGTAGGTACGTACACTGGTATGTGTAATTATAAATTAGTGTATTGTTTTTCAACTATAGTAGCTAAAAAGTTATTTTTGTTGGCTGTGAACTAATTTTGAATTTTAAAGCTGTGAATAATGTTGATCCCAGTATTATTGTGGCTGAATCCTGAGGGATTTTGCTACGTCTTATATGATCACAATTATGCAAATACTGTTTATTTAATGTACCTATATGCAATCAGGTCATATCAATAAATAAGTCTTAGTTAAAGTGATGAAATTTCAGTAGCATTCATTTAATTCACGTAAGTAACGAACATGACATCATCAAAACACATGGTTCTTTAATGATGTCTTAGGCTTCCTTCAGATTGACGTTTAACCGCCATCAAACCGCCGTCAAACCGCTACCCCTGTTCACACTACGAACGCGGCGGGGCGCGGCGTTCAAACTGCGGTTTGGCGGTTGATCCGCACACTATCGGCGGCGGCGGCCGCGTTTTGACATCGGCGGGCTAGGGCTGCTCTATAGTCAAATTGTGAATTTCGATGAAAGTAGAAGACAAATGCCCATCGCGAATCTTACATATGCAAAGTAAGCGTATCTGCACTACGTAGTGTCACTAGGAAAATAACCTATTGCCGACGTAAGTTCTTTAGTGTAGGTACTCTCGTAATTAATGGTTCACAATTGGTGGGCAGCAATACTATCCATATTTTGGGTAAAATTTTCAACTACTAAATATTTTAGCTAGAAGATATACTCTACCACAAGTCAATGTCGCAAAATTTCATATTCATTAATTCTAAAGAGGTTTGCTCTTGTCGGGTGAGCAATATCCACCACTCCCTGAACTCCGCCAGTGCCTTCAAATCCCATTACATAAAACAGTACTCGAAGGTAATATAGAATAGGAAAGAAAGGATGAGAGAGGCCACGACGACCATTACACAACAGCTAAGGAGAAAGTTATTTAACTATTTCCTAAGTGATAATAGCCCGTTTGCACTATAAAAAAAATTACCTTTCTTTACTCTTTGTCGAAATATTTTCTCAAGAAACTATCCATTTCCATTTAAAATTATTTTACTTTTCAGCTTATTATATTTAGATATTATCGAAACTTTAATAGCACTATACCTCCATCACTAGCTAGTGACATTTCTTCTTCTGTTTTATAGAACGTAACTTTACACGGTTAAAATAAAATATGAAACAAATTTATTTGAATTTATAAATTATGGTGGAAAATATAAGTACACAATGAGGCCACACTAATTATTTAGAAATGGTTATTAAACTATGGATACATTTTTAGTTAGCATTTTTCTATACCAAAAATCAAACATTATTTTCTATGAAATACGAAATAATGGAATCTGAACATCATCCATATTTCTCGCAAAAGTTGTATACACGATCGAACATGGCTTTTTCAAATATTTTTGATGCTGTAGGTAATAATGATATGGGGCGATAGTTGCTCGTATCTGCTTTAGAGTTCTTCTTATGAATTGGTTTTATTATAGATTTTTTTAGTAGATCGGGAAAGATTCCTTCAGCAAAAGACTGGTTATTAACCAGAAGACAAATTGGATCAGATAGTTCAATGGCGCAATGTCTGAATAAGGATGGAGGTAGTTCATCTATCCCATGGCTCTTTTTATTTTTTAGATTTTTAATGATTTTATAGACCTCTTTTTTACTAACTTGACTTAAAAATAATGAATTTTCAGTAGGGTGTAGGACGGGACGGCCACTAACTTGTTGATTAGAAATTTCACCTATTGATGCAAAGAAGTTATTAAATGTATCGGCAATTTCTTGTGGTTCAGTTATTAATTTATTATTCACTTTTAACTTTATATTGTATTTTTCTTTTACTTTATTTTTATTAGTACGTTCGTGTATAATGCTCCACATCGTTTTAACTTTATTATTTGACCTTAACATTTTATTTTTGTATTCTAACTTTTTTGCTGTATTAATTGTTTTTCTCAGGATTTTTTCATATTGTTTGTAATGTTCCTTTAGTATCGGAGTGTCAGACTTTGATGAAATTATCTTTAGCATTCTCTTGTGTTTACATGACTTTTTACTTCCTACTGTTAGCCAATGCTTCCTATAATCTGGTTTTAATTTAATTTTTTTCTTTGGTATACATTCGTTTAAAATTTCATTTATAGTGTCATTAAATAAATTATAGTTTTGGTAAACATTTTTTTCACTTTTTATGATTGTTTGCCAGTTTAACATTTTTAGCTTAGACTTAAACTTCTCGATATTTTTATGGTTAAACATTCTTTTTTCGAAATTCCATGTTGTTTTATTTGTTATTTTGTCTGGTTTTGTGCAAACAATTGTGCCCATGTGATCAGACAAACCAAAATCTTGAACAGTAGTATGTAGATATTTATCACTAAAATTTGTAAAAACTAAATCAAGGCAGGTAGATACATTTTTAGTCACACGTGTTGGGACTTTTATGTGTTGTTTAAAATTGTATTCTGACATGAGATTTAAACATTTGTTTGTTTTAAAATTATTTTCTAATATATTTATATTAAAGTCTCCTCCTATGATAATATTGTATTTAAAAAATGTATTATTTAAAAGGTTTAAAATGAGCTCTAATTGGTTTATGAATAAGTCCTCCTCTCTCCTATTCCAGTAAATAGTAACCAATAATATGTTTTCTTGAGGTAGTTCAGCTGCACACACCTCCAGGACATAATCTATTGACATATTTGCAATTTCTTCATTTTCTACATATTTTAAATTGTCTCTTATGAATATACAAACGCCACCGCCGCATCGAGATTTTCTACAATATGATGCTGCAATTCGGTAGTTACTAAGTTTCATCATATTCAATTTATCTAGGGATAGCCAGGATTCAGAGATACATAATGCTTGATAGGTAGGGTCCATATCTAAAAATGCTTCAAGTGTGTCTTGCTTATTGAAGATACTTTGTATATTTTGGAATAATATTTTAAAAGGTAATTCTATGTTGTCGAAAAAACTCTCTTGTTTCAGAATTTTCATTAGTTCCTGAAGTCTCATGTCGTTCATCTAGTTTGTTACATAATTCATTGGTTTCACTTTCTCCAGTTGCTAGTAATTTTCTATTGTTTTCATTTATATGTATTATTTTCCCTTCGATATACAATTGGTTGTTTTTTATTATAGAATGATATCCCTTTCTTCGTGCATCAATCATCTCGCTTCTAAGGATTTTATTTCGTTTCAATTCATCTGTATCCATAAATTCAACAACAAATAATCCGGAGCCTTTAAAGTAAGTTCTATTTTCCAGTATAAGTTTAGTTAATTTATTTGAAAGTACCAGGAGTGCATATCACATAGGAAGTTTAAATTATTCAATTTCTAAACAAGAAGCATTGCAATATTTGATAAGAATTTCTTTAAGTACCTATTGTGGGAACGAAAACTCCCATTAGATCTACCGTAAAAACAGTAGTAGAACAACATAATACAATATAATTTTAGTATGAAGTAAGTAAATACAATAATTCTTTATTTTCGCAACGCGCTTCAAAAATGGTTACGTTCTGTTAGTAGATACGTAATTGTTTTATTTTTAGTGTTGTTACAATTTAATCGTTACGCTAATGGATCATAATGATTAATCGATATGTAAATAGTACAAATTGTAATCAGCATTGGACACCAGAAAGTTAAACGATCACTAGGAATCGTTTATAATTTGCTGTTCGCTTTAGACAATTGTGACAACTGTATTAAATGTGAGTTTATGAAATTTATTTCTTAAATGAAGATGTTATTATAGATAAAAATACGATAATATTATAATATAATCAAAACTTAACTTTTGTAATAATATTTGAAGTTTGTAGTCATCAATAAACTTCGCATTTGAAATCAATTTAGTACTCATGGCTCTCAAATAAGTTAAATTGTACTTCTTCTTAAGGTGACCAGAAAATAATATAAAACAGTAAAAAGTCGTGTATCCTATTCCCAAAAACAGAGTAACTAAAGTCACACATAAATTATCTTTAAAGCGATTATCGATGTTTAGATTGTAAATCATTTGGTACTTGAATCGATTTATTCTCACTAAAGAATCAACAATTACCTATAGCCGACCATCGATCTACAACACTACCAGCTGCCGAACCGCAAAACCGCGACCGCTAGTGTGAACACCTCGGCCGTTTTGCGGTTGATCGGCGGTCGATTTGCGGTCGCCGCCGGGCGGATCAACCGCTAGTGTGAACGAAAATAAACGCTAGTATGAACAGGCGCTAATGTCCATGCCACAAAAAAATGAATTATCAGTAAAATATAGATATTTACATATGTATTTGTTTTCGTAATAAGTAATTCACCGAAATTTGATAGATTATGGCTTAAAGAATAGTTAATCTGTGATAGGCACAAACGTGATCTTCATTATGTTTAGGGAAAATAATAATGAACTAGGTACAAATTAATACACAGATAAATAAGTTTTTTACATTTCTTGAAAGTGTAGGTACACATACATGGACACATAATAATTAGCATCATTAGAGGTGTGTAAAACATACTTTTTTTTACGTCAGGAATGCCTTTACGCATACACCAGTGCCCTAGGTACGGGACACCTGGGTTATGTGGGACTCCCTCCTAAAACGTAGAATACCCA
This sequence comes from Conogethes punctiferalis, assembly GCA_031163375.1. Classification (NCBI taxonomy): domain Eukaryota; kingdom Metazoa; phylum Arthropoda; class Insecta; order Lepidoptera; family Crambidae; genus Conogethes; species Conogethes punctiferalis. The sequence goes on along the minus strand of CM062082.1, from coordinate 11,316,648 downwards.
TACATTAAGCTATTCTTCTTTTAGATCCGTCCGAAATACTGTAACAATATTTTTTTATGACAGGGGGTACCAACGGGCTTGACGGTGACCTAATGATGAGTGATCACTTCAGCCCATAGACACCGCATCACCAGGGGGGTCACATGTGCGTTGCCGGCCCTTGAGAAACCTGTAGGCTCGTATTTTTGAAAGTCCCTAAGTCGTATCCATTATAATATTCAATAACTAATAATCATCATCATTAGTCAGCAGATATATTGCCACTTAACAACGTCACATCTTCATAGTTGAAGATCATCCACGGTACGTGTTGCGGGCAGTGTTACCTCGTGCAACGGTTCTTTGGAGTCAGCATACAGCTGCGATTGTTCCAAATGGATACAACTTAGGGACCTTCAAAAAATGAGCCTACAAATTTCTCAAGGGCTGACAACGCATCTGTGACTCCCCTGATGTTGCGGTCTCTGTGGGCTGAAGTGATCACTTACCTTACCATGAGGCGACCTTCAGGGCCATTTGTCCCCTCGGTCACAAAATAAGTTAAGCAATGTAGGTATTATTGTAAAAATTATGTTCGTGTCATTAGAAATGCTGATTCATTTATGTACACTTATCTGTTTACCACAAGAACAGGGCTAGATAAAGTCATGTACCTACTTGCTGCAGTGATTTTTTATTAGTCATACATGGAACACGAAACAATAACAAAATAGAGCTAATGAACTTAATCAAACGGACACAAAGAAAATGGGTTATCGAGACGAGTATCAACCGTCTACCTGATAAGTTATAATAATAAATCTTTATTTTCTCTCACATAGATTACAGTTATATTCTTAACTACTTAGTTTACTAAGAGTTACTAACATTATTTAATACCTGGCGTGTGAGAGACTGGAGCCTGAAATAGGTTTCCGAGAAAACCCGTAGTACAGTTATTTGTTTGGAAATCGTGTTCTGCTGACCAATGCAAATGAACAATAAATATCTAAACAATAGACTGCAAATGCGACAAATGAATGCAGCCTAACCATTCCAAATAATACACGACGTATATTGTGTCTAAGTACTTAATTCTATTTATGAACATCGAATTACCTCGTAAACGAGTTGCCATTGACATGCATTTTATTTAGTAAACTAGCTGTGCCCGCGACTTCGTCCGCGTGGAATAGTTTCTTTGGGTAGTGATTTTACCTAATTGTTAAAAATTAAGTTTCAAACTTATAGCTTTAAAAGCATTTTACAACCCTTCACAACCCACGGCAGTGGTAATTATTGAAAAAAAAAAGAGAAATTTATTGTATTAGATGTACTTTACGTGTTTTTTTTTTAATTAAGAAAAAGAATAATTTTATTATAAAAAAATGCCTCACCTACACCAAATACATACAATATTATGTATTTATAGGATCTGACCCCTAGTGCCTGGTAGCTGGCAGCGGCGCGGCGCTTTTTTTTTTTTTTTTTTTTTTTTTTTTTCTAAATGACTACGATGATGGCCAGGACGGCCTTGTCATCATCACCGGACTGTTGGGGGAGCGGAAGGCTCTCACCCCTAGTGAGAGCGCGGCGCAGATCTCGGCGCGCTTTATATACCTACCCGCGCAAAGGCTCGACGTGATTAGTTAAATCGGCGTAACTTTTTTATTTATCGACCGATTATCATGAAACAAACATTAAATGTTAAGGAAAGCTTCCAGCAATATATTAGTGAAAACCGCATCTTAATCGGATACGCGGCTTCTGAGATTAGCGTGCACAAACATACAGACAAACAGACAAACCGACAAACAGACAAAAATTCCAAAAATCATTGTTTTGGGTACTATTGCATTAATAAAGGCCTCCCATAATATTTTTTCACATATATCTTCCATGTACAGACAGCGACTCGTTACATTTTTATTATATGTATAGATAAGAAGAAGATATAGAAGATTAGTCCATTTCTCCTATTATCTTGTTTTTCAAACCTAATTGGTTGACAATGACAAAGCTAAGTTACCGAAATCGATTCCATTGCTAAAGTGCTGTGAATATGGGGTTACTACAACTAGGAGACATAATGCGAAAAATCTTTGTAGACGTACTTTAATGATGGCTCATGGGAATCACAAGCAAATCTACTTAGTAGGTAAGTAGTACTTAGGTAGGTATACCACGTCTGAGTATGATGTTTTCAATTGTTTAGATTACTTATCGCTCAAACGGTACAATTATCAGGATTTAAGGCGTAGCTAAATACCACAGGCCGATGACGGACAGCAGCATCACCGGAGCGAGGAGAGCTACGCCATACGATCGCCAACCCGCCTGTCCAGTGTGGCGATTATGGGTAAAGCTTTTGCCGAAAGTAGCAAACAACAAGCCGATGTCTAGCAGTAGCAGTGGACTGCGATAGTTTGACGATGTTGATGATCGCTCAAAAAAAATAATACCAGCATGAAAATTAATGTCTCTCTTCGTAGTCAACTACGAATTGGCGTAGCACTTGAAGGGTCTTGCTACGACACAACATAATGATTATTATAATCGTAGAAAATATAGCCAATGAATAAAGTGACGGAGTAAACTACAAAAATCAGTTCTATATTTTCATCATCATCATCATCTTCAGCCCGTATCAGCCCACTGCTGGACATAGGCCTCTCCTAATGTTCGCCACCTTGATCGATTCTTGCCAGCCGTCCTGCGCAAATTGTCACTCCACCTGGCCTGACGGCGTCCTACATTACGTTTGCCGATACGCGGTCTCCATTCCGTTCATTATTTATTATTAAACCACCAAGAAAAAGATATTTCTTCGTAGTCGACTACGAATTCACGTAACACTTTCGGGGGTCTTGCTATAACACATCAGGGTTATATATTACATTTTATACCCTCAATAGATAAGCGAGTGCCCCAAATGTGGATATTCCCGACATTATTTTCTACTGTTTTGCGTCCAAGTGCACTTCAGACAAATAATAATTGTACTAGGTATTTATCGAGTATTTTTTCGTGTAAAAGAGTTTTGTAAGTTTTCAGTTTTAAATAACAAACAAAAGGAATTAGGCATGCAAGATATGTGATGTGGTATACATGTGTGTAGATATAATATATCACATACGAGTATTAAATGTAGGTATAATGCGCGATATGCCAACTGACGTACGACTTACGTACAAATTTACGAAATGATAAATGAATACGTGCCCGATGGTACTATCTGGCACAGAAAGAGTGTATGAATGTTACGTAAAACCCGCTTAAATACACAATGAACAATTTTGGCATTTATATACTTAAAATGAGATACTTCCGGATCATATTTCGAACCGTTTTTATTTAAGTTGAAGAAGTATGGCGATACTGTTCGGTCTGCTATTCCTAAGTACGACAACACTTCTCTTCAGCGTTTAGCATTATCACCCGTAACTATAGTTAACCTAGGGGACGTAAGAGAGCGGACTATCATCTTTTCACTCCCAGCTATCCTCATGGGTCCGTGGTGCATCCTGTCTAATAATAAAAGAGGCTCTGGCAACCAACTGGTGACGGTATAACCATCACGATTGAATGCAGCGATTAGCTACGCCCTGCGATCGCCATCTCGCCTGCCTAGAGTGGCGATTTTGAAAAAAGCCTCCAGATGTTTGCCCAAAGTGGCGAACAACAGAAGAGGCCTTTGTCCAGCAGTGGACTGAGATTTGCTGATGATGAGATAACCTTCTGCATGAAACCAAATTGTTCTGTGGAATACAGATTTGTTTATTAGGTAGGTAGTATAGTCTTGCCGCTGAGAGAATGCGTTTCTGACAAGTCGTGACCAATGGGCGATATAACTATGAACTGGCATACAATTTACGGCAATATTTCAAATAACTTTAACATAATTTATTTACCGTTTATTTTTCACCTATCCTCTACCCTAAGGTTGTCTGGAAGAGATCGCTTATAGCGATAAGGCCGCCTAAATTGTGCAACAAGTGTCTGTAATACCTAGTTTTTAAGTCAATTGTATAGTGCGCATTAAAGAATATCTATCTATCTATAATTATTAAATTTTTCGTGTTTTCTTAGTAAAATTGAATAATTATGCCAACTTACAATAAACGTATTAAGTTTGGGAAAAATTTATTAACAGTTGGTCAATTATCAATTATACAAATTGGTACTGTTCTGTGTCACAAACGCATTCCTTGGGCGGCCGGTAAAGCTCAACAATAAAACGAATTTTATTACTTATCAACTTTACGCCTACAATAAATCGTATAGCAGAATGCACTAGCTCCGTAATTTCGTATTCGTTAACGATTCGTAAACGCATGGGGCACAAAATAATAGGGATTTGCAAATTAGCCTCATTGAGGTCTAATTCTGCCAACGTCTAGTGAATTTTTGACAAAGTTACATTACAACTCCGGAGTTTAGAGCTTTTTATGAAGTGTGAAATGGGTAGCATTTGACCCAAACTCACCTGTATTAAGTGAGATCCTACGATCAAGCGCGCTCGCAAAACAAAACCGATCAACACTCGCCTTGAAAATCGAAGATTTTATCTAATGGGGAATAAGATATGTAGAGAGAAAGCGCTTTATGCTAGCTTTTGGAACCTGGCCCAGGCCCTACTACAAAAAACGAAAACGATCGTTCGTTGAACGGATCGCGTATTTTTGCCCAATAAATCCCTCTCATTTGTCCCTCCCGTGTTCGAATATACGAACTAAAATCCGTCAATATCGATTTTCAACAATTTAATTGATATATTAGAACACGGGAGGGACAAATAAGAGGGATTTATGGGGCAAAAATACGCGATCCGTTCAACGAACGATCGTTTTCGTTTTTTGTAGTACCCTTTTGGGGCCCCTGCACCATAAATCGGTATATCCTTGTCCGGTGTTAAAAGGGGGAGGGGGCGTATCAAATAATTTGAATTCCGTAGCATACTTCTCAAAATGCAACCGATAAAAAGCCGAAAAATCCTGCAACGTTATGACAGTGATTACGATTTGTAGGGTTATGTTGCTTTCGTAGATTCCTTGGAGACTAATAGTAACATTTAGTTCGTGCCATTCCTGCCTATTAAAACATGGTTTATTTTGTTAAGTACCAATAAACATCCGACTATTAACTATACATTTTATTTTTTTCAATTTTGGTTATGTATTTTATTCTTCTTCAAATGTGTTCCTACAACGGCAACTTATAAATTCATATGAGCAATTGTCACAAAGTGAGAGTCTTGGCTCATTCATCTAACTGTCCATAGTTTCTTAATAGCAAGCTATGAAGCTTCATAACATGAGACGTTATTTAATTCGAGCATAATCTTGCCACATCTTATATTTTCATCAGGGATTTTTTAAAATTAATAAATAAATGATTGTCTGACTAAAGCTACCTGGCTTTTTCACTTAATTACTGTACATGTTATTGCTCGTGGTCGCAGGGTTCAAATCCGGAGTCGAGCCATAAATTGATACTGGATTTTTCTATAAAGAAATTACTTTGCCCTGGAGTCTGAAAATTCTGGTGACACACCCCCGTGCAACTGAAAGCACGTGAAGCTGTTGGTCCAACGTCTAATCCGGTCGTGTCCAAGTCACGTCCCCAATGGGACATATATTATATTCATATTCCAATGAATATGAGAATGAAAGAACAGAGAGTACACCTATACTTACACACACACTTGTTCCCTTTATCTTAATCCAGGGTTTCTTAAAGTTCGCCTTTAGACGACAGGGGATCCGCGGAAAGATTAACATAATGGTGGCTGATTGGCTGTCAAGTGTCTATGATTCACAACGAAGCGCGCACGCCCCACTGAGTTCATATAAAAACCATACTTTCTTCTACAAGTAACTCACTTTATTCGGGGTTAGGGGTTCGCGATCGTTTGAGAAATTATACAAGGGTAGGTACGTGAATCAATAAGTGTGAGTAACCCTGTCTTAGGTAATCTATGTACCTACATACCCACTTTAGGCCTATCCCATAAAGTCAGAGAAGGTTCCCAGTAGTAACAAAAAGAATATTGTTTCACTAAAGTGGAGCGAAGATCAGATTTGTAGTTGAATCAATAGTCCAGCTGCTGTGAAAAAGTCATCTTACTTTCTGAGGGGGCCATTGGTCTGCACTTACTTACTTAGTCAGACCAGTGTTTCGACATAGAAGGGATAGGCCCTAATACTTACTTTTTCGGTGACCATCAGACGTTTCAAGTTGCTCGCAAGCCATTTTTATTCAAATCAAGTATTAAAGATGTTCCATTCTTTTGTAAGCACTTTCTCATATAAAGTTAAGAATATTATGAGATAGCTTGGAGGTTTAGATCTTGTGAACCGCCGGTGGCCCAGAGTCTACTGATTGGAAATTGTAAATTGAAAAACAATTCTTTAACAGTTAAAAATAAACGATAAGAAAAACCCATAATCTGTCAACCGAATGCCTAGAAAATTTAAACATCATTCTTCTTTCTTACAGTTTCACAATGTTGGAAAGTCCCAAAGAAACTGATATTGGAAGATAAATTGTAGCACAGTTTCCAAAAGAAAGGAAGAAATGTTAATTCCCGCGAATTCGCCCAAATTGACTTATTGGTTGTGTTGTGGGATTCACCCACAGGGGCCTAATGCTTTAAGATATGCTAAATTGGAACATACATAGGTACATGTGAAAGCGAGTATAGATAACATTAACGTGTTACGCAAGGACAAAGAGACGGTCCTTCCCTCAACCCAAAAGACGAGGAAACCCCATTGGGTTTCCTGCTCACAGCAGGCATTCCTGCTCACCGCAAGAGATTTTACCGGCAATACGTTGTGCGAATACATTGTGAGATGAAAGGTTATGCGTTCATATGAAAATGCCACGACTCGATTTACTTAATGATTCAAGAAAAAAATATATGTTAACAACATTCTGGATAATGAAATTCCTTAGAAAATCATCCGTGTTTTGGTAAAAAACAAATCAAAACATAACAAGTAAGCAACAAGATATTGTTATCTTACCTACTCTTCAGTTTTCCCATAAAATTCTTCTCATCTATCTAAAATTTATCTGTGTCTATTAGCAATCAGACCATCATAATGTTTTGTGGAATACATAGATAGGTACATAATATTATTGCATAAAATATAGATAAAAATCTGTCCATCATGATTTACGTGAAAATGTATGATAAAAATAACAAAAATGTTCAGGGAAATACCAGAACGGACAGACAAAGCGATATTTTAATATTGCTTGTTTAAGATAAACTGGGAAAAGATGAACTGGAAAATCGATCGATTTTATCGGAAAATTAATTCTGGTAGCTATTTCGGAAAAAATACATCAAGATCAAAGTATGGGAAACCCTAAATGGCTGCTTCAAGATAAAAAGTAGACAGGTGGAAAATCATGCATATATAATACAAGGGATAGCATCTCTTAGAGTCAATACTGTGTTTGCTACCGACACAGTCAATTTACGTGAAAGAGTGAAAAGTATCGAATCAAAAAGGTATGTACGAGGTGATCCTTATTGTTTCAGTGTTTAAATAAATCGTGGAACATAGGTACGGACTATGTTCCACCCAATGTTCGTTTTCGTATAATTCGGATGTTCGGCCCAATAATAAAAGTACCTAATATGTTATTACTAGCATGTGTAAAACAGAGTTAAAGTGTGCAGTATACGTAGGTAAATTATACTATATAATATATTAATTTACCTCCGTATAATCTACTATATAAAAATAAGTCGGGTTTTCCTCCCTGACGCTACAACTCCAGAACCGATTTTCACGGTTTTGCATTCGTTAGAAAGGTCTTGGGCTCCGTGAGGTTTATAGCAAAGAAAATTAAGGAAAAAAAAATTTACAGCCATCTGGTGGCGAAACGGAGTTCGCCGGGTTTGCTAGTGTAATATAAAAGTACGTGTCGAAGTACCAAAGTGTTATGGAGGTTTGTTTATATTTCAAATATAATATTTTCTCTAGGTGACTAGATAATAATCGTTATAATGACCTATACTGTATGAACTACCTACGGAGAAATAAACAATATGTTTGTACTATAATATTATACATATAATAACGAGTACACCATTATAACGAGAAAAAAAAGTTAACAATGAGAACTGTATGAAGTATCATAAGTTAGATATTCATGATTGCACACCATACTCGTTCAGATTACTTATAACGAGGTTTAAACATTTTTTGTACAATTTTTGGTCTTAATAGTTGTCTTGATTGAACTCCGGGCTTAATAAACTAATAATAAACTCCATGATAATGCCCCATGATATTTAAACAGGTCATGTGTACCTATAAATTGTAAGGGGAACAATAACTCCAATAACTTTTTTGTTTTATTAGCATTAAACTAGTTAAATATTAAATACCTATATTATATATGTTTTTTCTTTTTTTCGTCTAATTTCACTTAGTTACAAGTGTAGATATCAAATTTGGTTTGAATAGTTTTGCAATAATTACATTGATATCGATTACATAAAAAAGATTTAGATAAATCAATTTAGATAAGTCAGGTGTAGCACAATGGGCATTAAAATTAGTCATCGTGCTTTATCTTTGAATTTTAAGTGGTATGTTGACTTCTTATTATTATAATTTAACGCACAACTAATTGTTGTAACCCATATAAAAGCTGAGTCATCATTATCATCATATTCAGCCGGAAAACATCCACAGAACATGGGCTACCCAAAGACTACCTACTACAATAGCCGGTCGCAAACTGCCGGCCACCCAGCCATATTTTGCGACTTTTATTATTATCGTCGATCCACCTCACTGGAAGCTCCAAAACTTTTCCTCAAACGGGCATCTGTTCTTTTTACTGCGTGACCTGCCCACTCGGCAGAGGGCAGAAGCGGCGTTTAACTTGCTAAGCCTAGGAGCTATGTCCTTAGCTTTAGTACGTCAACGAATCTCCTGATACTAATTCGATCCCGTAGGGAAGCGCCGAGCATAGCGCGCCCCATAACTCTCTGCGAGACTCTGAGCTTCAGTATATAGTACCTAGTAAGACCAACTTTCAGTTCCGTAAGTCATCACATGACTTTCGTTTTTAAGGACTGAAAATACTTTTTAATATAAATACCATTAACGTTCTTAACTAGTGATAAGTTCTTTTTAAAACAGTTACACAGAGTGGAATTCGGAATGTGGACGCACAAAATATCGATGAACACTAATACGATACTACTGTACATCGATGCACGTTAGTTCGAAAGACCTAAGTAAACTGCGATACTATTTGACTATTGAAGTCATTCTACCTACTAGTTACAGCTGCGAGCAAAAGCTAATAAAAACTGAAAATAGCGAGCAAATTAGCGTTCATCGATATTTTGTGCGTCGACATTCCGTCTTCATACCTACTCAATACGAGTAGGTATATTTTGTTGACTAATAAAACTTTATTCTTCTCAGACATGTCGGGACCAGGAGACAAGAAGGAAGAAGAGCCTTACCGCCCTCCCCCTCACGAGAAACCACACCCTCCTCCGAACCCGAACCAGGAACGCAGATAAATTGGAATATTTATGTTTGTCAACTTCTACGTCACGTCACATACCTACTTACATACTAACCCTCAAAACACTTTGGGTGTATGATCTTTATGCACAGGATTGTGGACAATTTCCGTCCCATTCTAGAAAACCTGCAGACATGCCAATATTTTTTTCAAACGCATTAGTTGACTCACAGTAAATCTAATAATGCATTCTTCAGGGAGTAGTTAATCCCTCCTTAGACGTAGTAAAAGTAGAATCTAGAAATTCTTGATGATAAAATGTGTTAGACAGAAATTGTGAAAAATTAATAAATTAATTTTCGTTTGGTAGTATTCTTTAAAAGACAGTTCTTTATGAACTATATTCCTAATACCCAATAGGCATGACAGCAACGCCAAGTCTAACTTTGTTCGCATGGAATTCGAAGATTGACATTTTAGGTATTTTCCTGTTTGAATCATAGAAGGGAAGCAACAACCTATTTTTACGCTATATCCAATACATTTAGAACTTATCCAACATACATATTTGGTATGTATGGATTGGGTACTTAGTAGGTCTATAGGGCAGCTTCCCCCGCAATTGGAAAAAGTGTATATAGATAGATACACTGTTATTTTCAGTTAGGAATGTTTTTCCTGGTTTATCCCATGTCATGGCCTAAGTGTATTTCATAGGTGTCCAATATATACGTAGCATAGGTATTTTATCTTTCTGTATAAAATAAGTTACTACTTAAGTAGTTGATTGACTGGAAAATGTAGTAGGTATAATAATTAAAGATAAGATATTTATTTTAAGTACGATCTCGAATATAATAAGATACTCTTAAGCATTTCTTTTATTTATTTACGTGAAAAATACGTAAAATACTATCAGCCTTGTAATAGGAAGTATTTATAGATATGAACTGAATTTTGAACATGCATTTTTAGAAAATGATAGTCGTTGTTTATTATTTATGAAAGTTCTGTTTATACTTAATCGTATATATTTTTTAATGTCAGCCTTGTGTTATCAAAACTAAGAAGCTAACACAAATTATGCATAAATACAAATACCAACAGAACAAATCCAAAAGTACTACGAATGTTTAAGCTATACAGAATCCCACAAACGGTTTTCAAATTATTTTCGTATATACGATTAGGTATGTTAATGACAAAAATATGACATATAACAACAAAGTCACATCTACGTTCAATAAGCACATTTAATGCCAACACCTACTTACAATCGAATCTAATATGCATGATACCACAACCAGAAATATAGATAGACATACTTGTGAATATGAGTTCAATATTTGTTACAATTGAGACACAGCGTATGGAAGAAGAAATAACAATTCATGCTAATACCTATTTGTCCTGAGAAAAACTAATCATCACTCATTAGCAATTGTATCAGAATGATACTATAGGTGATGATATTAACAATGGTGCCGAGAATCATGGAGTAATTCAAATCGAAAAGGTCGCAAGACTTAAACTGGAGGCGGTGGTTGGTCACCAACTGCTTGAAACATTGCAACACGTTCTTCCTTGGCTGATCTGAAAAGTTCCTTATTGTTAGTATAAACAATAATAACATCAATCAATTAACAGCCCGGGTCTGCCCACCGTTAAACGTAGGTCTCGTTTAATTTATCTATCCCTATCCAGCTAATATCCTGCCGTTCTTCTAAGGTTGCCCAACAGGCTGCGGGACGTTCTACACTACATATTCTATATGGAAGCAGTGTGCGTGTACCAAGACTTGTCTCACATAATAATATTGTTTAACAGGTTCCCTTCCTGTGTATCATACTTGATACATAACAATTAAAATTCTAATTTGTCTGATGGGTGGACAGGAAAAGGGTTAAACTGAACTCACCACAGCGAAAATCAATTAGATGTTTAATGATAACATGGTCAGTTTTCTCCACTTCTATGCGCAGTTGATTTTCAATAAAGCATCCAATAAAACACCAGAAAAATGGGAGCATGCTATTTATGAGTAGTAAGTGAGGATGTTCCGCCTGAAATAACATAAGTACCTAATCAATATTATATTTTATATGAAATTTTTTAAATCAAGGCGTTTTGTTAATGTTTTTTTCGTACCTGTAAAGTAATGACTAATGTAATTCCAGTCACAGCACTAGAAAACATGAGCCACGTAGTAAGCAAAATCTGTAACATTAATAATACGTTTTTGTGGTTATGTACTACAACCAACAAATTCCCAAGATTAATGAATTTTTGGTCGTGTTCAATAGCACTGTAGTTTACCTGCAATCCGTGCCATTTTTCTAATAGCTTAATGCATGAATTAATGTCATCATACACTCTACACATCAATTTTACATCATAGCGCTGTCCCGTATTATCGCCTCCAATAAGACATTCATTGAAATTACATAAATAACTGACTGCAGCACGACACTTTGGTAAATCTTGATTAATGTTCAGCTTATCGGCAAACACAAATGTATCAACCAAGTTATAATTTATAATTTTTAATAAAGACAAAATCAAATACAAGTGTACAGATAAGTGAGAGAATGTTAAAAATGTAGGAATTTTGATCAGAAACATAAATGGCGGATCTGTTTGCACTATCTCCAATATAATAGCCACCATAAATATTAATATTGTTACAAAATACCAAATATATATCTTGACAGCTAACATTTTCATATTTTTATTTAATACATTGAAACTTTGAAAGCATTTGTCCACTTTTTCATATAACTTTATGCAAATTTCATCCTTGTTCAATAATTCAATCAGTATTATAGCAACATTTACTATAACGTCGTTAAGCTGTGATATTTTATTCAAGTTTCTCTTAATATCAAAAATAAAATCATTTTTTGTTAAAGAATAATTTGCTATTATACACGCAATTATAAGAACTGACCATATTTTATTCCAAATTGTGCAACGAAATTGTGCTTTTATGGAATTTACGGAAGGTTTTCTCATGCCAAAAATATTACTGAACCAAATAAAAAATCGAAAGTAAAAATAAAACATTATAATTTAACTTGTGGTCCTACTGCGTCAAGTCACATAGATCGAAATATTTCCCGAAAAGTAACTTTTTTTCATTACTCAAACTGTAATTAACTAATCTACACGTAGACCATTAACGGTAGGTACAACATTGAAAAATAATTTCTTCAAAACCATTGTTTTGAAGTAATTATGTGAATAGAATTTATATCGATGGATGAATCTTATCGCTTATCGTTTGATATGCATTTTAAATCATCATCATCATCAACCTATCGCAGTCCACTGCTGGACATAGGCCTCTCCAGGTGTTCACCAGTTTTGGCAAACACCTAGAGGTTATACCCATAATCGCCACGCTGGGCAGGCAGGTTGGCGATCACAGGGCGTTAGTTCTCGCACCGGTGACGCTGCTGACCATCATCAGTCTGTGGTATTTAGCTACGCCTTCAATTGTGATGGTTATACCGCCACAAATCGGTTGCCAGCGTCTCGTTTGCTAATCGGCAGGATGCACCACGGGCAGGTGAGGGTGGCTTGGAGCGATAAGACGATAGGTCGCTCCCTTGTGTCTAACTAAAATTTCGGGCTGTAACGAAGATACTCAGATAGCTCATAGCTAATAGGTTTAATGCACATCAAATTTGATCTGAATCATACACAGACAAAGACCCTTACAAGAGATTTACGATTCACTAAGTAGGTACAGTATTAGTTATATTGGGTGAAAATTACCCCAAAAATTCGGTAATACGGTAATTTCGGAGTAGGCAATCTGGGCCGACGACCTACCGGCTAGATGCCGATGGGGAGACGAAGTAGCATAGGATTGTTATTGTATGTAGGTACCCTCTAACTCTATATTATAGGATGCAAAGACTCAGGGTCGCTACACAATCTTAATTAGATAAATTATGAATTGGAAAATCTGGCTTGTACATTAGATACTTTATACTTTATTTCTAACATTAAGATGATGAGTTATCTATGTAGCTAGAGCTTCAAGAGATGTTTCATGCAATTACGTAATATCCTTCCTATTTTATACCTTGACATTTATTGAAAACGTGGCATCATCACTTTCAAGAATTCTTCAGTGAGTAACTCATGTTTATCACTATCTAATCTTGAGTAAGCATAGTACTGATAGAATATATTGTTCCGAGTAGAAATCGATATCAAACAGGTGAACTGTGGGCCCTGAACATAACGGCGTTGTGTGTGCATTAATATTTTAAAAACTACATTCAACATGTCTAACTGTAAGTACAAAACATTTACAATAATCATGTGTTATGTCTTCTGTCAATACAACAATTTGGGAATAGATTATAATACGTAGGTACAATGCAAAACAAAAGTTCTACGATTAGGTATATGAATGATGGCATCTACGGATATTAGTTCAAAGGTTTTTAATCGAATTTAATTTACCTATATCATATGTTTATTTTGTCAACGTTTCTAGACGGCTTATAGATTCTAATCTATTCGAAATCTGTACTGTAGAAGAAACTAAGGGCCGAGACCCCCAACGGGACCGAACCCCGTCAGACTCTACCTAGCGAACCGAAAATATAATTTTCGCATAAGTCTTCTTAGTCTTGTATGTTATACCTATTACGTAAGATGTCTGAAACAGTTTACAATTCGGCAACTATGCTCTATAAGATACTACCTAAACTATTAGGCAAAAATAAAGCATGTACTTGTTTAGTAAGTCTTTCGGATCGGGAATGTTTTCGACATTTCCCGAATAAAGCTGATGGACTTCAAACATAGCTGACATTGACAAGACGCCATTTTTTAAATATCAATTCCTTTATCTACTTGTTTCTAAACGAAAGATAAATTGTAATCAAACAATTAATTGTTGACCCATTGTCGTCAATTATGTACTCTTGAAAGCATGCTTCCCCCAGAGCGCAAACTTTTTGATCATGGGCAATCTTTATCCATCCTCAGCCAGACATCTTTCTTAAGTCATCGTCCCACCGTGTTGAGGAAATCCTACATTTCGTTTACCAAAAGAAGGTTTCGTAATAGAATTCATAACGTAATTATAATATTATTGGGTTGACTGTTATACCCAAAGGGAATCTGGTGCAAGAAATATATCAACATCTCTCTTCATCAATATGTATCTTAAATAAATTCACTGATAAATAAATTTCGAGAATTGTTTTATAACTTTATCATATCGCATTCCTGATTGTGGTCGTAAATATGGTACCTACTTATTTGTTTAATTGATAATGCATAACGCTTCAAATGCGGGTCTTCAGTGGCCTAATTTGGCCTTATAGCCGTTGAGAAGAATAAGGATAGATTATTATATACGTACTTATTATATGAAAGAATGTCTATATTAACATTGGTCAAAAAAGAAGGTTCCAGTAAGCTTTTGTATTTTTCCTTCTACATGGCAAATAACATTCTTCACTATATCACTCGTCCTTATCGTGATAAATAAAAGCAGATAAGTAAATTGATTTGCTTTGTTTTGAAATACGTTGTTTATCTACTTGTTTGTTACAAGAGTATAAAGAGCACTTTACACCTACTCGTACAATTAACAATTCTTATGACATAAATATAAGTTCCTTTGTCTACACTTTTACACAGCGGGAAAATAAATTATAACAAACATTAGGTATTCAAGCAACTGTAATTCAACGTGCTTATAAAAATACACATTTTTATTTTAACCTTCGGCTACAACAAAATTACTTTTCTATTGTAAAGGAAAGAAGTTCATGTTAGGCCCTATTTGCTGTAGGTACTTATCTAACTCTATTTACATATTAAAAAGTTTTAACACACACTTTAAGGCCACGATGTTAAAATAAGGCCGTACCTAGTCTTCAAATTATAAGTATAATCATAATTTTTACCTTGCGTTTTTCAGGCCTGAGGTATCTTCTGACCCTGAAGCCTCAGAGACCACAATGCAATATTACTTGAATGGTCATAAAAGAGCATTCTACAAAACGGTTGTTGTCAAATTTCAGATCCTCCAGCCGGCCCGCCCCCACCATACGGCTACCCCCCACAGCCGGCGCCCGGCATCGCCTTCGTGCCGGCACCAGTCATGATGCCGATATACCCCCCACAGACCCCGGCCGGACCCGCCAACCCGACATACATCACAAACCACTACCATCCGAATCAGCCGCAGATGATTCAGCCTGTCGAAGGTAAATCAAATAAGACATTTTGTTTAACACAGCATAAACACAGCATTTGGTTGTACAAACGGCTACACATCTTTTGACAGATTCTGTCAAATTTTCACAAACAATTTCAATTAAATATGTTCAAAGCATTGTGTCAATTATCCAACTATATAAGTAGATTTCTTGTGTCGACAGATAACTTAAAATGATGAGTGGCTGTCTGTACCTACATAGAGCAAGCCACGGTTAATCATTAAATATATCACGACTGGTCCTTTATTTGTATAAAACCCATTCCAACCACATCAGTTAGACTTACTGATACTCTACATTCAAAAGAAGGCACAGGTATCGTAATTTTTAAATCCAACAAATTGAGAAGATTTATTTGACTATGGCTGACTAGTCAATAGTCGGGTTACTAGTCGGCCGAATACGGTTTTGGCGGTAATGAAACTTCATTTACAGTTACAGTTATTTCGCGCCCAAGTTACACGCCTCTCCTGCGAGCGTGTCGGACCATAAATAAATGTCTGACATCCACACAAACCTTCATCCGATCTTATAGTAAGTACTTAGTTTGAGCACTTCAATAAGATTCAATGAAGGTTCCACCGATTTAAACTCAAGGTTTTTAATGCCAATAATACAGAAACAAGTAAATGTAAATCACATGAAACACAAAATATTCGTAGGTATTTATCACATTTCATGAATGTCTATTTTGAGTGCGATCTGAGTCCAAGACTCCATAATATGATAGCCAACTTGACACAATATTTATTTCACTACAACATATTTATTTATTTAAACTTTATTGCACAAAAGGGTACAAAAGGTAACCTTAATGATCTCATCATCATCATAGAGATTATTTACATAGTTTTAGCACTGACTTACCTTAAAATAAGATGCTTTGCTACTTAATCCGTGGAGTAAATCCTTGCCTAATAAAAACTTGCATTTAGAAAACAAGGATTTGCTCCACGAAAACTTAGCAACTCATATTGGCCAGACAACCAAATACTCACAAACAAGCTTTATTTTTTAAATCACCCAAACGGCACATCCAATCGCTTCAGTTCGATGTCGCAGCAAAAGTGACCAAATGTCAACATGGCTGCTCGCGAGTGTCAGTTTAGAAACAGTCACTGTCGATAGCTGTTTCTAAACTGACAGAATTCGGATATCGATTTACAAATATTTTAAACAAATTAAATTCTTAATGTATCGATTGTAAAAATACTTAAGATAAAATTTAACAAGACGATACGGTTATCCGGAATACGGCGTACCGTATATATTACGGGCTGCCGCAGAGGTTCGCCGCATCAGCCGTTAGTGCGTTCTAGACCTTATATGCGCAATAATAATAAAAAACCCAGATAAATTGATGAAATTTCACTTATTTACTAAACCGAACTTTCAGCTGACATTGACTGGGTTACAACGACTGCCGCGGAGGCCGCAACGTACACCCACCGAGCGTTCGTGGCCGGCAAGGAGGGCTGGGACGGCAGCCCTCTGTGGGTCATACGCGCGCACCACTCCGGGGAGTTTATACCCGGCAAGCTGGCCATCAAGCACCGAGCAGCTTATGTGCCTCACGGAGGGAAGGAGGTCCCCGTCCATAACTTTGATGTAAGTATAAATAAAAAATAAAATATTTTATTTCTGCAAATATTTTGCACGTCACTAGTAATTTTGCACGTCACACTTTTTACCTAACAGCACTTCGACGTGTAACCTGCTGAGAATAAGTGCCGCAACAAACTCATGAGTTAGTTTTTTTTTTTCAAATATATGTATAATACATAAAATTATTTTAATAAGCGCAAGCAAGCAGACTATCATGTCCATGTGATATTGTCATCCATATAATCTTGTACTTAATCCCACTATCCCACTAATAATAAAACTGCGAAAGTTTGTTTGGATGGATGGATACATGTGTGTTATTCTTTCACACGAAAACTACGCACTAAAAGAATTTTAACAAAACAGTAGCTATTATAGCTCATACATCAGGGGATGATCTTGTTACTTAGCAAAATCATTCGTCTCTCAGACTACATGACAATGTAAGTCTCTATCGATATTCAGTACTGTCTCGAGTCTTCGTAAGAGGTTTTAATTAACGTACCACACATGCGCAAAAAAGTTTACTTATGCCCTGACGCAAAATTCGCACCACGAAACGTTGATGACTGCAGAACAAATAGCTATAATATTCTGTGCCTATATTCTGTGCTACTTTGAACAATACAGAGACATAGATCCTAAATTGTTACCATGTTGCTTTTTTCCAGGTTCTTCTTGCGAAGCCTCACTCAGTCCGTTGGGTGGCTTCCATCGACGGACAAGTCCCCCCTGGTGCTATTGCCGCAGGAAATACCCACACTGGGGAGCCTTTGTACATAGGAAGAGTTAGCCACATGAATTCGATCACCCCTGGAAAGGTATTTAATAAAATTTAACTCATTCTTTTTTTTAATAATGACGACCAGCCTCTTTTCAAGATCTATTTCCGCCTATGTCGAGTGAAAACTTACAAAGAGGTCTTTGTCAACGTTACAATATTACTTGGGTGTTTTATAACTCATGCATGGTTACCTTGAAGTCTATCAAGGTCTTCATCGCGTACAAAGCAAACATATGGAGGATATACCCATAATCGCCACGCTGAGCGGGCGGGTTGGCAATCGAAGGGCGTAGCTTCTCGCTTCATGACGCTGCTGCCCGTCATCTGCATGTGGTATTTAATTACACCTTCAAATGAGATGGTTATACCGCCACCAGTCGGTTGCCAGCGCCTCGTTTGTTATTTGGCAGGATCCACCAAGGGCCGGTGAGGTTGGCTTGGAGCAAACAGATGATAGGCCACTCCCTTACGTCCCTACATTACATACAATCCCGTTTTATTTTATGATATTATTTTATTTTCAGGTCCACCCAAGTCACCGCTGCGTCTACATTTGTTTCAGCGGACAAGAACTGTCGTTCAAACAGTACGAAGTTCTGTGCAGAATTGTTGGTTGAAAGGTTACACTCTATACGCAATCTTGTCATTGATTACAACTTAAAAAAATAGTTACCGAAGTACCTACCGCCTAGTTCTAAGTTTAATTATACCAATATAGGTAGGTACTTCAAGCGCGTAAGATTTTAAAAGACTGTAATTTTTATACAAAAAAGTTTAAATAAACGACGTTACAAAAGTGCATTGTACTTTTACATAATTTTCTTATTGCAATAAATAAATTATTAATAAGTTTCAGTATTTGTATTACATACATAACCACGTCGTGCCCTTGTAATAAACAAAGTTTTAGGTACCTAGGTAAGGAACTAAGATGACAGATTCATAAATTAAGTAGGTATATAAACTTTCTTAGACCAGATAACAAGTCCTAGTCTTGATCTACGATCAAATCCTATTCCAAATTACTCTTAAGTACCTATAGGGGAATCTGTTGTACCCTGTTGTTCGTTAACAGTATTGACACCCTATATAGGTAGTAACAGTTTTAAATTTTTAAGGTTCTTATAAATTACCAAGCCTTTTTCTCGTCTCTTTGTCTATGATTTACTTGTCAAATCCCAGCGATCCACAAACGACTTTCGACACAATGTACCTAATAGGTACCTACTATTGTATCTGGAATGGCAACATTTGAAAGATTATTGAACTTTGGTCTAAGCCGATCAACATGAATTGAGTTGCAAGCGGTTGTGCGTTCGATTCCCGCACAGTACCTACAAACATTTGTGTGCATGAGCATGTATTGGTCTGGGTGTTTTCTATCTAAGTAAGTTTATCAGTTGTCTTTACCTACCGTAGTACAAGCTTCGGCTTAATTTGGGGCTAGATGGCGATGTGTGGCCCAGCGTGGCATGTCTTGGGTTATTTATTTCAAGCATGAAACAGGGTATGACTGTTGTGCTGATGTGTGGTTGGAAATGATTGTAATAAATGACTCAATGTTTCACTTCTGTTATATGATATTTAATTACAATAAATGGCTATGTATACTTATGAATTATACATACATTTAATTAGGTCACATCTGAATACACTGGAATGTCTTTGCGTTAACTGAATGATGCAACTCCATCAGAATTGGAGTAGCACTTCACGCCAGTAATGAAAGGGAATCAGTATTTTAAGGTATACTAAAAAGGCTCGACAGATCTTAACAATTCTCCTAACAGCATTTAAGTTCATTGGTAACGTTAAAATTTATATTATGGCCAAGGAAAAGAATTTCAATAAAGTCGTTTAAGCGTGTAATATCTGTACAGGCAAGATATTATAAAATGGGGTCCTAACACGTGGTCGAGTCTTTTTAACACGCCTTAATAAGAGCTTCAACACAGATGGTACTCGTAGCATCGGATTCGGATCGGACTCGGATTCCATAACTTCCCTTATTTTGGGCGCCTTTCCAATAATGATGAGAGGGCCATCTTGGGCATCATCGTAGTCAGTTAGGAATGAAAGGGATTACGTTACCGTGTCGCAAAAATTCCAATGCTACGAGGTAGGATGTCTGCTGTGTCCCTAAGTCCCCTCCACTACTCCTTCACACTATCTACATGTTGTGCTATCTGGCGAAGCTCGGTGGTTGGTCGACCATGACGACGTCGCCGCCCGGCATGGGGGCGCGGGGGTCATGTTGGGGGTTGTCGACGAAATTCACCCCCGTACCATCATCACAACAGCTAGAGCAACACGCACCCATTGGAATCTGAAAATATACATTTGTGATCATTAGAAATGTTGGAGTTTGCGATTGTTTCGGCCATATCGGCCAATCCTTTTTTTATAGTAGCTCAACATAATGGCTTCCCCACGCCTGATGGAAAGCGAAAAAGAAGCCCAAGTCGCTGTGACAACTGTTAAGTAACTGGTCAGTTACCTGTCAGTTGCCACTGCCATGCCGGCCCAACCCTAACCACGACTTCTAAATCTTCAAAGAGACTAGCAAAGTACGCAGGAGATAGTACTACAGTGTGCGTGAACACACGTTCAGTCTATAATATGTTCCTTCCAATCATTCTCATAATTCTATGGGACGTTAATCCAACACTTTACTGTCACTCGTCAGTAACATAAGTATCAACTACGTAAAATGACAAGAGGAATGTAGAGCCTTCTTCAAAACCAGCCTGATCTGATAAGCATAGGACGTCGCAAATTATCTTATTACCAACATCAATCAATTTTTGATAAAAATAATCCGATAGCCTAGTCTTGTAATGGCACAACGCATAGCTGAAATGATAACAAACCTATATTCATGTGCAGGACCTGGATTATGATCAATTAAATACATAAATACCCAAAGATATGCCACGCTGGACCACACAGCGCGGTCTAGCCCCAAACTAAGCCGAAGCTTGTACTATGGGTACCAGACAACTGATAAACTTACTTAGATACTTTTTTTGTAAATAAATACATATTTTACATAGAAAACACCCAGACCAATACCAGCCAGTAAAATTATTTTAATAACTCCTTGGTTTATTAGGACTATACCTACCCCTAATTAAATTATGCAATCAAAGTCAAAGTCAAAAGTCAAAGTCAAAATAATCTTTATTTGTATAGGTTTTTATGAAAAACACTTACAAATCGTCGAAGCTACCACCGGTTCGGAAAGCAGCGTTCTACCGAGAAGATACCGGCAAGAAACTCGTGTAGTTGCTCTTTTCAAAATGGTGTTTACAATATTATTATCACATTCATACTTTTAACTACGACCACGTCATACAGTCTGGGGCCTTAAAAAATTAATCACCGTTGTGATTGAAGACAAGGCTTAAATAAGGCCTCAAAAAATTCGAATAGGATCAATTATCCCTTTAAATTTTTAAATATTACATAATGTAGTTATGTATTGTTATTAAATAATAAAAACACATACCAATATAGAACTAACGATGCTGACACGATAACAACGTCGAGTGATTTACGAGTGAATATTACTTATGGTTTAAATCGAAGTGTGGATATATCCAAAATAAGCTAGTGATTAGATAAGATACTATAGCGTTTCTAGTGATCATATCTCTAATATGAAGAGTAATTACAAATAACATATAATTTAATTGGCATCACGTATGTTAGGGATCAAATTTTAATCTGTACCTATTAATTCATTAAAATACATTCTTTAATATCATTTCATGATTCACTCAGATTTTTTCCTGTAACTCATCGAAACCGCGACCAAACTTTATAAATTCCAAAGTATTATAGAGTCATTTATTGCATGAATTGTTCCATCTTAGGCACCTGAGGAAATCACCTAGGTGATTAGACCCCCTGGAACAATTGCATTAGGCCAAATCTTTTTATAGGAAACATAAATTAAAAATAAGTTATTTAATTGCGTTAAATACTCGTAACTAACAAGGTAGGTAAGGTTAAAGACATAGCGAATGTTCCCTCGAATTGAGCCGCCTGTCCGGGGAAGGACCTCCACCCTGTAGAATACCGCAGTCAAATGACCTCCGGGTCGTGTTTCTGCCAGTGAGTAGGGCTTCCGGAGCTCGTGGGTGTTCGGGCTGGGCCGGCATAGCGGTGGCAATTGACAGGTACCTGACCTTGCCCGTAGTCAGAGCGACTTGGGCTTCTTTTTCGCTTTCCATCAGGTGTAGGGCTACGACCCCATAGTGCATAAATGTCCAGTTACTATAAAAAAAGGATATTATGCGAGCAAAGCCGCGGTATGCTAATGATTGAAATGATTACAAAAAAAGTTACAAAATGATTACAAAAGTTGTGTTGTGTCTAGCACATCATGACACGAAATCTAATCAAAGAGGGAATTATCAAAAGTAAAGCGTTTAAATGACTTGATGATGTCTTTCACAAGCGGGCTTTTCATACAAAATAATATACATACACCTAGCTGATATACATATGTAAAGAAATATCATAGGTAGTCATTTTTTTACGTCCTTCATAAACTGCAAATCGTGGGGGCAAAATTGTGTTACTCACTGATGTATCAGCCTTTTATTGCCTTTTCTAGTAAATTTATATATTTTCGGGCAAGTTCCTATCTAATCGCATCTTATGCTCAGATATGATTTCGCTGGTGGAGTCATTAGATGACTCACAACCAAGCCTGTGGGCGTAGGCGTTTACACTGAGTCAGGAGGAAGCGAACTCACCTTCCTTCCTCAAAAGAATTTATACCATCTGTGTTTATACCTACCTAAGTAATCTCAATGTACCTCATGTTGTCAGGCCTTTTGTACAGGAAATTAGCGACAAACAATTTACAGATGGCGAATTTAAAGATTTTTTAATAACAGTATTTATAACGTACCTACCTGAATCGACCTAAGTGGCGATCATTTTCTAAGTAGATGCAGTAGACATCGTTTTTTAAAATAGATTTATTGAGAAAAAATGTTCTCAATAGAACCAATTGGATCTTGTTCACTGGATCTACAGAGAGTAAAGGGAACATTAGGAGAGGCCTATGTCCAGCAGTGGACTGACACGAGCTGATGATGATGATGATAACGTACCTAAAAAACTTCGTGAAAAACTAAATGGAAGGACTAGAACCAAGTTTATATCGTACTATGACGTAAGATGTAACAACATCACGTACATAATTTTTTTCTTAAATAACCAATCTTCTGATAGCCAAGGCGTCCGACCCGATCGCAAAGTAAGTAGTAAGCTACACTTTTTAATTTTATACCTATCTATAAAGTCCATAGACAGATTAAAGTAGGAAGGTAATAAGCTAAACTTAGGCCTATGTCCAGCAGTGGACTGTTGTGGGCTGATGATGATGATGAAGCTAAACTTATACTTATGTACACACTAAGGCACCTTTATTAAAAAGCTTCAACAACTTACTAATCATGTAGGTATCGCTATAATAATAATTACCTACTTATAGGTCGTTTCTTAATTAGATGTCAAAGTGTTAACAAGTTAAAAAACTTCCAACATAAAGAGGAATGGCAACTATTGCATAACAAGTTCCTTCTGAAGCCAGCCAGAGAAAACGTCGCCCTCGCTATCCCCTCCAGGAAAACGACGACCCCATTACGTCGCCATGTTGGCTGCCGAACAGCACGCAACACCAAACACTTCACATGCGTCGCCCCCGTGCTTCCGCGTCCCGACTGCGTAACCTGCCCGCAACCAGTCGCCCCTCTCCTCAATACAGCGTCCGTAGGGATCCTCCCAGCAATGCCCTAAGCAGCCGTACACGGACTGCTTCAAACAGTTGAGACCACTTGGCTTGAAGACCGTGTACGACCGCTTTAGAGCTAAGTCGACGCTGGAACCCCACTAGGGAGCGCTCCTAACTGTGTTGCTTAACTTTTCTAGGGGTGAGATCATTTCGCTACCTCGCTATCCAGTGACGATAAGGCCACCTCGACTGCCATCGTAGTCATTTATGATAAAATCTAGTAATTAATAACAAACATGGCCAATACAGCTTTACAATTTTTAAATCCTGAAAGTTTTGGCGAGTTATCATTTTTTTTTGTAAAATTGGTTTGGTGTTGCCTTTTGATTGCCACTGTAATATAAATACCCAGATCACAATCAGTTTCTGTCTCCCGTATCTAAATATGTTATTAAATTGTTGTCACCCCCTCACACAAGTAACTAGGTCTATGTATATTAATATAGCTTAAAAAAGTTATATGTATTTATTTTATGTAAATATGTAGGTGACCCCCAAGTTAGTATTAAACCTTGTATCAGACTGTCACTGATGCCAGGAATAATGATAAAACAAAGTAAATTACTTAAGGGATGGTATGGTATAGGAAAAATACACTGGGTAAAACTTTTATCGGACATAATTATTTAAATAAGTTATAGATTTACAACTCTAGGTTACTTACTCTTAATTACATATTTTGAAATTTTTATAATCAGGTTATTTACTTAAATAAAGCAATCAAGTTGTCTTAAAATAGTAACAAGATACGAAAAGTATACCTTTTCTATAATAAGTCAAAGCACTTGCTCATTTTATGGTTGTATAAATTAAATATTATACAACACGATACATTATGTACGTACATTTTTTAGACTACGTTCATACCTGGAATTTACTACTACTTTACTTTTCTACTTTTTTATTCTCCGGTAAGCATGATGGTAAGAGGCAAGAAATACTACTTAAAACCTCAGCCCTCAGTTTCTCCGACGACATGCGCTCTAGGGACGAGGTAGAGTCCCGATAAACCATGACACTGAATCAATCTTAAAATCTTATCTAAGACGGAATGTTCTTTTGGCCTTTCAATTCTATTATTTAACATTGTGTTTAGAAAAGTCTTGATTTTAAACGTACATACCTAACTTAAAACATAAACATTATCCTCTTACTCTCACATAATGATGTAGGGGCAGCGCAGACGACAGACTATCCGTGACGCACTTTTTTGCAATTGTATGCAGTAACGTCGCCCAAAAATCTGTCGCGGATATTTCACAGACTCAACGCACACGACGCACATCTTCGAATATTCTGTCGGCAGGCCTAGACGCTCTTTTTAAATGTCTCAAACGCAGACTCTATCGCACTAAAAGTGTGCCGTCTGCGCTGCACCTTAACTTATTCACTGTCCAATAAATGTGTTCAATGTGGACACATGGAATAAAAACGTATTAAAATTGATACAATCTAAACATAAATCACCACTTAATTCGAACATTAGCACCATAATTTATTTAAGCGTCTACCCAATTTCACCAAGTAAACGGGCAAATGCATTCTTATCTCCATCCAGGGCCGTGGTGGGGAGGCCCATGATGCGGTGGGCCGTGGTGGGGTCCATGGTGTGGGGGCCCGTGATGAGGGGGCCCGTGACGAGGGGGCCCGTGATGCGGGGGGCCATGATGCGGTGGTGGGGGCGGTCCGCAACAGGACATGCATAGACCCATTCTGTAATACGAAATCGATAGTTTAAGATGAAATATGAAAACTGATAAGATACAACACTTTTATCTACAGACCTATGTTGTTAAGAAAAGTTTGTTATGCAACTATGTTTGTCATAGTCACCACCCTTGGTAGGCAGGTTGGGGTGTTCCCCAACAGTAGGTTTTATTTGTACCCAGGTAAACACTGCTGCCCGTTTGCTGATATTCTCTTCGTCATCTATTTTAAATCCGGAAACAACACGAACAAGAAATGGGCTGTCATCATTTCATCACCGACTGGTGGAGGTAACACCAAAACAATTGAAGGCGTAGCTAAATACCACAGACAGATGACTGGCAGCAGTGTCAGTGGAGCGAGAAGTTACGCCCTGCGATCGCCAACCCGCCAAAGCCCACCGTGGCGATCCAGATGTTTGCCCTAAGTAGTGAACAACTGGAGAGGTATATATCCAGCAGTGGACTGCAATAGGCTGATGATGATAATGACAATGAACTCCGATCAATAACTAGTACATAGATAGTATATGAGATAGTACCTACCTACATTTGTGCCTACATTGAAATGTTGAACATAATTATGTGCCTAAATATGCTACAAAAAACAATTTATTGCTGTCACTTACCTGTTTTTAAATGTTGAATATAAGTATCACACTATATTTTATATGTTATTCGCTGTGGTGTTAATTAAAATCGCCAGCGCTTGTTATTATATTCACGTTTATATGGCAAGTGCCTGTACTACCCGACTGCCTAGATAGATATCAAGCTGTACTCCTGATAAAAATTGATGTACCTACCTATATTGTACATTATTTTATTATCTACACTTTTTGTGTAGGTAGTGCCTCTTTGGTAACAAACTCAGGATAGCACCAACAGTTGATATTGATAAGTATATGGTATCTTGTGTAACTCGTTTAGATATTAAGACTTTTTATACTAGTTTGAAAAAAAAATGCAAGCTGTCCTCATATTTGCGATACATTGTAAAAACAATTAGTAAACAAATAAATAAGTAAGTATTGATTAAAATAAATTGAAGTCTGTATTTACCGATCTTAATTCATTCAACCTAGAAAAATATTTTTATTGTAATATATCTTATTTATGGGTAATTTGTATATTCTTTGTATTAGGTAGATACTGATTAAGCATACAGATAAGTAGGGCCCAATAATTATAATATAATCAGATAGATATTTTAACTTAAACAAGCAAGCATACGTCGCTGCGCGTGCAATACCGCGAAAGAGCAGTTTGTAAAAACCGCGTATCTGCGTTTTCGCGAATTTACAGGAGAAAGAAAAAACATAATATTATCTGATAATATGATCTGTTGGCGCGATATTTCAATTTTGTCCCTTTTGCTGTTACGCGGTATTAACAAAGTGCTCTTCCGCGGTATTGCACGCGCAGCGACGCATAGGTTGATGATATAGGATCGAACGCAAACCCATTGACATTAAAAATGACTCTCTTTTTTGATATAATAAGTATTTTAACTCTCTTTTTGGGTCGACTCTACTTTTTTCGCTATGCTAAGCGAACATGAACATACATGTTCAAAAGCCAATGAAATTAGATATACAGCAGCTTACCTTCTACTTAAAAATCAACTATCATATCAATTCGCTAGGGTCATTTGTTTTCTTTCTCCTTATAAGGCGGTGGCCTATCTGGTGACTCGGAGTAAGCGGGCGGAGGGTCTCTCCCATCCGAGTCCCTCATCCTGGGCTGGTGTTGCTGGACCTCGGGAGCTGGTCTCCGGGACTCGCACGTGCACTCGCAGCACAAACAGGGGAAGCAGCAGCAGCAAAACGGCTTGATGATCACCGTCAGATCCATCCTGGAAGATAATTTTTTAAGCGTACAGACGACCAAATCTTATCTGCCTGGTTTCCCCATACAATGAATGACTAATACATAATTTGATGTGAGTACATTCCACACCTCTGGTCACCCACCTAAACACACACTGGCCATCTATTCAGTCGTGACCCTGTCTTCAAAACCGAAGGTCGGGGATGCGAATTTTCCTGGGTAAAACATTAATATGCTCATCATGTTATTTAACTTCATTTGTATAGAAATACAAATTTTTAAGGGTTCCGTAGCCAAATGGCAAAAACAGGACCCTTATAGATTCGTCATTTTTGTCTGTCTGTTCGTCCGTATGTCACAGCCAGTTTTTGTGAATAAATAAAGTGCCTGATTAATGGATTATTCTGATAGGATAAATTATGTAAGTATATTTTCTACCTTTATAGATACTTAGATAGATAGATATTCTTTATAGCGCATTTAGGCGGACTTATCGCTATAAGCGATCTCTTCCAGACAACCTTAGGGTTAACCTTTATTATCTTTTATAGAATTAAACTCGGTTAGATATTAATCAAAGACCACTGAGAGCAGACTGTAATAACTATTCAGTTTTCATAGTACTTAATTAGGCTAGTTATTTGATTTCGGGCTTGAAGGGGCAAAATTTAAAATATGTACATATATCTAGTACATATACAGAAAATACCAATAAATACTACTACTTTACTTATCAATAAATAACACCCAAACCAGACATACAAGTAACCAATGAGATCATAATTTTCTTACCCGAGCATATTTAACACAAAACGTTTCCAATACACCTGTGATTCATAAAAATTGTAATCCACTTGCTCTCTCACACATCAAAAAGAACATCTTTGTTCATTGCACAGAGAGTATAATGCCTAGGTAGTGTAACTAAGTCTAATAACTTTATTTCGAATGTTGCAAGAAAACTTGATGCAACATAAATTCAACAACTACGCATCGTCTTAAAAACACTGGAACAGTGAACCGATAGCTATTATTCGTGTTGTATAACTGCTACTCTAACATTTGAAACACTACGTGCTACTTATGTATTAGGTTAATTTTACGTTACGTGTTTCCAAAGTAACTACAGTACATTGGCCGACTCTAGATCTATTATTATTACTTTGTGAAACTTACAGTAGGCTAATATATGAAAATTAACTCTTAATGATGTTCCGTTTTATGTACCTTTATTTTGGTTTACGAGTAAAACGAACAAAATATTTAGATAACGTAAATGTCAAAAAATACAACTTTGGCTTTATGTTTTCAAAATTAAATAAATAATAGAATAGTTACCTTAACCTACATGTACGTACTTACTCAAAACTTGAGTGGATAATAAAAATAAGAATATACAATGTCGAACTAATCCAGATTTATTACTTATTTTTAAATAAAATGCTGTATTACCCAGCGAGTCATTAATTTGTTCATATGATTAATCTTTCTACAAATTGTTTTGATAAAAATTTGTAGAAAGATAAGGTAAGGTATAATTTCCATATCTATACATATAATAAAAATGTAACGAATCGCTGTCTGTACATGGAAGATATATGTGAAAAAATATTATGGGAGGCCTTTATTAATGCAATAGTACCCAAAACAATGATTTTTGGAATTTTTGTCTGTTTGTCGGTTTGTCTGTTTGTCTGTATGTTTGTGCACGCTAATCTTGGAAACCGCGTATCCGATTAAGATGCGGTTTTCACTAATATATTGCTGGAAGCTTCCCTTAACATTTAGTGTTTGTTTCATGTTAATCGGTCCATAAATAAAAAAGTTACGCCGATTTAACTAATCACGTCGAGCCTGCTGTACGTTTGCGCGGGTATATAAAGCGCGCCGAGATCTGCGCCGCGCCGCTGCCAGCTGCCAGGCACTGGGGGTCATTAAAATCACTACCCAAGAAACTATTCCACGCGGACGAAGTCGCTGGCACAGCTAGTTTAAAATAGAAGTCGCATTTTCATATGCTATATGCAGCGTAAACCATCACTTTCTAATGGAATGAAATACAATGGTACATGTAAATGTTTATTAAATAATGTTCTATTAACACATGAATATAATAACAACATAATCACACACTTTTTACATATACCTACTCTGGTAATAATTAACATAACATCTGACTGTACACAACCTGTGTGGTTTGAGGAACTCAATAACAGACTAATATGGGTCATTTTGACGTACAAAATAGGTTACATGTAGCAGTTATTTTTGGGAATAAATTGATGAGATTGAAATGAATAGTTCAGACCTTAACAAGTTACGTTAAGTTAGTACGATAGTTGCTCAATAAAAAATGAGAATAATCCAAGTCGATTTTTGAAATTTTTGATAAAATAAGATTTAGTATATTCCTGTATTTTTTATGTGCGCTGAATAAAATGCTTTTCTCTCTAGTCTCTGTGGGAATTTCAACCAATTTTCAAAGAGACCAGCCAAATACGCACTATTACCTACAAGTACGTACTAGACACAAGTAATTGAAGTAATACTTACATAACTTATTACCTGATGCCTAACATCGTAAATATACGAATGTTCTTAAAAAAAGTTATAAATTCAAATTACAATCAAAAGTACCTTGCATCATTTTCACCAAATCACAAGTTCTGTGTGACACATGTCTCGCGATTCTATCATACCTCTAATACCGTAATCAAGAAGATTTTATACGTTGTTTCTTTTTGCATGAGTCAAAAAGAGTTTCAAGTATAAAAACATCTACATAGGTATTATACAGGCCCTTGTAAGTTATGAAATAAGTACAAAAATTGCAAATAAGTGTAAAAAAGTTGCAATTTGGAACTAAACATCACATCTTGGGGTTTTGGCAAGTCTACGAATTTTCTGTTGACCTCGATTAACATAATTGTACTTACAGATACCTGTAATTATCTTAAATTAACAATCACAACTAAATCCTTAAAATACTTAACGGACTTTAGGTTAACAATATTATTATGACTAATCCAATACGATTATAAAAGTAATATTGCATAATTTGCATATGGTGTATGTGTCTTACATAAGATTTGCCTAGTTATTAAATATTGTACAATTAATTGAATAGTATTATTATACCATTACGTAATCATTACGTATTTTAATATGTTTATTTCTACTGATATAATTATAAGTTGGAAAGAAAAAGGTTGAGGGTAGGTATTACAACTATAAATAAATATTTCACCGGGACTATCTTATTATGATAGTCCAGGCGATATACATGTACTCGCCAATTTAACATAGGTACCTAATTACCGTCAAACCATTATTATTTTTCAAAGGAGAGCAATTACCGCATTATAAATATAAATAAATATAAATATCAGACAGCATCACATACATTGCTCCGATCCCAAAGTAAGTAGCTTAAGCACTTGTGTTGTGGGTATCAGAACAACGAAGGTACCACAAATACATACTTAAATACAAATATAAACACCCAGACACGGAACAAACACAAGTGTTCATCACACGAATGTTTGTCCCGGGTGGGAATCGAACCCACGACTCTTGGTTCAGAAGGCAGGGGTCACTACCAATTGAGCCACCGAGCCAGTCTAAATCATTATGAAAAGTTATAAAAATTATCCCGCTTATTTTTTTTGGACATTGAAAAATACTGTTGAATTTATCTTTCTGTTGTATCGAGGGCACTGGTGATGGAATTCCATAACATCTGTTGATGGAACTCCATCCCATCTGTTGATGGAATTCCATCTAATCTGTTGATCTAATTCCATCTCATCTGTAGATGAAATTTATATATTTATTAGGACAACCAACAAGATAAACACCAATACATAATATGCAAATAATCCCATCTGTAGATGAAATTACATCCCAGCTTTTGATGAAATTCCATCTAGAAACAAATTAACAGGGCTATCTACGTGAGTAAGCGGGTGGGGGCGAATTGATGATGACGCTGGGGGGTGCCTGTGTGACGTGGTGGTGGTGCACCACGCGCGGAGGGGGGTCCCCGCAGCAGTCGCAGCACAGGCAAGGAACGCAGCAACAGCAGCATGGCCGGCAGGAGATGTTACAACCCATGCTGGAATAAACAAGTTTGGATTTTAGATAGAGTTTGAAACTTTTTATAGTACTTATAGGTACATTTTCTTGCCACCCTTTCTGCCACTCTCTTACGTCTTAGTGCCTAAATGTTTACCTTTTAAATTAAAACATAAGGCCTCGAGGCGAGTACATATTACACTACATAGGCCTTCCACATAGCGGCTTCTAGCAAAAGTTGAGCACTTAGTGATATCGGATATGTCTTTGGGCTACAAGCTAGCCCTAAAATCTATACACATGCATACATAATTATAACAGATCGGATCAGACAAATATCTACTCGTATTATCTATGTACAGTAAATACACAGACTATTCTAGTAAGACTGAAGCCCTATTCACTGTTGAAGACATACGTACCTGACTGAAATCTTAGACCTACTCGTATTAGAAAATGGTATTCGTAATCAGCGTATGTGTTTTCCTTTTTCTATAGTCTCGACGACCTGCTTGTCGGTGGTAAACTGAGACAGGAATATATTTTATGAATACCTGTCCATTGTCACATTGTTTTAGACTCCTTTTATAACTTTCCATCAGGTGAAATTGTTCATTAAGCAGTGCTAATATAAAAAATAATTAGAATTACAAAGTAATTGAATGATTCATTGCTATTCGCTAAAGCAACTCATGTTTTTTTTTAGTTTAAACCGTTTAAATATTATCCATCATTTGCTCTACTCTTAGGTATTTCCGAATAGTACGGGTTTATGTCTGAAGAATAGGGATAATAGACAAAGTAAATACCGCTACTGTGGTGGAATTAACCAAAATGATAAGTCATCTTCCTGTTAGGCTAGACTAAATGTGTGTAACATGCTTTATATGCACATGCTTTTATTAGGTATGAACTTCAAAACAGTAGGGACTAAATTCTATGACACTGACTACATACCTAATAAAACATTACACATACAGAATTTCCTCATCATTGTCTTTACTGACTAATTCTTGGACGATACGGGTATGGTAGATAGTACTAATGTTCTTATTACTCATTCAGTTTATCACAATGTGTTTACATTTACGACCCGCCATTTTGTTTGAAAAAACCTATGACGCTTATTTTATTATTGGCATATGCGTAATTTCTTTCCGATCATGTCATACTATCTATTGTTTCAATGGATCATGAATATAAAGAGGGGAACAGTCTGTACCTAATCCCATAGTCGGGCACACTTGAGCACTATACATAATTAGAATTATCTTCTCTATATACTTATAAATAATAAATCTGTAGAGAGAGAAGTCAATTCTGTACATGAAATATATTTTCAAAATAACTATCAGGGGGTGATTAGTGATAGATACTAATGCCAAAAATGCAATCAGTAATCACCAATGTATTGCTTGAAGTCTAATTTTAAATTTAGGTACCATTTTATAGAAGTCCGTTATTTTTTTAAACCCGATACCCACGCGTGCGACGCCGCCGGCACAGTTAGTTCGTTAATAAGACAGTTTGCATTCTAGTAGTTTTCTGTTAATTACTTTGGATCTTTTCGTAACTATGTTAAAATTCAGGGATGTAATGAAAACTTTGGATAATTTTATAGTGCGCATGTATGCTAAGACTCTTTGTAACAATAATGTACTTAATATTCAATGTTATATTAAGACATTTTAATACATTGATAATAATTAAATATTTCTTCATCCATTTCTTAATTCAAATAAACTTAATTTAAATATAATTCATTGAATATAATCATTTAAAAAAGGCATCTGCCGATGAATTAGGAAAGCAGTTTTCATAGAGAAGTAGCGGCATGAAATTAATATAATTCACAATTTATTAACTAGAAAAACATTTGTATTTTAGCCCAAATTACTTGCTGAGGTAAGCAAGGCTTCAAAAAAAGGAGGAGGTTCTCAATTAAGTTAAACCGACTTCAAAAAAAGGAGGAGGTTCTCAATTCGATTGATTTTTTTTAGTTGCATGTTTGTTACCACAGCTCAGAACTGTGAAACGATTTGAAAATATTATTTTTTTGTTCGAAAAGGTGTACTTCCTAGTTGGTCTCATTGTCAAAATATTGAAGTGGGTTTTCTTTTGCTAATAAATGCTGTTAATTACTTATCAAAGAACAACTTATTACAAACAATAGAACATAATAGATTTCCAACGCTTAGTTCCGTTTCACCATCTGATAAGTTCCCGATACTAATTTGATACTGTATCATGTTATTATTATATTTGATGACCGCGTTGGAGTATAGAATATGGACGATCCGAAGGTTTCGGGTTCGATCCCAGTCGAGTCTTAATATCCTAGTAAAGTCATCCCTAGGTATTTACTGTTAGACAAAACTATGTTTTAGAACATAGTAGCGGTGCATATGATTGTTTGTTTGAATTCAATAGGCTCCAAAACTACTGGACCGATTTGAATAATTCTTTCACTGTCGGAAAGCTACACTATCTCCGGTAAACATAGGCTATATTGCATTTAATCCAAAGTGAATCCAAAGGCTGTATTGTATTTAATAAAATGTAATCCAAAGTGTGCAAAAATTATACCAAAAGCTTTTTTACAACCTGACGTGTCTTGAAAACGTTACCATAGCAACCTACCGTTATATCATGTAAATAAATAACTCTAGAAGTAGTACCTACTTTTACTGTTACTGAATTATAAATACATATTAATTGGCATTTATCTGAAATACACGAAGCTAAGTGAGGCCGGTTCGCTAGTCTATTAATAAAACCTAGCCTACTAGTACATGGTATTAGTTAAGAGTTAAATATAATATTCATTATGCATGCGTTGGAAGTACCTAGATGCTAACTACTATTAGACAAATCTAACTTTTATCAAAAAGAAGTAAAAATGTCGTTATAAAGTAATTTACGACTCATACAACGTGTCACTTATATTACTTATATTGAATTTGATATGAGTCGATTATGAATATAGGATAGGTATACTTTGATAATAATCTATAGATTTAAACGTTAATAAAAGTATGAGACAATAATATACACATTTGAAGATAATTAAAATTATCATAATGATAAAATTAAAACAAATAATAATAATACATTTTCTATGAACTAGTGGGTAGCTTTTATCAGTTATTACCCAATTACTTTATACCGAATAGGCGCAAAGAATCATATTAATTTCCCACGTGACCATGGCATAACAAAAACCTACTTAATTGAACTAGGTACATAATTGGGCGTTGAAGCGTTATGCTTGTTACTTAAAGTAAAACCAAGTTACTTAAACAACGTAATGAATATTAAGTATTTATGCCGTTACTACTGCATAATAATTAATTCAATCGTGCATTTAATGGCAGTGTGCATGCTTGAAGGCTTAATAGGGAATCAAAATGTATCTGAATAGAAAAGATTGCGTGCATTAAAAAGGTCGTCCACGGGCAACTTAGTAAGTACTCACCTTAACTTTTGACGCTTTAATTAGTTTGTTCTCATCGGGCCATAGGCTGGTGGGGGTAGGGGTACTGGTTCGGCGGGTACTGGTTGGGGTAGTATCCTTCGGGCGGTGGCGGGTGCGGGTAGGGGTACGGGTAGCCGGGGGGCGGCGGCGGGCCCTGGTCGATGACGACCGGTGGTTGCTGGATGATGACGGTCTGCGGCGGCTGTTGCTGCTGTTGCCCGCAGGCGTTCGGACAGAGGCAGGGGATCAGGCAGCAAGCACCCAGCGCCAGACAACACGGTGTGCAGTCACCGCAGTCGCCACAGTCAAACGAGAAGCACAGCCCCATGCTCGCTTATAGACGAATTTCAACTAGAATCGATAAACACGAATGACTCACACCTCACGAAAATTGTTGTTACAATAAACACAATGCAAATGCGCCCTAATTACAACGGTGTAAGTGCGAAATATATAATTACGAGCCTCACAAAATGGTGGATCGTTATCTTTGGATTACTTTATCAGAGGACGTGGAGGGGTTTATCTATTGATAAAGTATGTAGGTACTCGTATTCTGCGAATGTCGCGATAAAATCATTTTACAGTTTATATAAAGTTTAACAATGATCTCACTATATATTTGGTAATTGAATTAGAATTGCCTGCGACAGTATACGTATGAGGCCTATGTATGTACTTGCTAATTAGCAAACAGTGTCTAAATGCATTTGGTCTGTCAGATCATTGATTTATTAAAGAGGACGATGCAACCAAATAATTCCTGAAATTCACAAAAGAAAATATAAGGAGCTGACAATGTCATGTTCATCCCATACGGCACTCATTTATATGAAACAAATATTCAGTCATTTTACAAATACGTTCAAGTGCAAAGATAACAAAAAATTACAGGTACTTTGATGAGAATGATGATAGGTACACAGATCTTGGGTGGCATTGAGATCGAGCCACATACGGTTCGGCTGGACCTACAATTACGAAACTGACCACTGAAAGTGACGTGATTTTGTGAATAATGGAATCACAAAATCATGTTATGATCTTGTACATTTTATATTATAATCTGTTAGTACAAGTTATGTTGTTTGTTTGGTCTACGAGACCACTGCCACTGGTACTCATAGTGAAAAGAGAAACCCAGTTTTAGACTAGTTATGATCTGTAAATATTGCTCAAAATTGTG
The DNA here is from genome assembly GCA_031163375.1 of Conogethes punctiferalis. Lineage (NCBI taxonomy): Eukaryota > Metazoa > Arthropoda > Insecta > Lepidoptera > Crambidae > Conogethes > Conogethes punctiferalis. The sequence continues at coordinate 11,280,442 of CM062082.1, read as the reverse complement.
AATTTCATTCTATTTCAAAATGCAATCTGAATGTACTTAATAAATGCGCCAGACGATGCCCACCAATTTTCTCATCTCCAAGTACGATGTTGACTAGTGCCTAAACTAGCTAATCAAGAATCCTTTTGTCGTAAATTAGCCTAAATGAATGAATCAACTTGTGATTCATTCGCTGTTTAGGCTAATGCTTTATACGTGCCATTGAGATCGTCGAGGCGGTTATTCCCAGTAGACCCCCATGTCTCCGGTCCAATAACAGAAAAAGTCAATTAGGGGATAAGTATCACTAAAACTGTACTTTCATGATTATAAAAGTGTACTTTTGAAATGCCCTTGCTAAATTGTCAAATTATTATATTTGGAAAACTCGGTCTTCGATATTTTTATAGTAGCATTGCTTAGTATCTTTTCTGTTGCCATTACCACCATGCTGGCCTGTAAGATTATTCAGCGAAAGCGAATTCGAGAAAAGGCTAATTAAAACATCCGCTGGTTTACGTTTCATGTGATATCTACATATAGACGGAGAATTATTTTCCAACATGGCAAATTAGAATCATATTTATTTGTGAAATGCACCATTAGATAAAAATTAAACTGACAATGCTATACCTATTAATCTTACTAGATAAACCTTATTTAACTGAATGCAAGGTTAGTTAAAAAAATAACCTTAGGTCGTAATTTCAATGAAATAACATCAATAGTTTACTGAGCGCTCAACAGGTATACCTATATTCTTACTAAAGCGGAACTACGAGGTCACTCTATTGCAATTAAACTACTTGAAATGTAGCTTAGTAATTAATGCCGTAACTTAACATTATTTCCCATGAGCCTTAATCCCTCGTATTCCAGACTTATCCAATTAATAAATTCCATAAATACCTACCTACACTCCAAGAGACTTCTAAATTGTATCATTAAAAAAGAATCGAAATATCTCCTTAACCAATGGGTTGGGCAATGACCTAGTAATGTTTAAAAGTAATAAGAAATAAAATAACTTCTATTTACTTATTTCTAGTTTTCTTGTAAGTACATATTATGGTATTTGGCTCATGCAATGATTAGAACATATTTGTATGTAAGTAGGTAATAGAAAATGAATGTCACTTAAATATTAGTAAGGCTTAAAAAATGGGCAGAAATAAACGTTTAAAAAATTGTGTCATCCAGTAATAATGTCACATTAGATTTTCTATTATCACAAAACAGCTGATCAAAATACAAGAACAATTTAAAAGCAACCTTATGATTTATTTGCACTACAAAGGAAAGGTACTTACGTACTTAACACAACTGTTGTAGAAACAAATGTAATTACTTGCTTAAAGCAACACACACACTAACACTATACGTATATGTCAAAGGAAATGTGTATTAACATCACAAATACTCAGAACACAATGCGATAAGGAACGGAATGTACAAAAACATATCACATGACACCTTTTGTTTCCATTTTCCAAGATGCGTGGACGACCAGTGCATGAAAAAGCGTTAGAAAAGTATAAACAAAAATGTTTTTTACCTTACAATAGCTGCAGATTCGAATGTAACAATTTTACACTAATGAATAAACAAATGACGGCGTAAACACCAATTTGCGGAGTGAATGAAACAGGTACTGGTGTTGTCATTCGGTGAGTAAAAGGAAAAACTGCTGTGACGTTGGACGCCCGCGCATATCGCGCCAATGGTTTCACGGCTACGGTAGTCCTGGGGCCGTACTCTGGCGATTTGTCGACATCGCTTTCTTGTTATAGGAGTGCATATTTATTCATAAAAACACTGAAGGTCTCAATTTCCATACAACTGCGAAGCAATTAGTTACTTTGGTATACCAAATTGCTTATAAGCAAACGGCTGGAATACTCAAATTTGAAGTACTTGGTTATACTTATATTGTATTATGAAGATATTTCTATCCTTTAAGTCATCTCTGCCACAAAGTCTAAAATCAATCAATGTGGTGAAGACTAGTCCACAAGTTTAAAGTCGCTTAGCGAGCTATGGAAAGGGCTATGCTTGGTATCTCGTTAAAAGATAGGGTACGAAACGAGCAAATACGTCAAAGGACGAAAGTTACCGACATAGCCCTAAGGCTTAGTACGCTGAAGTGGCAGTGGGCTGGCCATGTTTGCCATAGAGCCGATAATAGGTGGAGGAGCAGACGAGTCTTGGAGTGGACACCATTATTAGGCAGACGTAGTGTAAGACGCCTAGCAACCCGTTGGGCTGATGACCTTAGACGAACTGCTGGCAGTGGGTGAGGGAAGCCCGGGATAAATAAATGTGGCGAAATAAAGGAGGTCTACTTTCTACTGTTGATTGATTAATTGACATTGTTTTAAATCCAAAATTGGTATCCTAGCCCTTATCTTGCACTTACAGTGTGCGGGAAAGGGACAGAACGACTCAGTGTCTGATAACAACTGTGCTGCAACGTCACACTGGAAAAGGAGAGCGAAGTTAGCCAACCTTGCAATTCATTTAGGGTTGCCATACGTACGGATTTCCCAGGACTTATCCTACTACAGCATATTGGCCGCTCGCTTTAGCTACGATATAGTCCCTTATCACAGAAGGTCTGCGAAGAATTTGAGTTAATATCGTCATCCCTTCTGATCCCACTGCTGAGTATGCCTCAATAAATTCAGTCCTTTGGATCACATGAGCTTCGGCCCTAAAACTCCAGGCTGATGTTTTAATATGTTTTGTTAATCTGTCCGGGTTATTTTTTATTTATTTTTATAAGTAGAGCAGTCAGGATAACCTCACTCCACCTGATGGTAAGCTGTCTTCAGGCCCAAAAGTTAGGTTAAGTTTTAAGAAGCAAATTAAGAATTCCGGAGTTTTCAACCAAGCCAGAAAATTCTGCCCTGGATGACAGATTTTAGAGATTAGGAGTCAACCCTAAATTTATCACGCAAACTGGCGACACCGTTGTATGGTCAACAGCAAAAGTGAATGACTAGTTACATTCAAAACTAGTTCTTACAGCATTAAGTTAAGAATCAAAAACGCCATCTACCTTTGCTGCTATTTTACAAAAACTTCAAGAATTACGTGTCCAGAACATGCAGACCGTTCGTGCTCTAAGGATATTATCAGGTTTGATATTATGTGCTGGTAATACACGGCATACTAATGTAAAAAAAGAATAATTTAACTCCAGTATTTGAGTAAGTACTACTTATATACCTCCAAAACAAGATCGAGAAAAGTGAGTAACAATTAGAGAGGCCTGTCCAGGTGTGGTTTGCGAAGGGCTGATAACACAGCGCGTTTCGCCTCTACCTTCATAGTACGAACGGCTAAAGTTTAGGAAGTCTTTGATACAATCTTCCGATGTTCAAGGCGAGAGTGAACCGGTTTTTGCTGGGTGAGCACTTTCCATCGTAAACTGCGATATCGCTTCCCATCAGGCGAATCGCAGACAAGCGCAAACTCATTTTGAATAAAAAAATTGACGATGATGGTGATGATACCTTCAACTGGTCGTACAAGATTGAATTAAATTTAACAGCATTTTTAGCAAAAAAAAAAAGCGACATCAATAAGTAGTGACAATGGGACCAACTAGGAATTTGGTTGGTACTTGCTTTGCTTCGTGGGTACACCCTTTCGACCGACTTTTCTAAATCGGTTCTTAATTCTCGGAGATCATGCGGTTAGAAAGATACAACAAAATAAGAGTTTCCTTCGGGACATGTGCGGATGACCAGCGTCACGGTGTCTCTTGACTTCGCACATAATGCTGAGCATTTATCCTTTTTGGTGACCTTTTAGGTACTATTGTGTATGTTAGTAGGTAAGTACGTTAAACAACTTTGCTTTCTATCTTTCAAAGTATCCTACGAATCTCGAATACTTTTGTGTACGTACTTACTTAATACCTACCCAAAGATTTCTTGGTTGAATAAACATTACCTAAACGGAAGATATCGTGGCAGTCTCACGGTTAGTGCACACAAGGCCATAACCAAATTTGTTTTGAGTTTTTTGCTGTACCAATACTCTATTGTGTGGGGAAAAACAAGTCCTAACAAAGTTAGGAAATTCCTTGTAGGTACTATGCACCGTAAAACAAAACTGTCGTCCTTATGTTATGTGTTCAAAACTACCTTAGCAGTCATACTTTTTACTACATCCATCAGAAATTATTATCAGTAACCAAATCCCCTGAGATTGTTCAATCTAATCCAAAGAAAATCTATAAAATCTAGATTTATATCTAAAGGTTTACTTTGTGGCGTTAGCGAGAGTCATTTAATGTGAATAAAAAATGAACCTTGATCTTTATAAACTGAGTTTATAATGTTTATCATAACTCAGTTTATACAGATAAGTTATAGTAACGCTAATAAGCTTGATTGATGATTAAAATGTATATCGTGTCTACTTACCTTTAAAGATAACAGCTAAATAAAGTAAGAATATTGCGAGAGAGCTTAATTTCTATCGTGCCCAACTCCAACTATAAAATTCTTAGCAACATGTAATGACTGTTTCATAAACATCATTGTTTTGCTACTAAATTAATGTAGGCGCTATGGCGTAAACACGTGATTGTTTGTAAGTATGTCACTATAATATATTATTCTGTAACTTAGAGCGTAGAGTACGTCTCTATAAAACGTAATTTGTTTCCTTCACCAATCAGATTAATTAAAAAATATATCGTGCACCTACGTAATCCAGCTATATCCACAGAGCCTAAATCAGAAAGATAACACTCGTAATCAGTTAATCACGGTAGCAGTATCTTATCATACATACGTCACACTCAATCAATGCCAAATGCCAGATCTCTCCGTGTAGTGTTGGACACATGCCGCGCACACACCAAAATGTGGAAAGCAAAGTAATGAGTGGAGAGGAATATCCATTATACTTACTAGCTGACGCATCGCGGCCGTACGTGAAGTCTTCAAATGCAGCCCTGTCTAACCCGAAAAAATACCGTAGAAGCCGAAACAATGACGAGGAAAGTGAGAATCCGCTGTTGCATGGACTGTCGAGCTTTCAGAAAACGTTGAGGCCAAATTTCGAAACGTTTCGTAACAGTTTTAGAAGATTAAATTGCATCAAGGGCCATCAGGAAGAAGAAGAGATGCCTATAATGGACGTACCGAGACATAAGAGCATCGATATAGGCGTGGGACTGGCGCGGAGAATGTCACTCTTCATATTTACCAAGAAAACGGTCTGTGTCCATCCATACCATCCATACACTCCTAGTCAGACTACGAGGAAAATCTACGTCTGCACAGAGGATAAACACTGATGAAACCCCAGTAATATTGTGTGTTGTTATCATGACGTGCAAGTTTGTCACAAGGGAATTTCAAGCTGAGGAAAAAAATGTAGTCGTTAAATATTTAAGTGCCCACTTTAACCACTACACAAATTATCCTCTAATTATTGTATGAATTACAATACCTGTTAGATTTTCCTCCCTTTGGAACAGGAGATCCGATACATATTATTTTGTATGTACTTAAAATGAATGATTAATATGTTTTTAAAAAAAATAAGTGACTATCTAGTCGAACATTGTTTAGTAATCGTCTGTATAAGGATTTATCTTTTGATAATTTTGTTGAAACATTAAACGTGTTTGAATGTAACACTACGTTAAGTATTTATTTGTGAATAGGTAAAATGATTTAAAGATTGCCAAGTACCTATTGGAGTTACGAACAACCTACTGCGGTCATTGTTTTTAAAGCATTCAACTTTTGTTTTATTGTCATGCGTTTTTTTCTTTTAGATATGAAAAAAACGTATTTGTACAATTTAGGGTATAGCCAGACCCGAACTTATGTAATTTAAACGTAATAAGATGTGAGTCAAGAATGCAATAACTCTCATTACAGTTTAGCAAACTAGGCACATACCTATAGGCATTTGGTTTAAGAGAAGCTTTGGAAATAAAGTATGCCATTGTAATAGTTAGGTATTAAAAGAAATCCTGAAGTTACTGAGGATAATTAAATTTAAGATAATTAAATTTATAAAGTATTAACGTATCCACGCTGTAGAATAAACATAAAAGTAACACATAGATATTCTATTTCCTTGTAAAATATCTTACCTGTTCAGATTCTTTCCAATCATTCCCTCATCACAGTCTTCATTGACTAATCTCACTGATATTTTATATACTTATTAATAGGTATTAATTGAACTTTTTAGTTGCTATATACGTAAATGCAAGAAGAAGAGTACAAGAGCATTTTGTAATTAAGTAGTAATAAGCATCGCATTTGTATCATTTTCATAATGTTACTTGCTTACAAATACAATCAAAGTTACTCAATATTGTGATTTTCTTCCCTGTCTAATCTTATTTAAAAATCAACGTAGGTATTTAGTCAAAACGAAATCACCGAGGAATCATTGCATCGATAAGTTATCTAACATGTTATCACTTACTTAAACAAAGAATCAAAAATAAAAGCGTCATAAGAAAAAATCACATTCTAAAAATCTGATAAAGCTCGCTTATTTATTACACTATGTGTGGAATAATATACAGACACTATAAATCTTGTTTAATTACCTACTTACGCCGTCCAATTTAATTTTTTTATGTTTAAAAATAATAGCTTTAGTATTTCTAGTTGTTCGCCACTTTAGGCGAAACATCGATCATGCCCCCCGGGGTATAGGGTTGGCGATCGCAGGGAGTAACTTCTAGCTCCGGTGACGCTGCTGCACTACTGCCCTTCATCGGCTTATGGTATTTAGCTACGTCCTCAGTTGAGCAGGTTATACGACCACCCAGTCGGTTTCCAGAGCCTCGTTTGTTATTCCACAGGTTGCACCACGGGCAGGTGAGGGTGGCTTGGAGCAAAAAGATGATGGTCGCTCCTTTACGTCCCATATGGATGTGGTAGGTATACCCACTTACTACCATTTGTCCACAGCTAGACTTGCGCTTCACATTATTCCTTCACATACATTTATTTACACTTTCCGTTACACCTCTATGTAGGTATAGCTCTATGTATAGCTATAGCTAAAGGGTAGAAATTTCACAAAATCCGGTGTTAGGGTCTGCCCACGCAATGTAGGTAACTAGCATTCCTCATTTATCTTGGCAACTTATAGCACTTGAACCCAAATAGGTACGTAGATATAATGTAGTAGGTATATCTCTAACCGACTAAGCAAGGAACATCACCCTCGCACATTTGGTTATCCCGAAATCTGTATTCATGATAGCTTGTTTATTCTATGAAATTTAATCTCTCTACCTACTTTGAGATTGCTTCACCATGATAATAATATATGTATGTGATGTGACGCCGTATGCCAAACCTTCTGTAAGATAAGAAAATAGATACCTACAATGGTTGCGTTTACTTCTCTCTTTTACAGCAGGGCTATTCGCAAAGAGTATTTCCGCTCGGATTCGAAAACTTTTAATTAACAACAATCTTTATAATCCTACCTAGTCATCCTTTTAACTATAGACGAATGTCAAATTCGAATGAACGTGTAAGAAAGTTTAGATGCCGAATCGAAATTCGCATCGTGAAATCGCAGATCTCAAGGAGGACGACAAACCAACCCTGTGCATTAGACAGTTTGGCTGAATATAATATATACGGGATTGGGAACCTAATGTTCCTTAATGTTGGTTGTTCAGTGCGAAGATGCATATTTAATTGGTTTCCGCAGCGTCTATCTGAATGTGTGGTCAACGTGGGGGCGCGAAACACTCGTGTCTCGGTATGGAGGTCCGCCCGGAGAGCTCCCCAGCAGCCAGGGGCAGGCATATTTGCCATATCCGGACCAGGAGCGCCGGCCGTTTGTCTTCTGCGGCTGACCAAGACAGGCAGGGCGACGGACCGGAGTCCCTGCAAGTCGCTGCCCACTAGCGAGATTTTTTATACCTAATCTTTCCATTCTGGAAGGTATGATTCATACCTTCCAGAATGGAAACTTCCCCCGGAGGTGGCGTGAAGTGCCTAATTTCATTCTCCTCTAGAAAAAAGAAACCTCCAACTGAGTCTGAAAGACAAACATAATAAACTGATTACTTATCTATTTATTTATACAAGTCTAATAGTAGCTAAACTGGTGATTCGATTTTTATTTGTAATATAAATACGTAGAATACTTAGCATTGCCCTCCCCTTTTGCACCCCTAATACACGGCCATCCCCAGTGGCAATGGCCTAACAGGAATCCCCATGCAGTGTATGTGGCCATTTAGTTTTATTTAATTGACTAATATGTATTTTGTTACAAATTTTATTTGTAACAAAATATCGGCATACGGCCTGGTGGTTAATAACCTCAAGTGTAGTAAAGTTCTGTGAACTGCATCGACAACAATGCAATGCGACATACCTACCTACAAATGTTGTTTATGATAAAAAATAAAAAAACTGCGAGTCGGACTCGCGCACGTAGGATTCCGTACAGTTAAATAAATGTTTTTCTTCATATTTTATTATATTGGAGTTAATTTAATGAAAAAAATAACACTAGGCGCTCACTGGTAACTTTTTGTCACCGTGACAGTCGTTTCATCTCTTTTGCACTTTTAAAATGAGAAGAAGAGAGATATCTGTCGTCACGGTGACATAAAGTCACCAGTGCGCGCCTAGCCTTAGGTAATTAATTTGATTTATGACGTTTAAAAACAAAACTACTGTCTAGATCTCATTCAAAACTATTTTCGTTAGTAGTTTACATAGTAATACACATCATATATTTTTTTTCAGTTTTATCATGCCCATATTTTAGAAGTTACAGGGGAGTTACTTTGGAAGAGTCTCTCGCGCAAACTATTTAGTTTAGAAAAAAATGATGTCAGAAACCTCAACATCATTTTAAAATACCAATCCATGCCACACGTATAGGTTTGATGAAAAATCACACAAAGACTGAAATTATCTGAGGCGACCTCCAACCTAAAATAATATATCTATCTGGAAATGCCTATCGCAGTCCAGGGACGGATTCTCGCATCTATCTCCTGCAAGCCATATTTTCTATCGGGTCATCTTATTTCGGATACGATCTCACTACGATCCGCCTAGCATAGCATTTTACGTAGCTCGCTGAGCGATTTGAAACTTGTGGACCAGCTGTACCTACCGTTACGGTCGGTAAATTCACAAGTTACTGAACTATGCCTAAGCAAGTATTTGTCAACTGAATGATTATTACAATACATTCCAATCTTCCTCAATGGTCTGATTATAAATAGGGTCTTTAAACCCGAGGAATTACCAACCATCTACGCCTTAGGTACAAAATAATTGTCTTTATTAACTGGTTTTTAAATGAATTACTCATACTGTGTACCATGCACAGTATAAATACATGCATGCCTCGATCCTTGACATACATTACATGTGTGAACAGTTTAAGCTTCAGTCACAGAGAGCTTGAAGTGTAAAAATGTTTCGCGTCGCTTTGCTTGTCTGCGCCCAGCTGTGCTTCCTTTTGGTGCAAGCCAAAACTTTCACCAGATGCGACCTTGCGCACGAACTGAAAAACCAAGGATTCCCTCGGGATAAGCTTGCTGATTGTAAGACTTTTTACTTTTTCCATTATTATAGTTCTATTAATTTATTTGGAAAAATTCAGTATGAACAATTCTTTTATTTGAGCTCAACCCTTTTTAACCGATTTTTGATTTGATTCCACACCCCCTGACGCCAGCTCCAGCCGCAACAGACCCCTAGAAATACATTGGTGAAAACCGCATTCAAATCCATGCAGTAGTTTTCACGTGAGGCGCGTTCAAACATATCTACAGATAAAAATTTCTCCTGTTTTCCCCACACTTCCCTTCACTGCTTTGCTCTTATTGGTTTTAGCGTGATCAAAAGTATACTATGACCTGCCCAGGAGTATGAAGAATAATTGTACCAAGTTTCGTTAAAATCCGTTGAATAGTTTTTGTTTCTATTACGAACATACAGACAGACAAACAAAAATTTTACTGATTGCATTTTTGGCATCAGTATCGATTACTAATTCCCCCCTGATAATTATTTTGAAAAAATATTTCATGGTATAGAATTGACTTCTCTACAGATTTATTATAAGTACTTATATTATAGAAGATAGATTTAGGTAACTTTTAAATATTCATATATTTTATTTTGCAGGGGTGTGTTTGGTAGAAGCGGAGAGTTCAGGGCGGACCGATGTAATGGGTCCCCCCAATACGGACGGATCCCACGACCATGGACTGTTCCAGATCAATGATCGTTATTGGTGCGAGAACGGGCCGAACCCTGGCAAGGAGTGCAACGTGAAGTGCAGTGGTAAGTTATAGCATTAAATACTAGCGGGGTCAGCTGCACAAATAACCACTATTTTTTTTTTTAAATGAGTTTGCGCTTGACTGCGTGATTCGCCTGATGGTAAGCGATGTCGCAGTCTAGTCTGGCTTGGTACTGGAATCAACTGTAAAGTTGTTACCGCTACTTCAGAAAACAGAAGTACTAGGGTCTCTTCATTTAAAAACATTGCGTATTGAAAAGTCCTACTTAGGTACTTAAGTCATTCATTGGTAGACCGCGGTTATAGACCTATCGTTAAAGACCGTCTTGACGTATCGTTAGAGCAAAATTATTTGATGTTTGAAAGATAGTTCATCTCTCCCGGACTCCCCCTACAATTGCCACAAACTATTTAAACTAATGGGAATGATGAAAGGGTTATAAGGGGGTGGTTCACCGAAACATCGGGGGATCGAAATTTAGTCCATGATTTCTCTAAAAACCTCTACCTAATGATTCCTTTTTACATTCACAGATATCAGGACGGACGACATCACTCAAGCCTCAACTTGCGCCAAAAAGATCTTCGGACAGCGCGGCTTCGAGGCTTGGGTGGCTTGGGTCAACAAATGCAACGGCAAAGCCTTGCCTGACCTCGGCCCTTGTGGGGTGTAGGTCGCTAAACCCGTCACTTTTAGTCAGTTTGGTTTTATATCTACCATAAAGCTTTTTTATATTATATGTATGTATCTAGGTACCTTATTAGACCTTCCTTCAGTTAAGCAGCTGCGATCGCTATGTAGATGGTATAGAGATATATCTCCACTACTTTCATATTCAGTAGTTACCTACCTACATAGGTGTTAATTCGTACTTTATTATGAACGAATTATGGGTAGGTACTAAGATTATTATTTCCTATATAGCTTTTAGCGGCCGGCTATAAAATGTAATGTCGATATTTGTCTATATTCTTAATAAACCATAATAATATTCCTACTAGGTATGTTTTATTATTCAACTAAAGCACTTGCCCAAAGTACCTAGGAGGTTGTTGATGTTTTGCAAATAACCCTGCAGGTAGGTATACCTAGTACCTACTTGTTTCCCATTGGTCAGATTGATAGTCAGACTACTCTGGCCAACGGGATTTTCCCCGTTGTTTAGGCTTATTTGACAGCTGGAAAAGACTTAGAAAAAGTACAGTTACAGCAAAAACTACCTACTGTCTTAAAAATTATCTCAAGCTTTCTAAAAATGACCAACAGACAATTCTCCACTAATTAACTTGTGTATTGATTATGAATTCGTCTCTCAATGTTTCCCTTAAAAAAAAAAATTATACCTATATCTATAATATGGTGATTTATTCAACAGTTCTTTACTAGGTACATTACGAGTTGGTCTGAACATTCCGGAAAAAAAATCCCGTTGGTCAGAGTAGGTAGTCTGACCAGTGGGAAACACCGCTCGTATACTTATACGAGGTAGCAAGGCGTAGTCAAAACACGTACTTACGTGTTTTGACTACGTCTTGTCTTTTTAACCGACTTCGAAAAAGGAGGAGGTTCTCAATTCGTCTGTATGTATAATATTTTTTTTTTTTTTTTTTTTTATGTTTGTTCACCGATATTTCCGTCAATTATGGATGGATTTCAAAAATTTTTCGACAGTTCGACAGAGGACACTTCCGAGGTGGTCCCATTTTCACCAAGTCAGGATCTGATGATGGGATCCTGGAGAAATTGAGGGCAACAACCGAAAATTGTATGCTCATATGGTGTTTTTGTTACGTAATCATATTTTACTCAGGTATATGCTTCCGGGCGTCAACATCTGGTGCTGATGATGAAGCCACAGAACTCCTTAACGGTTAGGAGTTAGGGGACAGTACTGACATTGGTCGATATTAAACTAGGTAGTAGTATGTACTTATGCAGGGCTAATAGGGCAGGTGATTTGGACAAGTGATTTGCTTGATTCTAGATCGCAAAGTCATCACTTGACTTAAAGCAAAATTTTTCATTCCTAAGTAAAACTCTTAAGGACATTAATTAGCCTTTATTCAAGTTCACAGCACTTTAACGCAACTAAAAATAGAGAAATAAAATTATTTTAAAAAAAAAAATTAAACCGACTTCGAAAAAAACACAAACGACCAAAACTAAAAAGCGATAAATAACGTAAGTAATTCCATCCTTAATACATAATTATTTAAATATTACAATTATCACTTATTTTTGAAGTCGGTGCCAAACAAATAAATATATTGTCGTGTTTGCCGGCCGCGCGCGTCATACAACAACAGTCTACGTTAGGTAGGTACCCAGAGGCTGGCACCGACTTCAAAAATAAGTGATAATTGTAATATTTAAATAATTATGTATTAAGGATGGAATTACTTACGTTATTTATCGCTTTTTAGTTTTGGTCGTTTGTGTTTTTTTCGAAGTCGGTTTAATTTTTTTTTTAAAAATAATTTTATGGCCAACTAATTCTTAACAAATCTTACTTTTACACCATCATCTTGGTCCACGGTTAGGTTAGGTATCCAATATGGATTTTAGAAACTAGGAAAAACCAACCAACTGTACCCACGACTTAAGGGTACCTAAGCGTTTATTAGCTTGCTGTAGGCACCTATTTAATTTGATGCAGATAACAGCAACGAAAACATGTGTTGATAGCTACAAGAACATATTTTATTAAGATTACCTAAAGGCAAAATATGTTTTAAAAAACTAAAAAATATGCAAATTTTAACAATGGTAGGTAGGTATGTAGGTACTTGTTCCGTTTTAAATAACAAATTGTTCCTATTTATTGCCAAAATCTAGACGGATCGGATTCTGGATAAAATTGTGTTGTTAATCTGGATAAATGTCCCTACGTTCCCTAAATACACCCCTAGATCATAATCATACATTGTTATCGTTATCTGAAAATTTATTTATTTGGGGAGTAGCAAATATCCTTAGGTACCTACTTACATAGGTAAACACAGATAAAATGGAATAAGTGATGAAAACATACTACTGATTTAATGTGTCAAATATTAATAAGGTTGCATAAGGAACCCTTAACAGGACAGTATTTGCAGCAATGATTCATACTGGCTACACTATAGGAGGTACACACAGTATAAGTATAAAGGTACTCGTTACAATCCCCGACACTTTACTTCTGGACAATACAAGTTATAAGCTTCAGTTACAATAAAAATGACTCACATCGCTTTGTCTATCTCTGCCCAGTTGTTTTTATTCCTAGTGATCCAGGCCAAGATATTCGACCGATGCCAGCTTGCAAGTGAACTGACTAAACAAGGATTTCCTCGAGATCAACTCGCTGATTGTAAGTGCACTAAGGTGAAAGAAATCTCGAGCAGACCCCAGTGGACAGTTGGACACGTACCAGAGCCGCATGGTCGATAGGGCTCCCCTCAGATCAAATACAAAGTCCTTAATTCCTCTCAGATCTGACAAAATAGTTCTTTTAAAGTCATTATCCTAATAAACCCAGGGGCCAAATGTTGAGCGATTACCGCAGCCTATGGACGCAGGCGTTATATTGCAGGCAACATCAGTGGTATCACACGCGCGATGCTAAGCCTTTAAAAACATTTTCACAGCGATTTTAAAGGAACCCATACTATAAGTATAGTTCACAGGTATAGTTTCGGGGCAGGGAGAGCCTCGGGGGGATAATTTCAAAGCCCGAGTGTGCGTAGCAAGGCAAGCAATACCTAGGTATATCTACTTATTTGAAAACGACCACAACAAGCTGGTTCTGGTACCTACAACCGTTTTGCGTTGTGATGAACACCTACCTACTTTACCGTGGTGCACCAACTGCTTAGCAAGATGCAAAAGATTTTATTTACAACAATTTTGGTTTAGGTAAATAGTGGCTCTAGTACTTAGACCCGGTCGCCTCCATATTAAAGTGTCTAATAAATTACACTTTTATCTTACAGGGATATGTTTAGTGGAGGCGGAGAGTTCTCGTCAAACTCATAAACTGAGTCCAATGTATGCCGACACGTCGCGCAGGCACGGTCTCTTCCAGATCAATGACCGTTTCTGGTGTGAAAATAAAAAGAATTCCCCTGGAAAAAAGTGCAACGTCAAATGCGTGTATAGTGGTAAGTATGACTATTTAAGACCCCAAGACATGCCACGCTGGGCCATGGAGCGCCTTCTAGTTTCAAACTAAGCCAAAACTTGTACTATGGGTAGATACAATATTATACAACTGATAAACTTAGGTCTCTACTTGGATAGGTATTTTAGGAATAAATACATATTCTGACCCATTACCGTAGATTGTACCTACTTTGGCAAATGACAAAAATTCAGTATTTTTATTTTTTTTTGTTCGTTGAAAATGTAATATTTTTTTATGTTTTTCTTTAAAACCTAAATCTTCTCTTTTCAGATATCAGAACAGATGACATCGGTGCGGCATCAAATTGCGCCAAGGTGATCTTTAGTGAACGCGGTTTTGCGGGCTGGTCTGGCTGGATCCAAAACTGTAGGGGGCAAGCATTGCCTGATCTTAAACCGTGTGGGTTCTAGGCGATGTTGTGTTATTTAAAGAACGAACTCATTGTCTATTTATTTTATGTATGTAAGTATTCTAGAAATCCAGGTCCTCAAAATATTGTGACTTTTTAAAAATTGACGCAATTGAAATCTGGAAAAATTTTCATTCTAGCTAGTAATATTTTTTAGATCATGAACAAAATTATACCTATCCTTGATGTCAATGACGATTAACACATTGCAATAACTGTAAGGCCGGGTTTCCATTAATCCGGACGTCCGGCGTAATGGAAACCCGGCCTTATCTACTTATGTTAACCAATTTCGACTAATAAAAAAATAACAGATAAGTAGGTACGTATAAATTGTTAATTTTTTTAAATTAACAAACAAATACCTCTATATAATAATTCTATATTTGAAAAGAATACATAGAGACTAAATATATGTAAAAAATAAAAATTAAATAAATACAATATTTGCATATCTTACAGTTTTTATTTTAAAACAAGAATACAAGATTTATGGAGCAACAAATAAAATTATTGGAATAATAATATCAATATCCTTAGTAGTTCAATAAACACTTTGTACTATGATAGGTGTGCGTGGAATCTTGTGACCCTCAAGTGACATAGTGCATTCACTTTGTTGGTTATGGGCGTTTTATAGGAACAGGATTATATTGGTTCCTACCGGGAGATAACGTTCAGTGTACTTATTTTTTCGCTAATAAATACGATTATTTATCCGAGTGAAAAAACCGACAACCATGGCTTCTAGTAATTTCCAAATACAAAAATTGTCTGGAAGAGACAATTGGAACACCTGGAAATTTGCCGTAAAAAAATACCTAGAGCATGAAGAACTATGGGATTGATTGTGTATGAATATTTGTAAAGTAGGTATGTAGAGCTTCTGCAACTTAAAAAGTAAAAAGTCTTCATAATTATTACACCTACAGAATTAATCGCCACTGAATTTTTAAGAAGCAGTAAATAGGTAATAGAATACATACAAATGATAACCAACGAAAAAATCATGACACAAGGAATGTCTAATAAATATGTAATTTGTAGGAGCTTTCCGTCGATTTATATAATACTTTATGTTTATATTATTAAACAGATACATCCTATTAATAAATCATGGACCTAAGAGCTTCGACATGTGAAACATTGGGAACATAATTAGAAATATCGTCACTTTAATATGAGAAAGTGACAAATGTTAGAGTAACAACACTGACAATCATTAGTAATAATACCTAAGTCATAATTAAAATTAATAAATAACATAGAAAAAAACACATAATCATAGGAACTCAAATGTTTATCAATACTGTTGGATGAACGTCTTACAACATTACTTAATATAAAGCTTACGTAAGGTATAGCAATAATTATAAAAAAAAGTTAAAAACGTCCAACTTCTTAATTATAATACTGTATCTTAACTGTGAAATCCTGAGTATGATTGATTCGTGGCAAAAGGTATTAATCTTAACTTAATATTATAAAGCTGAAGAGTTTGTTTGTTTGTTTGTTTGAACGCGCTAATCTCAGGAACTACTGGTCCGAATTGAAAAATTCTTTTTGTGTTGAATAGACCATTTATCGAGGAAGGCTTTAGGCTATATAACATCACGTTGCAACTATTAGGAGCGAAGAAATAATGGAAAATGTAAAAAAAAAACGGGGAAAAAATAACTATTCCACGCGGACGAAGTCGCGAGCACAGCTAGTTAAAATATATTACTTTGATGTCTCGCTCGTGATAAAAACCCAATAAATAAATATCATAGGTAGGTAAATTTAATAGGATCAAAATCGATAAATATACCTTTTCTTTTTATGCTTTAGCATAGCACCTTTTAATGTTTGCATGAAGCAAAAGGAAACAAAAGTCCATTTTAACACAAGCAGGGTTTGCATGCGATTCTACCAATTTACCAATGATATTGTACAAATCACACTTGTCAGCTATGCTCGTATGGTCAATTTTTGTCAACTTCGCGCAACCCCGATTCTGTGGCAACGCACCCTGAACCTACCATTGACGCGTAATAAACGACATATAAACTGGAAAACAAGAAGAAATATTCAATGTGCCTTTGGAGACAGTTTGAATACAAAACTACAGTTAATTGTTGTTACATAGTTATTGTCATTTCTTAAATATATTATTCTAGTTACAATAAATACAAATAATCTCAGATCTATATTATTCATACATAACTCCTAATACAATATAAAGTTTCATTTGTGCCCTACCACCTGCACGATGGAGGATCTCTACGAAATGAATGATATGAAAGTTTTGGTTGCTAGTTTCTGATTGGGATTTGTGTGAGTTTATTTGTTTTATTTTATGGGTATATTTAATAAACAGATTCTTTGACTGAGAAGAAGAATACAGGTATACATAGTATAGGAAGATATTATTAATTAGAGAGAACTGTACTGTGCCTTACCAAGAATTCAGGCCAATAACTTGAAAATCGATATTTTCTATTAGATGTATACCTCTAAAGTGTGTGCAGGAATTTATAAGCGTGTTGTGTATTTAACCGCAAACAGTATTGCAATAGAAAATTGGAACAGGACAGGCGAATGACGAGTGTTGAATTGATATTGCACAGTGTTTATCTCTGTGGTATAGACCACAAAAATTTGATATTACGCAAGGATGTGTTGTTTTAATATCTTTTCACAGATAACGATACTAACTGTTGCGTAGAATGCCTTTCAATAATTATATCGTGTGAATACAATCTCTGATTATTTTTAAAATTATTAGACAACATCACATACATTGATCAGATCCTTAAGTAGTTTGAGTACTTGTGTTATAGTCATCAGAACAACAAATTGAAGAATATGAAACTGTCCAATATTGAACTAAACAGCATTAAATAAAGTAGCTATTCACTAGAACAACATTGTGGATAACGCGGGGTCTTCACGCATTTTTCGCTAAGATCTCTCCCGGAAATGAGAGATCCCAGTAGTGGTAGCTTTTTCAGTCGTTCATTCAAATTTGACAGTTTTCTTCGAAAACTTTTCCGAGAGCTCATAGGGCAGGCGAAATCTTTGACAATTCGATCGAATATTTGAATGAACGATCGAGAATGTGTCTGCGAGAGATCTTCCCGGCCATATTTGTGAATAGCCACGCAGATTTAAAAACAGCTTTAAACTCAATGGTAACTGAAATTGCTTGATTCTATTAAGGTACGAGGGTGCGTTTTTATATTCGCGGAATGAAGGGGTTGGAGGGGGGTGATTATGCTCATTAGCATCGTAACATGTTCAGTGACTCATAATTAGTATAAATACGAGATTTCATTGTTATTAGATAATTAGTCTTTGAGCTATCGTTAACCAAGCAACATAATCGGGAGTGAAAAGTGAAATATGGATAAAATCGAATATCGTGCCGTAATAAAGTTCCTTACCAAGCAAGGAAAATCAGTTCCGTCCATACTGAATGAGATGTCATCGGTTTACGGTGACTCTTGCCCAGGAAAAACCATGGTTTACAAGTGGCACAATTTATTTAAACAAGGAAGGGAATCACTTGAAGACGATCCGAGGCCGGGCAGAAGCATCGAGGTGACCACGCCAGAACTTATACAAAAAGTCGAAAAAATTGTACTCGAGGATGCCCGACTAAAGAAGAAACAACTCGCAGAAATGGTCGGAGTATCCGATACAACCATTTTTAAAATACTGCATGATCATCTTGGCATGACTAAGGTCAGCGCAAGATGGGTGCCAAGAATGCTCACGCCGCCGCAAAAACAACAGCGCGTAGAGTGTTCCCGTGCATTTTTGGACCTCTGCAATGAGGATAAGCAAGGTGTATTGAGCCGAATTGTTACTGGGGACGAAACTTGGGTTCATCATTATGAGCCTGAGTCTAAACAAGACTCAATGCAGTGGCATAAAAAGGGCACAGCACCTCCCAAAAAGTTTAAGGTGTCACAGTCAGCTGGGAAACTCATGGCAACCGTCTTTTGGGACTCAGAAGGAATATTATTAATCGATTATAAAGATAAAGGTGTTTCGATAACCGGAGAATACTATGCTACAATAATAGAGCGATTAAAAGAAGTAATTAAAGAGAAAAGACGGGGGAAATTGACTAGAGGTGTGCTGCTTTTGCACGACAACGGGCCCGTCCAAAAGAGCCGCATTGCATTGGCTGCCCTGCTTAAGGTGGGCTTCGATATTTTGGACCACCCACCCTACAGTCCAGACCTGGCCCCGAGTGATTGTTACCTGTTCCCAAAAATGAAAAAAGAGTTGCGGGGTAAGAAATTTACCACCGATGATGAAGTCAAGGAGGCAGTTTCGGCGTATTTTGAGGATAAAGACAAAACATTTTTTTATGAGGGTATAAATAAATTAATTGGAAGATCTGAAAAATGTATCCGTCTTGCAGGTGAATATATTGAAAAGGAAAAATAATTTGGTTTTTTTATTTCCACCCTATATCCCCCATTCCGCGAATATAAAAACGCTCCCTTGTATTATTGTTGAGTATTTACTCTTTACAAAACGACAGTTTTCAACATGCCAATTATTCATTTAGAGTATTCAAATTTTAAACGATACATAGTACCTATTAATCTCATTTTAAGAAAAAAATCATAAATTATTTTCTCTTTTGTAAACAACATTAAACAAACGAACAAAGTCTAATGACCTACTAAAAATGGAGATTTCATGATATACAATATTCGTCTAAATTTTATAGAGACGCTTACACAGTGGGATCAGCTGCTTTTGCTAATAGATCTTTCGCCTTTTTTGTGGATGCTTCGATCGCATTTATAAAAGTAGACCTGAAACAAAATTAAGACATTAAATATATATTTTAAAGGTATACCAACAGCTGTTTATATTAAATTAGATAGATATATTTTGATATTAGATTAGACATATGTATTACTTAAAAATAAACACTCTGAATATAATAATTTCATATAGTTAAAACACTGCATACACAAAAATATTACTCGTACATACATAGTTAAACATTTAAATAAGCTTCTGAAATTAGACCTCGTAAATTGTTACCATTCTCATAAAACATACATGCGCCTTACGTCTTTAGAAGTACATAGGTAGACGAAATTTCATTTGCACCATTTAGTCCAAATAATTATGACATTTTCAAGGCATTCACACTTCACAAAATGCGTCATCGAGGTCGTCGCCAGTCGAAATACAAAGCTAAGTAAGGAAAACATGTGGTCAACTAACTAACAATAACGAGTACATTGTATATGCTAGTTATAGTTAGCATGAAATATAAAACATGTGAAGGTAAAAAAATATTACAAATTGATATTCTGTTCAAGCTTAACTTACAATAGATATTAGTTGGTGGTACATTACCATTTGTCTTTAGAAAAATGTCTGTACTACTTGTGCAAATATAATATGTATAGTACATTCTCAGGCCAGTTGGAGGGACGATTTGCACAAGACGGCTTGGTAGAGGTTGATGTGAAAAGCCCAGAATTGAGCAAGGTGGTGAACAATTAGAAAGGACTAACTAACTAGTGGTGGACTGCAAAAGACTGATGACGACAATGTACTACCAAAAATGAAGCTTTTCATGTATTAGGCACTTTTATGGCGGATAAGAAAAAAAAATGGCAGAGGGAAACATCATGAGGATACCAGGTGGTTGTCTAGGGCCTTATCACCCCAGTTTAGGGTAGGCTAGGAACCCTCAGTGGGGACTTGTAAAGGCTATAGATGAAAAAAAGTACAACAAATTAATTACCTTAATTTACCATCTTCCAATACACTAACTCCTGCAATGGTAGACCCTCCTGGTGAGCAAACTTCGTCTTTCAGCTGGCCCGGATGTTTCTTGCTGTCCAGCACCAGGTGGGCGCTGCCCATCATCATCTGAGCTGCGAGACGCAAAGCCGTAGATCTAGGTACTCCCTGTTTCACAGCACCGTCAGCCAACGCCTCGATAACTATAAACATCTGAAATTAGACAATATTGTTTTTATTTATACAAAAACTTGCTTTTTTCTGCGCGTTGATGGTACTCTGCCTCAAACTGGAGGCAGGAGGATGAGGAGGAGGCTTGTGGAGGGTTTATTCTGGTTTTACAGCAGGGCAGGCTAATGATGAATCACAATCGAAATGTTTGTACTACTAACTCTTTCTTGCCAGTTCATCCTGATAGAAGCTACTTCCCGAATCTATAAAGTAATCATTTTTAACTGCATTCAATGATTTATAAGTGCTTATTCTAACACATCTCAATATTTATATAAAAGGAGAAACTGACTGAAATGCACAATGCACAGCCTAAACGGCTAAACATAGGCACTTGCAATTTGGAAGGGGCATAGCTTAGGTACCGTAGAGGTGCACTAAGAAAGGAATTCCCGAAATTCCCATGGGAACGGGAGTTAGCGGGAAAAAATAGTATTGAACCTATCCAGAGCCGGGGCGGGTCGCTAGTAATTAATATGACTATCTGCATCTCAACTTCAGTTTAGTTAGCAACTCTAAAAAGTCTAAGTCTAGCCTGGATAATTCTATGTTAATTATTCATAATACCAATTTATACTTACAAATGCAGGACCACATCCAATCAATGCTCCTAATGAATCCATTAATGTTTCAGGAATTTCTTCACAATGGCCACAACTCGACAAAGCCTTCAACATGACTTTCTTGTGTTCTTCATTTTTTACTCCATCACTGTAGGTATACAAACATGCACCTGAACCTATAGCCATTGGTACATTTGGCATGATTCGGGTAATTTGAATATAATCTGTGCCTGTAGTGAAGAACTTATTGAATACCTGAAAAATAATATTAATTTTATTAATTTAAATTAATATTAAATTCTTAATTATTTTAATAAGAATTTAACATAATATGTAAGATACATTCGCTAATCTTTTGCTTTCCATCAGAAAAGGCCATCATGCAGAAAAGGCCATCATGCAGAAAAGGCCATTATGTCATATAATACTATAAAAAAACAATCTATAAACTTTGAATGGGATAATTATATTCACATCAAATCAACAGCCTAAAAAATAAGCTTCTTGTTTCTAGCTTTAATGATGATTATTCCATACAACTTTTCAAACCGTTACAATAGTTTGAGTACTTAAAAGAGCCTGTCTTTTCTCAGATTCTAGAATGTCTGTACCAAATTTAATTAAACTCAGTTTAGTAATTTTGATTTGTAAGTGCGACAGTCAGAATTCCGAACATACCTTTTGTAATTTCTCCAGACTGACTCCAGCTAGCATTGAGATCACCATTTTAGGTTTTTTCATATCAACGGGCAAGTCTGAAGCCAAGTTCTTCACAACATCGACCAACATTGCTGGCTTAATTCCAAGAAAGATTATATCACATTTGGAAAATAATACTGCATTCTTATCAGTTATATTTGCACCTAAATCCCGCCAGTGGTTTAGATTATTTAGATGCGGCCCTGAGACCCAAATCTCCGATACTGGATGAGCATCTGTAAGTAAAGGAAGTGAATATAATAAATAAAAAGAAAATAATGAATTTATTGCTTTATGAGTCTCCAAATATGAAATCCTAAATCCTAAAGTGTCTAAAAGTTTCAAAACATACAAAATTTATAAGGTATTAGCATGGACGTAGAAAATAAATAATTTATTTTCTACGTCCATGGGTATTAGGTAATAAATAAAACACCTTTTTTTAAGATCCCATTAAAAATCGCTGTTGACATATTTCCTCCACCAATGAATCCAATAGTAGTAGTAGAAGCCATGATGATTTGAATATATTTCAAAATATGTTTATTTATATAATTACTATAAGCCTTTCAGAGTTAATTCAAAACAAACCACACTTTTATATCCCCCACCAAGCACTGGTATGATGGATATAAACATGACAATTGACAATTTGTCTGATGGAGTGTAAGTGTCACCTCTGTCTGTCAACGTGACAGTCATTTAACCCTTATTACACTACCCGATATTCAGGGCACTGAATACCGGTTGGGCGGAGACCCTAGTTAGTGCGCGGCGCTTATTACACTACTCTGAAAATCGGTCCCTTAATCAGTTGATACGCGATAATCGCCCTAAATGTTATTCCATTATGCGATAGGCAGAGCGGCTAAGTAGCTAGGCAGCCCGATCGCCCTAAATCGGGACACTTACCCTAAATCTTATTAAAGTTCATTCGCGTTAAGAAAATAGTGACTGACAGGTCACTGACAGGCCACTAGCCAATTAAAACGCTAGAAATTTAATTTCTTAACGCGAATGAACTATAGACCACCCTTATTCACAGTTAGGGTCCCTGAATACCGGGTGGTGTAATAACTGCTTTTATCTTTTTTTTAACCGACTTCGAAAAAAGGAGGAGGTTCTCAATTCGTCTGTATGTATAATATTTTTTTTTTTTTTTTTTTTTTTATGTATGTTCACCGATTATTCCGTCAATTATGGATGGATTTCAAAAATTTTTTTTTTGTTCGACAGGGGACACTTCCGAGGTGGTCCCATTATTACCAAGTCAGGATCTGATGATGGGATCGTGGAGAAATTGAGGGCAACAACCAAAAATTGTATGCTCATATGGTGTTTTTGTTACGTTATCATATTCTCCTCAGGTATATGCTTCCGGGCGTCAACATCTGGTGCTGATGATGAAGCCACAGAACTCCTTAACGGTTAGGAGTTAGGGAACAGTACTGACATTGGTCGATAGAAACTAGGTAGTAGTATGTACTTATGCAGGGCTAATAGGGCAGGTGATTTGGTAAGTGATTTGCTTGATTCTAGATCGCAAAGTCTTCACTTGACTTAAAGCAAAATTTTTCATTCCTAAGTAAAACTCTTAAGGACATTAATTAGCCCTTATTCAAGGTCACAGCACATTAACGCAACTAAAAATAGAGAAATAAAATTATTTTTAAAAAAATATTAAACCGACTTCAAAAAAAAACACAAACGACCAAAACTAAAAAGCGATAAATAACGTAAGTAATTCTATCCTTAATACATAATTATTTAAATATTACAATTATCACTTATTTTTGAAGTCGGTGCCAGCCAAACAAATAAATGTCGTGGGGATTTGCCGGCCGCGCGCGTCATACAACAACAGTCTACGTTAGGTAGCTGGCACCGACTTCAAAAATAAGTGATAATTGTAATATTTAAATAATTATGTATTAAGGATAGAATTACTTACGTTATTTATCGCTTTTTAGTTTTGGTCGTTTGTGTTTTTTTTTGAAGTCGGTTTAATTTTTTTTTTTAAATAATTTTTGATAGTCAATGTAGGAACCGCCTGGAATCAAGATATTACCATGGAAGTATTAATTACTGCGATACTTCCATGGATATTACTCACCACACGCCCCAGAGTTCAATGTTAAGCTGTATAAGCCCTGTACAGACAATTAGTACATATCGACAAGCTGCGCTTGGACTACATTGACATGAATCAACGTTAAAAATGACGCGCGGCTTTGTATGAGATTTTGCCCACACATCTCATTTACTCACACTCATATAATTAACTTTGAACCTTGTATGTAGGTACATGTAGAACATTTTAAAAATGTGGTACCTAGCTTGTGTATAAAGCAGGGCCTGGTAACGTTACCAATTTAACATTATAATAGCGGTAAGTAACGTTAATTTATAATGTTACTTTTTTTACCGGTAAGTCGGTAGCGATACTAAATTTTAACGGTAAATTATAACGGTAATTTTTACCGGAACGAAAACGTTAAGTTTTACGTATCGATACTGCAATATAACGTTAAAAGTATCGACACCTGCTTTAGTTACCGGTAAAAGTAACGATACTTTTTACGCTACTTTGCTGCGTTGCCGCTCCGCACGGTTACCTATAGCAGAGCGGCAACTTCGCGACACGAGACGCATGAGACCATGTTGGGTGGGAGCGATAGAGACAGAGAATGAATTTAATCCAAAATTAAGTAAGTTACGTTTAAACGTTTAAACATGGTCTCATGCGTCTCGTGTCGCGAAGTTGCCGCTCTGCTATAGGTAACCGTGCGGAGCGGCAACGCAGCAAAGTAGCGTAATAAGTATCGTTACTTTTACCGGTAACTAAAGCAGGTATCGATACTTTTAACGTTATATTGCAGTATCGATACCTGAAACTTAACGTTAAGTTTGCGTTCCGGTAAAAATTACCGTTGTAATTTACCGTTAAAATTTAGTATCGCTACCGATTTACCGGTAATTATTTTACCGGTAAAAAAAGTAACATTATAAATTAACGTTACTTACCGCTATTATAATGTTAAATTGGTAACGTTACCAATCCCTGCCTGGAAGTATAAATAAATAAACATCCTAGTTCAATGTTGCCACCAATTTATAAATGTCAGAACTCAGGGTACAGTGAATTATTTTGGCTGTTTAGGTACGAAGGAACCTTTTTTTAGAAAACTAATAAAATGAGAATAATTTATTATTATACACCAAGAGCCATTTTAATATTAAAGGTAGATTTTCTTTCTAGGTGAGATATCACTTGTACGAGAAGAAAAGGGCCCTGGTGACCTGTCCTACAGGTTTTCCCTAAACCTCCATCAAGCACCAGTCTCTCACAAGGATTTTAGGTCACTACAGTTCCTAGAAATACATATATATTAAGCCAACATGTACATAGACCTAATTATCATTGTGGAGAGAGAATAAATGAATTATATTATTATTATTATAAACCAACCCACAAAACTAAATGTATAAGTAAGGACCACGAGTTCATCGTTGTTGTATTAAAAATTAAAATCTTAAAAATTTGAGGCACGTCGTAAAAACATTAATTACATTACCTTTAATAAGTGGCAACACTGACAGTTAGTGGCTTCGTTTTCTGGGGTGAGGTGCGAGTTGCGTTTTTCTGATTATTTTGATTAATACTAACAATCTACAATGCTAAAATAGTGTAAAAACTTGGGAAGTGCTCAAATATGTGTCGTTTTAGTGGTTTTACAATTTATAGTTTGTTTGAAGTGTAGTGTCCAACATGTTTCGATGTATACCTTTGTTCAAATGTAATCGCCAAGTGGAATGTGTAGACAAGCGGCATTGCTCGTTGCCAAACGTACCTGAAGACATATTGCGATATTCCAGAAGTTTGGAGGAACTTTTTTTGGATGCTAATCACATACGAGATTTGCCTAAGGTAAATTACTGCTCTGTAACCTAAATGAAATGTTACTGTCAAGTTTTATCGTGGGCGTTCACCTTATCACTAAGGTGTAAATAACATGAATGTATTACCTTTTTAAGTTTTAAATCTATTTGAAATCAAGCCCGAAGCTTGTAAATATTTTCTCTACTCTCATTTTGTCTTGTAATTATTGATGGACATATTTAGCACTGTTTGTTTTTCGAAGCATTCCAACACAAATAACAGTACTTTAAATCTTTTAATGTCTTCAAAGAGTAGAAAAACACTCGGAGCTCAATCAGTAAAAATTTATACTTGTTCAATTATTATAGACATAAATTGGATTCTGTTACTTCTTTTATGTATTATTTAGTGTGTATTATGAGACATTTACAGGAGACCCTAGGACCTAGGTAATCCATGAGAACTAAGAAATTGTACCTATGGTATTTTGTAATTAATATGAGGCGTGATTTAAGTCCATAAAATAAATGGCCCAGTGACCCTACTTTCTGAAGCAACAGTTATGGGTACCATCCCATTCAGGTCACTATATGATAACCTACAATATGAAAACATTTGTGTTGTTCTATATCTGGGTGCTATAATTTATTGAACAAGATGTCTGAGCTGCCACCTTTGTTGATTCCAATACCTATAATACAGGTGTGTAAAGCTACTTACTTCAAAGTTGGGTCAATGTGATGTTCTCTGATAATTCCTCCTTGTGTTGTCTGTAATCCTATCCTAAGGTTTATTCCTCATTGCTGAGGCCCATGAAGATACCCTTGGATGAGCTTCTTCCTGATAATGTCTCGCCATCTGTTTCAATTTCTCTGATAAGTAATTATTTATTAAAAATTTGAGTGGGGAACATTTCATTTTACAATGAAAGTGAACAATAAAATATACAGATACACTCAAAGAAAGAACATTATATATGCCTCCAAAATACTTTTGTAAAAAGGACCTGAGGACTAAATGAGTAATTTCAAGTTGGTGTATTTTGCCTTTCAAGCAGTAGGTACAGAGATTAGTAGGGTCTTCTTTAGGTAGGGTAGGGATTACTAGGGAGACATAAGGAGGTCTTATTTTTAGTAGCTAGATATACCTAATGGCTTCCTTATGCCTGATGGAAAGCAAAAGAGAAACCCAAGTCACTGTGACAATGGGCAATTAACTGGTCAGTTGCCACCGCCATGCCGGCCCATCCATACCATGCCGCGAGCCGCCGGGTGGTTCACGCAAGAAACACGTCCCGGAGGTCATGTGGCAGCGGTATTTTATAGGGTGGAAGTCCTTACCCCGACGGGCGGCTCAATTCAAGTGAAGATTCGCTATCTCTTATCTTAATTGTCTTATTTCAAGACTAAGGGGCAGCGCAGACGACAGACTATCCGTGACGCACTTTTCAGTCTGTGATGCAATTATATGCAGTAACAAACACGATTTGCAAAAATCTGTCGCGGATATTTCACAGACTCAACACATCTTCGATCATTCTGTCGGCAGAGCTGTAGGGACCTAGATGCTCTTTTTAAATAAAGTCTCAGACGCAGACTCTATCGCACAAAAAGTCTGTCGTCTGTGCAGCCCCTAAATGTACAGTGTACCATACCAATTAATTTTTCATTTGTTTCAGAATTTCTTCAGGCTTCACCGACTACGAAGATTAGGGCTTAGTGATAATGAAATTCACAAACTTCCACCAGATATACAAAATTTTGAAAACTTAGTCGAGCTAGATGTTTCCCGCAATGGTAAGTACATTAAAATGTTTTTAGTCAATAGTAATTGTTTACAAGGAAAAACATACTCTCATACATATCTGATGCTAACTGTTGTATTATTTTATATTATTGATCAAATCACATGCAAGGTCATTACCGGCATGGTCGATAAACACACCAGAGTTTATTTATTTATCTTACATTACACTTCACCATTACAGAAATATATTCCAATTCGGTAGCGTAATCACTAATCTTAATCCTATCATATTATATTATAAATGCTTAAAACTAATTACAAACAATGTTTCCCGTGCGAATTCACTCATAGTACATGCGAAAATATCTATGTTTTTTGCGACCTCGTTGATGGTGTTAATGTGATGGCGTGGCCAGAATTGGCTAAGTAGGCATCACCATCATCATTGTTAAAATCCCTAGGTTTATTATTGTAACTGCAGATAAAATACTTTGACCTGTACTTTCCCTGACTATGGTTCCACAATTAGAGTTATCCTTATATGCAGGTTTCCTCATGGTGTTTTCCCTCTTCTTCACTGATTACAAACTATTGTCAGGTATTTGCATCTTCTCTACCTACATGAGACAATCTGTCACAAATTGCATACTATCAGGCGAATTACGATAATAATTAATAATCAAAAAACATTACAATTCCTAACTTAAATGTCGATTTTTCTCAACATTGTAAGCGTGATTACGAAACTAAATATTTTTGTTCTGAACTCAAACTTTTCAACACTTTTTTGTAACACGATACCTGATATTCATTTAACAATGGCGGGATTAATACTGTTACTTGTATTCTTTAAGAGGTTTCAAAAGTAAAAACAGGTAAGTGTGTGAGCATTCCTAAATTTGCCAAAAAGGCAATGCACCATACATGTCTCCAAAGAGCTCTGTATGCGATGTGCGTGCAAAACTACTGATACGTACGTCCGTCGCATATTCTCGCGTACATACCAGGTGTGGTAGGTAGCTAGTCGTAAATGGAACCAAAATTATTATTGCATTAACATTGTGTTACAACCAACCAAACTTTCTGATTAGACTGTGTGTATAAAATATTAATAAATAACCTTTTTAGTATAATAATAAATCATCTATTTTTCTGTAGTCTGTGCAAAACGCAGTTATTACCATTAACCGCGAAAATATAATTTATTAGTTATATTTTTACATGCCCAACATCGCAAACTTTAATTGAATGTTAGCTTTCTAAGTTTGATAATTGGCGTTTTCACCCAATTTAATCTTGGCATTTAACATTACATAATTACTATATGTTTTAATGAGTCCCTACATATTAATAGATGGGAATACCGACGTGATTCAGCGAGCAATGACGCAGTTACTTAATGACAATGCTTAGTGTTAAATTGGATTTTGGCTTAGAAAACTAATCTAGTGAAATTAGAAAACTCGCATATTCATTAACCACACGTTGCTTGAAAAATAGCTTTATTAGCTAAAAGTTTTTTTAGAATATGTTGCAGCTATGGTAGTAAAATTCATGCGTCTGTCGGATTAAATTAATTGGCGCCATAAATATAACCCGATTTTAAACCACAATGCGGTACATGAGCTATTTTGGCTTTATAGTTAGCCTGTTAATTGTCTGAATTGGCCTAATTGTCTGCTGAAAATATAAAGATATAGGTATAATCTCTATCTAGTATAGGGTAACCAGGCCATAAAATGCAAAGGCCGGACTGCGCACTATATGTATAAGGCCGGACATTTTGCTCTAAAAACCGGACATATTTTTTTTTATTGCCAAACATAATGTTTTTACAGATGGGCTGTTGAAAAAAGTATTTATACGTGATGTAAAGTGAGAATGAGATCGAAGATGGAGTGTGTGCCAGACGCAGAGCGCGCCAACAGTTTGCTCTCTTGTCCGCTCGGACGCTCGTCCGGCTATTGTCGTACGAATCGCCACTCTGACAAAAAGCCTGACAAAAGCCGGACAGGCCAAACACGTACATATTTGGCCGGACGCGGCCGCAAAAAGCCAAACATGTCCGGCTAAAGCCGGACACCTGGCAAGCATACTAGTATGATACAATATGATATTGTCTAGAGATATTATCTAGTAGGTATGAGACAATTACTGATCTACGACTAGACATCGCTTTGCTTGCAAGTGACCACAACAAGGATTGCGTCCGAATATTATGTTATCAAGCCCATAATGGATGGTACATATGGGTATACGATCTCCATTCTTATTTCTAGATCTCTCATTCTTAGTTCTCTAAGCACTTGTGATGAATACCAAATTACCAACTACCCAATATTAAAAAGGGAATATCAGAAAGCGCGCAGCAGTGTTTGTTTACCTGGGTACAAATAAAACCTACATAGTGGGTGATTAAGGGAAATCCCCCCATTGGGGAAGATGAACTACCAAGTAGATATTTAAAAAAAAACATCACACACAAATTTGGGTGAGATTGAAATCGGCGATTCCGGCCATGAACGTAGAATTTCAATCAAATGACCCGGCACCGAGCCAGTCAAGTTATCGTAATACATGCTCGAAGCCCTATATGCATAGTGTATAGTAATTCAGTGTGTGTTGGTTCTGTGGAGGACAGCAATTTGCAGTACGACGTACCAACATGAGGTTTCCGCCGACCTCGCTTCAAATGCGAATGCCTCACGCGGCTGCAAATCTCCGCTTAGCGCCTTCCCGTACTTACCGTTCGACGTGTTACTGCGCGATGCTTCACTTGAAATAAACATTTTCTTTATCGTCTGGAAGAAGCGTGGGTTTTTAAATGTCTTGTCGTAAAAAAAGGTAAAAGTAACAGAGGTGATTGATGGACATGATAAAACTTTAGCTTCTGTACCTGTCTCATGCGTAATTTACTTAAAATGATTTGTTTGATTATAAATAAATATAACGTAAACTTACCACTTAGATGCACCTAGTTACTTATTCTAAGAGACACTCTATTTAAATAAGATCAGATTAAGTAATATTTTTTGTAGTCAATTAATTTTAAATAAGTTATGCATGACTAGCTGTGCCAGCGGCGTCGCACGCGTGGATATTGCGTTTTATAAATAATAGACTTCATAAAATGGTACTTAAATTTTTGGTTAGACCTCTAGAAATACATTGGTAAAAACCGCATTTATTTCTATGCAGTAGTTTTAGCGTGATGTGCATTCAAACATACAGGTAAAAATTTCCCCCGTTTTCCCAACACTTCCCTTTACTGCTCTGCTCCTATTAATTGTAGCGTGATAAAAAGTATGCTGTAACCTGCCCAGGAGTATGAAGAATATTTGTACCAAGTTTCATTAAAATCCGATAGAATTCCTCTTTCGAACATTATAACTTCCGTCAGTGGCCACCAAAATTTAAAACGACTCCAAAATGACCCAAACCCCGTAAAGTATTTCGATGTGCTGTGGTCTAATCATAACTTAAAAACCTGATTTTGATAGGAATTAGACTTAATGAGAGTTAATTTAGTTGTAATTTTAATAATAAAATTAAAAAAACACAAATCTAGCAATAACAACTATATTTTTAATGTTGTTGCATTCACTTGTTACAGTAATGGTTTACGTAGAATGATCCGCGAATATAATAATAGGTATTCAACGCTTACAATATAAACCTATTTTTAATTTCACACGAATAAAGTGGTAAGAAGTTATTACTCCTAATAGAATAGACACCAAAAACTAACGAATACTGTCGCTATGCCTCGTTGCGCGGGCAGTTTTGATAGAAGGCTGCCGAGAAGAAAATGGTAATGTCACCATACGATAAAAACAATATTATTGTTATGCGGTATTACATATTTTTGAGGTTTTATCTATGAATTTTCCATTAAATTAATTTAGTTTTTAAATATTATGTACCATCAAAAATCTACTTTCAATTAAAGTTAAAAGCATTTATTTGAAAGTTATAGTTTTAGAGATATTCACCGATTTCGGTTTTTTGCTTCTCCTGAAAAATAGCAATTCTGCAATAACCGCTTTATTCGCCGGAGGGTGCGAATTATTGTCTGTCAATAAGGTCGATCGCTCTGAACGCATCAACAGCCAAATATTGAATGAAGCTAGCTCTCGGACCTCCCGCCTTTTTATACCCTACCGCCGCCGCGACCCGTGTCGAGCGCGGCAACCGTTACACAAAAATAATCCTTATAGCATGATTCAGTATTCACGTGCGACGGCGCGATGGCTTATTTCATGTATAAGTTTGGTGTTTCTATACCGATTTCTATGATTCTTTTTTTATTGAATAGGTAATAATGATAACTTTTTTAAATTAGGGATGAATGAGAGTATTATAAACGTAAGAGTAAACAAATATAATCAGAATGCTCCGAACTGCTAAGCTATCAGGAGTTACACGTGTTATTGTGAGTCAACCATAAAAGATAGACATATGCTGTTGCGGGATATTTTTTAGTCAATTTTATGTAAAATATTTCTGTCATACATAATTTCTATGTAACTTTAACCATTAAGGCTGCACACGCGACGGAAGCTTAAAAAATGGAGTAACTTCTCCCGTTTTCCCAACATTTCCCTTCACTACTCTGCTCCTATTGATCGTAGCGTAATGAAAAGTATACTATAACCTGCCCAGAAGTATGAAGAATAATTGTACCAAGTTTCGTTAAAATCCGTCGAGTAGTTTTTGTTTCTATAAGGAACATACAGACAGACAGACAGACAGACAGACAGACAGACAGACAGACAGACAGACAAAAATTTTACTGATTGCATTTTTGGCATCAGTATCGATCACTAATCACCCCCTGATAGTTATTTTGAAAATATATTTCATGTACAGAATTGACCTCTCTACAGATTTATTATAAGTATAGATACAGGTAAAGAATTTCAAATCCTACCATGAATTTCAGTGTATTTTTTACAGAGTACAGGATTTGTATTACCTACATACACTGCATTCTATAAGAACTACGTACATTCTCTAAAATTCGCAAGATTCTGCTGTGTTACAGATAGACAGCGGAAGCTATAAATACACGTCGAAAGATCTGTCAAAGATACATCCTACCTAATCTTTTATTATGTATGTTATAGTTATACCATTTGCTGTTTCCTCTGCTCGAAATTGCTACTGTTTTTAATTATTTTTATTTATTTATAGATGTCAAATCCAGGTCAAGGATCCGCGATTTGTCGACTAATCATAACGGGCTTGATTGTTGCACATAATTTGTGCGAACATGTAATAGTGTTGTAACGAGCGCGACATCAACTACGTGCATAATAATCTACTGTCCGGAGCAGCGCCTAGGGCTGCCAGGCGTCCGGAAAATGCCGGACACATCATGAGTATATCAAAGATCCTATAGAGCTGGGGTAGCCAACTTGAGTACACCTCTACTTTTTTATTTTCGTACCACTATGCGAACTATCAATTACGTACTTACTTCGAAATTTGAACTGAAACATTACTATTAGGTATTTAATATATACCTATCTGTTTTTCGATCGACTGTGTTGATAACCGCGATCAACCAGTCGATCACGATCGGCCGGATGACCATTCCTACTTCAAAGAAACTATCACTTTCGTGTTCGTCATCGCATTTAGGAACACGTAGTATAGTATAGCTCTATAGTTTTAAAGTGAGCCTGTAGGTTTTGATAAATCAATTTGAATGGACTTCTCACAGCACCTTCAGGGCAATATTGTGATCATGACAGCTATCACAGAACTGATATGATCAGTCATTGGAACGAAAAAAATCTATTGGACTTTTTAGGAGGCATTCATAAATTACGTTCAAAAGTAATGAAATTACATGTCGTGTTTATTTTATAAGTAAATGGGTAGCGCTTTTTTCCAAGTCGCTTAATGCGACGCCGACGTAAGAGAACATCGCGCGAACGCGCTCGCCCAACAGAAACCGATTCACTCTCGCTTTGAAAGTCTAGAAAATGTGGATGACCCCTTACTGATAGCAACCCTAACTAAACGCCTGTGCTGAACAGCTATTTGACACGTTTATTTATTTCGTGATAATGTTATTCAATTCACTGACGACCATTATAATGCTCTTCCATGAGACAATGACCATTCACTAATTGAACTGGCGCATGGTTATTGTTACTAGAAATGACTTTAGTACCTACAGGGTGTGGTGTATTTGCTAAAGTAGAAGTTATCCCGTTTAGAGACAATAAAATTGTAGTAATATTGGTGCCTACTACTCTGTTTTAATTCACCTATTAGGGTTCGTAAACTTTATTTAGACACCTGTATTACTCCGTAAAAGAGTTAATGCAATGGTTTGCCTTACGAAATCGATCGAAAGTAAACCGCGCATTTTTAGCTCAGTAATCGTTTGGGAAATATTTTTTTCAGTTCGTTGACCCTTCAGTAACAGGCAGTACCAAGATCAACCATAACAGTGCCATTCCATAGTTATCACTCTAGCTAATGTCTCGCCACAAATGACATTAACCCTGCAATAAAAGTATAAAGTAAATAAATATTACAGTGAACGTTGTATATTTTGCAGCGGTTCGGTATGGGTACCGTTTTAATGCCGACGGCGAGGTCTCCGAAAAGTCGTGTGGTGCAAGTGTAAATGGCTGCGTACTTAGTATGTTTGTGGCGACGCTATCGTTCGCTTCTCCACTTGCGTGAATTTCGATTTATCACCTCAAGCATCGGCCTTAGCACCGAAATCCATGACAAAGTACCAATGTCCTTTTTTCTAACCGTTGCTTGCAAATTATCTTTGAACTAACTTTGGGTGTGTATATTTGGCTGTTTACCCACCCTCGCTTCGTTCGGGTATTTGAGATTAATATTTCATTGGGTTTATACATATAAACCTTCCTCTTGGATAATTCTATCTATTAAAAAAACCGCATCATAATCCGTTGCGTAGTTTTAATCAAAGATGTATGACACGAAAAGCGACTTTGTTTTTTGCTATATCACTATGTAGGTAATAATCCATTTGAGTAGAATAGAATAGAATAGAAAAACGTATCCTCACTAACAGACTGTAGACGTCCACTACTGGATATAAACCTCCCCTAATTCATAGGCCGATTGGTAGACCGACCGCAGTAGTTAACCAGGTAAGCCCTGCCTGATATTCCCTTATACGTCTTTGACGACACCCGCGCAACGAAATGGGGTGATCCTATGTAGACGACTAGCTTATGTTCAACATTTATATCTGATGCTGACTGTACCAAGCTAAAAAAGTTTTAAGGATCGCTTCCATTAAAAGCTGTTCTAATATTAGCATGCTGATTAGCCCTTCATTGTGATTACGGCCACTTATGAATCACTACAACAGGGTTAGCGGAGCTCAGCGATTCGATTACACAGATGCGAGCGTCGTGATACGATCCTTGACACTTTGCAAATTAAATTAGTACTCGTTTAGTTTGTTTCGTCACAACCACCACGCCTTTCGCTACTAATGGCTCAAAGTTTCACTTTGATGGATGCCACATTGTGTCTCGGTTTAATTCGTTCATAATCATGTTATCTTGCCTTTGATCTCATTTTATTAAATTAGGCAACATCCTTGACTAGAAACTTTTGCAGAGTTCTGAAACCCTTTTGGAACTATTAATTATTATTAAGATTTAATGATGAAATATGTTTTTTCTCGTCTTGCACTAATAGTTGTTCTAGCAAAAGATCTTTATGCTCATTTTCCCTAATCATCTCATAATCATTTAGTCGTTAGTTTCATCTAAATTAGTCATGACTAATAAATTATTATAACAGTTAGTCTCAAAGCCTTCCCTAAATTCTGCTTTGGAGGCCTCTTTAGGCATGTTTATGGTGTGGTGAAAATGAGCATTACCTAGTTTCGTGTATTCTTTAGACATTACCAATGTCAATATACGGCATAAATAAATAAAACTGTTATATTGGAAAACTTGATAATCACTTTATTTTGACACTCGTAAAATATTAATGCTGCTACAAACAAACAGTTAGCATAGAACAATAGTATAATGGATAGACGCTCGTCGTTCTCGACTTACGCCGCTAACTCGTAGAACCGCTAGACCTGACGTCATCGGGTGCACATTGAGTATCATTGTACAAGAATGTGTTCTCACACTAGGAGGCTAACTAGAGGCAACGCTGAGTTAGCTAATTAATAGAACAGACTTTATTGAGCCGGGCAGGTGGGGCCGATATTCTGTGTCAAGGAATATTATGAATTAACAGTCCTATTTTAGGGACCAATACATGGTCTGATTGTTAATGTGAACCGGAAACCACTACTAGTCCTTCGTAGTCCTTAATCGTTACCATCATAATATTTTAGAAAGTAATCGTATGTCGTGATTTATTAATTGCAGTGTTCAATCAATAAATCAAGCATTTCATTTTAGCCGTCGCCGTCAAGTTTATTTTACAAATTGCTTTTATTACCAAATGATTTCAAGATATTAGAACTAACGAGATAATGCAAACTCCCGCGGATGATTCTCGTTAATTAAGCACGAACCCGGTAAATGGAGCGTAACTAGTCGTATAAGAACCATAAATAATACCCTTTGTCTCGAGACTTTCTTCTACCGTTTGTTATTAAGACATTTTCTAGTTGTTATTAGTTCAAGAGCCATGATTATGATCATCTAACATCGAATTTTTCGGGCAGTTGCGCGCTACGGAAGCCTTTTGACTTTCACTTCATTAGCTCATTTGACGAGGGTACGCTTTTACTAAATTGTAATACAATATGGAGGCACTTTGGGGCATCCTTTATATCCAATATTCCACTTGACAAATACTATACATCAAACTCATGTCTGCCTGTGAATGACACGCGGTCGCCGCCTGTTATTGTTAACTCCTGTAATGTAAAGCTTTTGTTATAATACTCTTTATGAAAATTATACTAACCGACAGTCATTTCCATTTTAATCGCATTAAACAAATGCAGGTACCATTTATTATCGCTTGCGATTTTGAGACATACATTTTACGGAGTGTGAATCGAATGTGATTGCACCTAGGTATGTGGATGAAGTAGATATTCCGTTGATCCCAACATCAGGTCGTGTTACACAAAAGGTATGTATGTGCACTCGTATCAACGTCGGTTCACAGTTAACCGGTCCGCTCTAAATTTAAAACAATGCAATGCAGCAGCTATTTCAACTTTACGAGATGCCATTTAGTCCCCGGATGGTGCAAATTTGTGTAATAGTAATTATTAAGACTCGTCAACAAAGTTATTGCAACGATGTACATATTAAATCAAATTACCTGTGTGTTCACTAATAATATGTTAATAGATTAGTCGGCAATTAATGTTATTTATGGGGTAGGGCAAAATGCAAAAAAGATATATTCTGTGCATAATTTAAACCATAAATACTTATTAGTAACCATTAAATATGATAATGTAGTATGATATACAATGAGAAAAAACCCGACCCCCAATTTTTACTTTCCTTTTGGAGTATGCGCCCCAATATAAAAATTGATTTAACAATACATAAATAGTCGGACATATTTTATTATATGTACCTATTTGCGAATTTTTATATAATACTAGACTTAAAATTGAAAATTATATTTCCTACATCAGTTAAAGGCTAGAAAATACTATCTTCTATAATTATATGTTCAATATTATAGTCATGGAAAGCATTTCCTATTGTAAAATGGTCGAGTTTCACTTCAATAGTTTAATAAAATCTTAACCAGCATCGTGCAACCGCAGATCGTTATTCAAAACACTTATATAATTAAGAATCAATTAGGCTTGTTGATTTTGGACATGTGGTTGTGATACTCTTTTACTCGACATTTTATTTTTAGGAACATTTGACTTTTGAGTTCAATTGCAATTTGTGGAATCCGAGTTTTATTTTCACTGGTTTTAAAAATAACATTATTTACGTTTGAGGCAATTCAATCGCACAATTTCATTGACTTGGCATTGCTCATGAAACTACTACATGGAAAGACGCAGATCGATTAATAGTATTTATGCTATGCATACCAGTGAAAGATGTCGTTAGACTTATTCAGCAAGTAAATCGATGAAGACGTCGAGGTTTTGCTTACTTTTCTGATTGAATTGGAAAGTTAAAGTCACATCGACCTGTTGTCTAGGACGCCCCGAGCTCGATCTCAGATTTGGCGGTCACCGGGGTCGGTCTGGGTGCTTCGGCGGCTGATCATTCGGCTGTTGAACCAGCCCATTGTCCTCGGCGCTCCCACGCAGCGCGCCTCGCGCCGCGTCGACCTGCTTACGACGATCCATGCCAGAGCACATCGCTCCCATGCATTCCACAATCTTTAATTGTTACTTACTACGGTTTACAGCCATAACCATAACAGTCACAGCAGCTCTAAACTCATATTTTTATTTAACAAAACGTTGCGTATACTCTCCCAATTTCGATCCGGATCACCAGACAGTGAGGTCATTCTCCGAACCGGTTTGGTTACATTATGTTATGTGTAGAGAATTTTAAATTTTGTTGTTGTTTATGCGTTAAACAAGTTATCGCAAAACGACATTATGTACTGTTAAAATACTGTATGTAACCGTTTAAAATTTCCTTGCAAACCAATATAGGATTGAAAATGAAATTGTGTATTTTTGTAACGGTAGGAATTTTTCTAATTGCGTTTTAGTGGAAAGCTATGGAAGTGAACTGCATTTTACCGTGGCTATTATTCTAATATAAGTAAGTTATAAACAAATTCTTTCTTTTTATGTTACTCAGTTTTATCGGGAATCTTGTAGTAATGAGGTGGGGCAGCAATGTGAACTATCAATCGTCTCGTTTGTTTATACCTCCCGTCTTAGCTCTTCGAACTTTATTTTATAACAAAAATGTTAACCGTCTTAACCCTGAATTCTATGCGATTCTTTAATCGTGTTTTTCAATATTCCCAATAAAAAGTTATTCCATAATTATGTTATTGCAGATAACTGTACCCCGTAGTTAGTAATTTCTGTAGCAATGGTTATCGAATAGAATACAGATATTTTATTGCTGTAGGTAAACTATTTAACCCAAAACAATACGCAATCGTTTATTCTTTTCGAATCGTTACTAAAAAAATTATGCTAGTGCTTTATTGAATTTTATCGGTAACTAACTGTGCTCGAGACTTCGTCCGCGTGGAATAGAGTTTCATCCTCTATTTTATCCCCTTGGGGGTAGAATTTATCAAAATCCTTTCTTAGCGGGTGCCTACGTCATAATACCCTACATGAGTAGTACACCTTGCATTCAAAAGTCAAAAGCAGTTCGCGAAATTTTAAATATATAGTAGGTAACTAAAGTGCCGTTGGATTTGTTAAAAGTCTGAATCAGGCGATTAAGTAATGTAACAATAGCATCTGTTGCACCAACTCCGACACGAATCCCATTTTACACTCGACTGAATTATATGTTTCGGACAAACGTCGAGATTTTAATTGTAACGTAATTGCTCTCAATTGAAGTTTCGGTGCTGCAGTTGACGATGTCACCACCACTTATCATCGAGACACATTCCATTGATTTAAAAACAATATTACCTATCTATAACCTAAATAATATCATTAGCTTAGTTGAAATCTAATTAATGCACATTGGCCACTATCATATTTCACATACGCATTTTAAAGCTTTTCCCGATAATTAAATAAGTGACGTCAATACCACTTAACGTACAGGATTCGATAAAGCTCAGTGAGGCGCGAGAATTGCAAATAGGATTTTCACCCGAGGATACCTATTGTGATGCGCCCATATCACTCTGGCCACGAGCGGCTGGATTTCATTAATGATTGGCTGCACTTTTTGCGTTCGTTCATGTTCATTTTCGATAAAAGTACCTACACTTCGTTGCCTGAATTATGGTTTAATTTTGCAATTCTTCATTAAAGTAATAGTAAAAATGAATTAAGTAAACAGTTTTATTGCACACTTTTTTGCCCTCTATACCTACTTGCTTTGCGAGAAATTGGCGATTTGCAAGAAAAGAAGCTTCTTTTCTCGCCAATCATTCGTCAATGGTTTTCCGGCGCATTCATTTATTTTGTTTTCATTGTTGGCAAGTGAAACAACATTATCTAAAATATTTTACGCTTTTCTTTTTTGGAATTCTGTCTAGACTTTGCGTGTTCATTTTCGTTTATTTTTGATTCATGCATAATTGAATTGGTCGTTTGCACAGGAAGTAAAGGTCTATAGTAGGTAGTATTATGTAATAGTGAATGTTAGGTCAGCACCGCATACTCCGCTTCAGTTCCCTCGTCGCTTTGTGCCCCGTACAACTCAATAACGCCATAATGGGATTCCACTCCGTGGCAAGCCACGCGAGACCGCTGCCTGACCGGCGACTATAACTTTTACTACAGTTCACATTAATAGCCCTTATCGTCCATCCATTGTTTGTGCAGCATGCGACCCATAAAACCTGTGCACTCTACAGTTAAAGGTTTACGACTAAAAGCAATGAGTACACCATCGCCATTCAATTCTACATAAATAACGTTACATGCACTCACTTTCGATATGTTGCTTGCTCCTTGGAGACTTTCAAGAAGTCGTGGCTACATCTTACATTATACATTATCAACCGGTCATCGGAATTGATTTAGCGTTGTGATTTTGATAAACCTTATAATTTTAGAAGAGATATTATATTTTCCATTGGACGTTGTCCTTTGCGGCAGGTGATGAGGCCACTGATCTGTAATCAATTTTGCCAATATCCCATTAGAGATATTTTTTCAATTGTTCTTAAAGAATATAAATACACATTGTCAGCAGTCCTTGTGAATGTTGTAGTTGTTGTTGAGCTAATCAAAGCGCGTTTTCTGTCTGTACGCAGAAAATTACGTGTTGACTAGAAAACAGCACGTACATGGCATTCAAATGACGCTGATTCACTTACTCGCCTGCGCTGCGCGTCACTCGGTTCTTTACTAACTAGACACGTAATAAAACTTTATGTGTATTGCCATTATGTTACTTAGAAATGACAAAATCAATTTGGGAAGGACATTAATTGTCAAGGAAAAATTGCATTTGGACCAAAGGCAATTTTTCCTGGTTGTTTTAAAATAACAATGTGGTCACTGACAAATTAAAAATAGTGTGAATCCCCTGATAAGGTCAGCAACGGTTTCTGGCGTCTTACTATCCTACTTACAAATTGTAGCAGGCATCTGAACGTATACACAATGCACGCAATGATTTCTGAAGCAGTCTGTGTTGTGATCACTTACTAAATAAAATTGTGTTATTTAATGGCCGCTGACTTTACCTAAATGGTTTTCAATTCAAAGTCAAGAGAGCTGTATTAGCGAATAAGATCCGGGCGGCCAATAAATCCGCATATAGCCAACTTTTAAGGTTTTTTTTACCGCCTTTTAAGAATACAAATCTAGAAGATTTTTAGCATATTCGTTCAGCAATGTAAAATCCCTCCGAAACGAATCGTAATCGGTCGAAATAACGGATCGTGAGTCGCGAACTGAGCATAATCGGTTTGCGTTGCGTTTTAGTTTTGAATTTTCTGTACTTTTGTTACCATCACCGACAGCATTGTTCGAAAAGTTCACAACGCTATTGCTTTCCAACTGACCTACTCGGTCACAATTGGCTGCATCATCATAATGAAATGTCTGCCCTCGTTGGATACGCCGATATGATATAATTTTTGTGGGACAATACCCATGATGGTTAGAATTTGCCCTTGTGTTTTTGATGTGATGGTGATTTATTTCGCTCAAAGCCATTACGTTGAAATTTTTAGCCCCTTGATGTTCGTCTTAATTATATGCCAATTTGGTAAATAAAAATACATAATTAATATGACCTACCTATAACTTGCTATTAATTTAGATTATTGATAGGTCGTCTTATTAATAAATAATCTACGGATATTATACATTTCCACATGAATTTCTGTTTCCACTAGATACAGACCTGTTGCACGAATAAGCTATAAATTACGTTGAGAACTATTTATTACGCGACGTCGTATTAATTTCAACAATTTGAACGTTTTGATTGCTTATAGGAAATGAGAGCACTTTGCATTCTAAGTTGGTGCCATAAATAAACAAACATTCAAGAACCGCTTCAAAGCCCAGCGGAAATTCTATTGCCTCAAGCTTAACTCTCTGAATAGCCGTGCATGCACCCTTCGTATAAACAAAGCGCCGCACTTAGAGACATATTCCACGTAGCCAAGTACCTCCTAAAATAGACACACTTACTGTACACATCGCCAGCATTCCTCTTTACGCTCTATGAAAAAAGTATTACATAAACCATAATGCTCTAAGTTTTTCAAATGTAGTTCAACTGAAAGGAAACCGAAGTACCGGAACTCGTTTGTTGCTGTAATAGCATGTATAGCATAGTGGATATTTTCGCTAAATACTACAAGTCAAACATAACAATGACTAAAGGTAGCGTAACCCAATCGCATCTTATCTTATCGTTCAATTTTACACTGCACAAACATTATCTTATGACCTGGTTCTTTGTTATAAACATCCAGGACCATGTACTCTTTCCTATATTTGGTCTATTAATTTAGCCCTTTGGTTCCTGAGGCTTGACAACTAAATGATGGTGACGCGCCCGTGGAATGTCCGTCCGCAAACCGGAAACGGAGCGGCACAACCGTTAGCATCGTGAAATTAGAAAACCGGTTTGATAATACTGCGTGTAATCGTTGTTTATATCATTGTATTTGACTTGATTGCCTAAAACATCGATAGCTAGAGGCTTGCATATTATAGATACCGCATTGGTATAGAAAACTTATCAGGTCTTTATCGAGAATTGCAAATGGAAGTTAAAATGTTACTTTTATTTTGTACATTAATATTGACGTCAACTGGATGAGTGTGGCTGCTGATCGAGCAGATTGAAGCGTTTTGGGAGAGACCTACGTCCAGCAGTGGACTACCGCAGGCTGATAATAATAAATGTTACTAAATGTATGTTTCTGCGATTTGGCTTACTATTATATGTTAAACGATGCTAGTACATTTACAAATGTCAAGGCTTTTCGATATGTCGAGACAATCGCACATTGACAAATCTTTTGACTGTGCTCAATGAAATGAATCTCATAAAACTTTTAATACTGACGCACGGTGTTTAATAGATTTATTTTTATCTTTCTCATAGTGGTTTCAATTGAAGCCAATGAACGTAATCTGCTTGCCCTCTTTTTATCAATACTCTCAATTTGTTAGATTATTATGCATATGTTACTACTATGGGTACTTTAGTTACCATACTATTGATCTTTGAATTACGATCAAATAAATATAAACAAGTCTTGACGTCAATTTGTTTTAATTTTGGATATTTTGGGATGTGGTTACCTAGTTACATTGGCCTTGTTCTCTCACGTCGTACAATGTTTT
Source organism: Conogethes punctiferalis (assembly GCA_031163375.1). Lineage (NCBI taxonomy): Eukaryota > Metazoa > Arthropoda > Insecta > Lepidoptera > Crambidae > Conogethes > Conogethes punctiferalis. Next base: position 11,237,271 of record CM062082.1, on the reverse strand, counting down.
GTTTAACGTCTCGAAACAATTGCAAATTATTTTCAGGACAGCAGTGTTTACGTGTCCATGTGCCAATTATGCTGTATCGACCTTCGGCGGCCCTTGTTGGGCGAGCAATGCGCTGCTACGTAATAGTACTCGTCTGGTTAACTGTGTCATAATTATGCCAGAACCACGAGTCAGCGCCGAATCCATGTAGGGTACTCAATGTCATACGATTCGAAATGACTCTGCCTGCAGTTAACGTGTATATTTTTTTTAATAATTTGGTGGAGACGTCCTGGCTCATGATTTTTAACCCGATTTCGAATATTTACCATCTTTAATTAAATCCTAATGGCCCATGGTTGCATTAAACAGTAACCAAATACCGGAATAAAACATAAATTATGATAAAAATATTAATGAATTAGCACTTGAATGACAGAAGAAGGTTATTCTTTTCGTACGCTTCCATGAATCGGTAACTTTTTTGATATTATTGTTCACTTCTTGTTGCCTAACAAACTATGCAGCTCAAGTACTCATTGGTGTATTGCATTATCCACTGACACTGTTTTTACGCTATCAGTTCCCTATTATTTGATATTACCTTCTACAATAGAGATTCCCAAACGTTTTTCTCATAGAATGCTTTAAAAAGAAACCTGATTCCGCTTGGCCATCTGCAGCTATATTTCTACCAAAGCTCTAATATGCTTACGAATTGTGAATCCCTTGATAAACACCAGGCAAATTTTTTGTCAAGCCTCTGTTGACCCCGTCAAGCCAACGTCGACTACCGTGGACAACTTTGGGAATTAATGTTCTATAAGTCAAACTAAGGAAGCACTATGTGCTGTGCAAGGTATCGTCTTTGGTGTCATCGGCTAAACAGAGATTTGAAAGGCGCGTTCCTCTCGATGCCTTGAATCGTTTAGGAATTTGGAATACTTCTTTTAGCTTGAGTAAACATAGTTTATACCTGTACTCTTATAAGAACGTTTTATTGTAGCAGTACATTTCTGGTAAATCATTCGTCACTAGGCGGTGCTGCAAAAATGCAACGTTCAAGGCCAAAGTTTTTGAGTTGGAGACAAATGCAATCTACATTTAATTTTTTGCATTCGTTGAATTTCTTTATTATTTGGTTCGTGGTTAAAAGGTAAAGTTTAATTATGGCTTGTTCCAGTGACCGATGGTAAACTTTTTTATTTTATTGTCATTGTCTAAGATACAATACATAGTTTACGATGTAGGTACGTCTTTATTTTTTCTGAAACCACAGTTTGTTACTTACTTTAATAGTTATAAATTGATCTTCTTGCGGTTTTACTCCTAATGACGATATGCCGTGACTGTTGTGTGAAACTATTTTACTACTTAATCCAAAATACGTTATTAACGCATTATTAAGCATTTACTTAAACTGCTTTTTCTAGTTCTAGTAAAAACAGAATAATTTATCTTGTAGTAACATGCGCGGGCACATGAACATAAAACTAGTGTCGCAAATGTTGGTTTTGTAACTCGAGTTTTTAAATTAACAACAGTGATTACACTGTATCGCTTTAATCGCCTTCAAAAACGTCAATAGAGGGCGGTTATTAACTATTATGTGTGCTGTCAGTTCTTACTCATTATCTCATTAATTCCATTAATGTCGTTTGAATATTCATTTATTTAAAACTTTACCCACCAATGAGTGGAAGATTAATGGGAAGACAAGATTTTCTCAAAAAACTTAGGCAATTATTCATCATTAGCCTATCGGAGTTCACTGCTGAACATAGGCCTCTCCAAATGTTCCCCACTTTGGGAAAACATGGAGGATTTGCCAAGATCCCCACGTCATAGGCCTGTGGTATTTTGCTACGCCTTCAATTACAATGCTTATACCGCTACCAGCACCAGTTGCCAGAACCTCGTCTGTTATTCAGCAGGATACACCACGGGCAGGTGAGGGTGGCTTGGAGCGAAAAGATGATGGGTCGCTCCCTTACATCCCATAAATCTATCTAAGATACTTATAGATTCAATTTCTAATAATATTCCTATTATTTGCAGATATTCCCGATATCCCGGAGGATATCAAGAAGCTGCGAGCTCTACAGATCGCGGACTTCAGCAGCAATCCGATCCCGCGGCTGCCGGCCGGATTCAGCCAGCTAAGAGCCCTGACCGTACTCGGCCTCAATGACATGTCATTGACCAGCTTGCCTAGTGACTTTGGCAGGTCAGTAACAGAAACAAACTCTAAAGCATTTTACAAATCCGACTAGGAAGTTGTGGCACATGGTTGACATAGACACGAGGGCATTACTGTGGAATCAAAATGTCAAAAATAGACGTCAAAAATGACGTCTTGTAGGAGGACGGGTATTAGTTCCGATTTCGGCCACGCGCCAAAACATCCTTTTCGGTCTATACCTATACGTGTTTCTTATTTGTTACTTGTTTAAGGCTACGCCTAGCCTATGAAAAATTGGTCTTTAGATTGGCTTTTTCGTACAATGTCTACTTCGTAAATTACCTATATTGGTTTATGCTCAATTTATGTGAACGCAAAGACGATGCGATGAAAGCTACATGGTTATTTTATATTTTTTAAACAGTAACACGGTCTCACGCAGCGAATAAGTTCAATTACTTATGTTCATTGGACATCGATAGCCAACATCACTTTCGCTTTAATATCATAATTAATTTTTATTTTCCTCTTGCTATATTTACAAATTTAATTAACATTTCTTAGTCTATTCCATACACGTGTTTTCATTATACTAAACCCTGAATCCCTTGTTTAAAAATTCACGAGCTTCTGAATATTGCTACTTTACCTTTGAATTTTAAATTATTCACCGTTCGCTCAAACCTTAGGTTGTATTAAGCGATGTAACTTTATGAATCAAGTTATGTTTTAATTTCTTCAAGTACTCCTACTTAATTGTGTCTGTATAATATTCAAGTTGGTGAAATCCATTCCGATGCCATACCAGATCATTTATAGTTATGATCATCGGTTCCGATAACATAGATAGACTGGAATAGTTCCGTCATGTATGTAGCCTTATATGAGTTGGCAATACTTCGCATACCTTTTTTTTTTTTTTTTTTGTTGCACCGGGGGAAAATGCATTTACGCATACCTGCTACTCGGGGACGCAGCAGGTTATGTGGGACTCACTCCGCCTCTAGATGGTAGCGAGACGGAGAATACCCACTAAAAAACCCCGGTCTTCACCGCCAATGCGCCTTGGGCGATGGTGACGTGGGATCTTGGTATAAACCATTACACCACGCCACCACCAGCGCTGTCTGCTAGGCAGATCCGGCCGGCCCCCCCACTTGGGGCAGCCTAGGGCTCAGGCAGAAGCCGTCGCCCTCCTCCAAGGACGGGATCCGTGCAAGGCAAGGGAGATGTCCCCACACCAACCCTCACTGGACCCCGTCGGGCGTGCAATCGCCACCGCACGGTGGATTTTTAGTGTGGTTTTCTCCACTTGGGCCTACCGGTAAAGGCAGGCCCCCTGGCCCCCGCCGAAACAGGGGTAACAGGTGGTTTGGTCTGTGGTTTGCTCCACTCGGGCCTACTGGTTAAGGTAGACCCCCTGGCCCTCGCCGAGAACGGCAAGGGTAACAGGTTGCGCGGTCGGTTGGTCAACGACCCGTCCGACGGTCACGAGAACCGAGCCGCCGGACCCGCCGCGCCGCGGCTGAAATGCGCCGCCCACCAAGTCTCGTCCGGGAAGAAGGCCGATGGCCTACAACACCCTCCGTCACGTCCGGGATACTACTCCGCCCATTAAGGGCCCAACAAAGCGCACAAGTGCGCGGCCAGGACAGCGTCCGCAGACCCGACAGACGCTGTCAACCGGCTCCTCCAAGGGGTAAGTCGGCAAGGGTCGCAGAAGATAGGGAGGACAGCAACGAAACACTGCGAGATCCCCCGAAGGGCACTCCTCTTCCTCTGCGACCATCGCCGACAAACCACGGCTGCCAAACAGCCCAACTGGTGCCATGCACCAACGCATCCCTTTATTATGCGACTTCACTACTACGCCGCCAATGCGGCCCAACCAGGCTGCGCGCCCACGTCGCGCAGCTGCGGACTATGGCCGCCCCGAGGCGAGACGAGCAAGCTCGTATCCACGAGCAAGCTCGTCTCCCTCATTGAGAATTAGCCGTCGGGTGGCAATCTCCTAAGAGATTACCACCCGCCGTTGCCCAGGGTGCGCCAGGACCCACTACTACCAATCCCCCGAAGGAGATTAGTAGCAGTTTGCCACTCGAGGAGGCTTCTCTTTGTTGCACCCCATACTTCGCATACCTGCAGTTTAAAATTGACCCAGGTTTTACATTTAAGTAAGACGTAAATTCGAAAAAGCTAAAGGTATGTTCATCGATTGTCAATACAATGGAGATCATGTGCTCACAAAACTTGTTATCCGTGAATTATGTAATGAGGTAAACCTCACTTGCCTTTGTTCAGCGGCAACGCAAGTCCACAACATGTTACGTTGGCGAGAGTTAAATAAATGCACGTCATGTTTTACGATTACATAAATCGAGTGGGGATCCTGTATCAATTGACCAAGCTTTGCTGAATACAGAGCACAGGCGAAAGCGAAAGTTCCCCTGGAAAGTTACAGACTGCTCCGAGCATACCTTTTATAGGCGTCTAGGCAAATATTGCCCATAGTGAACTGGAATTGTTTGTTCTTATTGTTGGTGCTAACCTATTTTCTATGCCGTGACCTCCCTATATTTTCATCGTTTCCTTTTATTTATATTTCATCTATATTTCTATTAAGCTTACATTTAATTGTAATAAACTTGTTTAAGTCTACTTTTGTTATTATTATCATCTTCATCTGATAGACATTTCAATCAAAAATTATACATAATACATTACATAATTAATTAGATTAATTCATATTTGAAATTATTCGTACATTTACCAAGGCCCTTTGCAATATTAATATCTTGTTTCCATTACACTCGAAAGTGTTTATTAATCCCACTTAAATTAACCGAAAACTTGATCAAAGCGCTTCGTAACTTAAGGTTTGACATTAAACAGAACATTAATTAAGTGTTACGTTGGGTGCGAAAATTTTCTCTCTATTAATACAATTTACATGTTATATTTGCTAGTGTAATCCGTCATGATTCTCTTTGTAAACTAAATTAATTTGGTAAAATTACCTATTTAGTTGGTACCTTGGAGTTTAAGTAAATTTGATAGTTATTTATGAGGAGATAATTCAAAATTATAGTATTGTAGTTATGTACCAAGTTTAAGTCTAGCGTTAATGCGGAATATGTACGAGATAAAGATATAGGGCATGTCAAACCGCACACGTGTTATCACATGCAACTGGTGAAGTAAACTTCCATGGATGTGAAACCTGCTTTACACTGTGTGTTATCTATCTCGCTATGCATTTCCCGGACCGTAGTTGTCATAGTCAAAAATGTTTACTTTATTTTGTCTTCTGCTTCAAAAGCGGAGGATTCTTATCAAAAGGCAACAAAAAAATAACTAAGGCAACTGTAAAAAAGTTAATTTTGGATTTAAATGTGTGTTAAATCGAACGTCTGTTAATCAGAAAATTAAGTGTGTTCTGTTCTTACTTGAACATAATTTCTGAACACGGGCCTAATGTATGTACGCAGTAAGGTGATTCATCGCGATGGTTTGTGTACAGTACAGCCGACGCTAAGTACTTTGACATCTGCTTAGGAATGCGGCTCAAGGCTTCAAACGTGAGCCATGCTTGTTATCAGTAAACAGTATTGTTTTCGTTTACGCAATATCTGAAGTTCTAAATCATTGAGAATTGTCTTCGCTAGGTACTTTTGATGGACATGGTTAGGTACACTGATATAAATAATTGTGACGCATAATAGCCTTTTATTAAAGGATAATTTGCCTCCCGACACAAACTCGCCCATAAATGCTATTGCCTTATAAAGTAACAATAACAAGGATTTCAACAACACTTGTTCTGGAAATTTGCAATGAGGTTATACAACATGCTCAAAATGATGCCAACTTTGTGGTTGGAAACATAACAGTGAAATGTTGACTTCACAGTATTAGGTATCTAAAATATCATTTCTCGAGCGTTTTGTTATATTCAACGAAATCTCACAAAAGTTGTTTGTTGATCAGTTTGCAAATTAAACGGTTTCTCTATTTCATGTTTCCACGAAATTCTGACCTTACACAACGAAATGCTTACAGCTTTTAATGTAGGTATTTCATTTCAAGTTTGTTTGAAGTGAGGAATGATCTTTAACATTTAAAGCACTCTTTTATATAATGATAAGCTAGGTCGTGAAAAGCAGGTCCCGATAACTAGTGATAAAACGTGTACATACTTATAGTATTAGCATTAACATACCAGTTTAAGAAAAGTTATGAGTAGTAATACTTAATGTTCCTAACCTAATGTAATTGTGACTGGAGGTCCAAGCAACATTCTCGTACAAATACTTTGTACTCTATATTAGTCGCAAAAACCTGAATTTCTGCATACATTTTGATGTCACATTCCTAACAGGATAATTTGTGCCGCTTACCGGCTAGCGAGACACCGTGGTTGCTGTAGAGATACATAATTATACATATTTGTAAATATAACGCTATGTTATTGTATTTTTAACGCATTATAATTATTACCTGTATTGATATTAGAAGTACCTACCTAAACTTTCTTTTCATGATTACATTTGGATAATTGATTAGTATTTACTATATCTTTTATACATTGTAGCTATTTGAAACTCAACATACAATGAAAATAAGATGGTAACTTGATATGATAAATGAATCATGACGGATCTTACGGTTCATTTATTTGTTAGTATTACGCATCGTCTATCGATTGAATGCCTTATTAGCATCTAAATAAATTCTGCAAACGGCCAAGTTTACCTTTTGGGTTTTGGGATCATTGGATCCCAAAACCCAAAAGGTAAACTTGGCCGTCCCGTGGGACTTTGCCTGGTGCATGATTTATCCAAAAAGACAAGCCGATATCTAATCTATTTATTTAATGTTTTCGATAAAATAATGCCGTTTCAAAAACCAGTTACGTTATATACTGTGTTATTAACATAATTTCAAAATGTTTACGAAACATTATAGTAGGGGAGCCCAAGGGGGGATTTCGGGAGTTACTAAAGCGCGGCAGATTAACATATAGGAAGATACCTTGTACCCGATTAAATACTTCCACCAAACATGAGTCCCGTAAATGCGGCCGCCCGTCAAGGATAAAGGATCAGATTAGTAAAAAAAAGTTGATCATCAGAAATTCTTGAGCGCGTCAGATTAAGGTAGGTGAGTTACATGCTTAAAAGTATATATTCCACTAATCTGACAATTTCCGATTGTCGTTAAGAAGTAGGTGGGTTACAAACTTGTAAAAAAAAACGTCATCTCGACTTTCTCGAGCGTGGCTAAATTTTTTTTTATTTTGAAGGAAATAATTCAACGTTCACAAAAAATATATAATCTGACGATTTCCATAAGCCGAAGTAAGGAAAACTAATTAATAATGTTTAATGCGTGCAGCTACGTAATCCCTGTATTCCCCACTCCGCGTTTCTATTCCTCTCTCACTTTTTCTCTATGTATGACTCTCTCACTCCGTCCCCACTCTGAGAATGAAATCGAGCCAGAAGAGGAAGATGATTCTACCGACGAAGATGACGATTGAAAAAAATTTACAAAAAAACTTATATTGTTTATTATTTTTTTATAAATAAAATTATTGTACTTTAAAAAGTATAGACTGTTTTATTTGCATGCTATTTTTTCATCTTTTCAATTTGGTAAGTTAAAAGATTTGAAAAAATAAAAAAAAAAATTTCAATTGTCAGATTAGGCGAATCCCTCTAGATAATCGTCAGATTATGAGACAGCACGTCTAGGGTATATAGATGAACCATATATATCTTAATCTGACGCGCTCGAGTATTTCAAAATGGCGATTTTTTTTTACACAGTTTAAAAATGGCCGCGAGTTTGGGTCACATCCAAATCGTCAGATTATTATATAAGAGCTTTTTTTAGGTTCACTTAACACCCCCTTAGAAAATCTGACGCGCTCGATTAAGTTTTTTTTTTTATCGATTTCAACCCTTACGTATGACTACCCCCATCATGGAAACAATCAGATTAACATACGTACATTTTCCAAAATACGTAAAACATTGATGCTATCAATATCTGACGCGCTCCAGTATATCCATGCATCGGTTTTTTTTTACATTTTTGAAAATTTATAGCCGCTCCCCCCACCAATGAAAGTCTAATTATCTAAGCTTCACAATCGAATAGGTCTCTATGATGCTCGAGTAAATCCCGATTTAGCATCCCGGGCTCCCCTACTATTAAGCAGGTTAGGCACTACATTACTATTAGTATTAATTCCTAGTGTGTAGCGGCCACAGATATTCTTTATTGCACAAAAAATGAAAATATGTAGGTACTGATCACAGTAATTGTCGTATTTCCTAGTCGATCTTATCGCTAGTAAGCGATACCAGACAACCTTTAGGTAGAGGAAATGTATTTATCTAAAGAGTGTCATATTTTAATTTAGCCCTGACCTGTAGAATTAGACAATAGCGCTCGTGTAGTGGTAGCGGGATAGTGTTGGTTTTCAAATTATTTAACTAACACTATTTAATAACTAAACCTTGGCACAATTGTACATGATACCCCGTATAGTTCATAGGTATTTCCGAAACATGGATGAAATCAAATTAAAAACCTACATTTTGCTCTTAATTGCGGCTGCCGGTGATAGGTTGACCTAATTACATTCGATTATTACCGTGCTCGACAGCAACGGCGTTCAGGTGCATGTAAAGTTTGCACATTTCAGTTATTTAATCTAGAACATCTGATGTGCCGTTAACTCTTTGTTGTTATAAGGTATCCTTGTATAGTATTTATACAAAACTAAAAATAATACAACTGTATCTATATAATAAACTTGTCAAATACAGTGAGATAAATGAAATTTTTAACATCCGGGGTGTATTGAACCTGCTAGCTTTCTTTTCCTGAATGACTACGATGATAACCAAGGCGGCCTTATCGTCATAATCGGACTGTTGGGAGAGCGGAAGAATCACACTCACCCCTAGAAGCTGCTAACTTTAACCTGCTGTATTTTTTATACGGCTTGGCGTTCGTCACACTCGTATGAATCGATATTATACATAATTACATTTCATTTAATTTGACAGTTCTCATTTTCTGACGAACATTTTGCGAATTGATTTAAAAGAGGCATATAATGCAACACATATCTTTTATAACTTACATTTTCAATCTTTGTCGTAAAACTTTGATGTACGGTCTGCTCAAAATACTGTTGTATTTTTGCCTGGTAATGACATTTGTCATAATATCTCACCTTGCATCGGTGCAATGGGCGGTTATGGTAGGAGGTTGTTGTCTTTTTCATAGTAATTCTATTGTGTTTCCACCTCGTTGACTTGTCTCATCAAATTATTATGTCACAGTCGCTGAAGGTTATGACCGTTTTGTAAATATGATTGCACCACAAACTTCCCTTTTGCAAAAACTGGCTTTGTTAATTAATTTTTTTTTTTGTGTTTCAGTTTGGTGTCTCTTCAGTCATTGGAGTTGAGGGAAAATCTTCTTAAGTCGTTGCCTGAATCCTTGAAAAATCTTACGAGACTAGAGAGGTTGGACTTAGGAGACAATGAAATAGAGGAGTTGGTAAGATCAAAAAAATTATATTCTTGTTAAAAAATAAGCATTGATATTTTTGATAACTGTTTCTTTTAATGAAATTTCCATCAACAGCCCGGATTCATTGGTGAGCTGCCAGCTTTAGAAGAATTATGGCTCGACCACAACAAACTACAATACCTACCTCCAGAAATCGGTAACCTCAAAGCGCTGACATGTCTAGATGTCAGCGAGAATAAGCTAGAGAAACTTCCAGAAGAGATCGGGGGTCTCACCTCTCTCACCGACCTGCATCTGTCACAAAATATGTTGGAAACAGTACCAAACGGTACCGGGGACTTATCAAAGTTAGCTATATTGAAGTTGGACCAAAATAGATTACATACGTTAAATGATAATGTAGGAAGGTTAGTATACTGCTCATATCTCTAATACGAACATAACTTGGTTTGTTTATCTTTCCCTATTTTAGATACTAATGACCCTGTATACGGTTTCCAGGTGTACAAATCTACAAGAGCTTATATTAACGGAGAATTTTTTAATGGAGCTGCCTACGTCGATAGGGAATCTCAATGAGTTGACAGTACTGAATGTAGATAGAAACTCTTTGGGTGAAATACCGTTAGAAATTGGGAATATGACATTGTTGGGTGTACTAAGTTTAAGAGACAACAAGCTTACGAGACTGCCGAACGAATTGGGAAATTGTAAATCGCTACATGTTTTAGATGTCAGCGGAAATCGGTAAGCAAATATATTATAAGATTATAACATATTCTTAATATTACTTCGTCTTTTGTTTATGAACCTCTTATAACACAGCAGAGAAGGCACATGCTCGCAACATGTATCAATTAATAACTTATGCCTTACTCCACCGTACACTGTTCAAGAAATCTTGTAGCTTCGTAGCCTAATTAGCCTTACAAGTTTACATACATGGCACTTAATCGAGATTCTTGCTTTAAATATATCCCTAAACTCCTAATTACATGGGAAACATGATCAAGTTAATTTCATTATGTTTCCCAGAAGTTTAGCAATCAACCTTGTTTGTGATCAGTAATCACAAAAGCTTTTATGGGTTCTGTTTAGGAGCGTATCTTTACTATATTTATTGTTATTACTGCTTCATACAGTGATTTACAAGTAGGTAAATAAGTTGTAACAATAATAAAATGACCTGCTTACACTCATTTACATTACATAAAAGTTAACCTGGATTAAAACATATAGAGCCTAATAGATTTTCATCCCCTATCTGCTCAAATTAGGCCTTTTCTTAACGACTATTCACAATTGCGAAGCTCTTGAAAATGTTTCGGAGAACTGTCGAATTTGAATGAACTAGAATTGACAATCTTTTCGCTTGGATCTCTCTCTAACTTTTGGCAGAGAACTTTCCGAACGTATTTGTGAATATCCATGCTAGTCTGTTGACTTCAGAAAGGCTCCTTTTTTGTGATGGTTATCATTAGGTACTAATATTTCAGGGAAAATTCCTAGTTTGAGGTGGTTGATGTGACAATGCAATATGTAAGAATACATATTTAAAGAGACGTTACTTGTCTATTACAGGTTACAGTACTTACCATATACATTAGTTAATTTGGAATTGAAAGCGGTGTGGTTGTCAGAAAATCAGGCTCAGCCGTTGCTGACCTTTCAAACAGATAGAGATGAAACGACTGGAGAAAATGTTCTGACTTGCTTCCTTCTACCACAGCTGAGTTACACGCAACAACCAGGTAATGAAGACTTTATCTCATTCTGTTGCTTTTGGTGTTTTATTGATGGTTCTTGTACACTGAAAGCCTGTATAAGTGTCGAACGAGGTTTATATAGTGCGATTCATCCGCCCGCCATGCAAATGACAGCCTCTTTACTTTCGATTTGGGGCATCATGGCAACCTGTTGGATTCACTGTCTATATTTGCACGTTTGATTTCCGCACCTCGGCCGCACGGCGGAAATCGTTCTGTGTAAACCTCGTTTGCTGCTCGTCACGTACTGAGTTTGATAGGAAAGTAATTTATTTGAACATTTACAATCAAACACAGTGCCCCATGTGCCTGATAGATTCAAAATTTAAAGTTAATATGGATATTTCAGTACTCGCTACGCACTGTTTCTTTCATTGAATTTAATTTATCAGATTAATTAATAAGGTATATGCGTCTACATATATGGAATGCATATAGAAGTATTATTGCTTTAATTGTTTAATACAAACCCTTTGAATCTTCGCTTAAGGAAGAATTATTTTATTGCAAACTGATCTTAGTTGACTTTGTTCTTATGACTGAATTTGATAAATGAGTAGGTAATAGAATGAACGACAATGTAATTTTAAATTACGTTACGGTAGTAGTGTTATCAATATCTTGATGTTGTCTTGTCATATTTACTTACTTTTATCGTTGAATTGTGAGATGGTGTAAATTGTTGCCCTTGTGAATGCTTCTTGTGCTTTTACTTTAATTCTGCTATCTACAGTGGTCGTTCACAATTTGAAATGCGTATATGCAAAATGTTTTAACAGTAAATGACTGGCTATTGAACATAATATCATTGATATTATCAAGCCTGGATTATGGTTATTTGATGTATAATATACGTTTATCCTATATGCCTTTTTTCCGTAAAAACCTTGTTTTGAGCATGTCGCAGTATCAGTATTCACTGAACTTAGAATGAAATATGTCCATATTAAAATTAATAACGCAAGACATGCCACGTTGGGCCACACAACGCCATCTATTCCCAAACTAAGCCGAAGCTTGTACTATGGGTCCTTAACTATACTGATAAACATAATTTGATACTTTAAAGAATAATTAAGGCCACCCTATTTTAAAGGGAAATTGTTGTAAGCGACCATTGTAGTATTGTTGTTTTGTTTTTGCCGTGTAAATACTAAAAGCCACTTTTGACACTTACCACACGTCAAATAGAGCTGGATCACACAGAGGTCGGCAGTGGAAACTGGTTCAGGGATCACAGATTTATGTCACGATCGCAAGAGCTAGATAATATAAGAGGTAAGGTTCACATCTGTACATTATTCTCAAATGGGGTCATAAAACAGCTTAATGAAAATTATTTAGTCATATTTTTCATGAAATCATTTGGTGAAACTCAAATCTTTGAGACCCATGATTAAATAAAATTTAAGATTGTTTCTCTCCAAACATGCGATTGCATGCAATTCTTACTTAATTGAACATCGTGTGAAAAACAGAATAATACACAATTCACAGGTACCTGCCGCGTGGGTATCTTATCAATCGAAAGTATTAATATGTGTACAGTAAGCGCAAATTGAAGCTACACGTAGTATGTCGCCGTGTGCTGCTCATCTTAGAGCTCCAGCGGTATAAAGCCTTAGTGTCTATTTTAATATGTCGCTTACTGTACCTCCTTATTTAACTTGTTTCATTATGTTTTGAAAGGTAAATAAACGATTATTTGTTTTTATGGCAACTTTTTGTAGTAGATTATTATCTTGGAATGAAATTAGTTTTATGACCCTTCCTTTTCAAATTATTTATTATTATCATGTGCAATTATTTGAAATTTAGTAGGGATTGTGAATTTTTATAAAACCCAAAAATATCAAAACAAAAATAGTGTTATCAATACAGTAGACACAAACTTGGTAGTGTTGAAAAAATTATTAAAAGAAATAAAATCATTGGTATTCAATGTAATCAAATACATTTCCCTGACTAAATTTCTAATAATTTATTGGTAGCTTTTGGCTTAAGTTATTTTCTTTATTATGCGCAATGTCGCTTCACTTGAAACACCTGTATAAAATGCACAATTTAGCGGTGATACATGATCATCATGGTAATAAAAAGCGAAAAACACACCAAATTAAACCATGCAGATAGACATAATTGTCTGATTATTATCATCGTCATCCCTTCAATGTGATTAGGATACTTACATGTTGTTTGGAAGCGGTTTGCAGTGTTTTGAGCTGTTTTATTGCTTATCTATCAAAAGGTTGAATCATACCGTAACTATAACTGTTAAGCGTAAAAGCTCTTATTGGTATCTTTGAGTAATTCAGTAAATAACAAGCAATAGGATCACGTTTTCGTCGTGACGCCCGTATGTTTCAACCTTTAAGTCTCATGTCCATGCCTGGTATCTTAAATGTCCGTGTTCATTGTTTATGCGTCTATGTGTGCCTGTCCAATCTTAATCTAATGTCCATTTAATTTGTTTTTAAATTACAGAAATAACTATTGAACTTGCATTTCCGTTAACTTATTCTTCCTTGAATATAATTTTTTTGCAACCGTTATAAAATAACTCATCAAACCGATTATGTTGGCGTTATCGAATGACATAAATATTGCAACGATAATAGACATTAACGATAAAGAGCATACGAAAAATGACGTAATTTATTGTAACGTAATAATATCAAGATGCTCTGTTTAGTACAATAACGCCGAAATATAAATGTTGCTACCTTTTGAAAGGGTAGGTTAGGTTCGATACCCCAGCCCCTGTTGGTTATTGTACGCCGTGATAAAACAGTAACATATTATGGAAAGAATTTAGAGCACATTAAGTCAAAAACTGAAAGTCCCCCAGAACTGTGTTTTGATAATTGACTATAATCATTAATATTCATATTGATTTTATGTTTTTAATGCTATGTATGATAACAGAATCGACTATATCCCGGGACCGTGATTCCGACAACGATGACTGGGAAGAGAAGGAAGCGTCGCGAACCCATTCTGTTAAGTTCACCGAGGACGTCCCCGAAATGAGAGAGGTGAGCATGTGTTGCTGCTTTAACATATTCCACTGTAGTAATAAATACACGTACGTCACACCGAGGAGTAGATTTAGGCAAGCTTACAAAACGCTAAACTACGAAAGCTTACACAACGTTGGCAATAATTTTAGAGAAGGTGGCAGGGTGATAAGGGCTTGGTTCGGTCGCAATGTAAGCGATAGATTTTCAATGCACAGAGCCTACTTGACGTTAAGTACAATACTTGTAGCTTTGGAATAAAAATTACACGAATATTTTTCTATATTTTATACTTATTGAGATTAAGATTCGCATGTTTTAAACATATAAAACTTGTATAATTAAGAACTTTACTTAAATCCGTCTCAGCAATATGGTTGTATTAAGGTTACGAAATGTTTGTTATTATAATTTCTTAGTTTCTCTGTAACTTCAGTATTATTTTTTAGCTCTAAGATGGTTTCTGTTTTTATTTATTTATTTATGCAATTTTAATAAAATGTATATTTTGTTAATTTTATGTTTTATTTATGGTTGCATGTATTTTATGTTATATGTGTGTTTCATGCATTTATTTTAACTAAAATCTTGTATAAATACCCAGAATTATTGAAAATGAAGAGGCCACTTAACCGTATAGGCAAATAATTAAAGTATTCTTATTAACGGAAAAATGAGATTGATAATAGAATTTCAGGTAATGTCTTTAAAGAGTTTACTTATGTATAAGCAAGAAGACTTAATTATATAAGTAGGAACATTTTAAATTGCAAGATTTCAACTACGCACTAGTTTTGATGATGATAATGTAAATATTGTGTGCAGTTAACGTGTTCAATGTTATAATATACATTTGTATTAACACCGTTTTAACCCACGAGGCAAAAAGCAAATAAACAAATCAATCATCTCATCATTTGGCTGTGATACTTTAGGAATGAAGATTTTCTGCATATTGCTAGTGTTTTTATTTTGGATTCTATGAATATAAATACTTGCTTTGATAAATATGGGAAATGGTAAATAAGAAAAGGCACAAAATGATGTCTTTATTATTGTATTCAGATTATAATTTATTTATTTTTAAAAAAGATCATTATTTGGAAGGCTGGCGGCGACTGCGTTCCTGGAAACAAAAACGTGTTTGATTTAAGGTGACGTCGATTTTGGAGGACGACGAAGATGCGACTCCGACTGATCATTTCTCCGCACCGCAGTCGATGCTCGGCCTCCGGCGTCCTATTAACGTAGTCCGCAAGCTAGTCACTACGCAACGGAGGAGCTCGCTACAACGGCTCTCCTCCTCTATAACTAACCTCGCGGAGGTATGCGGCAAGCGGCAACGCCTTTTGTGGGGTGCAATCACAAACGTCTATTTAACAATATTTTTTTACTTTGGAACAATTTTATCAAGAATAGGCTAGAGAGTAGAGAGTGATGTTGTTTTGACTGGAGGAATTTATGAAGTTCATAGTAGTATTGTTGAATATTACAAAAATATGTTCTTTTGTTTTAACTCCGCTTCTACTTTCCTGGTATTGCTGTTAACTTATGTACTTCCCTGGTACTCCTAATTGAGCCCTCTGCCGAATACACAGTATCTGAAAGTAGAGAAAGAACAATGTAGTATATTCTAAAGTATATTTATGTCACGCCTTTTTCTTCAAGTGTTACGCAGTCCTTACCTACGAATTTGTTGAACATGTTTTTTTAACAACCTGAAATACATATGACGTCAAATTCTATTACTATGTACCTACCTATATGGTGGGTGTGTAAAAATCTGTTTTGTTATAAATTTATATTATAGTTTTATGTCCAAGCTTAAAGCGCTAAACCTGAGATAAATAATATCTCTTAGATATAAAATGCCGAAAATTGTGATTGCACTCTAACAAATAAATATGCGCTATCCGCCTCCAAAACCTCAATTCTCCTTAATGTCATAGAAGTGACTTGTGAAACTAGATCCAGTATTATTTTTTGCTGAAAGTAGCCTAGAATAGTTAAAACATAATAATTTTATGCATTTCAAAATCTGCTCTGCAATTCACAATATGCAACATTTCCGACCTGCATTACATAGTATGAATCTATACCTTACTTACTGTACCTCTTTCGAAAAACAACTAAACACTTATTCCCAGCATTCGATGTATTCAGACTTGTAACTCTTGTAGGTTTGTGATTCTCGTTTTAACCATTCTGTACCAAAAGAACTGTTATTGCGTAATTTTCTTCGTATACATTAGTTTCTGTTACACCACACAGCACCATGTTTGAACTGCACTTATATAGATTAGCTTGTATCACAGACGTCGTACTGTCGCGAGCGAGTGGCTTCGTGTGATATCATATCCTGTGATTCACATCGGCGCACCTAATTTGTTAAATGATGGGTCTAGGTCAAATGGAAATTAACATTTTTGATGGTCTATATTTGTACAACTTCATATTGCGCCACCAGGAGACACTAGACAACATTTACTACATAAGATAAACTAATTTATGCTTTAAAAGCTTAATTAAATATTTGTTTTAGTAGTTTCTTAATGTCTCAGCACTTAGTGCTCCAATTTAATAGGATAACAATAATTAATACTAGGCATAGTTATTTGCTTGTAATTGATGTTTAGTAACTTCATAATCTTTAAACGCTATATCAATATGCCGAAACATAATATATAAATAAGTGTTATAAATTTCACTCACTTGTGTTGTAATAAAAATATGATCCAATCTATCCTACTATTATATTTGTTTAGATTATTAACTTAATCATTAAATTTATTATAATTCTTGCTTAGATAGTTACTATTACACACGTAACAATTTTATCGTCCATTTTATGTATTTAGTTTCTTTTTTAATTAGCATGGCATGCTTGAGTATATTATAATGATATAAATACTACTGCTGTAAAATACTATAAACAGTCAAACGACCAGACCAACCTGGACAAAAGTTTTAAATTATCTGCACCCTTATTCACAGCACCTTGGAAACTGCTTTTTTACTGTAAAATAGTTTAGTGTAGACATAAACAAACCATAGTTTCAGATTTATTTCCGAAGAGTTGTGAATATGAAGGCCGATTTTCAATATTTAAGCATTGTGGTTATAGACCGCAATATTGATTGTAATTAATTGACGTGTCTTTGACTGGACCCTAATATTAATAAGCATAGTTATACTATCTCATTGTTTCTTACAACAGCATATTATTAAGGTTTAATCACATAAAGGTTTTAATGCATTCCTGTCATTGCAGACACCATTCGTGCGGCAGAACACTCCTCACCCCAAGGAGCTGAAGGCGAAGGCGCACAAGTTGCTCGGCCGCTCACCAGAGGGCGCCGCGGTGCCGGCCAGCGACCCGCCCACCGCTAACGGCCTACCGTTGTCACCGCCCGAAGCGCCTATTAAGACTGTTGAGATTTTAGAAGTAAGTGTTGTAAAAAATAATTCTTTTTAGACCTTCAGCTTCATTTTAATGATTCAAAAATTTTTTTTAATGAAACAGGTGTAAAATTTTTCTTTTTTATAACGTAAATAACCGGCAATTCACCCCACATCTGATTTTAAATACGTTTTACAAAACACAAACAAAAAAATATCAATTCTTTATTGAAGAACTGGTGAAGTTTCTTAGCTTCATCGCCAGATGGAGCTAAGTGTTATGTAGTTTACCACGCCACACAGTACATTTCTTTTCCCAAAGAGCCAATGCTTGCGGCCCACAGCCGCCCAGTAGGGCGAAGACCCCGGATAGATAGATATTTTATTAAGAGGAATAATTTTATTTCATTACTAGCCTTTGTAGGCTGATGATGATGCCTAACCTTTATTGCAATTACGCTTGGATATTGCCAACAGCCCAAAACAGGACCTAGATCTATCTCCATCCATAGATATCTACCACCATAATACCATTTTAAAACCACCGAAATAAATCCGACTTAACACGAGTCGAAAAGACAACTATAGATTTTGTCTCGTTTACTACTTTTTTGTACATAGGCAGTGCACAATAATACGCAACCGCACCAAGAGATGATGAAGGAAGACGAAAGCGACACGCCGACTGCGGCGGACAGGGAATCCTCCGAAGGCGAGAACGACGAAAACGACGACTCTGACGAGTTAGAGGTGAGTTTGGAATGCTTTACATTCGTCATTTGTTACATTAAGGTGGTTCTCCACTAACGAAAATGTCGACTTTTGTCTCCACTGTGGTGGACAACAGCTCAAAACTTTGTGTAAAGGTAGTTCCTCCCTCACCAAGATAGTTGTTAACACGCATTGGCGACATATAAGCTAGCATTTTTTGGTTCGTAGAGAGCAACTTAAAATAGGTACCTATATTGTGTTTTATTTTTATTGGGGTATGAGTGTGAGGAGTTTACAAAATTGGCTCACAAAGTCCCTAATGTGAGTTTTACTCCATTAAATCGCTGATATTAGGGCCGGAAGCATACATTTGCATGGAGAAAAATTTAATATACAGAGTCACTTCTCGTGTTGTGGGTCTTCTTAAAAGATTCCTGTCAATACATGCATTTTTTTTATTTATTTAAAAGTTCAATTCCCTCTGGAGGAATACTCAGACTCACTCACCAATGACTGCAATTAAATACAGAGAAAACCTCACACTAGTTACACGGAATGTTAGAATGTTGAGTGATATTTTCATAATATTGGGGTTGTTTCGATCTAGGTCTGAACCTAGTCTTTTTTTCCGATCGAGTAATGATAACCGCATGGGTTATGTTTTGTAAATTCTACTATTGATTCTTGTATTAATTTTTTTGGAACATGACTTAATTGCTTTGGTTTTTATTTATGGAATATTATTGCCTGCATAAGTTTAAATTATTTATTTTATTATAATTGATTGAGAATATCGTTTAGTTTATCAAGTGCATATTTCTTTTAATACGACATTGTTATTTACTTAATCGGAGAAAAAGATAATATATCCGTTTTACTATTCTATTTTTACTCCAATTTATTACTCGCATCAATATTTTACTCGAATTTAACGTTACGCCTGCATAAAACAACTTTCTTTTGCTTGATTTAATTTTATGATTAATATACCTACTTCAAACTAACTTAACTTTGTTCATTGGAGCACTTTTGAAGATAACATATTTTTACCTATGCTGTAACGGTTTAAAGCTTTGCCCTAATTTTCAAATAAACACGTCAACGTACGTGTTTCTTGTATTGTGATAGGATTCGATACACTTCAGCGGTGCTCGTAATGACTTTCTCTAGAAATTATACTAATAATAACTCAGAGGAAACTATTTGTAACAAAATTAACTGTATTTTATAATTTAGAGAATTGGTATGGTATATTTTAACTTTTCTGACTAGATGAAACTGATACTAACTTTTTGCAAAGAAAAACTTAACTTAAACGAACAGTTATTTCTGGCATCTTATTTTTATGATATCACGTTTAAGAGGACGACAAATTAATTTTTTCAAAGCATAAAATCACAGTATAAGAATAAGTAAGACATAATATGTACGTACATGTTGCTGGACATTAGGACATTAAATACTTACAATTTTTTAGATTTTAGTTGTCAATCAAATAATTCAGAGCAAGTATAGTTTTTGCTACACACAAAAGTGTAACTGTGAATAGTTGTTATATTAATTAAATTTAAATAAAGTGCCAGGAACTAAGAAGTAATAATGGTAATTATACAAACAGGTTCATATTAAAATTTTGAGCTGTGAACCGTAAAAAGTTGATTTGAGTCACGTACTGTGAGAACCATTGTTATCATTCTTTGAGAATGAGCCAGCGATTTGTGAAAACGTGAACCTATTCAAACTCAAACGAATTCGAGCTACTGACTAAGTAAGGCTGTATGTTGTTTACATTTAACTTTTTTACTTTTATTTCTCGCATTGCTCGCTCAAGAAATGTTTCTTTTTATTTACGAAACGAAAGCAGATATTTTGTATTGCATATTACGGAATGAAAAATATAATTCAGTCCTTCTCTTAAGAGCGCGCATACAGAATTCGACGTATTTGCGGCGAAACTGGTATTTTCGGGCGAGCTATTATCATAGAAAACGATTTTTTTAAAATAAGAAACATAGTTTTTTATATAGATAAAGTCTTCAAGCAGTGCGTAGGCTAGATAAAATACAGCATTTACTAGTATATTTTTGTTTATCAAAGATCTCCCGTAAGCCGATTCGCAAAAATGCGAGTCAGAGTCAATTTCGAAAGTCTTAATATCAATTGCATTACATACATATATTTTAAATATATGTTTATACAATAGCTTATATGGTCTATTAGTGCACTAGACAAAAAAACTTTCAAAAATGTGTTATTAAATTGCCCAAAATAATTTTTCAAAATAAGCTCAATTCACACTTTTCAACAGTGTTTTTCTAGTAGAAAACACTGTTTCTTTTAGTTGAAATTTTGTGTAAATGTAAAAGAAGTCTTTCTTAAGTGCACCTAATTATTATTTTATTAATATTCTATGCCTCTTATTTTATACGATTTTTTTAAAAGTGACTATAAAGCCACGCGCGCGACGCTTGCCGATTCAGTCCAAATCGGGTCATCCCAGAGGGAGGACGTGCCGCTCGCTGCTCCGCTCACGCACACATACGCACTACCACTTTTATGAGCGTATACCTCTCTGCGCGAGTGCAACTCCACGAGTTTGATACTTTGTAATATTATTTTTGTATGGAAAATTTATTAAGTTAAAATAATATACATACTAAATTAATGAAATGATTTACCTAATGTTTAGTCATGAGTATCAAATACAAACATCAGGATAATTATTATTATCTACAACCACATTTGCTAAATATTTCAAAAAATTAATATGATATTTGTTTATTAGTTCACTAATGAAGTTACAAAGTAAGGCTATTCCAATGATTATTATTATGCTCGTTAACATCAATGGTCAGAAACAACTTCCATGAAGAAACTGATAAGGAGATTCATTTGAGTTGGGAGCATTTAAGGAATCTACGTCACATGTTCACGACTATAAATAAAGGCATACAATGAAGCTGAAAGTCATAGAAATCCCATAGTCGAGTTATTATTAGTAAAATTATATGTCTAAAGATGGATGATAAAATGTTTGATGGTATGCACGAAATTGATATAATTATTTAGATTTAGATAAATCGATCTTCGGATCCAATTTTGAAATTGTCGCTTAATTATTTAGTGTGAATAAGTGAATCTTTGTGTCACAAT
This sequence comes from Conogethes punctiferalis, assembly GCA_031163375.1. Classification (NCBI taxonomy): domain Eukaryota; kingdom Metazoa; phylum Arthropoda; class Insecta; order Lepidoptera; family Crambidae; genus Conogethes; species Conogethes punctiferalis. The sequence continues at coordinate 11,215,513 of CM062082.1, read as the reverse complement.
AATAACAAGTATCTACGATTAAAATTAAATCGATCAAAGTGGTCAACAATGGGAGAGGCCAATGTCCTGCAGTGGCCTGTGAGAGGCTGATAACGATATGAGATTACTACTTTCATTCTGATAGTATTAGAAAGAAGTAAAAATTATATTTTATAGTTTCAAAATGTAAAACCAAAATGCAATATGATAGTTGGGAAATGTATGGCCATTACGGTTACTAGGGGTGATTTTAGCGAAAAGGCTGGTAAGATACGGATATGTTACGGTAACTTATTTACATACATTACGTTAAAATTACCGGCTACGTATGCTGAATGGTAGTATGGCGACGAGCAGGGCGAGCATGTAACTTGCAGTATGCAAGTCGCAAGGTGCAACGTTGCTAATGAGGGCTACCGTTTTTGTAATCACCAGAGGGTGCCACTGTATAGTGAGGTCTTCGGGCATAGCTGTTAAGGTTTGTTTTATGCATGTGATGACTGTTTGTTCGTTATAAGAAGGAGGCCATAAGTTTCCAAAAGGCAAAACTGTTTGTTAACGGTTAATAAACAAACCAGTGAACTAGCTTTTCTTTCATACTGCTAATTTTTATACCTCATTTTCTCGGCTCCGCTTTTAAAGCGCAGATAATCACTGAGCCGTGTCTCATATTTTCGAAAATTAATGCCAGCTATGCCAAAATTGCACAAAATTATTAAATTTTCCGAAATAAACTCGTTTAACCCACAGAACCTATGTAATTTGACATTTCGGATACCTCACGCTACACTAGCACCTCTGGTGGCGAATTCACACGCGATATGGGCGCCCTCATTAGTGCAGCAGTTTGCCATAATAGGCATTGTTATTTCTTTTATTTGCTTCGTCGCCGTCATTGGAATTATGTTAAATTCGAAATATTATTAAGTAATTAATTAATTCAGTTTAATTTCCAAAATGTCGATTTTGGGGGAAAAGGTAAGAGCCAAAATTGTTCGGAAATTGACTCTCTAGAACTTTTTTTCTTTTCATTCATGCCGTAAAAAGTACAACATAGGAGATAATGATACAGTTTTGAATATGTCGCGGTTTGCGAGTTTTATTTCCAAAATATCGATTTTAGGGGAAAAGGAAGGAACCAAAATTGTTTAAAAATTGATTTCCTACAAGTTTAGTCTTCTTAATTTAGACCGTAAAGTAGAAAATAAATGAGATAATGACAACATTTTTTACTTGCTGTTGTATTTAATTTTAATTTTCAAAATACCGATCCTAGACAATTTTTGAATATATACAAGAGGACTCACCATACTCTATTCAGATAGCTCGCCTTTGTAACCTGTCCATTGCATCTTTACTAATATTATAAAGCTGAAGAGTTTGTTTGTTTGTTTGAACGCGCTAATCTCAGGAACTACTGGTCCGAATTGAAAAAATATTTTTGTGTTGAATAGACCATTTATCCAAAAAGCCTATAGGCTATATAACATCACGCTGCAACTATTAGTAGCGAAGAAATAATGGAAAATGTAAAAAAAAAACGGGGAAAAATAACTATTCCACGCGGACGAAGTCGCGAGCACAGCTAGTCATTTATAAAATTGCGTAAAAGCAGTATTCTACGCAAGATTTGTGCCTTATACAAAAAACAGCGCTGGTCAGTCGTGATATATTCTTTCAGAATCAGGTTCAGGACACCTATTTAGAGAATGCTGCAGTAGTCAATGACTCCTTCAATGTAACCCTTAGGATTCGGGTCATGACGAATATTCATCCCGAGAATAAGTGATGGATTGGTCAAGCTGGATAGGAACCAGATTTTAGTTGTTGTAGGCCATTTGGGGTTTCTGCTACGAAACACAAGCACAACTTTCAGCACAAGCATCAGTAGGTATACATGATCTCTGTGATCAGTGCATAGAAGACTTAGGACCTTAATTCAAATTGACAAATTGTTTACAAACTAATCTTTTTTGAATGATGGCAACCAGCCTCTTTGTGAGATCCATTTCTGCCGAGTGAAAATGAACAAAGTAATTTTTACAAGTTAAAATATAAAACGGGTTAGAGTTATATCGTGGCAACCACGGAGACTGCTCTTTCCTTAAATAATAATACAAACACCTAAACACAGAACAAACACAAATGTTCAGCACACGAATGTTTGTTCTGGATGGGAATCAAACTCACGACCTTTGACTCATGATCAGAAGGCAAGGAAAACACAGTAGGGATTATTGATTTTTATCAAGCAACATTAATAATGTCAATCACTCACACAATACCTTTGGATAGGTAAGTACCTGGTACATATAAAGATAGAAAGACAAAAATATTGTTATATTTTTCTTAAACCTTAATTAGTAAACACTTAAGAATAATGTACTCTAAAGTGTTTAAATCAATTTAATAAGTACGCACCTATACTACACTAATAAAATATTTAGCAATAAAAGAATGTTCAAATAATTTAGATGAATAATAAATTGTTAAGTATCAAAATATGTTCGTCCGCCGGAGTTCGCGTCCGACACGCCGCTCACCCACACAGACACAAATGATGTCTATGTGTGTTTCGGAATCGGCTCCCACGTGCGTATCGAGTTGCTTAAAATTGTATGCGCGCTCTTAACCTTCAATTGTCTATTTAAAATAGAGAAGTGTGTTCAGAACATTATTGGTTTTATGATTAGTTGTTCTGAATACCTGCTCTATAGACGTAACTATCATAGTGTAATGATTACTACTCACCACACCACACACAAGATATTATTACAATAGTATGGCGCTTATATTTAAAAAAATAAGTTGAATTTCATCATCATACTCGTAGGTATAGGATGTCGATGACAACTGTCGGGAGACTCAAGTATCATAATAACATCTGTTCACACCTTATTAGCTTTCGCTCCCCCGCAGTCCGGTGATGATGACAAGACAGCATTGACTAGCTATCGTCGTAGTTAATTAAGAAAAAAAAAGCGCTTACCATAACATGAACTAGATCTGCAAAGGCGACTTTGTTTATAAACCACAGTCTTGTGGGTTCAGTGGGGGTGATAATGATTACACTATGATGATACGGTTCTGGTGGTGGCGGTAGCACGGTGGTCGCCGCGTGGCGTGGCGCGCCACGGTGGAGGAGCACACGCCCCCGGGCGCGGGCGGCCGCCTGCACCGGCGGGACACGCCCCACCATCTGAAGAACAAACGCGTCAACCAAATCGACGCGGGCCGGGCGCGCGATCTTATTGCGCAGGTGCACACACATTTGCATTACGATCGTTGGTGTTAAACGCTCATTATGCCTGCGCGCATAGATAGTGCATTTTACATTTTAATTGATCGCGACTTCCTTGGTTAAGTCCGATTTTTTTTTGTACAAGGTGTAATTAATACGGTTGATTGAGGTTTTGACAAATCACTGTAGACTTTTTTTAAATTTTATAACCAAAGTTTCAATTAAAACAAACAATTGCCATATCAAGTCGTTGTGATTACAGCTGTAGTGTAACCTTATAAAAAATATTTAATCTTTTACTTAATACTCTTTGAATAATAGCCAGTCATTGGTTGGTAATTTTTTAGTAGATATACGTACATATTTACTATTGGAGGAATCCATAAAGTAGGTAGCTGAGAAATTATTTTGGCGCTCAAATAGATAGATAGATAGTTTCTATCAACGCAACGTAAACACACTTAGCATCAAATTATTTAAGTGAATACTAAGTTTTACATATTGGCACACCGCTGCCGCGCACGGTGTACAGGATCCGTTTACTTATTCTAATTCCTTCTTAATTACTTATTTAACTACTATAATTATGTTATTATGTACTGTTAGAGACCCCGCAAACCGCAGACTTCCTATCGGCCGATAGTCTAGTCGGGCTCATGATTAGTATGAAAATCAGCCGGTTGTAGTATGCGGACTTGCATACATCTTCATACTGATTATGAGCCCGACCAAACTATCGGCCGATAGAAAGTCTGTGGTTTGCGGGGTCTCTTAAATATATCGATGAGGGTTCCATATCAAAGGTTATAGTATTTATAGATCAGAACTGGCCCTCAAATGAGTTTCCGTTATTTGAATTACACCTTGTATAGTAAATTTGCTTCCCGGACGACCAGCATTTCCGCGATAAATTTCCCAGAGAGTTTACCTAGATGAAAATAATGCAAATGACCCGCATGTTATACTTGATATTTATCTGTTATTGCGTGATATTGTCATAGGCTTCAGGAGAACAAAGATTTACACTACCATTATTTACGCGAAATGTTCCTGTTAATGTTCCACGAATTGTTAAATGTTCACTTATCACTACTGTTTTTAATAAAATCTATATAGTATCAAACTGCCACTTCCTACTCCTGAAGCTATTCATATAAATTGTATGGAGCATGTAAATGTATGCATGTAACGATTATTGTGCTAACATAATAATATCTAAATTATAATGTGTTTACCCTACGTAGTGTTTGTATTCCTCATACATTATTAAAAATATCGTGTCCTAATACGACAGACTAAATTATCTAACCATAACAATTCATTCTGTATAAAAAAATTATATAAACATAGGTATATACAGCAACACATAATAAGAGACAATCACTTAGGTGCGAACTTCGTTATATAAAAGCCCTGTAAACTAGTCCCTAATCGAACCTGACTTTCACCATCTCTTGAAGACTTATCTCGTATCTATAAACGTTATTTCACTTCCGGCTTCTGTTTCCTTTCTTTTTATCAAAGGTTTATAAATTTATTATCTGATGCGGACGTATCCCGCTATAAATTAATCTCGATATAAAGTAGACAGCTCATTGGCGTTCCTATATCGATATATTGCAAGCCATATTTTGAAGACACCGAGATAGAAAACCAAAAAGTCAATTAATGAACTGTAGGAGCTATTTCGTTTTCTGCTAGTAAGTGAAATCTTTATCATTTAATGCACGTTGAGATAAATCTCTGTCCGTACAATGAAAAATATTAACGAGCTAATGATACTGTGAAAGACGTCGTTATGCAAGACCTTCAGCTAAACTATCTACCGCTGTGCTGTCTCGCTGTCAGATTCATTTCACCTTAACTATAATATTTCATATCCCATTCCCGCCGATAAAATCTTTGCTATTAATATCTATTCTGTCTGTTTTGATTAACCGATCCTAATTATCGCCACCGGGTTAACTTTAAACAAATAAAAAAACAGCGATTGCGATCGTGAACAATTTATCACAGTGACTTCTAAATTGTAGACACAGGTACCCGAGCGCCGCGCGAAAGGGTAAAAGCTGGCGGGTGAGCCGACTCTAAATTTCTTGTTCGATGGAGAATAGCAGAAACAATAGAGTCGTGAGATTGTTTCACATCGCACCTACAGACTGCGACCATATTATACGCGGACAGCGGCGGAGGTGCTCACTCTCCGCCCTTGTTATCTACTCCCATTAATCCTTCGCAACATCTATCGAAAATGTTTCACTCCCGTCTCTATGCTCCACTCTCTGTTCCAAGAATTCGGATAAGATCAAAACAAGTGTTCAAATAAGTACAAAATCAGTGAATAAATCGCTCGGTTTCTGCAATCGCGGCCCGACCGTGGTAATTGTTGGAATACGGCGGGTGTTACGGGCTGATGCGCGCGGGCCCTCGACCACATCGCTCACCGTAGACCCTCGGCGAGGCTCGCAGAAATGAGTGCCTTGCACTGTGCCGCTCACAACAATGCTTCGTGTTCCGCGATTAATCGATAAGTGAAGTGCCGCTTTCTCAATACCAGTGTAGTGTTAAATAAATCGCCAATAAACGCCAGACCAACTACCTACTCCTTATCGGTACTTATTAAAATGAGGTGCTTGAAAGCGGCTGGAGGATGGCTCGCCCGGGTGAGATGCCTAAGAAGATAAAAAGACATTCAACACGAGATTTCAATTTAGATTCTGCTCCATTTAGTTTTGGCTTACCTCGCTTGCGTACTGTGGCATGATCATTCCATTTCACTTACATGCTATATCGCAAAGTTTATGTCAATTTCCGTAGCGGCCGCTGTCGATGTAACCCGAGATACATATATTACGCAGTAAACACTTCGCCTGTTTGTTGAATTGCACGATCCTTTAGAAAGTAATCCGGGCCGGTATTTCAAAAGATTTCTTTTTTGCAGGCGATTAAAAAGCGAGAACAACAAGAGGAGAAGACTGATGACGATGAGGCGGTGGAGGACATACCGGACGGTAAGTGTCTGCAACACTGTAATTTAGGTTAGAAAGCACTTAGCCGTAAATAAGGACTGTTACTCAGCCGGGTGACACCGGTAGTGCACGCTCTATCTGTGAGATAGTCGACCGTTGCGACATTATTTTACACGGTCGTGACCACACTCGGTCGTCTTGCGATCGCGAGCGTGGATCGACCGGAGCCGGTCTGTCACTCTCGCGTCACCACACACAAAGGCGCCATTGCATTTATATTTTTATGAGAGCAATGCTACGTGACTTTCGTACATTATTTTTTGAGCAAGCAAAAAAAGGTCATTGTTCACAAAATTCGTTTAGTCTGTGCGGTTATGCCCTGGCGAAACATAAAATTGTTCTTGATGTTTTTTATACAATGCTTGCATTTGTTTTACAATATGTCATGAACATACAAATGAATCACATAATATGTTATTATGACGAACTATTTATTTCTTACATAGCTTAATATGTTAACCTTATAGGGCTTAGAGATTGTAATGATTTGTCATTCATAATTTAATAGGAACGAAAAACGTATACAAATCTCACATACTTCGATTTCGGTTCCGATTTTAGGTGTATAAAAAAGTTAGTCTTCATAGTTATCTGATAGTATGTTGCTGAAGGGATTCTTAACTTAAGGCTAAGTTCATATGGCCGCGCGGCACCGCGCGCCGCCGCGCGGTGTGAGAGTTCACATGACAGGGTATATACGAGCGCCAGTCTGGCATTAACATTGATATACAATGGACGTGGAGGAGGCAATTTGCTTGTGGATTACCCAAATTTTTCGTTTTTTCTTCGGAATCATCATTTTTGCAAAAAATTAAAACTAGTTCTTCCCAAGACCTTCTTTTTAATATTTTATTTGAATAATCCTTAGAGTTAAGATTCCAAATCGCATCTCTTTTTTCGATTTCGTCGATAAGCAAATCGATAGGCACAATGTCATCTTCGGTACTCATTGCATCGATCTATGTATCTTTCCGTCTCAAGGCGCGCGGATCAACTGAACAGGTCGATACAGGTTTGAAATACTTGTGCCGCGCGGCAGCGCGCGGTTCTAGATCTTGCGCGCGGGTCAGAGCGCGCCGCGCGTTGGCGTGCGGTACCGCGCGGTAATGTAGACGATAATTATCGTTTATATTGATCTTGTGCCGCGCGGTTCGTAGTTCCGCGCGGTACCGCGCGGCCATATGAACTTAGCCTTAGTGGATATTGGTGAAAATGGACATAAAACTAACAGTTGCATCTTTATCCAATTTTAACACAGGAAATGCAAAACTTTGGATAAAGACAGGGTATAAATATACCTGCACAAACGCCACGTCCGCTTTGTATAAAATCGGTATCGCGACCTTATCAGCTTATCTTCCGCGCTTGGCGTAACCTACCATTTCGCTGCTGTGACGAAGCCCAGTACTTCGTTCACTCTTGCCGAGTTCGCTTATGATTCTATCACCTGCTTTGTGAAATTTAATAATCGAGTGTTCGTGTCGCGTGACACACCACATACCGACTGTACAACACAGAATTCATGATCTGTGACCAAGAACGGATACCTACATAGGCACCGTCTCAAACGATATAGACACATTCGATTAGTATGAAAACGGATTGCACAGGCAATATCCACGCTCCGTGTGTATTTCGGAAACAGTGAAAATTACTCTGAATTTCGAGTTTGAGTGCAAAGTAGTGTAGTGTAGTGTCGTGTGAAAGTTCCCGATAGCATGATGATAATTGATGGATACTTTACACCGCCTTCATTACGCTTAACTGCCTTGTTTAAGTATTTTTAAAGTAAATAAGTAGCTGTCAATTACTTTTGCCATGCTAGAAGCGTCGCTCGAGCTCAAGTAGTAAACCAAGGTCATTGTTATTGTTATGAACGGTGGAAGCAAATTTTAATGTTCGGCGTACGTATTTTAACCAATATTCAACTACAAGTGCCTTTTACGCCTTCGGATTTGCTCCGTTTACCTTAAAATTGTATGCTATGTGCCCTGCACTTACATTCGCACTTACTTTCTCTGTAATTCAACCACAGCCCGCAAGTGCAGCGTTTCTTAATTGTTTATAGGTGTACTGTCACCGCCTTGGTACTACTACTTTCCCACACTTTGTTAATACTGGAGAACGATCTCTTAATTTGTATGGTCCTATGTAAACAGTTGCGTCCCACGCTATTTAGATCACTGACTATACATACATAAATCCTTGTTTGTATTACAAACAGTAACAAGCTAGTTTCTTAACACTTCGCCGACCCGTGCTGTGTCGAAACCTTCATGGTGAATCTCATCATTCTCATCAGATACGCGATAAACTTTGGTAGATACGCCCTCTGGTTTTATCAGCCTATTTTTTTTTCTACCTTAGCTCATGTCCACTTTGTTGATTGATTATAAATCATAACCCTTTTATACACGTTTATGAAATCCCATATTTATCTACGTAAGCTTCATAGGTTTACAATGCTTTCTTGTATGTTTTTCCTTATATAACATTTTTCTGTGAGATTAATTCATTTGCATTTGAATACACGTAAAATTTGTCTACGGATATGGAATAATTAACGTGTGTCCGATGGGAGTCCAAACGTGCATGATACCGATAACAACCTTGACCTACTAAGGTCCTCTTTAACAATGATAACCTACACTCAAGGTAAATTTACTTCAAGAACTATTGCAACGTGTTGTGAATTCACTACGTACAATGACTAAGGTTGAATTATAATTTCAACTTTGCTCCTAAGGGATACTTGTTACTATATTTGTCACAATAATGTTATTGAACCAACACTATTATCTTATCTGGTCCAATAATAATGATTCACCAGGCTCAGTCGGTTAGTGTACAGTTGTTGGAAGTGGTGTGCTCTAGTTAAAGTCCTTGTAGTTTTTTTTATAAAATTTAATTTTTCTTTTAAAAACTGTGCTCTGGGTCCAATAGTCTACGGTTATTATAAACCGCGTTTGACTTGTCACAACGTTGCGTGTTATCGAGTTATTTACTTTGTGATTTCATTGTTTTGCATGCTTAACTCCGTTTATTTATTGTCCTTTATTTTCCGTCTTCCTACATTATTGAATGTAGGTATATCTAATTTCTTATACGTTTTCATGTTTTGAATTCATATTTACATGTTACAGTACCTAATTATTCTTTACGTCTACTACTCCTTGAACTAAATACGTAGGGCGTCGGGTTCAATTTAAGAAACTATTTCTGAATCTAAAAAGCTCTCCTAGATCATAATTCATGAAACCATAATTCGATCACCGATCTCTATTTTGATAATAATTATTTCTTTCAATTCCCACGTATTCTTAAACTACTTCAATGTACTTTAACGGTATATATTTATCCAAAGTATCTCTTGATTGTGAATTCCAATGCAAATTAATTGATGATCAACAATAACAATCTTACAAATTTTCTCTCGTCAACTTTTTTTCCCGCCTGTCTATAAGCTATCTCGTGTCATGAGACTTGACAGAACCTTTGTCAGGAGTCGTGTCGACGTTTCGGCTAAGCTATTTTAACCTCAATTAAGTCGGACAGCGTCTTATTCTCAGGCTTGTGGTCATTTAACTTATACATCAGCCATTACTCACAGTACGTGAAGAGCGTTGTAACCGTCATTTACTTTCTTTCGTGATACATTATTTTGTTGTATAATAACGCCGTAAGTTATAATTAATATGTTATAATGGTAGAGAGCGTTTCTAATTTTACAACGTAAAATGTCAAAGTGTAATGTGTCTGCAGTGAATTGAGAAATGCAAATATGATATTATAATTTATAATACATGCGTCTAAAGGCACTAGTCAATTATGAAAAACAAAAGATTGGAAGTAAAGCTAAGTGTCCGTGGAGACGGTTCACTGGGCCGGAACAGTACTCGAAGCAGTATAAGGAGTAATCGGAGTAACGCCAGTGGCGGTTCTGGCTTGCCTGTTAGCGAAATATTTACCAACGACCGCTTTACGGCCATACCGCATAACACGCCGTTTGATATTAACGACAAATACCGGAGACGACCGGCTCAATATGGATATCCAGCTCAAAGTCTACAGGCGCTGAATTACGATCAACAGCAGTACAACGAATACATACCCCGGAATAGAAATAACCAGTACGTAGATTATGGAGAACCGTCTGGATACATTTCTCAGCCGCAATATTTGCCGGTGTACGAAGATCGGAGATACAGGCCAGCGCTCCCAGTGCCCGCGGGCTACGTGTATGGGACACTGCCGCGAACACCCGCGAACTACGATTACAATGACCACAGAAATGTTCCAAATTCCGGCCACAACACCTTGCCGGCGCGATCGAGCCTCAGGCGTGTGCGGATCAGCAACCAACTGCCTATTGTGTACGGCTACGGTATGTCACAATGATTTATCATGAATATCTCTTTACTTTTGTTTGAATAAAGATTCCACAGTAGCTACAATAATTTCTTGGAAATGTCGCTTTCCATTACCTATGCATTGAGATGAGCATGTTTATTTCGTTAGAATTTCATTCATTAAATGTTTTAGTAATTTAATTGCAATTTTCTTGTGGTAGAAATGCCATTTAGAAAGTTGGAGAGAAAATAGAAATAATAAATGTCGTCGTTAGACTAAAATTCATCATATTTTCAGTACTCCCAGATTGTTTATTATACAAATTTACTTTCATTTTGAACTCGCTGCAGATTATATGGAACATCTAGTTTTATTAGGATTTCCTTGCCTAACTATTACTAGATTTCACGGTTCAGCTGGGCTCCACCCTTTGAGGCGTTGTGCCGTATACAAAGAAAGAAAGATAATATCCGATCCTGGTATTATACTACATACTGCAACGTTATAGAATATAAGGATTACTAAACAGAGACACACGTTTTCACTAAAAAATGGCAGTACCTACTATGTTTTCTCGACACTCGGTTTCACTGCATTTACCGATTTAAGTCAGTTACTGATTTAATTATATTACCGCCTGTATCTCACAAGGTATTTTAATGTGACATAGGTATCTTAATCTTATCTTAACAGGCACTAAACTTGTCTTGTCGAATTAAATACTTTCACCTTAAAAATTAATATTATGATACGCAGTTATTAACATTTTTGCGTGTGTGCGTAAGTAGGCCGAGAGCGACGGCTAGCTCAACCCTCCCGAGGGACGGACAACAATAGCTACAGGCTCTCCCCGCGTTAACTGGTGCGCTCTAATGAACCAAGCCGATATCAGGCCTATAGGTGGCCCAGGCCACAGTTATTCACGCGCCTTTATCACACCTACCCAGTTCTAAGTTAAAAAAGAAGAAAACAAATTGTGCAGCTTTTTCGCTACTGTTTTCGTCGAAATGGCGCTCACAAAATCCGCCGTACGCGGTGTCATGTGTTCGATCATGGAGTTCACCTTCAAAGCAAGTAAGATGACTCAGAAATATTCTATTGGCCTCTTGAAACAGATACATGCAGTTTTATTTTATTTCAAATGTTTTTGTTTTCATAACCCATATACGGTTGTACCGTTATTATTACACTCCTCCGTCTATATTTCTGAACTCACCGTTTTGGTATGTGCATAAAAGACTGGTTCCTTTTCGTTTGGAGGCCAATGATAAATTATCGTCTTTTGTTTTACATATTCGACAAAAATATTAGTTACATAAAAGTATTCAAAGTTTCTAATGTGTCTTATGAATAGGAGTCGCACAATGAGTATGTTTTGTATGTACAGATGTTTTGTCTTAGAAATGATACTGTGATACATGTATTCATCCCATAGGCGTTGCATCATATATAGTTATAAAAGTTTTCATTCGAAAGTGCTTTGGCGACCTTTACGCTTTTTATTTGGGAGTCTTATTTTGATACCGTGATTATATAAGCGGTCACAATAACTGGTAAATGTAACAAAAGCCAGGCAAATCATAATCTATTCATATCATTCGGGTTGTATAATAATGCTCGCTATCTGATAGAAAGTTCAACGAGAGCAATATTAAGAGAGGTTGGTTAAGCCGGCCGGATAACAAATAACGGATGAGCATGGTCGGCTAGCAAGAAGGTGCACGGCAGGGCAGCGCGTGCGGCTGAGTTCGTGCTCCGATGCCCGATAGAAAAGGAGACGAGCACGATTGACACTAGTGAACTCGCAGCAACGTTGAAAATAACACTTCGCTTTTATTATTGCCATTGTACCTACTTACTTATGCACTTTCTTGGGCTTACGGGAATCCTACACATTTGAGTACAGGATTCGTTTATCTACCCACTTTCGAACTTTCGGAATTTTCTATGCGTATGTGTGTGTCGACTTTCTAAGGAGGCTAATTTCAAAGCAGATTTAATAACTAATTTCGCTGATAATATTGATAAACCTAAGAATAGATTACGTTTGTACGTTTTTCATTCACCACCGCGATTGAGTAATAAACAAAAATTGTTTTGTTATGTTAAGAATCTGTCAGTCATCAACATGAACGTAAATTACCGGGTTTTACTTTCGAACACGATAAATTAATGTCATAGATTGTAATTTAGGAGATGTTATTACAACATTGGCTACGAAACACCTTTCGCTGTATTGTAATTATCGCTGGTAGTGTACTCACGTTTTTCTTTTGTGTTATCAATCTTCATGAATCCGCATCCGAACATTGTGAAAGTCCTTGTTATAGGCTAATGGCCTTATGAACTGTACATTTGAAACATTGTTAGTGCAGTACCGTTTCGCCGAGCCATCGAATTTCGTATTCAGACCCTTGGAACCCAAATCCGATCTTATCTCGCGTGCGGACTATCTATCAGTTTCACTCCGTAACTTATCTCGGACAAGTAATCTGGCTAGAATCACAATTACCTCGCTTTTGTGTCGAGCTAGACGTCTCTAATTCATTCTATCTGTCTAAATCAATCTCGGCGTAATAATCCTAGGGCCTGTGTCGAGTTTCTCCCATTCTTGCGTGAGAGCAGGCAGTGACCGCAGCTACTGCCATATAGATAGACAATCAGCCGAGCGCAGGAAGCTGTGATCTGCGGTTTACATCCGTGCCGTGGGCGCGGATCTCGAAAGTGAACCTGTGAAATGAGTTATTGAAGCGCGTCGACAACATGATACCCTGCGAACATGATAGCCAATTCACTATAATTTCACACCTGTATTACTTGGAACTGGGAAACTTTATTTTACCCCTTTCTCGGTGCCTACATTGTAATTAAGTCTCGTCTTTCACAGAAAATTTTATTAAAGGAAGCTTGGCCGTTTATCTGGTAACTAAAAAGGTGTTAAATTTAGAATGTCGTCAAGCTTAAGTTTTACCGTAAAATTTACTTTGAATTTTATGTCACACCCACCTGCATAGCATCAGCATCCTGCACAGAATTCATGAGCAGAAACCGTTGCTTGAATATGTTAGCAGATGCGAATGTTTACATTTGGTTAATATAAAATTGTTCTTTTAGAACAAGTTTGATTGTCGAAGTGGGGCTTTGGGTCCATCCGTACCGAACGTTGCGTGCCGTATCTAATTGGCTTCCTTGCATACATTTAATGGCACCCCGTGAGGTGCGTTCGCAGTATGTAGATCACTTGTCGGACAGCTATTCGAAAGCTGAAACGCTTACGGGTCCTGCTTAATAATCCACTTTAAACTGAAAGCCGTATCCAGATTGACTTACGGAGGTTTCTAATTTTCTCCAGTTAATAGCGAATCGTTAGGCGGCTGCTATCTGTTGCTTTAAATAACCCTTTTTCGGAATGTAGATTTAATTTAAGTACTGCACTTACGTGTAAATGCTTAACCTTCCACGACCAGTATGTACTTACTTATATAATTTTTATTTTTTCGAACCTGAATATTTCAATACTGAAAGTAGTTTTGTAATTGTTTATTACTGAGTTTTTACTCAGGAGGATTTTTCCTAATAAGGAAATATCACAGGAATAGAATAGCTGCAAACTTTTGTTTAAATTCATTGCTTTTATGAATTTCCTCCATGAGATTTTTTTTAAATTAATAAATACTCTGCATTGGCATATATGGACTTCGTATTTATTGAAAAAAAAAACTATGTCCTTGGAGTATTCCTCTAAATAGATTCCAAGTCGTCATCGGGTTGGCAAAAGAAGTTGTCCACGTGACAAATAGCACGACATCCGATACATTCTCGAAGTTTATATGTTTCATCGACTCTTTAACTTATGACTTCACTGAACTTTAGAGCTTTCGAAACGAAATTTTGATAAACAATGATTTAAAAATCTAATTTGTTGCTAATGCTTATTTGGCGTGTTCTTATTTTATTTATATCGACTAAATAATTGAGTTATAGTTATCTCAACATTTCATAAGCGGATGTACGTAGATATGATCGTTATCGTGCCGTCAGTGTTTAAAAAAATCAGCTTCAGCGTAGCCACTAATTAAATGAGAATAGCCCTTCGATAAAGCAATCGAAAGTGTTCTCGTAACGGTGAGATGTAGTTAAGATGCGATCTATCGATGCAGATAATGGGTCGGTAACGCAAGGGTAAAAATAAAAGGAGTCGGTATGCGCCAGGTTGAGACTTTCTATTTTTATCGAGCGGAGAGGTCGCGGGTGCGGGCGCGGGCGCCGGCGCCACAGCCTCCGCGTCTCGCGGCCCGAGCCTGCCGCGGCCGGCGCACTGCGCCTCGCGCATTCCGTCACCGCTTGCGCCCCGGGCAGCGCGCGCGCAACCCGCGAACCACCGACCCGACCGGTGCTCACGATTTGTTTGTTTTGATTACATCTGACCAAAACCGCTCAGTCACCGCCGCGCCACTACCCCGCATGTCCCACCACGCTCCTCTATTACTGAAATTGGACAATGACCTATTCGGAATGCGTTAGGGTGAATTCCGGCCAGTGCTCCAAGTTGATTGACGACGCATCCTAACTTGATAATAAACACCTGAGCCAGTACGACTGCTACCTTCGGATATAACAACTCCGATTCAGGAAATAAAAAGGGAATCTTTGATATCAGGAAATGGGCGTTATAAGGAGGAAAAAACGTAAGTTTACTTTCCTTCGTCATTAAAGCTGCATTGCGGGAAACGGTAGACGATAACTTGCTTGATAAGTACGTAATTAATACATAACTGAAGTTAATAAAAACGTTGGTTCCTTGAAATTAGTAGGAAGACATACCTAGTTCTAACTCGTTTCATAATTATATTGATGCAATTTTGTGACTTGAATTATTGGAGATGTTCTTCTCATTTGCATTATGCATAAGAAGTGCGTTTACCCTTTACATTGCTTACTTGCTAGGTCTTGTATCACCGATGTTTAAATACGAAGACGTACTCGTAATGATACGTTTATAACTGTACACCTGGCAAGCTGCAGCAATTGTTTATAATAGTGATGCATGCCCTTTTTAATAGCCATAGATGTTAAGTTACTTGTGTTTTAACATCCTTTGTTTAAAATGTTCATCCGATAAATCGCCCTGTGTAATCAATTGTAAATTCTAAAATTAGATTGGAGCTTTATCCATATTTGTAATCAGAACGTTACAATCACAAACCCACCAAGCCACTTTATATCTGCATACTGCACCTATTTAGATCTATTTACTATAGTATCTAAGACTGGCACTACTGTCATATTTCAAAACATTTGCGGTGCAGTAGAATTTGCACTTGTAAAATGTATGATAATTATTTCATCGACTACACTAAGAAGAAAATTGTTTCGCTCTTGTTGAGGAAAATTGTAACAGAATTGTAATAAAACGAACAACTTTATCTTTTCTATCTCCTGGTGGAGATAGCTTCATCCTGTCGTTTAACGGTTAATAAATGTTGATCCCACAGAGAAACGAATTGTAACGGGTCAATAACAGAAAATTGTAAGCGAACGGATATCACGGACTGCTCTGTAATGATTGTGTCAACGATTGCAACGGCGGTATAAATAACATCTCGCGGAAATTACATTCATTACTAAACGATCTATGGAAGTTATCACGATAAATGTCTGTATCTGATTTATATTTATGCAAAACTTTCTTTTTCAAAAAAATCTTGCATAATAATGCAAAAAATTCTTTGGCACACCATACGTAAATAAATGACGCTTTGGTTTGATGTATAGGTGCACGGTTGAACTGTGGACTTAGTGACTGATCACAATCGTTTGTTTGTGATTAATAGTAAATGGAAACCATAAAATATGAACCCGAAAATGTTACTGCGGTCAGGCCGTGCAAAAACAGCGTACAGTTAATTTAATTTCGTATATAGAGCGCGAAGCCCCGCTTGTTTTGTGGCATCGCATGGTTATTCGGTTCACTTAAGATTGAATCTGCATCTGTACTTTCCGAGGTTTACCAAAAGAAAACGTCGTGTCCTTTTATTTTGAAAACGCTCTTCACACTAACTTCTTTGTATAAGTTTTATTTCGTCTAAAAGTCAGAAAATCTTTATTCATCATCTAAAAAGTAAATGATTGACATTTACTTTTTAGATGATGATAAATGTTTAAACAATACAGATACATACTATGTTTCTGCTTCGAAAATCAGTTACCGACTCATTTAAATTTAAACGAATACTCTATTTGTATCCCTTGCGTAGCCAATAGCATGTTATTCTTCAGTGCGTAACATAAACTTTGCTTTATGTGCACTAGTTCCATCTAGTACCTACCTATTTTCAAAGCAATGAGCATTGCACTTGCTCTAAAATAATGCACTCTAGCACTCAATTATTACTGTTGCGGACTGAATAGGCCATACGTAACGTTTTATAGCCCTGTCGGGGAATAAGCACATGTCGTGAAGGTGAAGCAGTAGCATACGATAGTTAAAGACAGTAAGTCCACTACTTTACTTCGATATAGAAGATGTAAAACCGAATTTTCACATTGAAGTGGAAATGACTAGATCTCCAGGCGCTCCGATGGACTATGGGTCCGATGGAAGAGGGTGTTGGAATGGACAACTTGTTTTAGCAAACGAAGTGTAGAACGCCCTTCAACAAGGTGGTCTATGATGAATTAAAAATATTGCTAGTCAAAAGTGGATGCAGATGGCCCAGGATCGGGATAGTTGGCGTTCTCTGGGGGAAGTCTACGTTCATCGTTAGACGGAATAGGCTGATTGATTGATTTATGTCATCGTTGGACTTTTCTTGAATATGGACTTACGGACTACGTGATTTAATATATTCAATTTTATATTACTGTACATTCTATTAGTACGAAACATCCAAAACCATATTTGTGCTAGGAACACTGCACGCGTAGGCAAATAGTTAAGTAAATTCATAGTGATGCTACTTCACCTACATCAGAACCTTCAAAATGCTGCTTGACATTTCGTGTAAATATTTATGATCAAAGGCTTGAACGAGTGTAATAAATTCGCCCATGTAGAAGGCAAACAAGCGTCAAGTGTTTGTTGTTATTATGTTGCTATACTGTTGTACTGTATACTAAGACAGATGTATGGAGGTAATGTGTATGCGGTCATCGCTTACATATTTTATTTAGGCGCTTGCTATGGCCATGGATGCACGCACACGTGCCATTCCGGTAGGAAACAGGTTCTTGTTTTTATTATCTTTCCGTTTGTCAGTTTACATACCTATCTTTATGAGTGTTGTTGAAAAGATTGCGAATTTCTATTGATGATACCTAACAGTGCCCTTTGAAATCTTTTACTTATATGAATTAGTAATATATTATCGAAAACATCCAACTATTTATAGACGTGGAGGCTATATCGACATTTATAAAATCGAATTTGATCTTTTATACCGTACTGCCTTATTATACTATGAAGAATCGAATACCGAATCGGGAAGTAGGTGTCTACAGTACTTGGCCATCCCGAGGGTTTTGAACTTCCGTACCTACTGTAAACAAAATTTACGTATTTTCGAAGCCTTCGAAGCCCAAAGGTCACCTTTGATATAATTTAGCAAACATTCTTCAATTCAATTAATTTCACAGGGGTCTGGACTATCCTTTCACATTTACTAAATAACCTTGCCCGTTAGTCCAAATAATTTAGGTTCGAGTTATAGTATCAAACGAGTACTCGTATATAATATCAGACATTATGATGGCGCTCCCATTGATAAATTCTGTATAGATAAAGTAACGTATACTCTATTTTGTCATTTTCAGTTGTTTTTTGATTATCATGTTATGTATTAAAGTACATACCAAATATATTTATACCACTTATCGTCATTACACTGTGCGTTATGTCAATGATAATGATTGGTTGCATTTATCGCCTACTTCAATTATTCAAATCAAATACACAACTTGCACATAATATGTAGCAATTTTTTTCACACTCCAGACTTTACCTTGTCTTTAAGTAGATACACTTCTACTTGTATTTCCCAACTACGCAGTTCGGTAATAAAGGTGAGTGTTATTAGGCCCGAAGGTACCTTAGTTCTCTTCGTTGTTTGTTACCTTTAGCAATTATGTCATCGTTTAATTTAAATCGCTTTGGGCGTGTGCCACTACAAATTCATATTGGAAATTGAGTGAAGGTTATTATCATAAGTAGATAAGTACTTAGTCTTCTGCTATCTAGTGTGGAAATATCGAAATATGAATATATTTTTGTCTTTTATTTACTTTAGCTAGCATCGCGTATTCATCACTGTAAAGAGACAAAATTTGCATATTACATTCAAGGCCAGGAATCGTACATGATATGTTTCACAAGGAAGCAATAAGTCAATATCATATAATAACAGTTTTGAGTGAGCCTTTACTAGTTCAAGGGTTACATAATGGTCAAAAATGTAAACCGTTCACTAATTCTAGCGATGAGCAATACCGAACAAGGTTAAGTTGACATAGCGTCCATGTGTACTGCGTTAATCACAGTATCTCACAGTTTCGACCTATGAAGGCATATCTCAAATAGAATTACGTGGAAGCGGTCTACAAGGTAGCGCAGGAGCAAACTCAGTACGTGTAAAACATTTACACCCATTACGCTTTGCCGGCCGCCGTCATTAAATCTGATTGCCTCGCTTAATTTTACTTTAACGGAGCTTTTACTCATCATAACAGCAATTTCTTACATTGGTACCACATTTTCCCTTATTAAATGGATTACCCGCCTCGTTGCAACTCGATATCGCCGTATGTAATTTTATCTTTCGCACGTGTAATCTTCTGCAAATAACGATAAGCTTAGATGTTTTCCCATTAATATCGTGAACGATTCATTTTCACCTGTCCGTTATTCTTACATGATATAGAACAGTTCCTACAGACTATTTCCAATAAAATAAGACTACTGTGAAACGAGAGTCACGAATTCTACTGTAAACTATCACGACTCGTTGGGCTACAATGGTTGCGTTGTTATTCTATTAAGGTTGCCAGGGGGTGAAAGTATCGCATCTGATTGGCTATTGTGGTGCGCACAGGACCAACAACCATTCGGGATCATGATTTCACTGCAGCCCATTCATCTGTCTTGACATGTTGATTGTCGTGCGAAAGCACAGAACAGCCACACGATCATTTGTTATTCAATTCTCCTATGTTTGCTTTGTAGACTCGAACAGAGAAACGCAGTTGCATTAGAAACGTACATCATTAATTAACGTCAAATCTTTGATTGTTTATTATCTACCATCGTCGTAACACCCCTCTTCAATTTTATTGACATAACTCGCGATTAGTTTCAACATCCATAACCCGGGATTTGTTCCGCTATGAAGTTACGCAGTATAGCAGGCAGTTATTATGAAATAATTTAATCGATTACCGAAAATTGTGCGCGTGAAAGTCAAATTGTATCTCGGAGAATGTTACTCTATCACGTTATGTCGTGACAGTGTCGTTATGTGATTCGTGATCACAGTATGTAACTACTTTGACCTTGTAAATGCAGTAACCTGCATCCTTGCAACATATTGTTCGTGTGAGATCGTCGTTGGGTCAGTAATTACCTCTGTCGGTACAATGTGACGCCCACGATGACTAGATGAGGACAGGACCTTGCATAATTCGCTTTCCGTGTCGGGATGGTTCTTCATTAAAGTCATTACAGCGCTAATTGTGAGCTTCTAACATGATTAGAAAAACCGCATGTTTCCCACGGGACTTGGCCGACCACGGATTTCCTTTTTACATCGCTTTCATGTAGAAAGTCCTCTATTTAGCGTTATACTTATGTATGTGTATTTATAATAAATTTCTTCCTCTTCGTGACTAGATTACCATAAGCGAGTCTTGATAAACATAATCATAGGCTAGAGTTTGTGTAATCAATGATCCGTTTAGATAGATCTGAAATAATATACGACCTTAGACTTGGCTACGCTAGTATGGCGTACGTCTTACGCAAACAGCCACTGTTCCGAAACAATGCGCTTTACATATCAATCACAGACTTTATATACGTTTGCTATTATCTTTATACTTCATAGTTTTGAAAAAACTTTTACGTTAGATCCTTTATTCCACAGCGTTCTATATATTTTCGATGGTAGTTTATATATGCATTGAAACAATAGTAGTATCTTGACATATCCAAATGAAATTGAGCCGATTGAGATTGAGCCGCTTAACAATCAACATTCAAAACAATAATTACTCAGATTTCTGTGTGAGTATATCGCAGACTCAACGTATATATGTATATCGAATTTATAAAATCACGTTAAATATTTCACCTATCGTTTCTTATCATATAGTAATTGTAAGATGCAATAACGTATCCATCAAGTGACCAAAACTGACATTTGGAATAAGAATTGATGGTTTTATTGGATGATTTAGATTGCTGACGGTTTCGTAATATTATTGATATTGTTTGTAAACTTTTACTCAAAGTGAGTGTTCGGTATGCAAAATTGATCTCAAAGATGACAAAACGTGTCTATCATCGTAGTCCTTTAGAAAATATTATTTAACCTGGAACAGTTGTACCCGTAGTTTGACGTGCGGTCTGTAACAAAATGTACCACTTTTTATATCGTGAGATTTCTGTTTGGAATGTCAGACATTTACCATGACATCGCTTGTTAGCTATGACCAATCTTTTGCGTTCGGTAGTTCAGAATACTCGGGAATGTGCCAGTCGAAGGATACTAAAAACAATAGCTAATAAAGTTTTATTCAGTTACAGAATAATTGTGAAATCTTACTGTAAATAATATTGCGGAGAATTTATAAAAATAGTCTATATGGCCATGTACATTGGATGCGATGACGGAATGGAATTTCTTAGATCTAATAAGTATGAAATATAGATAAATGGTGATTTCTCCAGTTACCTAACATTTGGTTGCAGCTTTTCTTTTGATATTTTGATACATACTTATGATTTTATCACGTGTGCCCTCATATTTAAACTAAATAAATAAGCTTAATATAGGAAATAAGATTCTAATTGCCCGATTAATTTCGTTTTCTTATTCCGTGGGTGTCGTAGAAGTCGACTAAGGGAATATCAGGCAACGGGCAGCGTTTACCTGGGTGCAAATAAAAACTACTTGTCACCAATCCGCCTGTCAAGCGTTATAAAACTATGACAAATCACCCCCAATAGCAATTGTCATTTACAATTGCTATTGGGGGAGCAGTGGACGTTTGCGGGCTTATGATGATAAGGAACCTTGTCTATGATTAAGGCATTGCATTTACAACCTTATGTCCTTTTTCCAGGTGAATCCGTATCAGTATCAGACCGTGCGGAGAGCGAAGTGCGCGTGGTGAACGACCAGCGGTGCATAGAGGTGAAGATCGCGCGCGCAGCCGGCGGTCTCGGGCTGAGTATCGCTGGCGGTCGCGGCTCCACGCCGTACATCGGGGACGACGACGGCATCTTCATATCGCGGGTCACGCCTGGAGGGCCCGCCTATGTGTCTGGACTTAGGGTTAGTATCTTCTTTTTACAAGAGGGACGAACCATTCCCTCTATTCGCAACATTTCGGTAACGAATTTAGCAGTAGATAGAGTCGAATTTGTGGGCCCTGCCTCATTGGTTACCGATAGGGCGAAAGTAAAAAAAAATCATAATTGATCCGATCCACTCTTCTAAGACCTATTCAATCCTCAATTATGAATAACAAACGAACAAGATGGTTGAACTTCCAGATTTGGGTGTCACATAGGAGTTATGAATGAGGAAACATTTGATTGTTGGGGGGTTTAATTATGATGCAGTAAATGTTAGTTTAGTTATTATAAGTCATTTCCAATTATGCTGGTACTTCACGCTAATAGTGGCTCTGCCTCCTAGTGAACATTTGGTTGTAATGTAGGACCCATAATTTACACATACCGCATGTATCACAATATCCTCACGGGCAAGTCTAGAAGATTATGTTTTGTAGCAATTAGTGACGACAATTATGAGGTATTCATGATGCGTAGGTGTAAGTAATTAGCTGAAGGTCGTTAATAATAGTGTAATATGGATAAGGTTACTCGCAAGATTTGTATCCAGATCAAGTTGTAGATCCCATTAAATTGTAACTCAATTTTGTGCGTAGGTCGCCTATACTGTATTTGTACATTGTCCGCATCTACTTACTCGTATAGGTCAAAGGCCAAAGCTGCATCATTGCACAGTAGGAAGATTAATAATCGTAGTAGACTTTGGCCCGTATTCACAAACGATACTTATCTAAGGAGACCAGCAACGCTAAGTTAAGGGAGGCATTTATCAGTGCGTTGAACATGGCGAGCCTTTCAATTCATAAACAATACTTAAGCGGCACTTGAATAAGCAAACGCACAGCGTAAAATAGAGCCCCGTGATTGGTTCATTTGTTGTTGCACACTTCACTTCCTTGACTGACATTTGACATTTCATTTTTTATAACCTCAATCGGGCTCAACAAAATAGTGTCGGAAAAGTGAGAATTGGTTTTAGTTTGTGTTTTGTGGTGATTTTGCAGTAATTGTTGCGTCGATTTGTGGTCATAATGAATAAGGATATAATTACGCCAAACTCAACTATCAGGTTAGATGAATTCACTAATTAACATTCATTATGAAAACATTGTGTAGTAAATAGTTTTAGAAATGCGTATACTTATATTACAGTTCCATGAAGCTGCCATGAGTTAAAGAAGAAGGCTTGGAAGGATCTCGCAGTGGCCTACAACTCGCAATCATGTGTCACAATGGCCCGCTTATCAGTTAAAAAGATGCTGGGAGAATATTAAAACCCTGAGGAAAAAAGAGCTTTCCCAAGAATCCCTCAGCATGAAACGTACTGGTTGAGGACCCCCAGAAGGCTTCACGGTGGATAATGTTGTATACATACAATTTGTCCATTCATAAATGTAATTGTAATTGACTCCAATTGGTACTAGAGAAAGAGTATGCCCAAAGTTTTATTTTTTACATTTTACACTTTAAATTTACTAAAATAAAAACAAATAGGAGATAATGTTTCTAATTAATATATAAAATATATACTTATGTTTTATTTTGTAGATGATATGAAAGAAATCAATGAGAATGAGGTCCATTTACAACTAATATTTAAGAAACATTTCAAACCATTATGGGTATATTCTCCAGATGTTTCCCCTAAGTCGCGACCAACTGGACAGGCCTATGTCCAGCAGTGGACTGCTATAGGCTGAAGATGATGATTTCAAACCATGCACTAGTAAGTAATATTTAAAATCTTACATTTAATTTAACTTGTCTTTAATATGTATTGAAATATTATTGTACATGTATGTATAATGGTGTTATGTATAATTTATTTAAGTGAATATTTATTGTATTATATATGTTTATAGAATTATGTTAATAGGTACTTGGTATATTTATGTATATGTCTAGATGAGATCGCTATAAGGATAAGACCACCTAAAGTGTACTTTGGTTTGTCCGTAATGTATTTTTATGTAATGTCTGTGTTTTAGTGCAATAAAGAGTTTCTATCTATCTATCTATCTTGTTCATACTGTGGCTGTGTGTACCTTCTACAAAATACATTATTGAGAGATTTTTAAGATTATAAATATTTGCTTTCAGGTAGTTTTGAGTGAGACGGAGACTAGAATAAAATGCAACACAACAAATATGAAATATGACCAGGAGGTGCACCAGTTGAGAATGCAAAGAGAGAAGGTTTTGATTGCAAGACAATATAATTTATTAGAATATGAAGATATGATACATAATTTACAATTTGAAAAAGTGTTCTTGAAATTGAATTGTTAAAGATAGGTACAAACTGGAAAATAAAAACATTTACCTAATAATATTTTTTGTTTTATTGAATACTAGCTGTGCCCGCGGCTTCGCCCGCGTTGCCCCTCATTTAGGGAAGTAGGGGGTTAGAAAGGGGCAAAAAGTAGCCTATGTTACTCTCCATTCCTTCAACAACTCCACTTAAAAAAATCACGTCAATTCGTCGCTCCGCTCCGTTTTGCCGTGAAAGAAAGACAAACATACCGACAGACAGACACACTTTCCCATTTATAATATTAGTATGGATATTTGAAACTAACTGAAAATATATTTCATGTACAGAATTACATTTAATTAATTAATTCTCTACAGATTTATTGTAAGTTTACATAAACTCAAACCTACTTGCAATAATACCTAATCAAAAGGATCTTTAAAATCCCGTATCACTTTTCTTATGTTTATTCTGCTTGCTCATTGATATAATTATCAAACTCTTCTTCATAATATTATCCATCGTTAGAACAAAAACAACCTCAATTTAGCAAAACCAAAACTTTGACGTACCTAATCTGTGCAGAAACTGACCCTATGCGTTGCGTAAAATAGGTCGCTAGCTATTTTACCAATGCGTTCATTTTAAGAGACGCACAGGGCCGACCGCCCCTCAAGTGTCGTTTATGAATAGGTTTTAGGGTACCTGTGCGTCCGCGCGCACTGTGAGACCTCACAGTATCGTTTGTGAATACGGGTGTTTATGTGAATGTCGCAATGGTATCGTAATGCCCTTAGAGAAAATTCATAGGACTTATGTCCTATGAATTTTCTCTAAGGGCATTACTGATGCTGACGCCTACACCTAGTCGAACTTTATTACCAATAAACTTGGATTGGAACTTTCCCTGAGGCTAGACTAAACCGCCGTCACTTTCAGGTGGGCGACAAAGTACTGTCGGTGAACGGTACATCCGTTGTGGAAGTCGACCATTACTACGCCGTGGAGGTCCTAAAGGCCAGCAGTTCTACGTTGACTCTTGTCGTCACCAGAGACTCTCCTAACTCCACCAGGTAAGGTTAATTTTTCATTGTAAATATATTTTTTCTTCTTTTCGAATCAAGGACAAGAATTTATATAAACCAACCAAAACCTGACAGATTTAGTTAGAGATTTAGTTAGACTATATTTAGTTGGCCAATGCTCTCTTTTAATGAACAAACAAATTTTCCATACTGACATTTTGACAGGACCCACAGCAGGGCGCCAAGCGGAGCAAGTCATCACTCGCTGTCGAGCAACACTGACACAATATCGACACTAGAAAACGGACAGGTCTGTATTATATTACGTCATGTGCAATTTATTTATACAGTATATGAATGAAAGGAATAGATCGCTCATTGATCAAACGCTCGAAAACTACTCAAGGTTGTAATTGGGTTTATGGGAATCAAAGGCTTATTCTACGCGGATTCTAGCGCAGGATTTACTAGTATAATAATGTTTTTAAACATGGTTTGATATGTAAGTACATATATATAATTAAATTAATTAACTATTTTTCGGTTCTATAGACTACAACTTATTTTGTTATTTTTCACGTAGGACCGTATTATTCACAACAAAAACCGATTTACTTCTCTTCAAAGATTACTCCCTGCCTTAAAAATTTGAAGATTATATCTAGAGAACACGGACCCCGGCAAAGAGTTCCGTTGTTTAGCCGTTCGCGCTATGAATGTAGAGGCAAAGTGCTTTGTGCGAGTTTGTTTACAAAGTATGTACGTTTACCACGAAATTTTTTCTGCGTTCCGCCAGATTCCCACTGGACGCGGCATACCGACGAAGCCACTGATCATTGGCAACCAGTACGCGCAGGAGTTCGAGCCGGACTACAAGCAGACGAAGCTGAACAACAACCAGACGCCGACCAACGCGAACCCCACGGTCGTCTCCAGCCCGTCGCCCACCGGCCACGTGACCGCCGAGACCTACCACCGGCTGCAGGCCTCGCCGCCTCCCGCCACCACTCCTTACATCCCACCAAGTAAGTCAACCGACGCATCTGCCATACCAGTACGCGCAGCAGTTAGAGCCGTACTACAATCAGACCAAGCTGAACTACAACCAGACGCCAACCCCACCGTCGTCTCCAAACCGTCGCCCATCGGCCACGTGACCGCCGAGACCTACCACCTGCAGGCCTCGCCGCCTCCCGCCACCACTCCTTACATCGCACCAAGTAAGTCAACCAACGCACCTGCCATACCAGTACGCGTAGGAGTCCGAGCCGGACTACAACCAGCTGCAGGCTTAAACATGTAAAGTGACGAGGAAAACCAATACTCAAAAATATTAGCAATTCTTTGCAGTCTTTGCTAAGAAAGCTTTCTAGGGCTATTTCGATCACAGAACTCGAACTGTAAGTACCTATTCATCATTGGCTCGTCTTCCAACTCTATCGGATCATGAGCTGTCCATAAGTTAGATGGACTTGTTTGCTTCAACCAATCACAATGCAGCTCTCTGACGCATTTACACCAATGAATCACTTTGCGCTTCGGCGCGTGTCCACGCACGGTAAAATTTTAAGGCCGATCTGAACAGAGTAACAGTCTCGGTCATAACCGAGAATCTCGGCTATAATTGGCCGAGAACCGAGACAAGATTCTCGGTCGGATTTGTAGTCGAGAATGCCGAGACCGAGATCTCGGTCGAACCTTACTTGGGTACAAATAAAAGCTACTGGGATCGCCTGCCAAGAGTGGTGAATTATTGTAAATTCCTCCAAATGACAATTGTCATTGGCGGAGGCCCATGTCCTGCTGTGAACCTCAGCAGATGATGATGAATCTTGACCTCATTCAAGGGATTCTGTAGATGTCATCTGCTTCTGTGGTCGAAATTCAATCAGGAACGGTCGTATTTATTTATCAATCTTGATTCATCTTTCCAGCTTACCAGCAGAAGGTTCTCGTACACACGACTCTGATCCGCGACGGAGCCGGGCTCGGCTTCAGCATAGCGGGCGGCAAGGGCTCGCCGCCGTACCGGGACGACAGTGACGCCATCTACATTTCGCGCATCTCGCCGCAGGGCGCGGCCGCTAAGGACGGCAAGATGATGGTCGGAGACAAGGTTGTGTCGGTGAGTTTGTGACAATTTCCTTTAAAAGCCTCCTGAGCTAAGAAAGGCTCTAAAGCAGGATTTAGCTTTTGTGATACTCTATGTATTTATATTCTTAGTCAGTCGCAATGACATCAAGATAATGGTCGAAGACAAGGTTGTGTCGGTAAGTTGGAGGTTTTAGGTTTTTGCATTTTCATCTCAAGTGTCCTTTGGGCTAAGATGGCCCTACAAAAATTAGTTTTTGTAATTTTTGTTAAACATACATATTATTGCACACCAAAAAATTTACTTAAATCTAGACAAAGTATACAATTGTTTATAGGTTATTTTAGGCGGTCTTATCGCTATGAGCAATTACTTGCAGACAACCTTTGGGGAATAGCAAGATAAAAATGCCATGGTAGGCTGTATGTATTTATACTATAGGTGATTTACTGAAATCTTTAATTAAGAACACAGAAATGGTTTTTTTTGTTAATAAATAAAGTTAAGCTTTTAACCTGGTTACCTACTACATAACTTCATTAGACAGAGATCAGATAAGTCATACTACCCCGTGGCTCTCCGTATGCATAAAAGCTATTTTTTCTAACTTAACATTAAAAAAATATCAATTTCCGTCTTCGACATAAACAATATCGCCTATATCTACAACTAAAATGTTTTTAAAAGATTAGATCGTACTTCAAGCGACTGTTAAAAGAGCCCATTCATACAATCCACAGATCAACGGCGTAGATATGGAGAGCGCGCGTCACGAAGCCGCGGTGTCGCTGCTAACGGGCCACGAGAGATTCGTGCGGCTTGTGCTACAGCGTACCATCACTCCCGAACACGGTACGTAATGTTCTTGCCGCTTATCGTCCGATGGCTTTATGCAAACAGATCAGTTAAATAAAACTAGCACGAAGGTAAAACGATAACAGAACCACGCGCGAGAGAGGCAGACTTTTAATGATGCGCATGCAATCGACGTCACGCCGCGCGCTTATACACATAATGTAAATAATGTCTAATGTGCCAGCTTTAATTAAGTGACTAAGAGATGAAGTAAATGAGTTGATATTCATAGCGATGTAGGACATAAAGACTGCATTTGATTGCATAGTTATTTCTGAAATGCCTGCTTTGAAGAAATACTTTAAGGTTAATCTTGGCTTTTCTGCCTGTAAGCATGCGTATGATTTCTTACCTAATCTGTAAGTAAGTACCTGAGGTTTCAAACTAAGGTTTTCTCTTGTTGTATTTCATAGTTTGATAGTTTCATAGTATTCCCACCAAACACTGGTCGTGTTTGGTGGGAATTGTCGGGATCAATTGAAGGGTTGTAAGTCTAAAGGGTCTAAGTGCCAATTTTAATATTTAGAGATATAACAAAAAAACCTTATAAAACAAACTATTTAATGAAATAATTATTTATTTTTAGGTAAATCAATTAAACACGTATCTTATAACTATAAGAAGTCATAAAAACCTTTACAAATAAAGAATCCAAAGAAATAATACAATACAAACATTCATTTTATTAGAATGTCCTAAGTTACTTATGAAGCAACATTGAAAATGGACTATATGCCTTTATAAAAGATATGAAAAAAGCTCCTAAGCTTCGGTTTGATGTTTCAGTTGTTCGTAGAATGCTTTGTTTTCGGTCGGTATTTATCGTAGCATATCCTTCAAATCTTTCAATTTTTATTTTGAAATATCATTTTCAGCTTCTGACGCCGTAAATGTGTAGTTTATACTCGTAATCTAATTTTGAGACTTGCCTTTCTTAAAAATGTTAACGATATCCTAAGGTAAGTATTGTGATATAGAGGTATAGTCATTGTGAAATTCCATTAAATCTACACGAGGTAACTTATTAAATCTTTTTTATTAGTTAATTAATTTATTTCTTCAATTCCTTTTGAATTGAATTGAATTTTAATTCGGATCCAAGAAACAGTAGATCTACTGTTCCGTACGAGTATCTATACGTACTCGTATTTTTGACTATGTAGTGTTAAAAAAATCCGCTGAAGCCTTATTAAAGTCTTTAAAATCATTTATGTCAAATTTCTTGATGTTTCTTTTGTTTGACTTTAAAATTCCGTTTACCATGTTTTCTCCGAATATTTTAATACCTTGATGACGAAGTATCCATCTTTTTTCGTGTAATAAAGACAACTAACTGCAATACAGTCCCATATAGGTCCCTAAACAATAATACTTACCATAACACCCGCAACTTCACCCCGCTCGCACACAGGCACAGATCGTTTTGAGCGAAATGACCATTGGTACTTAGACCTCGACGCATCTTTGTTTGTGTGTGGCAAAAAAAAAATGAGGTACAGGCTCTTGGATCCGTTTGAATATTAATAGGCTTGGCACTAAGATCCGATATTTGTAAAAATATTGAAATTAGACTTTTTGGCACTTAGACCCTTTAGACTTACAACCCTTCAATTATTCATTCATTTTATTTATAAATTATGGCGCCATCAGTTAATTTACTTGAATTATTATATTGTAGTTACTGATATTTATTTTTATTCGTGCTTGATGCTGTTATTTGGATTGTAACGCCTTGTCATAGCCAATTTTGCTTGATATGTGGGTATTGAAAATGAAAAATATATATATATATATATATCTGAACCATATAAGGAAGTGAATGGTATAATTGAAACGCGTCTAAGCAATGTCATCTGCTTGTTACTCTGCTTCTACGAACGCTTATCGTAAAACGTTTGTTCCATAGGCGAAACGCTCCAGCGCAAGTCGACGTCGGACGATGTGAGAGAGCACAGGACGAGCCTGTCGAATGTGAACATTGCACACACACCCGCACTGTCACCGTCGCCGGTGCCGCCCGCGCCGTCCCCGACGCCCAAGCCGGTGGTCGCGCACGTCGCACATACGGTGCAACGCGTCGCTCCCGCATCCGCACCCGCGCCCGCACCCGCACCCGCATCCGCACCCACGCCCGTATCCGCACCCGCACCCAAGCAGCCCGTACCGCCGCAGCCTGCACCGAGACGGCTCAGCCAAACCAATGGACAGGTGAGTTTTGTGAACTATCTGCTCACACATCACATTTTTTTAATAAAAAATTTAAACTCAGTGTACACAGTGGAGCAGGGTGCTAATTACAAAATTTTCAAACCCTGACTGCAACTATAACCACGTCCGAAATGCATCGGACACATAAACAGGCACCTACCATAGTAGATTTCTGAAAGAAACTATTTCTTTCTTTTAACTGATTGTCGTAAATTGGAATTTAGTTACCAAATAGAAAATGTATGTAACATAATGACATCAACGGGCCATCATTATTTTGTTAAAAAGTTATTGGCTCATAGTTTGCGCATTTCTTTTTGTGTATCAAAAGGCATTTTACATGAAACTGCACTTATAATGTTCGTACACTATAGCTGCATCAGTTTGCAAATGTGGCAAGGATTTTGCACAAAACACTTCCGATGAATTAGTTTGATATTGGTTGTGGTTTCGGTCACGACAGATTGTGAAGCACCGCACGTATTGTTATTGCATATACAGACATTTCGAGGCTTAAAATTGATTTTAATTAGAGATGCGCCGAATAGTGGTTTCACCGAATAACCGAATACCGAATACTATTCGGTTCAATCTTTACCGAACCGGATATTCGGCCGAATTATTCGGTTCACCATTTTACTGCTTTGCCACGTAAACAGGTTCAAACATGCACGCCGTCTGTCGTTGGTGGCAAGTTGCGAGCGAGCCGCTTAATTGCTTTCATTTCATAATCGCAGTGCTCATTATGGACATGATAAGCCTCTCCAGGTGAACACCTGGATGGCGGTGATGATTGTAGTGATGATTGGTGACCTAAAGGTTAACTGGTAGAGAATGCTCCTAGCATTAAGTTCGCCTTTTGTACCATTTTGTGCAATAATGTTTAAATAAATAAATAAAACCACATTTAATTCCATGCAGTAGTTTCCGCGTGATGCGCGATCAAACATGCAGATACAAATTTCTCCCGTTTTCCCAACACTTCACGTCACTGTATTGATTGTAGCGTAATGAATAGTATACTATAACCTGTCCAGGAGTATGAAGAATAATCGTACCAAGTTTCGTTAAAATCCGTCCAGTAGTTTTTTTTTCTATAACGAACATACAGACAGACAGACAAAAATTTTACTGATTGCGTTTATGGCATCAGTATCGATCACTAATCACCCCCTGATAGTTATTTTGAAAATATATTTCATGTACAGAATTGACCTCTCTACAGATTTATTATAAGTAGGTATAGATTAAAAACAATCTTACATTAGAAAAAAGCTTGTCTTCAGTTTTATTCCATGTCATGTAGCCAAGAATATAGAAATACTCAAACCGAATATATTCGGCACTAAAACCGAATAATTCGGCCGAATACAAATAGTGGAAAAGATGCCGAATACGCCGAATACCGAATACCAACCGAATATTCGGCGCATCTCTAATTTTAATATTGCAGAATATATTAAATTAATTTAAACTTTAATATATAATAAGTATTCCACGGTGAGCGAGAAAGAAAGAATGAATTTGAAGGTATGATTTATGATTGAGGTGTATGATTGGTGTGACCGAATGAACGGGGAACGTTATTTTGTGATTGTTGCCATGACTGTGTGTGTGAATGCTGTCTTCGCTCATCGATGGATGCTTTAAATTTGTAATGATTGATATTTAACACTGAAATTTTTGTAGTGGAAGCTTCGTAGACGCTTGGTACAGCTAAGTATACATACAGTGTCCAGTATTAAAGCGTTGCCTCGTTGACCGCAGGGCACCAAGTCGGCAACTAACAGTGCCAGCACGCCCCTAACCCCCGGCGCCCCTAACACGCACGGCTCCAGCGACGACGTGTTCGACGACATCCAGGTAAGCGCGCCGCACCACGCATACACGCCCGACGATTCGCAGGTGATGGTTATCGATTTAACACGTTCACATCCGCGCTTGTACGTTATCGCTTACACCATGCGTACGAATGCCCTCACACTTCACTGTAGACTAGACGGCGACCGACCCCATATTCGAGAGAGCTACCGTACTCGCTTCGTCTTGAAATACCGAGCTCATATTTCCGGATGAAAGGGTGCGGTAATGCTCTCGAATAACACCGGGTTACGTCACCGTATCTAATATCTATGCAGCGCTTCATTTTCAGCATTTTTCAGGTGCCCTTCAGTCTAGTCCGGGTGATTTATTATAAAATCACTCTTCGCTACCGCTATTATGATATTTTTTAATTTAAAATATGTTTTTATAATAAAATATATGGTTGTTGTTATTGTTTTTCTGAGCATAACATTATTTGTGTAACATTATTTTACAGCATATTGTGAATAATCTCCCAAATTCTTCCATTGTAATCCCTACCATAACATCATCCGGTTATACCTTCATCCTTCAGTTTTGTATCCTTTCTCACTCTATAACGAATAAAATCCAATTTGTGACTCCATACATTTGAATGCAGCAGAGTTTTGAGTGACATTTTATATAAAACATGTTCAAAATAGTAATTAAGCATCGGCTATCATTATCACACACTTTTGGACCCTGATTGTTTATTTAACATGCTGTGAAAATTAGCCCCTTTTACGTCTGAATTAAGAACCCAAAATTAAAATTTAAAGAGTCATCGCCCCAGTCATAGCCTAAGGCTATACATATCCATAAACGGCTGAACCTATTTTGATCAAACTTACTTACTAAAACTTCATCGCTTCACCCGTTAGCTAGTTACAATGCCGAGCAGACAGACAAGCACGTTAAACTTATAATTCTCCTCCTTAACGAGACGAATGCTATTATTATTTTATGAAGTCTACTGCAACATGTTTTCTGTTCACACTTTCACACTCCACAATGTGTGGATTTTCTATTCACTATACTTTAACATTGGTTTTCTTCTAATCACAATAGTTTTTTCTAATATCACTACCAAACTTCTTTGTCCTGTCACACTGTCCATGTCAGTGATTGATTTGATTTTAACCCATCTTTCCGAGGTCATGTTGCTAAAAGAATTATTTTTATAAAGAATTAGTACATTATTTTTCATTATCTATCTACAAATCACATTTTGCAGCCAATACTTCAATTTGTGACCAGTACTTAGTTCTTGGCAACTCTTAAATTTGAATATCTTTTTTCGCGTTTTGCCAAATACCAATACGTAATTGTTGTTAAGATAGATAGAATACCAATATCACTCAGTTTCCATTTGAAGAGAAAATGATTCTTCATGTTCGCCTTTGGTGTTCAACACCAAAGTGTTCCAGGCGTAAGAAATCGGTTAAGAATGATACTATATAAATAAAACTAAGTTAGTTAGGTTAGTCAATGCAATGCGGCTTGCATCCCAAAACGACATTATACACCCAATGAACAAATAAGAAAACTTACACAAGTTGAATCCCGCTACACGATTAAACCCTTTGATTAGTTTAAATACCGTCTCCTTAGCAATCCCTTAAGAGCGCGCATACAGAATTCGACGTATTTGCGGCGAAACTGGTATTTTCGGGCGAGCTATTATCATAGAAAACGATTTTTTTTCAATAAGAAACATAGTTTTTTATATAGATAAAGTCTTCAAGCAGTGCGTAGGCTAGATAAAATACAACATTTACTAGTATATTTTTGTTTATCAAAGATCTCCCGTAAGCCGATTCGCAAAAATGCGAGTCAGAGTCAATTTCGAAAGTCTTAATATCAATTGCATTACATACATATATTTTAAATATATGTTTATACAATAGCTTATATGGTCTATTAGTGCACTAGACAAAAAAACTTTCAAAAATGTGTTATTAAATTGCCCAAAATAATTTTTCAAAATAAGCTCAATTCACACTTTTCAACAGTGTTTTTCTAGTAGAAAACACTGTTTCTTTTAGTTGAAATTTTGTGTAAATGTAAAAGAAGTCTTTCTTAAGTGCACCTAATTATTATTTTATTAATATTCTATGCCTCTTATTTTATACGATTTTTTTAAAAGTGACTATAAAGCCACGCGCGCGACGCTTGCCGATTCAGTCCAAATCGGGTCATCCCAGAGGGAGGACGTGCCGCTCGCTGCTCCGCTCACGCACACATACGCACAACCACTTTTATGAGCGTATACCTCTCTGCGCGAGTGCAACTCCACGAGTTTGATACTTTGTAATATTATTTTTGTATGGAAAATTTATTAAGTTAAAATAATATACATACTAAATTAATGAAATGATTTACCTAATGTTTAGTCATGAGTATCAAATACAAACATCAGGATTATTATAATTATTATTATCTACAACCACATTTGCTAAATATTTCAAAAAATTAATATGATATTTGTTTATTAGTTCACTAATGAAGTTACAAAGTAAGGCTATTCCAATGATTATTATTATGCTCGTTAACATCAATGGTTAGAAACAACTTCCATGAAGAAACTGATAAGGAGATTCATTTGAGTTGGGAGCATTTAAGGAATCTACGTCACATGTTCACGACTATAAATAAAGGCATACAATGAAGCTGAAAGTCATAGAAATCCCATAGTCGAGTTATTATTAGTAAAATTATATGTGTAAAGATGGATGATAAAATGTTTGATGGTATGCACGAAATTGATATATTTAGATTTAGATAAATCGATCTTCGAATCCAATTTTGAAATTGTCGCTTAATTATTTAGTGTGAATAAGTGAATCTTTGTGTCACAATAATAACAAGTATCTACGATTCAAATTAAATCGATCAAAGTGGTCAACAATGGGAGAGGCCAATGTCCAGCAGTGGCCTGTGAGAGGCTGATAACGATATGAGATTACTACTTTCATTCAGATAGTGAACCGACAGGCAACCGACTGGTGGCGGTATAACCATCACAATTAATTAAAGGCTTAGCTAAATACCACAGACCGATGACGGGCAGCAGCGTCATCGGTGCGAGAAGCTACGTCCTGCGATCGCCAACCCGCCTGCCCAGCGTGGCGATTATGGGTATATCCTCCAGATGTTTGCCCTAAGTGGCGAACAACTGGAGAGGCCTATGTCCAGCAGTGGACTGCAATAGGCTGATGATGATGATGATGATGATTCAGATAGTATTAGAAAGAAGTAAAAATTATATTTTATAGTTTCAAAATGTAAAACCAAAATGCAATATGATAGTTGGGAAATGTATGGCCATTACGGTTACTAGGGGTGATTTTAGCGAAAAGGCTGGTAAGATACGGATATGTTACGGTAACTTATTTACATACATTACGTTAAAATTACCGGCTACGTATGCTGAATGGTAGTATGGCAACGAGCAGGGCGACCATGTAACTTGCAGTATGCAAGTCGCAAGGTGCAACGTTGCCAATGAGGGCTACCGTTTTTGTAATCACCAGAGGGTGCCACTGTATAGTGAGGTCTGTATAGCTGTTAAGGTTTGTTTTATGCATGTGATGACTGTTTGTTCGTTATAAGAAGGAGGCCATAAGTTTCCAAAAGACAAAACTGTTTGTTAACGGTTAATAAACAAACCAGTGAACTAGCTTTTCTTTCATACTGCTAATTTTTATACCTCATTTTCTCGGCTCCGCTTTTAAAGCGCAGATAATCACTGAGCCGTGTCTCATATTTTCGAAAATTAATGCCAGCTATGCCAAAATTGCACAAAATTATTTAATTTCCAAAATAAATTCGTTTAACCCACAGAACCTATGTAATTTGACATTTCGGATACCTCACGCTACACTAGCATCTCTGGTGGCGAATTCACACGCGATATGGGCGCCCTCATTAGTGCAGCAGTTTGCCATAATAGGTATTGTTATTTCTTTTATTTGCTTCGTCGCCGTCATTGGAATTATGTTAAATTCGAAATATTATTAAGTAATTAATTAATTCAGTTTAATTTCCAAAATGTCGATTTTGGGGGAAAAGGTAAGAGCCAAAATTGTTCGGAAATTGACTCTCTAGAACTTTGTTTCTTTTCATTCATGCCGTAAAAAGTACAACATAGGAGATAATGATACAGTTTTGAATATGTCGCGGTTTGCGAGTTTTATTTCCAAAATATCGATTTTAGGGGAAAAGGAAGGAACCAAAATTGTTTAAAAATTGATTTCCTACAAGTTTAGTCTTCTTAATTTAGACCGTAAAGTAGAAAATAAATGAGATAACGACAACATTTTTACTTGCTGTTGTATTTAATTTTAATTTT
Source organism: Conogethes punctiferalis (assembly GCA_031163375.1). Classification (NCBI taxonomy): domain Eukaryota; kingdom Metazoa; phylum Arthropoda; class Insecta; order Lepidoptera; family Crambidae; genus Conogethes; species Conogethes punctiferalis. The sequence continues at coordinate 11,178,715 of CM062082.1, read as the reverse complement.
CAAAATACCGATCCTAGACATTTTTTGAATATATACAAGAGGACTCACCATACTCTATTCAGATAGCTCGCCTTTGTAACCTGTCCATTGCATCTTAACTAATATTATAAAGCTGAAGAGTTTGTTTGTTTGTTTGAACGCGCTAATCTCAGGAACTACTGGTCCGAATTGAAAAAATATTTTTGTGTTGAATAGACCATTTATCCAGAAAGGCTATAGGCTATATAACATCACGCTGCAACTATTAGTAGCGAAGAAATAATGGAAAATGTAAAAAAAAAAAACGGGGAAAAATAACTATTCCACGCGGACGAAGTCGCGAGCACAGCTAGTCATTTATAAAATTGCGTAAAAGCAGTATTCTACGCAAGATTTGTGCCTTATACAAAAAACAGCGCTGGTCAGTCGTGATATATTCTTTCAGAATCAGGTTCAGGACACCTATTTAGAGAATGCTGCAGTAGTCAATGACTCCTTCAATGTAACCCTTAGGATTCGGGTCATGACGAATATTCATCCCGAGAATAAGTGATGGATTGGTCAAGCTGGATAGGAACCAGATTTTAGTTGTTGTAGGCCATTTGGGGTTTCTGCTACGAAACACAAGCACAACTTTCAGCACAAGCATCAGTAGGTATACATGATCTCTGTGATCAGTGCATAGAAGACTTAGGACCTTAATTCAAATTGACAAATTGTTTACAAACTAATCTTTTTTGAATGATGGCAACCAGCCTCTTTGTGAGATCCATTTCTGCCGAGTGAAAATGAACAAAGTAATTTTTACAAGTTAAAATATAAAACGGGTTAGAGTTATATCGTGGCAACCACGGAGACTGCTCTTTCCTTAAATAATAATACAAACACCTAAACACAGAACAAACACAAATGTTCAGCACACGAATGTTTGTTCTGGATGGGAATCAAACTCACGACCTTTGACTCATGATCAGAAGGCAAGGAAAACACAGTAGGGATTATTGATTTTTATCAAGCAACATTAATAATGTCAATCACTCACATAATACCTTTGGATAGGTAAGTACCTGGTACATATAAAGATAGAAAGACAAAAATATTGTTATATTTTTCTTAAACCTTAATTAGTAAACACTTAAGAATAATGTACTCTAAAGTGTTTAAATCAATTTAATAAGTACGCACCTATACTACACTAATAAAATATTTAGCAATAAAAGAATGTTCAAATAATTTAGATGAATAATAAATTGTTAAGTATCAAAATATGTTCGTTCGCCGGAGTTAGCGTCCGACACGCCGCTCACCCACACAGACACAAATGATGTCTATGTGTGTTTCGGAATCGGCTCCCACGTGCGTATCGAGTTGCTTAAAATTGTATGCGCGCTCTTAACGTATAAACGTTCGTACATATGTACATTATTTTTCATTATCTATCTGTCGCAGGCAAATTCTATAATTCGCTCGTATACAAACGGCGTCGGCAGTTTAGAAAGATAAATACGTGTTATAAAATGCCGAAGGCAAATTGTCATCGCATCAACGTCGACTTGGTTTGTGTATTAGGGTGACCATGATAATAGAAATGAAACAGGGTTTTAAATCATTTTATTTAGGTATTAAAGATTCATAATAGAATCAAATCAAAAATCAAAAAGTTTTTTATTTACATTTATCATTTACATATTATTAAATTATTGACTACGAAAATAAATTCGTCGATTAAATAAGCATGAAATTGAAACCGTAACCGAACAAAACCTGCACTAAATGGTACCGTGTGAGAACATATTCTCCCTAATCTTAGGATCCTTACACATACATAGTAAACTTACCAAAAATTACCTATTAATTAAACAAGACATTCAGTGGTAATAACAAAAATAAATTCAACAAAGTTTCTTTGTTTCACTTATTCTGCTAAGCTTAAACAAGCGTAAAACCATCAGCGAAACAATTGATTTTCAGCGAATCAAAATATAATGCATTTTATTGCAATTTTTTGTTCCACTTTACCAGTTTCCATGGACACCCTAGCGTTTTTACGTGCTGGATAACCTCGAATTTTTTTGTTTTTTTTCCACGGTGTTTTCGAAGCCCCTTTTGTGATTAGTTTAATTTCAATAGTTTCCTATAATACTAGCCCTTAAAATCTATTTGAAACAGCCGATATTAGACATATTTTTAATATTTCTTTCCTTCAACACTTTCACAGTTGACCGCCATATTGGTTTTGGAGACTAGTAGCGCCAGGGCGCGGTTAAATTTGGTACTAATTGGAACGATATGCCGAGGCAATTTGTAATCGGCTGTAATATCGTAGCTCGGCATATTAGTAAATGAACGACATCTTACATACGGCGTACGGCATTTTATATAACAAATTTGTCTTTGTAAACTGCCGACGCCTTTTGTATACGGGCGAATAATAGAATTTGCCTGCGACATATCTACAATTCACATTTTGCAGCCAATACTTCAATTTAGGACCAGTATTTAGTTCTTGGTAACCCTTAAATTTGAATATCTTTTTTCAAGTTCTACACGATTAAACCCTTTGATTAGTTAAAAGTCCGACTCCTTAGAATTCCTTAACGTTTATACCATTGATCAATTATTTGTAGATTAACATGATATTATTTGATCATCAAAGCCACTTCAAAGATATTTTAATCAAATTTTTCCAGCAAAATGGTTCTTTACCAACATACCCACACCTTATTGCATATTTCATTTTACATAATTACCTAAAACATTTCAAATGTACAATCTCAGAAAAATAATACACATCCACCATCAAAATCATTTGTGACTCACCCTGGACCGAGCTTAGGTGCCTCACTGAACACTTAAAAGTGTAGCCACTGATCCGATGTGAACGTGTTAAACGTGCAGCCTTCTCGGCCGATCACGAACGAGGAGTTCCAAGCGATGATACCGGCGCACTTCCTGGGCGGGCCGCGGCCGGTCAGCGAGCCGCCGGAGAAGGGCGTGCGCGTCACCGTCGAGAGGCCGGGCGCCGGCATCGTGATGCCCCCGCCGCCCTCCACGCTCGGCCGCGTCACGGAGACCATCACCAAGTCCACCTTCACTGAGACCACAGTCACGCGCATCACGGATAACCAGCTCGTCGCGCCGCTCATCATTGAAGTAAGACCCTCTGACTGATGTAAACAATTGCTATCGATATTACCGCAGTCATTATAAACGTCGCCTGTATTAAAATTAAATTGAGACCTCGCTTGCGAGGTGATATGAACGGGCGGTCGTAGCAGGATATTTTCGCAACACAGTTCCACATTCTGGTCCGCTGTCCCATTACGCAAGCTAGGACTCAAAATATTTATCGTTCGGTAATCGGTTGAATAAGAAGAAATACCGCAACTGCATATTAAGCAATATCTTCCTCTTTCATAATCTAAGGCCAAGTTCAGATGGAAAAGCGACAAGTGATTGAATTTTTCTTTATTATTTTTACTTTCTGCTCATTCCAGCAGTTTTATTCGCTTGTAAGAACGAAGTATGTATGATTTGGTGTCCATATGAACTTTGCCTTAAAAGTGTAATTTAATACCATGCACAAGCTTAAATATAATATTATGCAATAAACATTTGAATTTGAATTATGATGAGAATATCTTCTCCGGATTTATTTATTCTTTTAACCGACTTCCAAATTTTGATAAAAACTATATTTTCAAAATGTATAATGTGATATCTTTACAAATAATGAATGGTATATTTAGTTATAACTATTATTATCAACTATTTTGTAATAAATTTAGAATTCAAAATATATTTTAATTATGTTACTCTGTGAATAGGTACAGCTTTGGCAAGTATGATGAGGTATTCAAGATATGTATTTACATGCTGCAGGCAAAATTAACGAACATAAATATTCACATACACACTCCACTCAATACTGGAAACTTAGATGACACTGCACTACTACTTATTATGACATTAATAAATAACATGATACACGTCAATCTTAAATACAGTTTAGTGGCATAATTTGAATTATTCGGTGTAAAAAAAGTATTTGTGTAGTTATTGAATACTACAATATTTTTGCTACATTTATGTTTACATTACATACACTCTTTTATGCACATTCTAGATGTTAAGATTGACGTGTGAAGCTATATGCTGTTATAGTTATAGTCGTAATAGCACACTGAACATTGAATCACGCAAGTTAAACGATCTTCTCTGATATCGAGCTACTATCAGCTGAAGCTCGTTTCAGAGGTGTATCTTCATTTTGTGGAGTAATAATTTAAAAGGTGTCATATGTTTACTATATAAAGTAATTCCAATAAAAGCTGTATGTTTTGAGGCAGCATTTGGATGTTATTACAACTCATGCAGATACACCTCAATCTCGTCTTGTTATGTGAAATCGTTCATCTACACTACACTTGTTATAACTAAGAAAGGGCCTTATTTATATACACAATATAATATGTATGCATAAGTACACAATACTGGTTATGACTCCCATACGCTTTGTCAATATGTCGCAAATATATGATGTAGGACTTACCTACCCACCAAAATGCATAATAGGTATATTAAATACATATTCTCCTTGTTACAGGATGTAACATTGGTGAAGGATGGTGGCTCTCTTGGTTTTAGTATCATTGGAGGAACAGATCATTCGTGCATTCCTTTCGGCGGCAAAGAACCTGGAATATTTGTATCACACGTAAGTTCATAAAGTCTTCAGAAAGTACCACCCCGGTTTCCACGGCTCGTTCTAACCTGCGTTTTATATAGGTGGTACCCGGCGGCGTAGCGGCTCGCTCAGGCAAGCTGCGTATGGGCGATCGCATCCTGAAGGTGAACGGGAACGAACTGATGGGCGTCACGCACCGCGACGCTGTACAGCTACTGTTGCAGCCCGGGCCCACGCTCGCGCTCACGGTGCGACACGACCCGCTGCCGCAAGGATATCAGGTCAGTGCCATACACTATAAGAGAAGAGGACCTACGTGACGCTAAGTCGGCTACGAAGGAGTTGTTGACGACAGCCGCAATATAGTCGAAAATACTTATTTAGTCAAACAGGACACTGACTAATATAGGAAACCTCAATTGTTAATAATTTACTGTCGAATAATATTTTTAACTTCATTAAACTCGATTAATATTCAGACAATACTCGCTACGTCCATCGTAAAAATGTTGCTCCGTGCAGTATGTTTTAAGAGTATAAAACTTTCCTCTTACCTATCGAACTCATATTTTTAGACCGATAAGTGACTAGATTTAGGTAGGAAGTTTTAAACATTTCAGATTGGTGTTTGCTGAGTAATAGATATTTCAAAATTCGCCAAAATTACGTTTAACTTATCTTTATAAATTCAGAATTGACTATTTGAATATTGATCAATGGATTTAATTGAATTTTCATACTTTGTACAAAACTAAATTTGAAACTGTTAAATTCTTACTAAACGTACCCTGATACAACAGATCATGATTCGTTGCATGGTATCGCTGCCTTGAGGCTAACACACGATCTGATGTCATACGTTTTGATTGTGTATTTAGTTAATGAATGAATGTAAAGTTGAATGATATACGCCTCGACATCTCTCAAGAGTTGACGACATTAAAGACGGAATTTTGCTATGTGGTGAAATGAGTTATCTTGATTATGTGTTTACTTACACGACTAATCGCGCAGTGTTCTGCATGAATGCAAGGGGTTGTGAATTAATGTTGACACGAGTTTCAGTTACAGAGACGAGTTGATTTGATCGCTTTGTAGTAGATATTGGCAGTATCAAATTCAATGAGAAGTATACATAACGCTTTTGCACATAATACTCTGCTGCAATTGACAAAGAGCTACTAGAATATCTGTGCTGCGAATTCTGTCGCTTAATGCAGTACATGTTTTTCATTAAACTCGATATAACACCATTTGCGTACTGACACATTAGTACTGAGGTAATGCTACTTTATTGTTATACACGATACATTATTTTGTTCCACACGTGCGCTCGACGGCCTTCCCGACACACATTCAGGGTCTCATTCAAGTTGAGATTGTTGATGGAACTGTAAGTGTGAACGTCACCCGGCGATCTCGAACCTATGTGTGTTACTTTACCAAATATATGTCCCATCCAAACAATTCGTGTGCTCCGCTATCGTCATCCTGAATGATTATTTCGTAAAATGCTTTCTTCTATGGTAGAACACTCGGTGCCAAAGGTACTTCCAATCTTTGGTGCTTATTGTAGCTTACACCTTACTACAGTTTTTCAATATTAGAATATTGTAAAGACGATAATTTACACTGTCCAGAGTAAAATGTCTGCCTTGTGCTAGGATGTGTTTATTCTATTTAGAATGGAAGCTTTATCTTTGAGTGCATGGTTGGCTTTGCATGTAATGTTGTCAATAAGTATTAGTATTGTGTCTGCCTTTGATGTTATCATTTTCTTCGTCATAAAAAAAGAAATTCAAAATACAAATATATTTGTTATTTGTAAAACATATAAAATTAAACGTTAGATATTTGAAAGAATGGGAATAGAAATTACAGAAAATTAATGTTGATTATGTTTCTAATATCCGTTTACCAGGACTTAACGATAACAAAGCAAGAAGGCGAGAAGTTGGGAATGCACATAAAGGGCGGTCTGAACGGGCAACGTGGCAACCCGAATGATGCCAATGACGAAGGAGTTTTCATATCGAAAATCAACAGCGGCGGTGCTGCTAGGAGAGACGCCAGATTGAAGGTAACTAAGGGATACATTGATATTATTTTCGATTGACTGGAATTTCTACTTACTTTACTACTTATCCCTATTTCATTGAAAAGAACACAAAACCAAGGTGCGAATCGTTTTCGTTAAGAATCCGAATTATTACTGACATTATACGACTACCGACTACGACCTATTTTTCAGTAGAAAGTATTATACCTACAGGAAAAAGTGAACGATTTAATGTTTGATACGGTTGAGATCCGTGCGTATGGATAAATGTGGTCACAAAAAGCACGACCCTAAGAAGTTTGGTCCGTTCGTGTTGGGCATATCGCTCTGGTCTTTTGTACCTATAATACGAATAAAGAAACAGACTACACCTGTAATTACCAGGTAAACATCCATGAAGATTGGTCACTATGGTCGAAATTTCGCTATTTCGTATTACTTTATCAATTACTAGCGGCCGCCCTCACTCATTACAAATCTTTTTTTCCTTTATATATTAGTATAGATAACCATTAATATCGTATTCGATGTCAGGTCGGCATGCGTCTGCTAGAAGTTAACGGCGTGTCGCTGCTAGGCGCGACGCACACTGAAGCCGTGAACGCGCTGCGCCAAGCCACAAACGCGCCGCTACACCTGGTCGTGTGCCATGGTTACACGCGTCCCGAGAAATATACCGTGAGTAGTAAACAATAAAGCCCAATCAATTGGAGTTTCTAGAATTAAATAGCCAACAGTTGTTATTGTACTTTACATGGTCATTAAAAATTGACCATGCCATTAGGAACGCAGGTCGAGTAGGTATAGATGATAGAAATTGGTTGCAATAAAAATTTTTGTTCCGACTGAGTAAATAAATTCTATCTTCATAACAGTGTCGAACACTTGTATTGAAAGCCTATTTCATATTTAGCTCTTTAGAGAAATGCCTTTTGCCTATCACAAAGTAAAAAGTCATAATAGGATTTTAAAGTTATATTTCATATTTAGAATTGAAAATAGATCAAACCCACGTATGCCTAAGCTTATTATTATTTTCTCTAAATAGGCTTGAACTGTAACAGCGATATTCTTAATTAATGCACTCTATTGATTTTTTCGAAAACTTCGCACGTTGTGAACATTACGTTTTCAACGCTGAAGACGCTTATGAATACACAAATTCGATATGTATTATACTTGACAATACACTTTATACTTTCATTCTGGCACGCTTACAAATGTATATTGCACAATCACTTGTGCGTGCGTTTGGTCAGTAGTGCTAGTTAGAAAGAGATAGACGTAGCGAATGTTTGCACAGACCGGTAGCGAGAGCGGGACGGCAGATACCGGCGGCTCTCTGTCTCACTCAACGTCGAGCCTGGACCGAGATGAGCCGTTGCACCATCATCAACAGGTGACGCACTGTTCTCTTTTAAATCTTCTTTTGTATGATTTTAATAGTATTTTAAGTTGCCATTCGTGTAAAAATCATAAAACACGGCTTAATTTTTTTCTTCTTGCAACAGATATTACAAACTAACAATTTTTCAAACAAACAATTATTTCTGTAATTAACTATTTTAATTTTATTCCAGGAGCAACATTTCCAACAGGATTTGGTTGAGTTTGAACACGAGAAACAAGTCGCAGAAGTGAGGGAGAAATCTACTCCTGAAAAGGTAAGATGCGCTTCGCTTTAGTGTAATAATATCGATTTTATTATGAACAGAGAAAAGCTGCAATGGTGTGTAATCTTTACTAATATTATAAAGCTGAAGAGTTTGTTTGTTTGTTTGAACGCGCTAATCTCAGGAACTACTGGTCCGAATTGAAAAATTATTTTTGTAAAATAGACAATTTATCGAGGAAGGCTTTAGGCTATATAACATCACGCTGCAACTATTATGAGCGAAGAAATAATGGAAAATGTAAAAAAAAAACGGGGAAAAAATAACTATTCCACGTGGACGAAGTCGCGAGCATAGCTAGTATTATATATACGTACGGCCATCAGCTTTCTTGGATGGAATTTGGCTGATGCGATTGCGCGTGTCTAAATAGATTCCCTTACAGTTAATTAATTTTTTTTTAAAAAAAATTTTTTAAAAATTTAATTAGAACCGATATCCGAACGGACTATTCGATTTAGATTTGATACAAGGGTAGATCCTGAAATATTCAATTTCGGAAACGAGAATCGGCGATCAGGCTAATCGCAGTAACTTGACTGCAAATTCATTATGTATAAAGAAATAACGAACTTCTCATAATCAGGGCGGGTGTAGGTGTCCTCTGATACTTACTGTAAAGGGGAGTACCTTATATGAGAACCAGATGGTATGTGTGTGTCTGTCGATTTGACATTAGCCGATATTTTCCCTAGGTGCTAGATATCGTTCACGCCGTAGAGAGCATGGCTCTCGAGCCGCCGCCACCCATATCGCCCGAGCCCCACCACAAGACGACCACAGTCGTCATGTCCAAACACACGCTCCAACCTCAGGTGAGACCACTGACTTGATCGCTGCTACTAACATGGCCTAGACTCCGCTAGTAACTGCAGCTGGTTAGTATAATTTAGAGCCTGTTCTGATGACGCGTTTTATAAGGACCTCGTCGAACACAATGTACGCACATTGTATATTAGATATTGCTATTGTGTTTTCGTAGCGTTCGTATCGACCACTGAACGTGCACCCTTACGCCAAATTGCCACGCGCGATTCAAATTGCGAGGTCGTGGTATGTAACTATAATATAGTAATTAAATGTATCAACATATTTTGTTCATACATTTCGTTCACATGCATCGTTATCGCGTCATCTGAGTAGGCTCAGACTGTTTGTCCATTAAAGAGGAGTGAGGCAGTAAAGCGGTAAGCTCGGTAAAATGTACCTATTTATGGGCATAAAATTTTCACTCAAGTGATTTTATTTTTTATACCTATAAAATTGCATAAATCACTATCAGCCTTGCTCGACGCTCCGCCCATCGCTTCGCTCTTATGGACAGACAGCTTTATTGTTCCAAGCAGCACTTTCCAAACTAAAAGTTATGAAAAACAGTGGTTAATTATAAAGCATTTTTTCAATTTACTGAATATTATTAATCTGATATAGTGAAATTAAACATTACTGAATTAATTTTTAGTAATTGGTCCATGGATTTTTTGTATTTTTTTTTAAATATTTGATAACATTGCATGATTCTTTATATGAGTAATTGGGTTGGAAAGTCCTGTTTTGGAAATTATATTACATAGGATTTAGACGTAAATTCATTACTCTGTATCACAGACCCATAAAATATTCGGAGCAATAAATAAACGGAATATTGTATCTAGAGCTAGACGATAGTATTGTATAGTGCGAATATTCAGCCATTAAAATTCCATTACTTTTATGTGTGATACAGATTAAAAATCAGAAGCGCTCAAATTTTATATCATTTAAGAACGCGTAGGAAGAGACGGATAGGTAACGGCTTGGTCGTTGAAACATTCTTCATAAGAAACCATTTAGATGCAAGCATTAATAGCACATAAATGAACAGTAATTTTATGAAATACATACATAAAACATTTAATATGCGCTTATGGCCATAGCAACGATGTAATGATTTTATCTTATCATTAAATATTACATATATATCTACCATGAGTAGCGTATATTTTAAACAAAAAAAGAAAAATGCAGTAGCTTTTACCAGCTGGAATACGCACCCTTCTTACAAATAAATCTAAGCTTTACAACTAATTTGATGAATTTTATCTAAAGTATAAAACCAATGTGCATGCCATAAAGTTTTCTTGACTTGTCCTAACCTTACTATATCAAAATTTACTGTATAAATTTTGCATTTTTATAATTGATAGCTTTGTATTTAGAGTATATTATAATTGAGCATGACGATAAATTTTAGCTTGTTTAAAACTTGATTAACTTTAAGATTGAGGATTATACAATCTGCTACATTATTTGGCACGGTTGACTATTCCCCCTTATTATTATTGATAGCATGCACTTTGTATATTTGTAGTATAAACTTATTGCTTGCATGAAAATATACTTATTATTGTTATACAAATTATTCTAAGTATGTTGTATTTAATACCTTATCTTCCAAAATAAATGTTTAATATATTATTACTACTTAAAGCATTTATTATGTAGATAATCTGTTACCATTCGGAAAGGTGGCACTTAAAATATACATATCTCACCTGTCTTCTAGTTTCCGTGTAGGTTTGTTTCAATTTAAAATGGTCTAATACAATATGGACTAGGACTATTATGCATGGATCCTCCTTTAAGTTATCTGTGTTCAGAAATTCAATTGAAATATTATTGTAACGGTCTATAAATGTATTTCTTTCGGAGATAGTTAGAGTTAATGATATGATTGTGTTATTTTGAGTTACTGTAGCTTAGATCAATGTCGTCACGTGTTAGTTTATATACCAGTCTCTGTGTAGATACAGATTGAACTGGGTTGTCAACGAAATTATTGACTGAGCGTATTACGTCCATTGCAGAGTGCAAACCCAGAGGAAACGGAGGGGAACACATAGTATATAAATTATAAGTTCTGTCCACTATGTAATTGTAAAAAAATAGTTAATAATTGACGGGGCGTGTGGAGAATTAAAATGTCCAGTATTCTATAGTGGCATGGAGTTACAATGTAACAATTTCAAAATGCAGTTTTTTTGGTAAAATCCAAAGCCTAACGCTTTCCATCTCTACTTGCCATTTCCTAGCAAACGAGATAATAATTACTGAAAATAAATTATAGCAAAAGTAAAATTGTAGCTTCATGAATGTAAATATTATAGGAATGTTGATAATTAACCGATTCTAATACAAAGAGCTCTATAGAGGTACTAAAACCTGGATTCTGATGATGTTTTTATTTGGCATGATCCCAGTTGCACTGTTATGCGATTAACATTTATACAATAACATGACTTCCTGTTATTCATATTATAGGAAACGGGACAAAACTTTCATATTATTATAACGAAATCGAAACAAACTTATTTCGAATTGTATTAATAAAAAATAATTTTATATTCGAATTTTGAGGATTTACAATAACATGGTGACATCTTTTTATTAAAAACATGTTTTGTCTTCAATATGGCTCTTTAAAAGTTGTCTTATTTTTGTATTTTTCGACGACTTCTTTGAATATGAATTTATAATATTGTAAATATTGTAAGAAATAAATGTTGCCCAATATTTAAAGGATGTTTGTGAATTCATGTGTATGAGGAACGTACTTACATTTCATTAGAATTATTTATTGTAAGTCAAACTTACTTTTATTAGTTTGAAGAAAGAAATATTATAAAAATATATACCGTTTCATGTTGTCCGCATATTATCATATATAATTTAAACATGTGTGACGTTTATACTAGTATGTTTCATTCGTGTATTTCTACTACTGTGTGTATCGTAATTATAATTGCTGTTGTTCTGTAATTTCCCTTAAAGTGAGTATGGCGTTTTGATATCCTATAATATCCATTAAACTATAATATATTTACATACTCAGTTCAACAATATCTTCGTGTATATCTATCGAACACAAACCAGTCAGTATCCTACACAAATATAATGATCATTTATAGTCTGATACCTAATAGTCACATTTATAAGCATTCCCGAATGACCAATAAGACGTAGATTATACAATGTTTAACCTATACTAATCAATTATTACAAATACACTGAAAGATATTTCTTACTCTAGATATTTTATAACTGCTACAAAGACCAATTTTTATACCTATTTAACCGTGTATCACAAGTCAGATATTATATTATCTAGATAACATTATTATGACAGCTTGAAAAATATTTTTATTGCTGTCTTGCATTTGTCATCTATGTTTCTATATTTCTATTATCCATTATTTTGTTTTAATTCTGCAAGCTCATGACATATCAATTCATTTATAGTGCATTTCAGTATTTTATCTTTACGGTATTAATAAAAATATCAAAAGAATGTACCTATTTATTGTGTTAAATTTAAAACGTATTATAATGGTACTTGGATTTACGTAAGTTGTGAAATTTGGCCAAATTTACTATTCGTAACTGCCAATTGTTTTAATGTTTGATAAAATATTGCGTGTATTCATTATTACTTTATAAGATACGAAATTATTCTAATTGACGTTATGTTTTAGTGTTGCATTTAAATACATGATGTTTCAGAAACAATATTTGCTTTGATTTACGCATGATTTTAAGACATTTATTTTGGAAGATTTTTGTTCCTCGCTCGAGTGAGCTTTTTCACCGTTTCGTGCCAACCTTTTTTTGATGATTATGTTACAGGCTACTTTTAGCTATGTTTTCGTGCAAGTAGCTTCGCTATAGTAAAAGTGCGAGGTAGCGCATGCGCGAAACTGCAGCGAAACGACTAGCTCGCACTTTACGAGTCGGTCCAGTCGGACCTATCTAGCTAAGTAATCTGTCGCTAGTTTGGATCAGTGCAGTATATTATGTTGGTTTGGTTAGACGTCTAGATCGCAAGCGGCTCCCCCCTCGCCGCTCGCGGTGTTCACACAGCAGAAAGTGCGGACGCCGCCCCCCTACACACCGACCCCCCCACCCGCCGACGGCACGCCCGTCGACCCGCCGCGCCGCCCGACGCAGCCGCCGCCAGCGCCTCCCCCGGCCAAACAGAAACCACAAGTGCCCCGAAAGCCACACACGAAGCGAGTTAGTTTCACCTCGGAGCAGAACGAATGCGATCGATTAGACAAGTTGTCGACGGACGATACGAGAGCGACCCCCCGGCCCGCCCTGCATGAGGAGGTGCATGCCGCCGCCCCGGACGCCGCGCCCGCCGCCACTAACGATGCATGCGCGGGAGTCGGCTCCCTACTAATCCGCGACCGCCGCGCGGCCGAGCCGCACGTGTCGGTGTCGACCCCCGTCCCCCGCGCGAGTCTCGTCCTCCCCGAAGACATCATCATCCCCCCTCCGCCCCTGTTCGATACGGACGTCGAAAATCCATTTCGAGACGAGATGTGTATGTCACCTATCACAGTGATTCCTGAGCGACTTGTTCTTCCGGAGCCCGTGGAGGCGGAAACGTCTATCCAGTCGACCACCTCGACTACCCCCGATTGCGAGTTCCCCCCTCCTGTTAATTACAATGCGTTTCCCATACTCGCGTCTCAGCAGGTCGTAGAAGATAGACTTCGGTCCGCCATTGTTTCAGAGGTACCCCCTCAGCAAGTCTTCCGAACGTTAGATTACCCCTCCCTTAATAGCGAAGAATATTATAATGAACTGTCAGTGAGTCCCAGTGGGGAACCCGACCCGCCGGAGCTCCTTCAAGTCCAATATAAAATCCTGCCCATAGTTTCGCACGTTCCACATTCTCCTTGCAATTTACATCCAGACATAACGTACTACGATGACGCTCCAGATCCTTTACCCACACATCACTCTCTACGGGATTTAAGAGTTAAGAGCATATCCCCAGGGATGCCTCACTCAACGACATATCCGCCCCTAGTGTCCTACAACCCTTATCCATCGCTAACAACGGTCGCGGGAACATTCAATCCATACACTTGCACTGTCCCCATCAGCACGAACGAAAGTAGCAAAAGTTATAAAGCACAAGTGTCCCCCTCTACTGTGAGTACGGGGAAAGACATAAACGCTAACGTCACTGAGACATTTCCTTTGTATGCCGGTGATGTGTCAAAAAGTGTTCAATCAGAGAGAAGAGTCCGTTTCGGCGAGGTGACGACCGCGCCCGAATCAGACACATTGTCCGACAGTTCGGACCGCGTGGGGGAAGGCAGTTGCTCGTCCACATCCACCCTGAAACCCGCATGGAGCAGCAAAATCAAAGCCTTCGCCATCGGCGAGGTAATCATCAATGTACGGCATTACCCTCACACACACTCGGCTTCTTTTGATTGTGTTCGTCGACAACCCAACCAGAATACTGACAAAACACACATCGATCATCCCTCCATACCCCATTTTTTTGTTATTTATTTAATTTATCGTTATTAACTTGCAATTAACTATATTTTGCATGTTTGGTTGACTTACATTTGCGATATTATTTTTATATGAAGCCCGCTGGTTTATATTAACAACTTGACTGCATGGGTGTTCAGCGTGGAGAAGGGAATTTCATGCTTGTAAATATCATGAGCTTATTTTGATTATAATTTTACTCATATTATTTTTTGAAAAATGTGTTTGTGTAAGTATGGCATATTTATTATAATGGATTTGTTCTCTAGGCTTCCCCGCCTCATTCCGCTAATTTTGTGAAAGCGTCTGTCAGCGATAAGAAGAAATTTTTCGAAAACGCAATGGAAGAAAGCCACAAGCCATCGCCTAAGCCAGGTACGAATCATAGTAAATGGTTTTTTAACCGTAATACACCAATTTAATAAACCCGTCGAATGATTCTCTAGAACTTGGATGTGAATAAGATTTTGTGGGCGTAAAAAATAGTAAGTACATTGACCCGGTGTGCGAGAATCTCGTACGGCCACAAAATCTATGCACACCCAGGTGTTCAAGAATCATTCGACGGGTTAACAGTCCATTTAGATTCCTGTATTTTTGTTATATCATTGATCATTAATTTTAAAATGTTATGGCTTATCTAAATATATAAAACTCAATGGTGACTGACTGACTGACTGACTGACATAGTGATCTATCAACGCACAGCCCAAACTACTGGACCGATCGAGTTGAAATTTGGCATACAGGTAGATGTTATGGCGTAGGCACTCGCTAAGAAAGGATTTTGATCAATTCTACCCCCAAGGGGATAAAATAGGGGATGAAAGTTTGTATACAAATTTGTCGATTTTAAGCCGATTGGGCTATGACTTTGCATGTATAAAGCTACTACGTAGGCATCCGCTAAAAAAGGGTTCTGATCATTTCTACTCCCAAGGGGATAAAATAGGGGATGAAAGTTTGTATGAAACTTTGTCAATTTTAAACCGTTCGGGCTGAGACTTGCATTCATAAAGTTACTATAACGTAGGTATCGCTATAAAAGTTTTGATAATTTCTGTTTCCAATTTTATATAGGGGATGAAAGTTTGTATTCATGAAACCTTATCAAGTTTAAACCGATCGGGCTGAGACTTTGCATGTTTAAAGCTACTATGAGGTAGGCAACCGCTAAAAAAGGGTTTTGATCATTCCTACCCCCAAGGGGATAAAATAGGGGATGAAAGTATGTATGAAATTTTGTCAATTTTAAACAGTTCGTACTAAGACTTTGCATTCATAAAGCTATACTATGACGTAGGTATTATTGCTAAGAAAGCGTTTCGATAAATTCCACTCCGAAAAAGATAAAACTTCAAATATTTACCTAAATCAACCCTTTACGGGATACGGATGATGACAAGGTATGAAAATGAAGAAAATAATTAATCCGTCTCTTAGATAATAAAAAAATATAAGACCCGTATTTTTTGTTTTGTCGAAATAACAAGAAAATACTTAGATATAGCGCATTAAAGTTACGGAGTGGGGGCTAACTACATCACGTTAGAGTATATTTTGTACTCTAACGTGACGTCATGTGACATTTAAAATCAATGTATCTTCGTAAGTTTTTGAACAAGAGGCAAAATAAAAAATACGTATCCAATATTTCATTAATCTATCTGACGGACATTAAATTATTTTTTAGTCATCATCCCAATTCAATAGGAAAAAACTTGAAAGGCCGAGAAATAAACTCACAGCCCAAAACTACTGATTTCTCAGAATAAATGGCCTTACTGGTAAAATTAAATCTAAATAGACTGACTTACTGACTGACATTTATTTGCCTAAACGGCTAAACGTAGGTACTAGAAATGTAGAAGAGACGTAGCTTAGATACCGTAGAGGTGCACTAAGAAAGGCATTCCCGAATTCCCACGGGAACGGGAATTAGCTGGAAAATCCTTTTGTATGAAAATCTAAACCGTTTCAAGCGTCTAGCTTGAAATTTGGCATGTAGGTACCTTAGTAAACTAAAAGCTTAGTTGCAACAGGATATTGCAAAATTCCCACGGGAACGGTAGTTATCGGGCAAAACTTTTGTATGAAAAAATCTAAACCGCGTAAGATAGATGATTAAAATTTGGCATGCAGGTACCCTAATGAACGTAAAGCTTACTTGCAACGCGATATTGCAAAATTCCTACGGGAACGGGAGTTATTGGGAAAAAACTTTTGTATGTAAAAATCTAAACACGCGGACGAAGTCGCGGGCAAAAGCTAGTCTTTTATAAATTAAAAGTCATTAACTTAAGGCCAGCTTAAGTTAAAAGTCATTAACTTAAGGCCAACTGAAGTTAAGTCATTACATTTTAAAAAGGATATATAAAAGCAATTTAGCCACTTAACAGTTTATATTTTATTGTCACTAAGATTGTTAATGAATAATTAAATTGCTATTTTTTAACCAAACGTATATTTACAGAACGCGTATTCACATTCCTGTCTGCGGATGAGGTGGAGAAATTGAAGCAAGAAGAGGAAAGGAAGATGGCCACTCTGTCGCGTGCAGAGCTCCGCTCGTGGTCCCCGGGGGAGGACCGCCGGAGCGGAGACAGTTCGCACTCCGACGACGAGCCCTATGAGAATGGCCATAGGTAAAATAAAGTCTGATAACAATCAACAGCCCTTTTTGTCCACAGTTGAACGTAGGCCTTCTTAAATTCGCACTACATTTCTCTATCCCGTGCTTCCCATCCATCCTTTCCCAACAGTTCTTTTTAGGTCACCAGCCCAACGGGTTGCGGTGCGTCCTACACCACTATCTTAAAAGTGTTCACTCCAATTACTTCACCATTCATTATCATGTTTACATATGCGTACTGGACATAAGACATAAGTTAATAAAAAATGATGCAGGAAAGTCGATGATTGCCGATGCCTTCTCCCGTAATGTACGAGTATTACGGTGTAGCACAACTCACAAATGTCAAAAGTTTACCTTTAAAGTGTTCCTAAAATGGTTCTTTTGCTTTCTGTCAGTGCATCATTGGGTGGCGTCAGTCCATCAGCGAAGTCTCAAAGGAGACGCGCCGGCCGCGAAGGGTCAGAGGGCGAAGACCCCGCCACGAGAGCCGCCCGTAGGGCTGCTTGGCGAGCTGCCAGATTGCGCTCCTTGGAACAGGTATGCAATCGTTTGATAACGTGGTGTCATCATCAGTCTCTAGCGGTCCACTTGTGCACATAGGCTTCTAA
This sequence comes from Conogethes punctiferalis, assembly GCA_031163375.1. Classification (NCBI taxonomy): domain Eukaryota; kingdom Metazoa; phylum Arthropoda; class Insecta; order Lepidoptera; family Crambidae; genus Conogethes; species Conogethes punctiferalis. The sequence goes on along the minus strand of CM062082.1, from coordinate 11,160,741 downwards.
GGGTTGGACCTCATCTGGCAGCAGGGAATCGCATTTGTTCCGCCTGTGCTACCACGTGCTGCAGTATGCTGCGGCGTGCGAACGCGCGCTGTCGCATTCCGCAGACAAAAATAGTAAGTGATCGGCGGTGAAAGGATGCGTTAGCATGCTACCGCGCGCTTCAGCGTTCCAGAGTCTCCCTGCCGACCATTTCATTTTGTCCGTGATGCAGATCGCCTCGAGGATTCCGCCGCGTGCTATCGCATTATGCTTTCTGTCTCGGTCTAGCAAATGGCAGTTCTAAGCGACAGAAAGAGAAAGGGCGACGGAACATTGGGAAAATTCTAATTGTTAGCCAGTTTGCTCAATCCTGGGCTTCTCACATCTTTCGGAGGCAGGGGTATTTGCCCTCCCCGGACCAGGAGTGCCGGCCGCTTATCATCTGCGGCTGGCCAGGGCAGGCAGGGATGTGGCCGTATGCTTCGGCGCTACCCATGTCCCTGCAACTTGCTTGCTGCCCACTGGCGACACAGGGGGGTTTAGTGGGTATGCCCTCCCATTTTGGGAGGTGTGAGGCCCACACACCATGCCGTCTCTCCCCGGAGGCGGCATGAAGGTGCCTAATGCATTCCCCTCTAGAAAAAAAAGGGGGAGTCCGTCACTACCATAGTCGAGTTGCGGTATCTACTCCAGAACTCGTGTACCCCAACGGTTGTCAGTTCTGCGACTGATATGGTGTGCGCCTTCACCCGCAATGGATGAATGGAGTTATTGTAATGTATTTATATTTTTCTGTAACAAAGAGACCCTTGTGAATTATTAAGATCTGTAAGGGATCTTTAAGGGTTTGACTCTATTGTTTAATTTTTCTCCATTGCTCTTCATCATTTTTATGAAGTTAAAAGGATCCAATATGCTGTCACGTTAAACAATATCTAAATTATGTATTACAGGAGGCGATTGAATCACAAAAAGCTATAAAAAGCTTGGTAGGTCCAGCCAACGAGATCATTGGCGAAGTCCCGTCGAGGGATAAATCTCCGTCCGAGGTAAATACTTGATTTATATCTTTTTGAATGTCGTCAAATTAAAAATACTAAGCCAACTATAATAATTTTATGAGCTGGAGAAAATTAACTGAACAAAAAATTGTTTGTTCTTATATTGCATCGACCCATTTTCACGATAAACATCATTCATTTTACGCCCAACACTTTCTTTTTCATGTCTTAAGTTGTTGATACTCTTTTGATTTTTTCCAGCCATTGTTTAGAATATCTCCTCATAATAATCTATTAATAAATATTGAATGTTGTTTGTCTGTAACCGTTAACATCGAATGGTCATTAACACTAATGAAGTTAGTTGGTGTTTCATTACATCTATACTCCTTAAAGTTTGACAGCATAATCCTCAATATTGATGTTGTGTTGATACAGATTAGTTTAAGAATGTTTAGTTCACTTTCTACATTATTTCATTTTATATTTCCCTTTATTTTTTTGTCATTAATTGCATACTGGCATAATAGTCATAACCAGAATCTAACATGTTTGTTTTAAATTGTATGGGTGGGGATCAATGTCGCTTGGTTGGCGTAGACCGTCCTGTCATAAATGGGTTGTGAATGTCAAATTGGCTTTACAAATTATAGAAATGGCCTCTACCACGTATCGCGTTACGTACAAAACCGGGGCCTATACTAGCGGTGAAGGAGAAAGAAAAATTGTTAGACGAGCGCATAACACTACGCACCGAGGAATACGTGTGCCCGTCCACCGGCGAGACTAAAGTGCGGACGGTCGAATACATTGAGAAAGTGATTGAGAAAGAGGTACGCGTCGCCACGCACTGTAAATTGTGCTACTTATTATACCTATACTGTAATGATAAGTAACATAACAGGCTATTATGGCTAAAATTTGTAATTAGTCCGTCTTTTAGCTTATTCAAAAATAAAAGATACGTATTTTTCCTTTTTTCATTCAAATAAACAATAGCAAAGATACAAGGCATCCAGTTAGGAGTGGGAGTCTTTGACGTCACTCGCTCCCGTAAAAATGCCTCGCCGAGTGACGTCACGCGTAATTTCAACGGGCTGTAACTTTACAATTTTTAGTCTTAATTTACAAATAAAAAAATACGTCTTTTATTTTAGAATAAGCTAAAAGACGGACTAATTACAATTTTTTGCCATAATAGCCTATTTGATGATACGTAAAACTACTAGAAATAGCATTTTTCTTCCCGATAAAACCTCATATTAGTTAACTTTTCAAAATACAGATACTGGGCAATGACAAACCTGACCTGATCGAAGATACTTTTCCTTTTTGCTTGAAATCATTACATTATGGGTATTACAAGACGCTGTACACAAGCAATGCCGTATCGTGTGTGGTTTTATTATTTATATCTTTGTATTCTTACGAAATACGCTTAGCTTTTATACGTGCAATTAGACGCTGCAGATTATTTACTATGCCGTATGAAGACTAGACCGAGACGGAACTTTGACTGTCGACTGTTCAAATAGAGTGTATATGACGTGAAATTCCGACGACCCTGATTGACTGACTCGAAAAGACGTTCGTGTATAAACACTCGTTAATTAATACTTTGGGGCCTATTTAAACGCACATAATGATAATAATACTTGGCACACTCGTGAAACACCATTTCGATGTAGTATAGATAGAGAAAGTAGTTAATCTTGTAGTTACTTCAACTCACGTTACTAATTCTACTGTGGTTTTGAGGGCTTTATAAAAATATTTATAAGACTATGTCCGTCTATGTTATATCAAGCAATGTCAACACGGTTATGTAAATGTCCAAATTATTATAAGTATTGATATTTAATTCTATCTATGTTTCTACACGTGTGTTGCATGTATGTGGCATGGCATGATTATAATATTGTGTATCATTTGTCAGACGATACCTGGATTCTAGACACGGGAAACTTCACCGAAAAGAGTAAAATGGTTTGTTGCCTTTATATAAAAGTATTTGTTTTAGTTTAATTGCAGCTTTGTCGCAACGCAAATACTAACGCTTTTCTTTTAGTTTGCCATTTAACATTATCAAGCTCGTCGCATGTCTTATTGTTTTTTATGAGTCGGTGGTCGAACGGTTGTGGCTGCATCTCCTTTGCGCCATCATGTTGATTGCGCCCTTGTAAGAAAGCTAAGTAAAATAAATGCTATCGAAACTCCTAAGAGACTTTTTAAACGTTATATACGTTACAGAAAATTCCTTGACATCATGCTTGACGGAGCAAACAAAATGTATAATCGTTTAAAATCCTGACACCTATTTTGTACTGCCGACTCATAATGTGTAACCCTAAACGTAACTAAGTCCCATCGTTGTACGTACAATGATATTGATTAATTTAATAAATTATGTAATTCTGCTCGTATTAACATCTCATACGAATGTTCAGAATCGGTTTATCAATTAGCCCAGTACCATTTTCATAAATACATACTTCTTTTTGCTCATTATAGTACTAGAGAACATTTATTTCCTATCATTTCATATCACATGGCATTTATTCAAGTTCGACCGCTGAGAACATTTTTCGAAATTAAAAGTGAATTAAGAAGTAAATATATAGATAACATCAGTCTATTTAAGTAGTGTCATGAAATTTCCTATTTCTCGGCGGGCCGACCACCTAAATATGTACTTTACACGTAAGTTACTATCAATCTTACCCTGTCTACAGGTGGAAACAACACAGGAGAAAATTATATCCCTGGAATTGACCACTAGTCCTAGTAGCGAGACGGCCCCGTCGGACCTGAGCGAGGAGGGCATCGGCCTCGGCGAGGGCGAGCCGGCCGGCGACAGCTCGCTGCAGCCGGACATCGTGCAAGTGGTCAACCCGTTGTTGGACGGCGGCGCCGGCCGCGTCACCGCCATACCGGTGGGCCCGGCTCAGCGCCTCACCGCCTACGACCCGCCGCAGTAACCACGCCTGCGCCGATCATGAGGTCACGCCCGACCGTCTCCACATACGTCATCACGCAACTAAACGCGTTCCGCAGGCTACAGTGACGTCGATGCCGTGGTCAGGCCCCGCCCAATGCGTTCCACTAACGATGACGTCACGCCCGACCGTCTCGTGCCGCCGTCACAGTTACGTCATCACGCCCTCCGACGCACTCGGCATGCTACAGCGACGTCAGAGAACACGTACCGCCGACGCCGATGCGTAGTCAGGCCCCGCCCATTGCGACCCATGGTGACGTCACGGCCCAACCATTGTGTCCCAAAGGGGCCAAAGCCGCCGTCAAGCCCATCTAATAGCATACCGCCCTCCGTGCGCCTCCGCCCCGTAGCAAATTCAATACGACTAGAGGTTGCGCCCGGTCGTATAGAGTAAACACACAAAAAATCGCTTACGCGAATAGACGTTAATTTCGTGGGTAATTTTACATAAGCGAATTCGAAGGCTAGCAAAGATGCATCGGCATGCTAGATGCAATATGACTTGTCGGGAATTAATTACTTATGTTCATGGGGACGGGCTATGCACTCGAGTGAGTTACTAATTATATCTATAACATATAAGTAAACGGACATTTATTGTGCATTTACTAGATATACCCGGGCGCAAATCCTTCTGTAATCACGACCGAACACCGGCCCGACTTCCACGCGCCCACTCCCGACTCGAGCTCGCTCGAGACACGAACTCGATTGTAGATTTCTTCAACGAAACGAACTGCGCATGTCACTTAACGAGTTTCCATCTACTTTATGTATTATGAACTGTGATAATAACTTTAGAATTCCACCGACTTCTTGTGTTACGTAAAAGGGCAACTTGAAGAAATCCACTAACGAGGTACATTTAATTTGCATTTTATTCTTATCACAATTTTTATTTTTTTATTTTATAATTTTGCGACGGAGATTTTAGATTTAGTAATAACTGTCTATTTTTGAATAGGATGTTTTATTCTTGGAATACTTTACGTATTTAATTTTAATGATTTCCATTCCGTGCAAGTTTTAATGTTTGACTGTATGTTGATGCTGTAACTGCTGAATAGGAACGTTTAAGGATTGTATTGGATGCCGAGTTACTTATGAAGTAGGGTGTCGAGCATATCGAAAGATATTATAATTGTATATACCATCGTTATAGCAGTATTAGCGCTGTTGGCTCATCCGCAAGTGTACAAATCTGGCATCACATAGTGACAGAATACATCCATAAACTTGACTTAATCATAATAATTCTTAATTTTTAAATTTAAATGTGCATTGTTATTAATTCGTACAGTATTTGTATTTACTGGTGTTCTAGTATTTTAATTTAATTTTTTTAGTGATTTTTAGTTAAATATATGTATGTGGTGCCTTAACTTCTCAAATGAATTCTATGCAATGTTCGTAATTTTTAATTTTAATGTTACATTTTATTTGAGCAATTTTTGATTCATTATAATGTATATGGCAATAGATTTTGTACTTCCGTACATTACTGAATAGTTGTTGTGGCATTTGTAATCAAAGTGACCGTAAACTATCTAAGCTGATTGTATATCCTGTCTATCGTCATTAATCTCAACAAAATGTATATTTCCGCTCGTGACTGTATGAAATTGTAATAGTGTTTGGAATATTTAAATTAAAATATCGTGATGATGAGTAGTTTAGTGTATCGATGAAAGAATGGTTTTTTATGTGTGTCCTTTATACATTTTTAAGGTTCTTTAGCGATATGTGAATTGTAAACTAATGAAAATATTGTATGTTTGTCCCAATTAAATGGTTTAATATATATTTTAAATAAAATTATTTCTATGTTTTAATTTTCGATGTACCTACACTAAATAACAAACACGATAGTAATGTAGGTATATAATATTTAATACTCTTTAAAATATGATATTATAGGAACACTATTTAAATTACCTATTGTGAATAATAAGAACAACAAAAATGACTTAAAAATAAATAACATAATTTTATAGGTATAAAGTTGATAGATTTTATTTCTTTGGAGCGATGATGCCTTCAAGTTGTGCCTGAAATTCACAAAATGATAATATTAAGAAAGTACACTCACATACACATGAACAATCAAATTGTATCGTGACATAGATACGACTACGAACTTTATAGCAACGGCAAATACTTCGCAGTAAACATACTTCAAAAGTAATAGGTGGATAATGCATTTGATTTTCAAGTCAATGCAATAAGGTCCTTTTTTGAACACAATTGAGCCGAATACCTTAAGTTGTGCATTAGTCTTCTTCAAGGCCAACAGTTCTTCCTGGTGGCGTTTCTCCTCGGCCGCCCTCAGTTCGGCCGCGCGGCGCTCCAACTGTTCAGTCTTTTGTTTCAGTTCCATGCACTGCTTCTCTAGAGAGGAGCGCTCCGCTTCCAGTTTCGCTACTTGATCCATTAGGTCGGATTTACCTTGTTCGGACTGGTTAGAAAAAAAATATAAATCAGACTCTTGACGATCTAGTTTTTTTTATAGTAGCACAGCAATGTGGCCTCCTGTTGCCTGGTGCATAGAGAAAAGAAGACCACGTGAGCCAACAATGAACAGATATCCAAACATGGCCAGCATAGCAGTGGCAACTGTACAATCATTAAGATTCTGATTATTAAGAGATCTGTAAGATTATTCTGACAACAAGTACCTAAACTCACAGATCCAGAAAAGCCGGGTGTTTTGTGTTTTTAACATTAAAAGAATTAACAACGTTAAAAGTCATTTGCACGTAACACTAAAACTGTCCTTTCACATGAACTAACCTGTAACGCTTTCCTCATACCAAAAGCGATAGAACTACAATAAAGTGTTTGATAAGCTTCCATTGTAATTCTCGCTTCATCGCGAACTCGAAGTAACAGCAGCCCTCGCTCTCCACAATTAATTGTTACCTGCAAGCAGTGGATTCATCGGAAAACCGTTGATCTATAAGATAAAAAAATAAAATACTAAATTTGTTACAAGCCGTTCTGTTACTGTTTGTTGTTTCTAGATCGTTTTATAAAGGTACGCATCTATAGTTAACATAGCTATGTTAAAAGTATTTGGGGTCGGATAACACAACTTGTTTACTGTTGATGACTGTACTTATCGTCATCTCAGAGACTTTATTTACTTAGATTTACGACATATGAAAAAAGATGGCCGAATAGTTTTTGACACTTGGAACGGAATTTGTATGGTTTCATTTCAAATTCGGCAGTTTAGTGAACGCGCTCAAACGCGCTCATTTCTAAGAGAATAAGTACTACTAACTGGTTACTGGTAAGGTGCATCATACCTGACGTATAAGTTCGTCGAAGCACTGGGTGTAAAGTTGCCGGCGTACTGGGCAGATGCCGGTCTCCCTGGCCTGCCGCTGCTGAAGACGCGTGTCCAGCATCTCTTGCAGATTGATGACGTCGAGGCGAGTCGCCGGAGTTGATGATATCTGAAGAAAAGAAAGTAAGTACCAACCCGTCTTATAGTGTAGGTATCTAGTGTGTAGCAGCCAATCTCCCCAAGGACGCCAGTCAAGCATCTACGCGTGTAATTAAAAGTGCACGCACGCAAAACGCTCTCATAATGCGTTGGAACGAGAGTTCAATACTACCGGAGAGAGATCAGGCCCAGGCTGAGCCTCTCTCATCAACATCAACAGATTGACGATGCACGGGGTCAGGGGCGTATCATCGCCAGCTTACTGACTTCGGGGCTGCTCTGAGTAATTTCTTGACAGAAAAATTCATTAACGATTATTGGCCCGACCTGTGATTCGAACCTTATGCGGCACTTGCTACCACTAGACCACCGAGGCAGTCAACGAGTGTATAATGTCGTCTTACCAAATTCTACATGTTCACGTACTTTTTGTGTCCATATCTGGCCATCTTCTTCCCATTCCTTCGGCGGTAAGATGGCATTCAATATTTCTTCTGTTTCTCGCTTCGCTTCAGTCGGCACACAGGGCTGAGCGGCAGTGCCGCCACGAGGTGAAGTCTGAAATCGTTTTCATAAACCTTCGAGCTGTTTTCATCTTAACAGTAAATTAATCGCTTGGAGCGATAAGGCCGCCTAATTGTACAACTAATGTCCATTTTACTAGTTTTAAGTCGATTGTATGGTGTGCAATAAAGTATATCTATTCTATTCTAAACCTAATTGAAGTACCTAGCTAACAAAAACCTTAATATAAAATAAGTAGACGTTACAGTAAATTAGCAAGAATATTTAACTTCATGAGGGTGTTTTAAAATTCAATATCCGATAGGTGGCGTTATGCGGTCCACCTATCATGTGATTGGTCAGTACACTGCTATATGTAGATTTCAGTGCCATATCAAAATAAACCAATAACGTTACAGTTGGACTTGCTCCCTATGTGGCATTTTGATGGATTTCTTTTTTCAGAAAACCCTCATTGGTAAATAGCAGGCTTAGGTCTTAGACCTTATCATTTATAAGTCGGTAGGTACAGTGCTTCTAGAATACTTACATGCAAGCAGGCATATAGCTTTATGATAGAAGCTACCTACTGTTAGTATTATAAGAGATATACCTAATGATAGTTTATAAATTGTACTTTCTTACTTAGATGTAGGGTTGGTTTTCTGAGAAAATAAATAAAATGGTTCTCCTGCCGATTCTACATGATGAGATGACTGTCTGGGACCTGGGTGATTCCCAGAACACATACCTACTTAGACCAGGGCCAATTTAGAAAAGTTTGTTTCCCAAATCGATCCTACCTGTCAGGTTACGATTCTTCAGTGCTTTAGGGCACCACTGCTGAGGCCATCATAATTTTAGATCTACAAGTTTAATTGGTTTTTAATGAGCAATGACATAGGTAATATAAGAAAAAACTTACCGATTTGTCAGGCTGCTTGGTAACCAACACAGGGTTGTCATAACGAACTAGGGTGTCCTCCGCGGACACAGGAGCCCTTTCACCCATTCTATTATGTTAATTCACTACACACTATTAGCTAATAATAATATATTGATATGATTACTGCAATTGCAATGACAGGTACATGTACACAATAATATTTGAAACCATGGACACTGGTTGCTAAGTAACGATGAAATTAATAGGTAGGTAAATTATCTTGGTAACTATAGAGAATCTTGCTGAAAGGAGAATGGAATAAAATTAACAATGACTGCCTAAATGATCGAGACATAGTAGCTAATATAAAAAATGTGTGTACAATAGGTGATGAATAATATTGTGTACCTACTATTGTACACTTTAGTAAATTTATATAAATTCCATTTTAAGATATTGCTATGAATTGTACCTAAAAAGACTTTATTTATCATTTTCTACATATTTTATATAAATAATTCATTTTCAACATTATTATATTAAATAACTTACTTTGATTTAGATCATTTTCAATCTGAGGGTGCGATTTGTAACTATCGAAATTAATAAAAAGTATGAATACCTACTTAAAATAAGTCCTAAAATAGAGGGAAGAAGCCTCAAGAAATATACCTACACTAAATTAAATGAAAACAGTTATAGTAGTAGGTATATAGGTCTTTATTTTACAACAAGTTAAGAACTAACTTAGTGTTATACCACAGAGAAAAGAATATGTTTTACTAAGTACAAAATAACTGAATCTTGATTTGCAAGCTCATTGTTTTTATCACAGAGCAAGTTTATTGCTACAAATAGTGTAAAGGAATCATTCGCTCTTGACAAGCACTATCAATTAGGTAAAACCTTTCTTTCATCAGCAATAATGTCTACATTCCCAACAAATATATTGCTTGCGGATATTGTATTCATCACCCTGTAGCAGTCGGTGGACAGTCCAGCAGTGGCTGCACACAGGCTTAACCGATAATCGCCACTCTGGGCAGGTGGGTTGGTGATCGCAGGTTTTGTTCAAGTTATGCACAAGCAAAATTATTATTCGACATAAGAAATGCTATTGTTAACATTCCAAAAGCAGATCTATAGAATTGATGTCCAGTATCATCCCTAGTTTTCGCTTCGAGCTTTCAGTAATGTCAAACCTTCGCCTCATTGGATTATGAGGACTGAAGGAACAGTGAATGCATATGTGGGCGCACACAAACTTGTACTTGGCTAATCTCTAGAGTTTAACGGCAATGATCGAAATGAGGGCTACGGTTAGTGAATTCGCCGCGGGAGGCGCTAGTGCAGCGTGAGCTCTCCTAAATGTCAAATAACATGGTTTCTGTGGGATAAATAAACGAGTTTTGTACCTATTTTGCCATACCCGATATTTATATTATGAAAAAATGTTGAAAAAATGTTGAGTGAGGGAGCTTAGAACAAGAGATGCAAAGTTAAGCAGACTGAAAGAAAAGCTTCACAGTTTAGTTTATTTATTTACCAACAGAAAATGTGTGTCTCCATTGTTTTAAAAAAATATATCTCATGGGTTTCAAACTTAACGCTTTAAACGCCAGTGTCGCTATATATATGACGATAGCGATATATTCTATTGTGTCTTACTTCTCGGGCGGTTAAAGAATTAACATCTATGCCTGTGGACCTCACTGTACTAGTTAGTACCCACTTTTCTTTGCTTCATGGCAATCTTCATGCTTCACAATAAACAATCAGGTCGGCTGGATATCAATTAGTATCAATCTAGTCATCCATTAAAGTAGGGGAAGATAACCTCATGATCAAGCGAGCGGGAGAAGTCTGGAAATCTTACCAGGAGACCCTGGACCCCCCCCCCCTTGCTTGAGAAATCAGGAAGAGCAGCCCCTGGCATAAAAACTCGAATCAATTAGAACATAAATTACCCTAAATCTTAAGCTATACAAGTCAATGACAACAGCGTAAACTACCCTTAAAGCTAAATATTGCGCAAGCTTCATTGTGAATCGCTGCTGGAACTGGAGCTGGAGTCGGTAGACATGACCTCGACGTCCTCCTGCGTGTGGCCGTCCTTGCCGCGGCCGTCTATCGCGACCGAGTTCCCGCCGCCCACCGACATGTGGAGTTCGCCGGACGGATGCCATGTGAACTGGTTCGTCGCTGGTGCGGGCACTGGAATTTTGTATAATTATGTATAAATAGTGGTATAGTTGGTTGATCTCCAAAAACTAAGAGCCTTGTCCCCTATGTAGTTTCGAGCGAGCCTACGAGGCAGTGAAAAAATTATTCGCAACAGCGTGCGACGCAACAGTGGCATTCGAAGCTACGTAGGGCACCCAAGCCTTGCCTATCACCGTAATCGTTTAGAAATAAAAATAAAAAAACCGGCCAAGTGCGAGTCGGACTCGCGCACCGAGGGTTCCGTACAAGCCTGCAAGGTTTACAAAGTTTTTGCGTTGACTTAGATTTTTTTTTTCACGGGTTAAAGGCAATTAGATCTAAGTGTTTGATATGAATTTCAACTTGATAGCTCTACGCGTTCATGAGGAAAAAAGTAATAAGTTTATATTTATTAAAAAATATATATTTTGTAATGTAACTAAAAATTTAAGGTTTTCGGAATTTTTCCTTTATGTGTGCTACAAAACGTTGCTTCATGCCAAATTTCAAGATTCTAGGTCGACTGGAAGTACCCTTTAGGTTTTGATTCCCTTGCGAGTACTTGCGAGTTTCAAAATATGCAGCTTAAATTGCTGTTTCTTTTGATTGCATTGACATAGAAGTTTGATATTGTTACAGCTTAAAGGTATTATAGACCTGAGTATTTGGTATGAATTTCAATTTAATACCTCTACGCGTTTATGAGGAAATGGGTAGTAAGTTTAAAATTATTAAAAAAAAATATATTATGTGATGTAACTAAAAATTTAGGGTTTAAGCACCCTGTAGGTTTTGATTCCCTTGCAAGTGTCGAAAATTTGCAGCATAAACGGCTGTATCTTTTGATTGCGTTGGCTTAGAAGTTTGATTTTTTCACAGCTTCAAGGGACAGTAGACCTGAGTAATTGATATAAATTTCAACTTCATACCTCCACGCGTTCCTGAGAAAAAGGGTCTTGACAGACGGACGGACAGACAGACGGACAACAAAGTGATCCTATAAGGGTTCCGTTTTTTCCTTTTGAGGTACGGAACCCTAAAAATGGCTCTAAGGAAACAATTGAAAGAAAAGAAAAGATGGGAAGACGAGATTACAGAGATAGCAGGAAAAAAAACATAGTTGACATAGGAAGCATAATTTTTATTTATTTATTTGGTTCACCATTAAATGATACGACTTATACATGTATGTATAATACAGAGTTTTGACGCTTAAACTAAGTGTTCAATAGTAGGTCGGTAAACACTGCATGCTACTAATAATTGATAACTAAGTATTACACAAAAATAATTATAAAATCTGAATTTCATTTAAAATTCGTTTAAGTCCACGCAAGGATAGACAGAACAAATCCATTTGACTGCTATAAGTGTTGTGAAGATTGCAAAGTCTGGAAATAGGGGAACTTGAACCTAATACAGTTCTACGGAAGGGTGGGTATAGAAGTTTGATTGGAGATCTGGGATGTCTGGAGGGAACCCTAAATTTAAATTTTGACAATAGATCGGAACAATTTATATGGCCATTTAAAACTTTGAACAGAAATACCAAATCCAAGGCGTTTCTTCTACTGTCCAATGATTTAACTCTAAAATGCCTAAGCCGTGCATCGTATCTTTCAATCGTTTTGGCAATGCCTGCAGAGTAAGCTATGTGATATAGTAGGCGTTTTTGGATACGTTCTATCCGAAGACTGTGCACGGCGTAATGCGGGCGCCACACAATACAACAGTACTCGAGTAAGCTACGTACTAGTGAGTTGAAAAGGAAAATTTTTGTTTCTACATTTCGGAACGACTTAGTATTTCTGATTATAAAGCCCAAAGTTTGTGATGCTTTTTTGATAATCGCGTCAATATGTGGTACGAAAGTCAGTTTCCGGTCAATAAGGACTCCTAGATCTTTAACTGTGTCGACTGCAGTTAGCTGTGAACCGTTTATACAGTAATTATACATAATTGGTTTCAGTTTCCTAGTAAAGTAATCTGTGAATAATAAGCAGACACTGGCAAAAGTTTATGATAAATCTTTTTTTTTATGACAGAGGGGGCAAACGGGTTTGAAGGTCACCTCATGGTAAATGATCACTTCAGCCCATAGACACAGTAACCATGGGAGTCACAGGTGCGTTGGTGGCCCTTGAGAAATCTGTAGGCTCTTTTGTATGAAGACTGTAGACTGTAGAAACTTTGCAATGAATCAGCTAGGTAACTTTTTGATCTCATCTGATGCAGTAATAAAATTTTAAACATATTTTAGGTAATACCCAAAGCATATGAATCATTTAAACATCAGCTACTGTCTAGTCATCCATTTACTAGGAACAATAGCAATAATCATTGTACTCTTTGCATTTTTCATTTAATAAGGAAGTAAGCTCCTATTAGATTTATAGTGCAATATTGAGAATAGGAAAATGTAGGTATAATTGGCATTGTTTTATTCATTCATCATTCAATTGAAATAGCACCATTACTGTTAATTTCATAGCAAAAAATTTTGATGAGTAATAAAATAAAAGGCTCATAGCAAAGATTTGGATGAGTAATAAAATAAAAGACAAAGCTATACCTCCTCCGGGTCCAGTAGTGATTCGGTGTAGCTCGTTGAGTGTCGATGGTGTGTGGCCGTTTACGGGCATGTCACTGAGGCGGCCGATCATTCCTAGCCTCATTTCCAGATCTGTGGGGTAGGGCCTCCGAGGATCTCCAGGTTGCCACGATAGAGGTGCACTCACAGCATTTGATGCACTTATCCTAGTATCAAATATATAGGTGAGTTAGTCATTTCTATTTAAATTGGACCAATAATTACTTTCATCACACTTCATTGAATATTAAGCATGGATGAAATTCAAAGCCCATAAGACTGAATTTGACTATAAAGTAAAATGCTTCTATTGTGTTTGAAATACAATTACAAGGATTGAAAAGCTTCAATTGGTTTTGTTGCATAGTTAAATAAGTACGAGTACAAAAGGGATTTATGCAATAAAAGAAATTTCTTCATATACAGGAATTTCAGAGAAGATAGGAAATCCATTGCGGATGAATAAAGGTTAATAACTTGGCTTTAACAAATAAGCTACATGTACCCTAACAATGAAAACACTACTCTTTCATAAATACCACAACTCGGCAATTTATATATTATTATTACCTGTGAGCAAATTTGATCAATTCCTCTGAAGAAACAGGCCGCTTTCTTGACTTCACAATTGATGCAAGTTTCTGCCTGGCTTGGTATAAAGATGTGGCCAAGATTTGTTCAGCATCCTTAAGTTGTCTTTGCAAGTGATAGATATCTTGATCCTGTTTACAAAAAAACCATGTTAAAATTGTTGATTCTATTTATGCCTCTTGTCATTTGTGTGTGAAGAAAGCAAAACATAATTAAACAACCAGTTTGGGTCAGTGGTAATGAACACTGCCTCTGACACAGTGGTTGGGGGCTTACAGAATCTTCACCCTAATTAAGCCGCCCCTCCGGGGAAGGACCTCCACCCTATAGAATACCTCAGCCAAATGACCTCTGCTTGTGTTTCTGCCGGTGAGTAGGGTTCCCGGAGCTTGTGCGGGGTTAGGTTGGGCCAGCATGGCAGTGGCAACTGACAGGTAACTGACCAGTTACTTGCCTGTTGTCACATTGACTTGGGCTTCTCTTTCGCTTTCTATCAGGCGTAGGGAAGCCATTATGTTGAGCTACTATAAAAAAAAAATGTGTGCATGAACATGTCTGTTTGTATTGGTTGGGTATTCGTAAAAAAAGTATCTAAGATCAGTTGTGTAGTACCTATAGTACAAGCTTAGTTTGGAACAACATGGTGCTGCGAGGTCCAGGGTGGCATATATTGAGTTATTTTCATATTCATAATTTGACTACTAACCTTGTTGTCAACCTCAGCTTTAAGCTCATTCATCTTTTGCTGTATCTTAGCTTGTTCATCAGCCAGTTCCAATGTTTTCTTCAGCTCTATGTCCTTTGCTAATAACAAGTCAGTTAACTGGGCATGATCTGCCGCCGATAGCTTCTGCGACTTTGGAGCTATTGATACTTCTATCATTTCCCTATAACATACCAGATTATTAAACACTGTAATGATTGAAAAGTCAAGTAAAATGCGATTATAAAACTGTACCCACTTTGCTATAAGCTCCATGTCATCAATAAGTGAGAGTAGACGATCTTTCGTGCTAAGATGTGATGCCATAGCGTTTTATGTAAACAGTTTATGATTACAATATTTTGCTGTCGAAGGGTCGTAAATTTAAAGTCACGAATAAACAAAAATGCAACAGCAAAATTGGAAAGTTTGGAAACGAACGAATACAAGCAGTGTTGCCAGTATGATTTCCCAAAAAAGGACGGTTGACTTTCAGAAAAGGTACGGTTTTCAACTTCAAGGTACGGTTGCTTCGGGTTTCTTCTGCAAGGGGGGGGGGGGGGGGGGTCCCCCGGAGAATGGATGGGAAATTTATAATGGATTCGGTACTATTATAACGATACCTAATGCCCAGAAGAAATTTGGATAGTGATTAAAAAGATTCTTTGCTTACAAGCTATTATATATTAAATATTTTACGTTTCATCGTTACAACTATCAAATAGCCAATTACTTGAATGAATTTATGTGATTTACGTAAATTCTCCGAAATTGTCTAAATTCGGAGTTTACAATTAATTATTTCACAATATGGCAAACCCAACAAAACATTCAAAAACAGGACGTAGGACATTTTCCAACATCAAAATTATGACATATGTAACTGTTTCGTTTTGACACTAGTAGTGTATTAATTTTAAATGACCATCAGATTAGAACAGATACTTTGCAAAATTTTAAGTTGTTTGTCAGTACCTATTTAATTAGTAAGAATTGATGAAAGGCAATAAACCACACCTTGGCTGTCGTGATTTGAGAAGACACTCTGACCGAAATAAGTTATTAGGATTGTCACTTAGTCATAAAAACTGCACTACAAATCCCGCGCAGACTAGATTCGGATTGTTCTGTTTTTTTTTTTAATTCATCCATCAAGGCGGCCGGCGGCGGAAGGCAAGAAAAGTTTTTCTGAACTCAAATTCAGAATGTTGAGCAAAACAGGAGAAGGCGATTTTTTTATTGTTTTGTACCCTTTGTAGGTTGTAGTGAAAAATAAACCACTAATATGGAAAAAGTACGAAAAAGGTACGGTCTGTACTGAGGTACGGTCGTGGTACGGTTGTGGGATGAATAGTACGGAAAACCGTACTTTTTGGTACGGTCTGGCAACGCTGAATACAAGTGAAATGAAAGAAAGATCAACAATTTCACTTTTTTTTTTTTTTTTTTAAATTCGTTCCTAATGGAACCGGCTAAGGTCTGAGACCATGCTGCCAAGTCTTAAGTAAAAGATTACATTCATTTCCAGTGTATGCTATTAACTTCATTAGTATTTTATAATTTTATCCTGTTCCATTCATTTTTTTCCGTCCAAGTTATTCATTCCCGTTTCAATGAAATGTCAAATCCATAATGTGTCAAATCCATGTGTCAAAATTTATGACAACTTCATGTCAGTCAGTGTAGAGGTTAGAAACATAGAAGTAATATATAAGGAAAATGGAAGTAATATATAAGGAACGAGCTGTTGTCGGAAAATCGAAGCCGAACGAAAGCGCAGTGCATGTCCCTTTTGTCTCTCTCTGAATAGGGTGACTATATTAAAATATGATTTAAGGACAATGACAATACATACGTACAAAAAAAAACAGCCAACATTGAAAGCCAAAATATTTTTTATTCGTAATCGTTTTTTAAATAACACCACTTTTTTTTTGCAAAGAAACCGACTTCAATATGGCGAAAATTTAAATATGAATTGGCTAATCTCTTTACCAATTGAATATCACGTGGATCTTCAAATATAGATTGAGAAGGATGTGGTGGATCTAACAATGTACCTATGTTGTTTGCTATAAAATTCTTGGACAACATACATGGTAGTTTTATTTTTGTGTACCTACGTTTTTTAATGATTGATTTGATAATGTTATAAATAGTTTTTACGTGTATTTTAGAACTTCGAAGACGAATCGGGAAACATGCTTTAGTTTTCCTATACAAAAAAACAACGGACTTTATGATTGGATAGTCATGCATGGTCACCCTAATTCTTCACTAACAAATTATGTTTAAAAGTATTACTTGTGAAAAGACAAACTACAATCCGGATAATACTCGCTTTCACAAGCCCCCCGACACAAATTCTCCCCATTTTAATTACACATTAAGAAAAATATAACAAATTAAAGATCCCCGCCACCGACGTCAAAGTCGACGATGTTATGTGAAGTTGTCAGGGCCCCTACCACCGGTTCGAGAGCGATCGTTCGTTGAACGGATCGTGTATTTTTGCAAAATCAATCCCTCCCATTATTCCTTTCCGTGTTTGAATATATGAATTAAATTAACGAAAATCAACTTTGACGAATTTTAGTTTGTATATTCGAACACGGGGGGGACAAATGAGAGGGATTCATGGCTCAAGGGTAGGTACGCCATCCGTTCAGCGAGCGATCGTTTTCGTTTTTGGTGGTAGGGGCCCAGGTCCGGTGTTTCGTACTCTATCTAGCAATCTAGTCGCTGCTAGAAAGGGACGTTTTGTTCACTATTTTCCCTCTCATTCGTTACGTTCTTATTTTGCGCGCAACAAGACTCTTACGACCTTAACATAAGGTTTCATTTTCTTTATTTTAGCTGCAAGATGCATAGATAGAGCTCATTCCTTTGTACGTAGTACTTGATACTTCCATGATAAGGAACGAGCTGTTGTCGGAAAATCGAAGCCGAACGAAAGCTCAAAGCATGTCCCTTTTGTCTCTCTCTGAATAGGGTGACTGTAATAAAATATGATATAAGGACAATGACAATACATACGTACAAAAAAAGCAGCCAACATTGAAAGCCAAAATATTTTTTATTCGTAATCGTTTTTTAAATAACACCACTTTTTTTTGCAAAGTAAATAAGGCGAATAAAAATATGGCGAAAATTTAAATATGAATTGGCTAATGCCTTTACCAATTGAATATCACGTGGATCTTCAAATATAGATTGAGAAGGATGTGGTGGATCTAACAATGTACCTATGTTGTTTGCTATAAAATTCTTGGACAACATAGGTACATGGTAGTTTTATTTTTGTGTACCTACGTTTTTAATGATTGATTTGATAATGTAATAAATAGTTTTTACGTGTATTTTAGAACTTCGAAGACAAATCGGGAAACATGCTTTAGTTTTCCTATACAAAAGAACAACGGACTTTATGATTGGATAGTCATGCATGGTCACCCTAATTCTTCACTAACAAATTATGTTTAAAAGTATTACTTGTGAAAAGACAAACTACAATCCGGATAATACTCGCTTTCACAAGCTCCCCGACACAAATTCTCCCCATTTTAATTACACATTAAGAAAAATATAACACATTAAAAATCCCCGCCGCCGACGTCAAAGTCGGCGATGTCATGTGAAGTTGTCAGGGCCCTTACCACCGGTTCGAGAGCGATCGTTCGTTGAACGGATCGCGTATTTTTGCAAAATCAATCCCTCCCATTATTCCTTTCCGTGTTTGAATATATGAATAACATTAACGAAAATCAACTTTGACGAATTTTAGTTTGTATATTCGAATACGGGGGGGACAAATGAGAGGGATTCATGGCTCAAGGGTATGCCATCCGTTCAGCGAGCGATCGTTTTCGTTTTTGGTGGTAGGGGGTCCGGTGTTTCGTACTCTATCTAGCAATCTAGTCGCTGCTAGAAAGAGACGTTTTGTTCACTATTTTCCCTCTCATTGGTTACGTTCTTATTTTGCGCGCAACAAGACTCTTACGACCTTAACATAAGGTTTCATTTTCTTTATTTTAGCTGCAAGATGCATAGATAGAGCTCATTCCTTTTGTACGTAGTACTTGATACTTCCATGGTTAGAAAACGTAGGTACTTATACGTACAATAAATAAATTTCAACTTTTCAAATTCATCATGCCAACGACTCAAGCAAAAGCAAAGTAAAATCAGTAAAAATTATTATAACAAGAAGAATACAACTAAAAACAAAAACCAAAGTAGTATTTACATATATACACATAATATAAAATTGCAAATTTCCTGACAAAAGAATATAATTATTACTATGTACATAGATTTACACCTTTAGATTTGCCCAACGGTATTACAAATAAATTTATATAGGGGAATGTAAGTCAAAGCATTTACAAGGAGAGCCTGGATTGAGCGCGGTACCAAATTGGGATTACCGTAAATTTCAATCAGCTCATCCATTAGCACAAGGCGCTGAATGCCGAAGGATGAGCAATCAACAACAATTTCACTATTTGACAATGACAACTGACATGACAACCGCTACGCTTAGTAGTGTTGCCGTTCTAAAAAAATTAAAGTCGCTAGATGACCTAAAACTCGCCAGATATGGGAAGAAAAGGATATTAAAAATCCGCTAGATGTCGCTAGATCTTTCTGGGGCCGAAAATTACTGCACCCCCCCCCCCCCCCCCCTATGATTTTTCATGGACCTCTCCCCCCCCCTAGCCTCGCATGATTAATGGACGGCCTCAGATTTTTATCGGATATTTTATCGTAGGTGAATGAGGAGCTTGATTGTCGATCTATTTTATGCCATTCTATGATTCTATAATATTTTTAATGGGTTTTCGTGTGTAAATTAGGTGTTATCTATCAGTGCAGTGATAAACTGACCAATCAATTAAATAAATCGAGAGTAAAACAAACGAGTTGTATTGTAACTTGTCAAAGAAAACTTTGCACCACCCGTGGCGTTGCACTCGATGACTCGATATCGGCAGAAATGGGCTTCATTTAAAAAATGATAAATAAATAATAAATAAATAACCCAAGACATGCAACGCTGGGCCACACAGCGCCATCTAGCCCCAAACTAAGCCGTAGCTTGTATTATAGGTGCTAGTGCTAAACAACTGATAAACTGTAATGTACATATACCTACAAGATGACTTTTTATTCACTATCCAAATTTTTTCTGGGCATTAGGTATCGCACAGAGGTATCGTTATTAAAGCCTATTTCTGCAAAAATAAATATACATAGTTAATATTTTCACAAAAAAGCTATTGTCCCGAATCCATTATAAATTACCATTTCTGGCGTAAATATTTAGTACGCAAAACGATAAATATCAATGGTATTACGAATTAAGGTACGAATTATAGGTAAGACGGTATTACCGCGAGTACTACGAAATGGTAACCATGTGAAATTTATAATTGGTTCGGGACAATGAATTTGTTGTAAAAATTTTACCTATATATTTTTTTGCAGAAATGGGCTCTATTAACGATACATAATGCCCAGAAAAAATTTGGATAGTGATTAAAAAGTAACCTTGTATATATTTTTATAGATACTTTTTTTTGTAACACCCAGACCAATACAAACCGACATGTTCATGAACACTAATGTTTGTACTGTACGGTAATCGAACCCACGACCCTTGGTTCAGAAGGTAGAGGTCACTGCCACACCAAATGAGCCATCGAGCCAGTCGGGAACAAGCCAGCAAGCCAGATAGGAAACAACAATACAACAAAAAATCTTATTGTAGGTATTATTGTACATTACTTATCCGTTTTAATTAAAATTATTATGTATTACATAAATGAAGACTCATAATAAATTATAATAGCATTTACTACATGAGGAATAAGAATCGAGAAATACGTCTGATATTTACAGTGGTAGGTTTCTTGGGATGTAAGGGCGCTCCCTTCATCCCAGCCCATCATCTTTTCCCTTCAAGCCAACCTCACCTGCCCGTGGTGCATCCTGCCGAATAACAAACTAGGCGCTGGCAACCGACTGGTGGCGGTATAAATAAATATCACAATTAAAGGCGTAGATAAATACGGAATACCACAGACTGATGACGGGCAGCAGCAGCAACACCGGAGCGAGAAGTTACGCCCTGCGATCGCCAACCCGCATGCCCAGCGTGGCGATTATGGGTATATCCTCCAGATGTTTGCCCTGAATGGCGAACAAATGGAGAGGCCTATGTCCAGCAGTGGACTGCAATAGGCTGATGACGAGGTTTCTTGTAGGCAAACTACTTGAATATGTGCCTAAGTGCTACATACATAAACTAAAATGTAGCCCAAAGGACAAAGACAATTTACCTACAACCTATTTAATCAGAACGTCAATCCTAAACTATATTAGGTAGGTTTAAGTCAGGAAGATACAGTAGGCTAGGTACCTATGCCTTATATGAATCGTGAAAGTAAATTCAAGAGAATTAATCATCACGTAACTAGGTATCTTTATGCCTGTTTCATCATACGACAGAACAGTGAATAGGTGGTACCTAACTAAATCTATACTTTTAATAAATCTGTTGAGAAGTCAATTCTGTACATGGAATATATTTTCAAAATAACTATCAGGGGGTGATTAGTGATCGATACTGATGCCAAAAATGCAATCAGTAAAATTTTTATCTGCCTGTCTGTCTGTATGTTCGTTATAGAAAAAAAAACTACTAGACGGATTTTAACGAAACTTGGTACAATTATTCTTCATACTCCTGGGCAGGTTATAGTATACTTTTCATCACGCTACAATCAATAGGAGGAAAGCAGTGACGGGAAGTGTTGGGAAAACGGGAGAAATTTTTATCTGCATGTTTGATCGCGCATCACGCAAAAACTACTGCATGGAATTGAATGCGGTTTTCACCAATGTATTGCTAGAGGTCTAACTTAAAATTTAGGTACCATTTTATGGAAGTCCGTTATTTTTGAAACCCGATATCCACGCGTGCGACGCCGCCGGCACAGCTAGTATGTAAATAAAAGGCGGTTCTGTGTTATGGTCGTTCAGCATAAACATTGAGTTCGCGGACTTGCGCGAATAGTGTTGTGACCATAATGAAATTTGATAGACTACCGGATACTTACCGGTAGGTAGTAGGTAGGGTCCGGCATCAGATCAGACAGATCGTCGCCATTCTTGTTAGAGTAACATTTTATAATGTTTGTATTTAAACTAACGCCCTGACATTAAGTACTGCTGTCAATTAGTGTCTTGAAAATTTGTCTTCAAACAAGTATGATACAAATTAGAAAACGGTGAACTAACCTTTTATATATTACCACCAACAAACTGACAAGAGAGGACCTACCTAATAAATGGAACCTCACGCCACGACTTTGTCGAGGCATTTACGACGATTTACGACGAGGGACAAACATTCGTGTGATGAACACTTGTGTTTGTTCCGTGTCTATTTGTGGTACCTTCGTTGTTCTGATACCCCTAACACCAGTGCTTAAGCTACTTACTTTGGGATCGGAGGAATTTATGTGATGTTGTCTGATATTTATTAATAAAAAAAAAATGTCCTTTTTGGTGGCATATTTTACATGTTTGGTATATAAGCTTAAAATGTGTCAGTAAATAAACGATGGTTTCTTTCTTTCTTTAAAAAAAGTACCTACCTGCAGTATTACATAGGTAGGTCTAAGTACCGATTAACCAACATTCATACTGGCAACACCGGTAGGATTTCTGCAAAATTCCTCGAGCGTCACTGGTGAGCCCGCTAGCATGCGGTGGATGCGTGATCAGCTGTGCGGAGCGGGGCGGGGCGCGGGGCGCGCGGGACGGGGCAATCATGCACTGAGCATGCGCAGACCACGTGCTCAGAGCCAGTATTGCTGGGTAATATGAAGGGTGTATAATGTTTGCTCAAACCTTTTGTGGAAATTAATTTGCGCATAAAGATTTGTGATCTTTATGCGCTCGTGTCGTATGACTTACGTCATGAATGAGTCAAGGTGGTACCTACTCGACAAGTTGTGTTTTATGTAGTTGTGTTACATACAAGGCTATATTTTAGTGAGTGAAGATAGAAGATATTAAATAAATAATAAAATAAATAATAAATAACCCAAGACATGCCACGCTGAGCCACACAGCGCCACCTAGCCCCAAACTAAGCCGAAGCTTGTACTATGGGTACTAGACAACTGATAAACTGAAAGATGAAGATAGAGATTGCAGGCCATACCTACTTAATACAATCCGCTAATAGATAATTTTATTTATTTCATTTGGTAATAAATACCTAATTAATGCAACACTCTAATCGCATTCACTGGTTCTAAGGACAGACTATGGACTAAAATGAGTTAGGCAACCCATTATGCAAATATAGGGGCATATTAAATTAAATATGAAATACGTTTCATCAAATAAACGTCTTGGTGAAGGCGAAGGTTGTTCTATGGCGGGATCTTAGACTATTAACAATATTCTGCTAAGTATCCATTGCATAACGTCCACTATCCAACTACATTTTTGGGGAAATTTCAAAGATAATGGTAGGTTGATGTGTGGTCGTCTGCCTACATATTTACTTAATTCAACAAATACATATGTGAATAGGTACTCTTCTCCTCTTACGCTACCTATTATTATTTAACATAAATACTTAATTGAGATAGATAAAGATGGCTTTCACAATTAATTTTAATAATCGATACTTTTTTAAAGCGATGAAGATAAATAAGGTACCTAAACGTATTTATTTTAAAGCATAAAATAACGGACATTTACTATAATATTATTTGAAGTAAACATGATGATTACAATGCATTAAATTTTCATTATTACAATAGTGCATTAATATAAATTTAAACATTGCCCTGTAATAAAGGCTCTCGTTCATGCTGTGTGTCACAGCACACTCAATATGCGGTAACTCAACCGTGGACGGAATACATAAATCGACCATAATACTCGTAGAATAAACAAATTCAGTAGTGCTATGTATGTATAATGAAATCGGTACAGTAGGTTATGCAAAGGAATGGACATTTTTACAGCCAGCCAACTGCAATAGCAGAGAAAAGTTAGTCGGCTTATCGTTGGTTGTTTGTGTATGTATGTACTGTGGTTATAGTTTCATTTTACGGCGTCCATGCGGGGTGCGAGGTAAACAGGGGCGGCGGGAGGGGGGGGGGGGGGGGGGCAATGTTGTTCTGCTCGTTCGCCGGCGCGGTTTGGTCGCCCTCGCCCAGTGATCGTTTGGCAGTAGAGGTACAAACGGCTCTTCTGCCGATCTAATGGAACATCGTTCCTACCAGCTAGTGCCTTCAGCGATCGTGTTCAACGTACCAAGCATCCGCCACAAGTGTAGCAAACAACAAATTCTACTCCTGCTATTATGTTGTTTAAACGGATCATTGAAGGAAAGTCCGTGTTGAGCGGCGACGCCAGGACTAAAGCCCCGGTGAAATGTTCTAGAAGGAGGTCGGAATGTGATGGCTGCGTCGAACATTCCACGTAAGTTCTGGAAGGTTCAACCTATGGCTAACGATTTATCTCACTTTACACTTGTTAACCATCAAAAAGGGAATTTTGGCACCAAATTAACTGCAACAATACTTAAACTACAGTTGTATTCCCGGTTCGGTTCGATTCCCGGACGTTACGATTCAATATAGAAATTAGAAAATGAATCATTGATAATTACGGTCAAGCGTCTAGCTTACTATACAAACTTACACCTACTTGGTACATGACGGCTTTATTTATTTACTTAGAGGTAAAGAATAGTAGTTAGATACCTATAGAACAGGCCACATTATGTAAATTCAGAAAAAAAATGGTTTAACTTTCACTAAGAAATCTAAAACACGACAATTCACTAACATTCGCACCACAACAAATGCTAATAAGTCTCTAGTAGGTATAGGTTTTTAGAATTTTAACAGTAAGAATATAGAGGTAACAAACAATAATTTATTGATTACTAGCGACCCGCCTTCGCTACGCTTCGGGTATTTTATTATACAAACCTTCCTCTTGAATCACTCTATCTATCTATTAAAAAAACCGGCCAAGTGCGAGTCGGACTCGCGCACGTAGGGTTCCGTTCCGTAAAAAAAACTACTGTCTAGATTTCATTCAAACCAAATTTCGTTAGTAGTTTTTATAGTAATACACATCATATATTTTTTTCAGTTTTATCATGCCCATATTTTAGAAGTTACGGGGGGGGGGACACACATTTTACCACTTTGGAAGAGTCTCTCGCGCAAACTATTCAGTTTAGAAAAAAATGTTGTTAGAAACCTCGACATCATTTTCAAATAGGTACCTATCCATAGATACCCCACACGTATATGTTTGATGAAAAAAAAATTTTTGAGTTTCAGTTCTATGTATGGGGAACCCCAAAAATTTTGGATTTTTTTCTGATTTTATTGTCACATCTTAATGCGGTTTACAGAATACATCTACGTACCAAATTTCAATAATGTAGCTCTTATAGTTTCGGAATAAACTGGCTGTGACATACGGACGGACAGACAGACAGACAGACAGACAGACAGACATGACGAATCTTTAAGGGTCCCGTTTTTGCCATTTTGGCTACGGAACCCTAAAAACCGCATCAAAATCCGTTGCGTAGTTTTAAAGATTAAGCGCACATAGGAATATAGGGACAGAAAAAGCGACTTTGTTTTATTTTAAACTATGTAGTGATAAACGTTAACCTTCTTTCTTTCGGTAGTCGGGTGAAACACCAGTCTATGCGTAATATTATTATTGTTTTGTTATTGTATGAAAAAGTCGCCACACCTTGGCTGTCTGTTAGGTACAAGTAAAAAAAAAAAACCAGGTAGCTATGTTGGTCTTTGGTAGGTATAGGTAACCTGTTACAAATACTATTAAATAATTATTTACTTCTAAGTACTTACCTTATATACTCGTTCATTCATCATACCTACATGTTATTATTATGCAACTGTGTAAATAGAATCTACCAATGACAATTATGCATAAATGAAAATCACAATAACAGCGATCTATTAGAATTATAAATGTAAATATATTCAGCAGGTAAGTAAGCACCTTTGTATCTGAGAACATGGGCAGGCATGTACCTACCTAAGTATATGTAAGTAGGTATAGGGGAAACTGGGGATACTTTATCCTTATGGGAGACTTGGTACATTAACATTTTATAAACTTCCACTCACTATAGATTTATTTAAAATAGCAAAACTGAATTGTATCTGTTGCCAAGCCATAAAAATAAAAGAATTTGGCAATTTTCAATTACATTTGCAAATGGCGTCATATTGTTGTTTTGCTGGTGCTAAAATTAATTTTGGCAAGTTTTTCATTGAATTTTTCCGAAAACGGATTTTTCTGGATTATATGTAATGTCATTTTATAAACATATTGTTTCCCCTCCTAGATGGAAAGTCTTGGCAGTCTGGTCAGCGTGCTCGAATCCTCGGTGAGTCGGGATGAGTGTTGTGCCTGTGTGCGCGAATCCGCAGTGAGTCGGGATGAGCGTTGTAGGCAGGAGGAGCAGCTGCTGCCACGTCGGAGATGTGCCGCCGTTGATCTGGACGTAGGGTTGCGATGAGTATGTTGCACGGTTAGAGCTGGAAGCGTTGGAAGCTGCGGTGGTTCACGAAGGTGCTGGTGAGGGCTTGCTTAAGACTGCTGCTGTGCTGCTGAGGATGGAGAGGCTGGATGATGATGCGGAAGCTGCGTTCTGGTAGGCTGCTGATGTAGGAGTGCTTCCATCACGTCGGGTTTTATCACGTCGGGTTCCATCACGTCGGGTTCCATCACGTCGGGTTCCATCACGTCGGGGTCACCAATTGGAACAGACTTGTCCTTACGAAAAGTGGAAGTACTTCCGCCGAGCTAGGTGATCGTGCTCAGGGACCGCGGTCCAATGGACCATCTTGGTTTGTCGTATATATAGCGAGTCGTGATGAAAACTTTGCTTGCGCGTTGTAGGATTCTATGTTGTAGTGTTGTATAGATACGAGTAGATGTTGCTACATGTCCCTACAGTTTCAATGCTGTTCAACAATTTCTAATAATAACTAGTATTGGGGAGACTTGGTACATTCGATGTGGAGAGACTTGATCCGGGCATCCTTTGTAAGTACATGGATTCAGTGTATTTCTTTATTGTCTGCAGATGTTACCTTTCAGTCATGACATTAAAACGGTATATAACAAAATAAAAGAAAGCTGTAGCCAATGGTAATGCTTCATCCGACTTTTATGTTTATAATTATTGAACTGATTTTTATTACTTCCTACTAATATTATAAACGCGAAAGTTTGTTTGGATAGATGGATGGATGTTTGTTCCACTTTCACGCAAAAACTACTGAACGGATTATAATGAAATTTTACAGGAATATGGTTTGTACATCAGATTAACACATAGGCTATGTTTTATACGAATATTCACGCGGGCAAAGCCGCGAGCAGCAGCTAGTATTTATATATTTCTCTGAAGATTAATGGTTCAAATCAAGTATCTTATTACCATGTACAATGGGTCACGAGACTTGATCCCCCCCGGATCATGTCTTTCGACAGGTAGAATCAAGTTTTCTTCTCCTATATACCTATTGGGGACACATGGCACAAACATGTAGTGGTGAATTTTTCACAATTGTGATTATAATTAAAACTTGAGTGAGTCGATGCTAGGGTATATTGAAAGTAGATAAATTTCGGTTCTTATGGCCCAAAAACGTATTAAAATTTCTTTATATTATAGCATGTATTCTACAGACAAAAATCTAAAGGGGGGATCAAGTGTCCCCAGTCTCCCATACTTATTTGAGATCACGCGCAAATATTGTTTGTTTGATGTACCTACATAGAGGGCACATTCAAAGTTGTTTCATGATGTAATACGAGTATGTATGTACTTATTGTAAATTAGATCTAGGTAGGTAGTAGATGAACTTTCTTCGAACGTTTTTAGTGTACCCAACCCATTCTAAATTAACGCAAGAAGACCCTACAGCGAGACCCTAGAGCCAATCTTCATGTAACCAGCTGTGCTATTAAAAATATTGTAGGCGTTGATAAAAGCATAACATTGTTTATTTATTGATGTTAAACTTGTTATCGTTCGAAAATTAAGTAAGTAGGGGGCAATAGGAAGTGCTACAAATCAGTTATTCTAAAAAACGAAAATGTCCACTATAATAATATGTAGGTATGTCTGCGGCAAAACGCAAAATGTTACGCAAAGGTGTTGATGACCGCTTTTCATAACATTAACCATTTTAACAAATGGCAATCCTTACGCAAGGCCAATATGATTACCTCTCCGACAGTGGCTCGGAGCACACGGCAGAGCATACGCTTCGGCATTGCCCTGCCTGGGCCAATAAGCGCTCCGTCCTCGTCACTGTCGCACAGGACCTCGATCTGCCGCAACTCTTGCGGCAGATGACGGCGTCGAAGGAGACCTGGCGAGCGATGCTCGCATTCTGCGAGACGGTGATCTCGCAGAAGGAGGCGGCGGAAAGAGAGCGTGAGGCCGCGATAGACGTGCCCGCTCTACGTCGCCCCCGGCCCGGGCGTCGCCGAAGGGCATACAACGCATTGTATGCCCTCTGACTCTGAGCCTCTCCTTCGTGCCCCGAGTGGTGAGTGCGGGGGCGCGATCCACTCATAGGGGCGTAACGGTGTGGTGGGTGCAGCCACACCGTTGCACGAGGTCCGCCCGGGGGGCACTATATTGCTCCCCGGATCCGGGGGTAGGGGTATATGCCCTCCCTGGACCAGCAGTGCCGGCCGCTTATCATCTGCGGCAGGCCAGGGCAGGCAGGGATGTGGCCGTATGCTTCGGCGCTACCCGTGTCCCAGCAACTTGCTGCCCACTGGCGACACAGGGGGGTTTAGTGGGTATGCTCTCCCATTTTGGGAGGTGTGAGTCCCATGAAGGTGCCTAATGCATTCCCCTCTAGAAAAAAAAACCGGCCAAGTGCGAGTCGGACTCGCGCACGTAGGGTTCCGTACCACTGATTGAATGAAAAAATTAGGTAATTTGATTTTTGACGTTTAAAAAAAAACTACTGTCTAGATTTCATTCAAACCAAATTTCGTTAGTAGTTTTTATAGTAATACACATCATATATTTTTTTCAGTTCTATCATGCCCATATTTTAGAAGTTACGGGGGGGGGGACACACATTTTACCACTTTGAAAGAGTCTCTCGCGCAAACTATTCAGTTTAGAAAAAAATGTTGTTAGGAACCTCAACATCATTTTCAAATACCTATCCATAGATACCCCACACGTATGGATTTGATGAAAAAAAAAATTTTGAGTTTCAGTTTCATGTATGGGGAACCCCAAAAATTTTGGATTTTTTTCTGATTTTACTTTAAAATCTTATAGCGGTTAACAGAATACATCTACGTACCAAATTTTAATAACGTAGCTCTTATAGTTTCGGAATAAACTGGCTGTGACATACGGACGGACAGACAGACAGACAGACAGACAGACAGACAGACAGACAGACAGACAGACAGACAGACAGACAGACAGACAGACATGACGAATCTATAAGGGTCCCGTTTTTGCCATTTTGGCTACGGAACCCTAAAAAGGCTATATGATTACCTACTCTCAAAGATTGTTTACCTACTTTGCACAAATGCTGTCGGAAAGATCACTATCGAAAACTTTCTCGATATTTCAATAAAATAGGCTGACGATGATGATGATGATGATGATTTCAATAAAATATTCGATCGAATTATTATTGTCAAGGTTTTCGAGAGCTTTCGGAAAAGGTTTCCATTAAAAATTTAATGATCGATATGTTCCGCTAGGACGGATTTCTCGGAAACGTAAAAAGCCCTGGGTTTCCCTTCAATAAGTAAGATTAGATAAGTATAAAACGATAGAAGAGGAAAGTTATGGATGTAGTTTTTAGGGTTCCGTAGCCAAAATGGCAAAAACGGGACCCTTATAGATTCGTCATGTCTGTCTGTCTGTCTGTCTGTCTGTCTGTCTGTCTGTCTGTCTGTCTGTCTGTCTGTCTGTCCGTCCGTATGTCACAGCCAGTTTATTCCAAAACTATAAGAGCTACATTATTGAAAATTGGTACGTAGTTGTATTCTGTTAACCGCATTAAGATTTTAAAGTAAAATCAGAAAAAAAATCCAAAATTTTTGGGGTTCCCCATACATGTAACTGAAACTCAAAAATTTTTTTTTCATCAAACCCATACGTGTGGGGCATCTATGGATAGGTATTTGAAAATGATGTTGAGGTTTCTAACATCATTTTTTTCTAAGATGAATAGTTTGCGCGAGAGACTCTTCCAAAGTGGTAAAATGTGTGTCCCCCCCCCCGTAACTTCTAAAATATGGGCATTATAAAACTGAATAAAATATATGATGTGTATTACTATGTAAACTACTAACGAAATTTGGTTTGAATGAAATCTAGACAGTAGTTTTTTTTAAACATCATAAATAAAATTACCTAATTTTTTTCATTCAATCAGTGGTACGGAACCCTACGTGCGCGAGTCCGACTCGCACTTGGCCGGTTTTTGCTCTGATGTCATAAATCATCGTGAAAAGTGCCTTACTTTTTCCCATTTCGATCATTCGCCAATAAAGATCTAGATCCTAATAAGTGCTTGAGTTACCTACATTTACTTTTGGGTCGGAGTCAGATCTCAGAAGTCTTGTCTTGACATGAGACTTTCTCAGGCTTTATTTTGTTTTTGGGGCACACATTTTTCCACTTTGGAAGCGTCTCTCGCGCATACTATTCAGTTTAGAAAAAAAATTCAGTTTAGAAGAAACCTCAATATCATTTTTGAAGACATATATACCCCACACGTATTATAAGATTGAGTTTCAGTTCTAAGTATGGGGAACCCCAAAAATTTATTGTTTTTTTTCTATTTTTATATGAAAATCTTAATGTCGTTAACCAAATACATCTACTTACCAAGTTTCCACAGTATAGCTTAAGAGCTACTATAAGTAGTAACGGAAAAAAGTGGCTGTGACATACGGACGGACGGACAGACAGACAGACATACATAACGAATCTATAAGGGTTCCGTTTTTTGCCATTTGGCTACGGAACACTAAAAAGTTCATTCTAGTGAGATGAATATGACTTAAATATTTTTTAATTTTACATCTGACGTCTTAATTTATATCTCATTATTTTTGTTAGCTAAATATTTATATTACCGTGAAACCTTACATCTTTGCCCACATTTTTCGAAAGATTATACTTTTTTCCAAAAGTATCCAGTCTTTTCAGGTGGTTGCTAAAGCCTTAAATGGGACTCTATGAAACGAACATAAACTCAAAACAAAATTATAAAATTCCTTACGGATGCTAAGAAAAAAATTAAAATACATGCGGGCAAAGTTATCTCCACTTTCTTACATCTTTGCCCATCCTAAATATCTCAGCAACTATAAGCTCTATGACTTTGTTTTTAAGATATAACGTTTAGTAAACGTGCAAAGTTGTATACTATAACTTTATCAAATAAAAATAGCATTACTGTAAGTTTTAACGGGAGTGGGCAATGTTATCGTCACATTTAGTCACATTTTCATACTAAAGAATTTGAGTTGCTAGGGTTGTGCGTCTAATGAAAGGTAAATAATAAACTGATTTTGAGGTAATACGAGTATCTTTTTTTTTAAATATTCGTAAACGATTATCCGTAAGTCAAGCTTTGATAATGGACAGCCAAAATCACCAGCTGCAACTGCCACTTTCACAATATTCTTTTCTTCTTCCTCAGTGAGCCGAGTTGGAGGTCCTACTTTTTTTTTATGCAGATCTTTAGCTTCGTTCAGCAGGGTTCGTCTGGGGTTACCAAATTGTTTTTCAGCCTCTCTCGATGACATCTTTTTATTTTTAACATACTCAATTGCGAGATCTAACATATAATCAGTATAGTTTTTATAAAACCTGGCACCGAGGCGTCTTCTGCTTTTTCTTTTAGGTTTGACCATCCTGCAAACGAATAAGAATTCCTGGTAAGTACTTCTAGAAAATTTTCACTAAGCACAAATCTTACTAAAAAACTTAAGCTTAAGCAGAAGTAGTGTCCCGAACTGACGCGAGCAATTTGCAGGCGGTAGATTACTTATAAACTATCATAATTAATATGATATAAAGATACGTTACGCAGGGCACGTCAGTCTATACCTAGTAGGTAGGTATAATAATACCTACCTACCTACATGAGTCCTTGTTTAGTTTTCAATAGTGTCAACCCTAACCACATTTTTTGGCTGGGCAATGTTGTCGAACTCAGTCTATAAAATTGTTTACAACATTGCCCACACAATTTTCTCGCTAATTGATACGAGTAGAAGAAGGATATCATGATTAAAAGCAGCAACAATTAATGCTCTACACGTTAACAATAATAAATCTTACCTGCGCAGCATTTCTTGACATTACCGAACGTAAAACTTCAGTAACGTTTTTGCACCACCTTCGACAATGCCACTTTGACGGCCGCTGACAGATGACTGAATGACGTTAGTTGCAATTGTATTAGTCAGTGTTGCCAAACCGATATTTAACTTTTCCCTAGACGACATACTAAGTTGCCATTTGTTAAAAATAAAATGATATGGTACGTTTTAGTTAATTTTCGTGTTTGGGCAAAGATGTCCCCCAAGGGCAAAGTAGTAAGGTTTCACGGTACATTTAATTAAACCATAGTCCACATTGCATGCCGTGGCAACCTATAATTAAAGTGACACTAAGCTGTTAATTTATATTTTCTTTATTGTTTATTATATATTGGTGTTAATCTTGTTGGTTTTCCTAATAAATAAATAAACAGAGAATTTACAATGACATTTACATTTTCAATAACTTTTATACACATACGATATCAACAACATATTTACGACTACCTATATTGAAAAATGATTCATGTTAGCTATTTAGGCACCAAACGAGATTATTCGATCGAGTAAGATCACAAAAGTCGAGAAAACAAGACGTTTAGCATACCTCCAGCGGTCAAGATTAAGTGTGCTAACCAACGTGGGACTGCCCGGCTGTCCGCTCATAACATACGAGTAGGTATAGATACCTACCTACTTACCTACCTAGTTGAAATACCCCAATCGAGTTTCTATTTATTTACATTTGTTTTTCGCATTCTCTGAATTAGTGACTTTGTGTTTGTGCATATACGAGTAGTCGAAAATAAAGAAGTGAAAAAAAAATATCTTTGAGAAAAATTGCAGCGTGTGTAATATTTTTTATTCAGCCTACATACAGGCTGTTGTGTCTGTGTAAGTGTTTATTAATGCATAAAAGTAATAGGGCCGGCTTTTTCCAAAACTAATGCACATAATTATATTAATGAAAAATATATAAAATGGAAAACTCATAGAAAGAATAAAATTAGAATAAAATTTATGAAAAGAACACAGTGAATGTAGTACCTACTTGAAAAGAGCTCGCCTAATAAAAAACTACATATTAATTGTATTTAAATAAATAACATAAATAGTAATATTTAATTCCATGAATAAAAAAATGTTCTCTCCGGCGGGGAATCGAACCCCGGTCTCCCGCGTGACAGGCGGGGATACTTACCACTATACTACCGAAGACTTGTGAGTCAAATTGAAATAGCGGGTAGTAAACATGTTGTTCTTCAAGAATTGAACGATCTAAAATTTCGCGTCTGTGGTGGGTGATTAACGTAGAACTATAAAAAATTGGGGTTTCAAAATTATTCGACTTTTTTAATTAATATAGAACACAGTGTATATAAAGAAGAAAAAAAAAGTAGTTTAGGGATACTTCCAAAATAAAAAAAATGTTTAAGTAAGTATTGAAGAACAAAATGCTTTGTACGTCTAAAAATCATAATACACAAAAATTTAAAGCCTGCCAGGGAAAACAAGTATTTTTGTCTGGTATTTGTTTAAAAACTTTCTAGTCCACATCACGTAAACTGTTAATTTTTAATGCAAACTCAAATAATAATTGGATTATAATCATTTGCTTTTTATAATTTATTTTTATGTATGTAATATGAAAACACATATGAATATCCATATTTTATTACTTTATGCGTATACCTACGAACTGCGTAATAATAATTTATAATTACCTACCTAATTGCTAGACACAAGTTCCTGGTCGATTAATCAGTTCATTAGCTCTTAGTCAACTGGGTACCTATTTGTTTTTAAACAAATGTCGTCGTGACCTCCTCAAGAGTCAGTAATGTACTATTCACACAGTATACAAAGAACAGTAAGGTTGCATAAATTGTTTTATAAACAAACTGTAAGTGACTAAGTTGAAGGTATTATCCTATCTCGTAATCGCAAAAGGACTTTTGTGTTACAAATATTTAAAAACAATACGTCGTTTTCCAATCCCATGGTTCGAATGTGTCGGCTTTACAATGACTTACTGCAGGATGATAATAACCGCGAGCTCGATATCTTTGAGCCCAAGCACGTTCGATTCCGCCGCACCGTCAAGCAGATCCTCAACTGCGCTTTCCCGTCTAGGGTAAACTAAAATGTATTGCTCTGTTTTCTTCTTTTTATTGTACGGTAACATCTTATAATTTATCTAATATAGATTGAATACCTACTTGTTTTACGTATATAATATTTTTTAATCATGCTGTGTGTACACATTTTTGAGTAAGAATCTAGTTCTAAGCATCTTTTCTTTTATGTTGTCAAATATCCGATTGTTACTTGTTGTGTATGCCAAAGTAAATAAATAAATAGTATTAATGAGATTCTTGTATGTAAATGTAGGAAGGTACTAAATGTAGGTAGGTTTTTCAAGTCCGGGCTATGCAGCGTCCAAGTTGCATTCGAGATACCTTATTGATATTTTTAGGATTGTGCCCTTGGCGAGTGCATAATTATGTATGCAATCAATATTACTTTTATCTAGCGACGTCGTTCCTTATCACGAATCCGGGGGCTCGTCTTGCCACGTTTGACGAAAAACATAATTATTTGTCGGACAGCCACTGTAGGGCTATCGCAGGTCAACTGATAGTTCTGGAGCTGGGCTCAATAAAACTGTTTACTGACACACTTGTCAACCAGTCTCGAAGAGTCCGTGGGAATAATCAGATGATATACTTGAAAATTTGTCAACGGTCGGTGATTTGCTGAGAAACTAAATGGTTAAATTATTCAAATGAGCCTCGATGGACGGTATTTATAAATAAAGTGTGTTCTGTTTTGTTGCAGTATTCTTGAGGAAATGATGAAGATGGTACTGCTAGGCGTGGTGCTGTGGGCGGGTTTGACGTTCGGCAGTCACGTGGCGCCATACCCCCTCAACCTGATAGCATCCACTGGTAAGTGTTCCAAATGTACTATGACCAGCGGGGCTATTCACAAATGCGTTCGAAAAATTCTCTCTCGGAAACTTCCTCGACGTTCATTCAAATTTGACATTAGTCTAGTACGACTTTGAGTGACGTTCATTCAAAGTTCCCGAATACGAGCGAAAATAGGCATTTTAAATATGATCACTGATCGAATTTCCGTGTCAGCGGCAAATCTCTGCAAACAGTTTAACATGCACTACCTACTGTATGTACGGATGGATGCTTCTTCTATTGCTTAATCCTGCTTAATCTCATGATCGGATGGGAGTAATTGCTCAAGACCTAACTTTTAAGTCTTGTATCTCCGTATTTCGATCGATATTGACGACGTTCCTCTGCCATTCTCCTAACCTCAGACCTCAGGCTGCTGCTAAGTTTGAAACTTTTAAGAGCAGCCAATCAATTAAATATTATCACACATTCTCTTTCTAATGTGTTTAAAAAATAAAAAATTGCAGTTATAGAGTTTAGTTTGAGCGTAGAATATCATAAAGTCCAATACAGAGTTTCATACTTTCGACTATATGTTTTACATCTTCATAATGTCATGCTCAGATATAATCCACCCGCCTCCGATGTACGACTTCCCGTTCCCGAGTGCTGAAAACCTAAAGAGGCTGCCTGCGATAACGCCAGCGCACACTAACAAGTCGATAAGCTTAAGCAAGCTGGGAGTCGCCATGTTAGCGAGGCTGGAGCTCAACATCCAACAGGCCGGGGTCACGCCGAAGGCTGGCTCCACTGCGCAGGCCCTGGCCATACTGGGGATGCCATCAGAGGAGGCAATGCGCTACGAGGAATCGTCATTGGTGGTCACAAAGGCGACAGAAAACCTTGTTTATACCAGATGCGGAAGGTGAGTCATTGGGCAGTATTCACTTGGCTCTTTTATCATAGACATATGTGCTTACATACATAACGTCACGCCTTTCTCCCAGAGGGGTAGGCAGAGACCACGTCCTTCCATTTGCTACGATCCTGGCACACAACTTTTGCTTCGTCCACATTCATCAATCTCTTCATACATGCTCGTCGGTTTAGGGTACTTAGTATTTTACCTTTTTTTAGTACACTTTCTATTTGGTCATGGAATGTCTTTCTAGGTCTTCCCCTTCCAACATCATATTATCATAGATACCTAGATTTTTTACCTCAATTTTTATAGTAGCACGGTATGGAAAGCGAGAGAGAAGCCCAGTTGTCACCGCCATGCCAGCCCGTAAGATGCTTCTTCACGCCTCATTTTGTATTGCAAAAAAATACAAACATTTACAGCAAAAGGTATTACACACTTGTGGTACAATTTAGCCGGTCTTATAGCAAGTAAGCTATCTCTGTCAGAAAACCTTGAGGTAGAGAGAGTTCAGCCGTAAGACTTAGGCCTCCCCTAAAGACCTCTAATGGTTGGCTTTAGGCAGCCTGCATCAAACGCGATTTTGCGGCTTACTATAATATTATATCGTCTACCCACCTAGCTGATAAGGCTGAGAGCAGTTCTCCCAAGAGTTGATGAAAATAAGATCTGGAATATCTTTAAGCTATTTAAAACGCCTAATGCCATTTTATAAATTACGTGTATGATTCTCAGCTAATACTATTTGAGGTTTAACATACATCCATTAACAAGGCTTACGGTTTTAGTGTAGGAATATAGAGTTAAAATTACTTTGAAACTTCAGAATTAAACTTCAGGCGCCCTCTGTGACCCACAGGAATGGGCTGCAGTGCAAGCTACTTTACAAAATTATCTTCTTTGTCGTAGATACGGTTTGGAAAACGACGAATGCGCGAGTTTTATAAGTACGTTAAACCTGCGCGGAAGTCAGTACGGTTCCGACTGCGGTACTCTCGAGAGATTCACATGCAAGACCAACAAGATGTCCTCTCGTTACCGGACTTTCGATGGGTCCTGCAACAACCCAGTGAGATCCTCTTGGGGAACAGCGCTGACTGGATACAAGAGACTTCTGCACCCGAAATACGATAACAGCATTGATCAGGTTGGTTTTATTGTTTTTGTAATTTGCGTAAGAGACATCCATTAATGAAAACTGCTGCACAATGTTTAATGAACTTGGAAAATAAAAATAGGTACAATACCATTTTAATACTTACTAGTAATAAACACTGTTTCATAATCTGAAAAGTATTTATTAACATAATCCAATTACAATCACAAATTCAACCAGAGACTCCAGAGAGAGACGTCTAAGGAATAATTAGCGGGAACTCGATGATAGCTGTCATTGTCACCGTAACGTCAAACGTCAACTGTCAACGATAGTGCGGTGACTCCTGAACGTGGCGAATAGGGCTGTTCGTAAACACTAGTAAGGAGTGTAGAGGCGAGGCGACGCGAGTGGACAGGACTGTCCTCACTTTGCGGCAGTTCTAGACCATTCCGGGCCCCGTGACACCACCCTAAAGGTGCTTGACTGAGGGGCCGGGGTTTTTAGTGGGTATTCCTTGCCTCCTACCATCCTGAGGCAGGGTGCCGCTCTTCCGTTTTTAGGAGTGGCGTGAGTCCCACATACCCCGTCGTTCCCCCGAACGGCGGGAATGCGCAAAAGCATTTTCCCCGGCTAAAAAAAAAAAAAAGGACTGTCCTTACTCTTGCACTTGCGTTCCCTCGCGCAGCCTCGTGAAGAGTCTGGATGGGGCATTACTTGTAACTCATGACGTGTACATTTGGTAACAGCCCAGGCGAGCTCTCAGCAACAACGCATTACCGTCGGCGCGGGCTGTAAGCACTAAGTTGACCGCCACCGCGGACCGGCCCGACCATAAGAGGACCATCGCCTTGCCCGTTTGGAGCCAGTTCATCTACCACGACCTCGTCCACACGCCGGTCAGGAAAACAAGTAAGTAAGCTGTACCCTTTGTTTGTTTCAGGAATTTCCTGGTCATAAAAATTGGCTCACATTTCTAAGAGCTGGCATGTACCTACTTTGTTGTTTATTGTTCTTAGTAAAGACTAGCTGTGCCGGCGGCGTCGCACGCGTTGATATCGGGTTTTAAAAATAACGGACTTCCATAAATTGAAGTCTACATTTAAGTTAGACCTCTAGCAATACATTAGTGAAAACCGCATTCAATTCCATGCAGTAGTTTTCGCGTGATGCGCATTCAAACACATAGATAAAAAATTCTCCCGTTTTCCGCACACTTCCCTACATTGCTCTGTTCCTATTGATTTTAGCGTGATGAAAAGTATCCTATAACCTGCCCAGGAGTATGAAGAATAATTGTAGCAAGTTTCGTTAAGATCCGTCGAGTAGTTTTTGTTTCTATAACGAACATACAGACAGACAGACAGACAAAAATTTTACTGATTGCATTTTTGGCATCAGTATCGATCGATCACTTATTAACCCATGATAGTTATTTTGAAAATATATTTAATGTACAGAATTAAATATATTTTCAAAATAACAACTCTACAGATTTATTATAAGTATAGATAGATATGCTAGTCGTAATCAGAATTCGGGGAAGTTTTCGTGATGTAATTCTAGTAGCAGATCAAGTTCAATGTACAGTAAAAAGTTAATTACCTATTACAGTGTTACTTTTTTAAGTGCTGTTTTCATCGAATTGTATTTATTAGTATAGGTGTTAATAGTAGGTAGTTGCGAGCCAATATCTTAATAAATATTTGAAAATTTGGCAGGATTCGCCCCCGCCATTTTTTATAACAATTTTAATAGATGGTTAGGTATACCATTTTGGGGTTCTCCCTTGATTCACCGTGATTCTGAAGTGCGAGATATTTATCCTCGAGTCGGGTAGTACACACAACTCATCATTTTGGTAGTAAAATTTTATTAGGTACAATGTCGGTAGGTACCACGAAGTACCTACTGTTAGATGAATTGATTGAAACTACGACATCATGTCTGCGCATGATACTAACATAAAGAGGTTTATTTGTTTTCTTTTAAAATGACTTTCTATCAATACCATTGACATACATAATCGTCGGCCTAAGGGTATGACGTTGTGTCTACGTGTGTGTCTACGTAATAAGATGACCGCGTCTTTATGCTTTCTCCAACAACAACTCTTTGAAGATTGTTTTCTATGTTTGATTTTTGCCAGAAAGAATGTTCAAAAGTTAATAAATTTTAAAAATAACACACGACTACACAATATGTTGCAAAATGAGACGGCAATATGCCTTCAAAGTTGATTGGGAAAGTCAATTTCAAAAGTGTGACATTAATTTAAAAGGGTTACCTACCATCCTTTAAACTGCCCTACATATACAATTTTTAGTTAGGAAACCAATATCAAACGAAACATGAAAAGAATATCTAAGAAAATTCTAACACGCGGATTACACAAGTGCAACTACTGACGTCACTGTTTGCACCTCGTTTGTATGAACCGTTTTGGTCGAGGTTGTATTTGTGATCTTGCAATTATCATATCACAAAAACTATTTTTTATAAATAAAGCATTCAAGATGAGATAGCCTAACGGATTTATGCTAACGGAGTGATTTGTTCACCAAAATTAGTGTAAAGGACACAATACGAGAGATGCATAGTCCTTAAAAAAAATTACAACGAGCCTATTGTTCACAGTCCACACAAAGCAAGCCATCCAGTGCTGCGACGACGAAGGTTTCGACTTGCGCCCCCGTTACGTGCTGCCCAGCTGTATGCCCATCTCCGTGGCCCACGACGACCCCTTCTACAAGGGCAAGTTCGTCAGCTGCATGGAGTACGCCCGCTCCGTGACCACCTACCGCGGCGACTGCACCTTTGGAGCTGCTGAACAGGTCAGTCTCTATTGTTATTGTCATAGACATGTTAGAAAATATTCGAAACTTTTTAAGAAAGTTTGTATAATGGCGAAGACAAATTATCTTAAAGTAAAAATTAAGAATTCAAAGGATAAAGTTAAAGCCACCTGGAAAATAATCAATAAAGAGACTTGTAAAACTCGATCACATAATCACAAGATCTCTCTTAAAATAGGTGACAATCGTCTTAGTTCTGACGCTGAGGTAGCCGCTGCATTTGAAACTTATTTTTCCAATATACCTTTAATAACAACAAGTAAAATAAATTCTTGTCCGCTTGCAGCTGAATCTCTTCTAAAAGCAAATGTGGATGAATGTTTTAACAATTTTAAATTTAGTCATATTGATTATATAACGATTTTAGAAACTTTTAATGAACTTAACTTAAAAAAGTCAGAGGATTTGTGGGGAATTTCAGTAGTGGTATTAAGAACCATTATACCCACCATTGCCTCACATTTAGCAATCATATTTAATGAGTGTGTAGACATAGGTCAGTTTTCAAATTTAATGAAATACAGTAAGATTGTTCCTTTATTTAAGTCTGGAGAAAGAAGTGACCCATCCAACTTTAGACCTATTTCTGTTTTACCAGCACTTAGTAAGATCTTTGAAAAAAATATTTTTAACCAATTAGTATTTCACTTTAAGGAAAATGAGTTATTGCATAAAAAGCAATTTGGATTTACAAAAGGTAAGTCCACTACTGATGCAGGAGTGGCTCTGATGAAACATATATTTGGTGCTTGGGAAAATAAGCAGGATGCAGTAGGTGTTTCCTGTGATTTATCTAAGGCATTTGATTGCGTTAATCATGAAATCTTACTTCTGAAGTTGCAGCATTATGGTGTCTCGAATGTTGCTTTAAGTTTGTTAGAGTCCTATCTAATTGACAGAATTCAAAAAGTTGTTATTAACGGAATTGATTCTTCTGGCGCCCTACTACGGGAGTGCCCCAGGGCTCTATATTAGGACCATTGCTGTTTTTAATATATATAAATGACCTTCCATATTTTGCTGAAGGCTTATGTGAGACGGTATTGTTTGCGGATGACACTTCTCTAATTTTTAAAGCTGACAGACATAAGCAAGTATCTGACGAAGTAAATAATGCTCTCTCGCAGGTACATTGGTTTAACACAAATAATTTACTTTTAAATTCTAATAAAACAAAATGTATTAAATTCACGATGCCTAATGTGAGGCAAGTAAATACTAATATAATTATGAATGAAACCTTTTTAGGGATTACTGTGGACTCCAAGTTACAATGAATATATGAAACCTTTTTAGGGATTACTGTGGACTCCAAGTTACAATGGGCTCCTCATATAGGAGCCCTGGCAGGAAGACTTAGTTCAGCTGCATATGCAGTTAAAAAAATTAGGCAACTCACTCATATTGAAACAGCGAGACTTGTTTATTTTAGTTACTTCCATAGTGTTATGTCATATGGTTTACTCCTATGGGGATCAGCTTCTGACATACAAACTATTTTTGTATTACAGAAGAGGGCGATCCGTTCTATATATGGACTTAAATCCCCTAAAAAATTAAATAAATAAAATAAAATAGTTTTTTTATTTAATTTTTTAGGGGTGAGAGCCTTCCGCTCCCCCAACAGTTCGGTGATGATGACAAGGCCGCCATGGCCATCATCGTAGTCATTTAGAAAAAAAAAGTTATTGTCATAAGGGTTAGAATTGATAAACATTTTGTGGGCTTTGTTATAGAGGCCACTAATACATAATTTGTGAAAATTTCAACTGTCTAGCTAGCTATCGCTTCTAGATAGAACTAGTTCTAGAGATACAACCTGATGACAGACAGACGGATCGACGGACGGACAGCGATGTCTTAGAAATAGGATTCCGTTTTCACCCTTTGGGTATGGAACCCTAAAAATACAGAAATGGGTATTACAGACAACTTGTGGTACAATTTAGGCGATCTAATCGCTAGTAAGCGATATCATGCAGACAACCTTCAGGTACAATAGAGGAAGTGAAATTTTCTTAAGAGAGTTTTGCATCGCTCGCCGACGATGATGAATAAATAAATATTTATCAGATAACATCACATAGAATACGTTGCTCCGATCAGTACTTACCAAAGTAAGTCGCTTGAGCACTTAATTGTGTTATACCGTATGAGAACAACGAAAGTTCTGCAAATATAATACTAAAATACATACATACGAGTAGGTATATTCACCCAGACCATAACAAACACGAATGTTCATCACACAAAATGTTTGTTCCGGATGCAGATGGGAATCGTACCAACAAGGAGGCAGGGATGACTATCTCTCTCTTTTTCTTGCTTTTCCTTTCCCTCTTCCCCTTCCCTTCCCCTTTCCTTCCTTTCTCTCTCTCTTCCTCCTCCCCCTTTCTCTTCTTTTTCTTCTCCTCTTTTTTCCTTCCCATTCCTCCTTATTCCCCTTTTCTTTCTCTTTTCTTTTTTCCTTTCTTCCTTTCTTCTTCCTCCTCTTCTTTCTTCCTTCTCCTACCCCCTTTTTTCTCCCTTTTCTCCCTTTTCTTTTCTTCTCCTTTCTTTTCTTCCTCTCCTTCCTCTTTCTTCCTCTTTGTTGTCCTTTAAAAAGGCAATTTTTAGTGTATTGCGGATTTCCTTCCTTAGGTGTGACCCACGTTGAAATGCTAGTAGGAAAATTTATATGCAAAAGAAAATAATCTCTTTACCATTT
Organism: Conogethes punctiferalis; assembly: GCA_031163375.1. Lineage (NCBI taxonomy): Eukaryota > Metazoa > Arthropoda > Insecta > Lepidoptera > Crambidae > Conogethes > Conogethes punctiferalis. The sequence continues at coordinate 11,117,917 of CM062082.1, read as the reverse complement.
TAATAACAGAACCTTAATATGTACCTACCTAATTTACTTCTTTTGAAATAAAATAAAGTAATTCTATTATGGTAATATACTCGTATAATTATATTTCAATTAAGTGCATAGGAACTTCATTTCATTTCAATATAAAAGCCATTACCTACACATTTTATTAGTTGGTCGCTGTAGACACCTCATTTAATACGAATTTCCTTAAAGGTTTTATTTTATTCATAGCGTCACAACCTATGAATCATAACTTGAATTAAGTTCAAGACGTAATAAAATCACGCAGTGAATTCGTGTTGGACGATCAGTGGTCTTAAGCAACCGCGATTTAGATAAGATATACATAGATACGTGTATTGTAGTATGATGATTGTTTTGTTAACGAGATCTCTGATGTTCTCAGTTGAGTAGTTATAGGTAACGATGGAATTGTAGGTTTGTTTGTCATAAAATTACCAATGACTCCCCATTACCGATTAATATTAATGGGGTATTTGGCCTCCCCTGGTCAAGGCCGGCAGGGACGCTGCCGCATACTTCTCTCTGTGCTACTCGTATCCCTGCAAGTTACTGGCCACTTTAGACACAGGGGGTTCTAGTGGGACGCCCTCCCTTTCTGGGAGGTGTGAGTCCCACACATCACGACCGCCTCCCCCGGAACGGCGTGAAGATTACTAATGCAGTCCACTCTAAAAAAAAGGTATACTAGTAATACCATGATCGTTCTGTTAACGAGATCTCTGATGTTCTCAGTAAAATAGTTGTAGCGATGAACTAGCGTCTGACTAAATAGTCAAGTGTACCTAAGGTTAGTCGGAAAGACACATGTGTTACATGTCTTTAGGTATTACTCGATGTGCAATGCAAACAACATTTTTTATTTTAATGTTTACGTAGGCACAACAATCTTGAACTGTGTGTGAGTATGGTCATAAATAATTGAGGCAGGTACGGAGAATGGAGTGCTTTATTTTGCCTATTTCATATCAGATTAGTACCCATAAAAGGCTAGTTCTAAGTAAATTGTATGGTGTGCGATAAAGAATATATAAATAAATCTAAATATATAAAACTCAAAGGTGACTGACTGACTGACTGACTGACTGACTGACTGACTGACTGACATAGTGATCTATCAACGCACAGCCCAAACTACTGGACCGATTGGGCTGAAATTTGGTATACAGGTAGATGTAATGACGTAGGCATCCGCTAAGAAAGGATTTTGATCAATTCCACCCCCAAGGGGATAAAATAGGGGATGAAAGTTAGTATAAAACTTTGTCAATTTTAAGCCGATTGGGCTAAGACTTGGCATGTGTAAAGCTACTATGACGTAGGTATCCGCTAAAAAAGGGGTTTGATCATTTCTACCCCCAAGGGGATAAAATAGGGGATGAAAGTTTGTATAAAACTTTGTCAATTTTAAGCCGATTGGGCGAAGAATTTGCATGTATAAAGCTACTATGACGTAGGAATCCGCTAAAAAAGGGTCTTAATCATTTCAACCCCCGAGGGGATAAAATAGATGATGAAAGTTTGTATATAACTTTGTCAATTTTAAGCCGATTGGGATAAGACTTGGCATGTATAAAGCTACGACGTGCTATGACGTTTAAGCATCCGCTTAAAAGAATTTTGATCATTTCGAGCCCCAAGGGGATAAAATAGAGGATGAAAGTTTGTATGAAACTTTGTCAATATTAAACCGTTCGGGCTGAGACTTTACATTCACAAAGCTATACCATGACGTGGTAGATATTGCCAAGAAAGGGTTTTGATAAATTCCACTCCGAAAGGGATAAAATTTCAAAATTTTAAATCAACCCTTTATGTCACAATATACCATGACGTGGTAGATATTGCCAAGAAAGGGTTTTGATAAATTCCACTCCAAAAGGGATAAAATTTAAAAATTTTACATCGACCCTTTATGTGATAAAATAGGAAAAGAAAGGCCGAGAAATAAAATAGCCTACAGCCTAGCCTAGCCTAAATTCCTCTCAATAAATGGCGTTACCGGTCAAATTAAATCTAAATATATAAAAGGAGAAAAGAAACTCACTGACTGACATATCAACGCACAGCCTAAACGGCTAAGCTTAGGCACTTGAAATTTGGAAGGGACGTAGCTTAGCGTAGAGGTAGGTACCGTAGAGGTGCACTAAGAAGGGAATTCCCGAAATTCCCACGGGAACGAGAATAGGGAAATGCATGAGAAATAGTTACATGTATTTATCGTAAAATAGATAAAATCATACTATGAACAGTGAAAATAAAATCAAAATTTAGATAGTTTAAAAATTCTACGATCTACGAAAAGATAAAAGATGAGATCTTTGATCTTTTAAATTCATAAAAAAAGTCATCCATATTCCCTATTATCGGGAAAATCTTGAAATTAGGCATGCAGGTACCTTAGTAATTTTCAGTTGCAACAAGATATTGCAAACTTCCCACGGGTTCAGGAGTTAGCGGGAAAACCTTTTGTATGAAAAATCTAAATCGCGTTAAGATAGATGATTGAAATTTGGCATGAAAAGTACTAAGGTACCTTAAGTAATCTTTACGCGATATTGCAAAATTCCAATGGGACCGGGAGTTATTGGGAAAAAACTTTTGAATGTAAAAATCTAAACACGCGGACGAAGTCGCGGGCAAAAGCTAGTAAATAAATAAAGGCCTTATAATCTAGTTAGTTAGGAAGGTAATTAGCTAATTATAGCTACAATTCCTGTCAATACTTGGACTATGAGACGTAGCTTTAAATGCATGTAAACCGAAAGAAGTATAAATTGCACGGCAGAAGGGCTCGTTCCCACATAGTAGTACCATCTGTTTTCTTGGTCCGTCAAAAGAGACGTATGCCAGAGGCAGTACAATTTACTTATTATGGCATTTATCTAGTCGGAACCGAAAAAGAATGGAGCGAGTAGGGTTTTTAGATGGACGTTTAGCCACTGCGAAAAGCCGTCTAAACGCCCGGATCTTTTATTGTGTGAACGAATTTTGTGACAAGACTGCTATGTTTACATGGTCCAACTGTGAAAACACGTCCGGCCGCCATCTTCCGTTTAAACAGATGGTCTGTAAGTCGGAACTGGCTTTAACAGGATTTCTTTACAGATGTATTGTTCATAGTCCTATCATTAGTAGCTATTTCTTTCAAATAACGTTACCTTGAGGAGAGGTAAGTACTTTATTGTAAAGAGAAAATCAACTAACCCTTTTTACCTTAGTGTTCTTTACCCAAAGTTCTGGAAGAGATCGTTCATAATAGCGATAAGAACGCCTAAATTGCACAGCAATTTCATACTTTGTCTAGTTTTGGTGTGCCATAAAGATCTGCTATCTATCTATCTTTCGTAAAATTTTCCATCTTGTTTCATAAAATATTTCATATTGAAATAAATTAACCCATAACCATCACTGGGGTGAATTTATTCGACCTCTTAATTGAAAAGTGTATGAACTCATACAATAGAATTGGTCAATTCGTAGTCTACGATTTCGATTGACTTCAATGAATGTAGTTTACAATGTCAATGTTTATACATTACTATGTATTATTTCGCAATTGTGTCTTGCTTTTGCAGCATTTGACCCTGCGTATGTGCGATATTATTGTGCCAGATCAACGACTTAAGTAATTACTAACTACAAAGTTCATATATTCTTGATAAATAGCTGGACCGTGGCCATCATATTATTTACGGACGTCTAATTATCTGATAGTGCTCGTAAGGTACAAAGAACTTAATGCAAATATTGCCTACATAACGTGATGTCGTACCTAATATCAATTTGTTTGCTGTGGTGCAATAAAAAAAAATTGCCTTTAATTTATATTTCGTTCATAAGTTATGTTAGCTCTTCTTTGTAAGATGGTATTATGATTTTGAACTCTGACTTAGGATTGAATGGTAGTAGTTATTTGAGATTTAAAAAGCAAATAGAGTTATTATGACTGGAAACAGTGCTCGACCGACGGTCAGCGTTGACCATGGGTCGAGCACTGTTTCCAGCCTATTACTTTGGGTGTAGAGCAAGACATAGAGGGGTGGGTTAATATTTCCCAACGGGTACAACATTGAAACAACTTTCGAAGCCTATGTTATCCGGGCTTTTATTACGAATCTATGAAAATCGATTCAGTAACATAGGCGCTAGGGTGGAAACTAAAACAAAGAGAGACTGCCTAAATCATAACCCTCCTTTTGGCTTCGCAGAAATTCGTAGTAGATACTTATAGCAAGCTTGTGAATCGTAATTATTTCTGTCAATACGATCATTCCGTTGCATAAACATACCAGTTGTTTGTGAAACTAGTCCAATTACAAGAAACGATGTTCTAAAGATAGTCTGATCTGTAGTATCCGTTGCGCAAGCGTCGTTGGCTTGCATAATGCGCGTCACGGCACTGCAATTGGTGCAAGGTTAATCCAGTAATGTTTGTTACGTGGGTACCTACTGGGCATAATAAGGGCTCGCAAGTTCATAAAAGATCACATCAGTTATTTGTTCGTTTTTTATTATAAATGACTACGATGAAAGCAAAGGTGGCTTTGTTACTATTATCGGGTTGTTGGGGGAGCGGAAGGCTTCTCACTAAACCTAGCAAATTGTTGTAAGCAATTATGACAATGATAACATAATTATTGACATTTTAAATGTTGAAATATTATTATGTTATTTTTCGGTACTGTTGAGAATGGCTTTCACTGGCCCGGTGGCCCATTTGGTCTACCCTGCCTTCTGAACCAAGGGTCGAGGTTCGATCTCCTACAAACATTGTTGAATGTTTGTGTTTATCCTGTTGTCTGGGTGTTGAAACTGTAATCTTTAAGTACCTATAAGGCTATATACTTGTCGTACTTCCTTTGGGATCGGGTCGAGGTAGATACCTATGTGATGTTGTCTGTTAAAAAAAAAGATTTGTAATCTGTCTATATCTTCCCTTTGTTGCAAGTAAGCGTGTATCGTCAGCATTTATGTCGTTACTTGGTTTTATGACTCGCATTACCTTCTACAGAAATTCTTATACGTCAGTAGATAAGGATATAAAAAGAATGCATTATAGGAGGCCTTGCTTATGAACCTTGGCACCGACAGCTCAGTGTATTTAAAAATGCAACTGCATGTTTCCTTATGCAAACCTGATATTTAATATACACCTCCTACACTTTTCGAGAATCGAAATCTATTTTGGATTTGGTTATTATCTGCGGCTTTTTCATAAAATTGAAGTGTATAGATAGAGCATTAGGAAGTGAAATGAGAAAGTACAATGGCATAATACGTTTTTAGTAAGTATTTTATGATGGTGATGACGACTAGGAGCGTTAACAAGTGCACCCAGACCCGAGACAATTTAGAACAGCTCATTTCCTAAATTGATACGATCGGGAATCGAACCCGGAATCTTCGGAGTCAGCCAAGAACATTCTCAATTTCGACTCCTGAAATAAACGCATCTAGGTTGGTTTTTAAAACCATAATATTATGATCTTTTATTAGTACGATTGGCCACAAAACAATACGCAATGCATGCTAGTGTTATGGGCAAATCTTGATGTTAATTAATCACTGAAGCCTAGAGAGCTATCATAAGCTGAATACGTGATAATAATCGCTCGGTAAGGATTGTTAGTGGAAAATTTCGAGCGCCACACACAATGGTATCTGTACTACGGCTGGTCACGTAGCCTCAGTGTTTATAAATTGAACTAAAACTAATAATAATAGGATCGAAAAAAATATTCAAATCAATTTTGATCTAAAATGCACGGCTACTTACTTAAAACCCGTCGCATGATTCTAGAATACCTGGGGATACATAAGATTTTGTGGCCGTAAATTGACTCGGGTGTGCGAGAATCGCGTACGGCCACAAAACCTTATGCACACCTAGATGTTCGAAAATCACTCGTCGGGTTAGACGGGAATGTCAGTAACTACCAATTCCAATAAAAAAAGAGAGGACGACAGTTCTTAAAATAAATCGACTTAGGTACACTATATGTATTACACTACGCGAAACACCTAACACCGGTAGTTTCGGAATCAGTTGCCAGAGCTATCTTAAGGACCGGCATGGCGGTGGCAACTGACATGTGTTTTACGACTGGCCCGATGGCTCATTTGGTAGTGACCTCTGCCTTCTGATCCAAGGGTTGTGGGTTCGATCCCCACACAGTGCAAATATTTGTGTGCGTGAACATGTCTGTTTGTATTAGTCTGGGTGTTTACTATGTATAATATGTAAATGTATAATGTTTACAAAAAAAGTATCTAGGTAAGTTTATCAGTTGTCTAGATGTGTGGCCCAGCGTAGCATGTCTTGGGTTATTTATTTATTGATCGTTATTTGTCCGTTGCCGCAGCGATTGGGTCTGTCTTTCGCTTTCCATCAGCAGAGCAGAGCCAATGCACTTCCAATGTGCCCCAAATAGGTACTCATAAATCGTGTGTTCTTTAAAACCACTGGTCATAGTTGCTAAAGAACGTTCAAATATTTAGACGGTTGATGACTTAATGTTAGCTTTAGAGTTGTTTTTCACGGTTTCAAGTCCTGTGTACAAATTCTGACCATGAGTAACACAAATAAATCATGGTCAGAATTACAAGATTGGTATAACTAAGGTCTTTAATGATAGGTATTAACGTGAATTTATTATGTTTGTCCATAGATGAACCAAGCTACCCACTTCCTTGATGGCTCTCCGATCTATGGAACAAACAGCCGGGAGGCAGCCGCGCTCCGTGAGAAAACTGGCGGTCTTCTGAAGACGTCCACTGTGGATGACGAAGAACTTCTGCCTCTATCTAACAACCCCACCGAGAGGTGTCTGGTCAACAGCAGCTCAGAAACTTGCTTTAATGCTGGTAAGATATCCCCTATTAATAGAAAGCAATTATTGATTCAAAGTAAAATGTGTTTTCAAATTTGAACTCTACTTTCATAGAGCGAACTATGGAACATATGCGGCCTCCTTGTTCCCCGAGAGATATAATCCACCGTTGGTCAAGGCTTGTGTGAAACAGTTCTTTTTGGATGAGCGTGCTCCATCGTTAACAACAACATCGCAACATCAGGCAGTCAAATGCACTCCCATTTCGAATTAAAACAAAGAATAAATCATTTGTTTATTCGACGCTCCTTTTTTTCGAAAACATTGTGAAGAAAGCTGCTAACCTGTGAAGATATTTTAAGGTTGTGTGTACCGCCCCCACTTGGCCAGCGTGGCCTTATCGCCTTAGTTTAGGGTAGGCTGAATCCTACCCTAAACTAAGGGACATAATATATAAGCTGAATGTTGATCGAAGCTTATGTTACCAAGTGAAAATTAACTATCATGGCACCATGATATTTGCGCATGTAACTAATACACTTATTTGAATAACATAGACAACCATATGAACATAAAGTGAACTCTCTATTTACCTACAATTTGATAGATAGAGCATTAGCTATTCCAAATATTATCATGATAAAGACCCAGATAACATATTACTGATAAAGAGATAATGTTGACTACGGTTCTAACGTCTGCTAGATATTTCGCTGATAAAGTAGCAATTGTTTTGGTTGCGAAACCGGTATGAACTGGATTGTTTGAACCAAATGCAATATTATTGATATGAACCAAATGCAAATGCAATGCCTACATTAGTACACCTAGATAGGTAATTATTAATTTGAGTAGTCAATCTACTCAAATTAATAATGGTATTTGAAGAAAGTATTTGTATTTTCACAACATTATCACATTGAAACATGGAAGTATCAAGTACTCATATCATTGAAAAGACACTGGAAAGCTGTCGAATGTTTAATTTATTAAATAGATAATGTGTTCTTCCCGTACGCGTAAAAACTTGTCTGTAGGGATTTTATTTATCTAGAAAGTCTACCTCATCCTATCGGAAATGGTGTTTATGACTGGCATACGGCATCTACGTCATCAAAGTTAGTTGTCCACCTCCAGCTAAAATAAGATGGCTTACGGCTTGCATACATCAGTCGGTTTTTCAAGCTAAATTAAACTAACAGCTACTGAAACTTAAAGCTAGTGGTAGACAAACTAATATTGTAAGACACTAAATCCTCAGTGATGAAGAACAAGAACAAGGGTAATTACGGTTGAACTTCCAATTAACACGTTGACCGCCATGCCGGTCACCGGTGACCGGCAAACAATAGTTTTTCTATTGTGTCTAGTTTCTCGGCAGTCAAAGACTTAAGAATGAGGTTGCTGACGGTACCTTATTTGCCTCTCATTGTAGGTGACGTCAGAGCCAACATGCACCCATGGCTGACGAGCTTGCACACCGTGTTCGTCCGGGAGCACAACCGCATCGCGCGAGCCCTAGCGACGCTCAACCCCGGCTGGAGCTCCGACAAGCTGTACCATGAGGCCAGGCGCATCGTGGTAGCTGAACTGCAACACATTACGTTCAAGAACTGGCTGCCGGCTCTTACTGGTAAGAATATATGCTAGCTGTAGCTTGCGACTTCGTAGATATACGCTTTTAAGCATTTCCATAGTCTACTTTAAAGTACGTCATTTTGTAATGGAATAGAATACTAGACTGTGGGAAAGATATGTGTTTAGAGTAGGTACCTAATGATATTTTTCTTCGTATTACCAATTGAGATGAATCTGAAACACACACCCTAAAAATAAACAGTAATAAAAATATTGTATTTTTCCTCCTGATAATAAATCCGTAAACATTATTTAAAATTCGAATTTGTTTAACAAATGCAAAATATTTGTTATTGCATTTGATGTTAGTATAATCAGTATTGTTTCCATATTAAGCCTATCGACGTGCAAATAAGTAAAATTAGATAATGCATGGGTACATATCTCAGGTAGGTATTTACAAGAACTTTGTTTACCAATCTACATCTCGACTGTTGGCCCCCCAGTATCCTTGGCTTGAGCCAACCTTATAACGATTATCTGCTTACTAAACGATACCGTACATAAATAAGTGTCAAAAGTCTCATATCTAATATAAATATTATGTATTTAAGATTAATTTCGTAATGTAGGTATATTTTTAGCTTTCTTATAATTTTATTCCTACCTACCAACTTATTTACTAGTAGGAATGTACTTACAAAATTTTTTTCGGAGTTGTCGAAGATTTTAGCACGTAAAAGAGAGTATGAGTGTACGAGTATTTTGTGGTACTAACATTTCTTCTACATACCACCGGCAACTATGACGTATCTCTCTAAACACTTCACATTCACATTGGCGAACTCTCCGCGATATACCTAGCGTCCACATTAAAGAAACAGACGGGGATAAAATAGAATATAAAATAAAATATCTAAACAAAACCTTAAACCTACCTAGTAATGTAGCGGCCTCATCCGCCTACTTACAATGTAGGTATTCGATTACAATGTAAGTCACAGTTTCAAGTAATTCACGCCTTGCCGCTGCCCGTGATTAAACTACCTACTTAAACCAAACTGGTCATCATTGATTGACAATTTTTATTTTGTATTTGTAGGCAAGGCGTTCGACGAGCTATACGATGTGTATGACACTGGCTACAACTCCGACATCGATCCAACGGTCACCAACTCGTTTGCCACAGCTGGCTTCCACTTCGTCAACAATTTGCTGGACCAAGACATTGAGGTGGACGGAGAGAAGACCAGACTGTCAGAGAACTATTTCAAACCAGCCCTACTGGCCCAGAAGGGATCAGTGCAGAAGTTGATGACTGGAATGATCTCGCAGAACAGTCAAGAGATGGACTTCAACTATGATGATGATGTAAGTACCATGATTTATAAAATAATTAATTAAGGTAATCGATAATAATTTATCAGGATAGTAGGTACTACCTACCATTACAAAGTCAAAGTCAAAGTCAAGTCAAAATAATCTTTATTTGTATAGGTTTTTATGAAAAACACTTACAAATCGTCGAAGCTACCACTACTACAGTTAAGTGTTATAGGAAAAAATCGCAACTAATCTAGTTGTGAGAGAAACGATTCATAGGTTTCTTATTATCTGGTCACTTTAAATAAAATTGTTGTTTCGTTTAATACTTTTTTACACGCAAAATAGGCGCACACTCGTCAAGTTGCGGAAAACGGCCCGAAAAAAACTAAAAATCTAAGTATACTTTTTTATAACTCCAAATTCCTAAAAAATTTAATATTTTTGAAAAATAGTTTTTATGTTTTTGTAATACATACTTAGATTTCAAGGCAGTATCAAACATGGAGCAAATCTTTGTGGTAACAAACATCCAGTTTGTATTAATGCCAGCGAGTACCAGTAGTATAGGTCTTTCAACAACCATTCATACCTACTCGTAATATGATCAAAACTAAAACCTAAGCGTTTTAGTTTTGATGACATCAATATTAACCCTACTTAACTTTTTGCTTGTGTATGTACCTAAATATCGTCTGCATCGACGTAATAAATAGTTATCAGCTCATGACTTTTCCGCAAACTTTCCAATTAGGCTCCAATGACACGAAACGTGATTCCAAAACCGATCACGTGATAACGAACTCAGAATTATGGCTATATTGACGCTGTTATGATTCTCCGTCGTATTGTTTGGTGTTTAAACAATGGATGTTTAACGAATGTCACATTGTTGGTTTGACTAGTTCTCGAGTGCGTAGGATATTTAATTGTTCGATTCATAAAGTGCTTGTTATTTGCTTACAATTAAAGCACAGAGTTATGTAAATAGCAAGACTGTGAGTTTTATAAAAAAAATTAAGTATACTCGTACCTACCTACTTAATTTTTTACCTACCGGTAGGCAATCGACTTTTTGTGTGTTTCTCCTGAGTAGAATATTTTGGTATGATATGTAAGCAAATAATAAGTATGCGATAACCGCTTACCATCGGGCTAGCCGGCAGCCATTTGGCCACCAGCAAGTTATAAAAAAAAAACCATCCCATTACTAGGCTGCATGGTTTATCTATGATTATATGAAAGATTCTACAAAAACGATTATTTGCGAGAGAAGAAGTGTCCTCAGTTCACTGCTCGATTTCTGATGTAATTCATACCTATAATTACCTCAGACGGCAACCGGACTAGATATGTTTATCATCTTACTAACTAACAGATACTTTAAAGAGAGGTAGGGCATAGAGAATCTTCGCTCGAATTGAGCTGCCCGTCCGGGGAAGGACCTCCACCCTATAGAATATCTACTAGTCGTGTTTCTGCCGGTGAGTAGGATCTCCGGAGTTTGTGGGGTGAGTGCTGAATCAGCAGCCGAGGGTTAAAGTTAGGCCAGCATGGCGGTGGCAACTGAGCAGTTACTTGCCCGGTGTCACAGCGACTTGGGCTTCTTTTTCGCTTTCCATCAGGCGTAGGGAAGCCATTATGTCGTGCTCGATGGCTCATTGGTAATGACCTCTGCCTTCTGAGCCAAGGGTCGTGGGTTCGCACAGTACAGACATTGTGTTCATGAACATTTCTGTTTGTATTGGACTGGGTGTTTACTATGAATAATATGTATTTATTTACAAAAAAAGTATTTAAATAAATTTATCAGTTGTTTAGTACCCATAGTACAAGCTACAGCTTAGTTTGGGGCTAGATGGCGATGTGTGACCCAGCGTGGCATCTCTTGGGTTATTTACTATTAAAAAATGTCCATTATTTATAGCTCCGCGATCGCTGGCTAGGCGGTCTAGACGTGTTGGCTGTGGACATCCAGCGTGGCCGCGACCACGGGCTGCCCGGCTATGCCCAGTACCGCGCGCTGTGCGGCCTGTCTCAAGCCACCACCTTCCAGCACTTCGCCGATCAGATGCCGCAAGAGGTATGTCTTTAGCACCGCATATAGATCGGCATACGTCAATCTGTCGTAATACTTTTCATAATCGGAAAATCGACTCGGAAAATCCTTTGTACGCATTCGAATTTACGAGGGCTCTTGGGATAAACTTAGACAAACTGGCTACTTAACTATTTTTCATGTAAGCTTGCAATGCGATCCATAGACTACACCATTAGAGAAACATTAGTGAAAAAATTAGGAAAATGCTAGCATTACCTAATAGTCTACGAGTTATCACAGTTTGAAACTTTGGAAATTTTAATTTGCGCGCGGCTAGAAACGATTATGGGTAAAGCCTCCAGATGTTTGGCGAAAGTGGCGAACAACTGGAGAGGTCTATGTCCAGCAGTGGACTGCGATAGGCTGATGATGATGATGACGCTCCATACAAACGTCTAAATGATGACGTCAGCCATGATTCTTTTGTATGCGTGGCTTTATAACTTTGAAGGCCTATTACGGTCTCATTTAGCAGCTAATTTTAATCGTGATGTTTCAAATAGATCTGATATTACTTATTATATCTGGTAACTATAAAATAATATATAAAATCGAACACAGTCAAGTAGCCATTTGACATAAATTTATGCATAGGTAGGTATTGTGGTAACCGCTGTTGGTTTGCGCTAGTTTACGGTTTACTTTTGTTGCAGATTGTAGACAAGCTCTCTCAAATGTACGAGCAACCCGGTGATGTAGACTTGGTTGTCGGTCTGATGGCCGAGGCACCTCTGCCTGGCTCCCTCCTGGGACCCACTGCCACTTGCCTCCTTAGTAAGTATTCTACTACATATTATGTATCATTAAACTGTTAGGCAACGGCATCTCGGAGGGCCTTCAGGGTAAGGGCGACAAGCGAGGTGGGTTTGCCCTAATGTGCCTGTCGACCTAACATTTCGACATCACGACCGCTTACCATCAGGTGAAGTGAAGTCATACTAAACGCTTTTTATATAAAAAAAAATAGGAAGATCTATGCACTCTATGAATGTATTGTTTGAAGTACGCAGTTTTCGTGTGTTCCCGTTGTCCCCATGATTTAGTCGCCATCATAGGGACAACGGGCCGTTAAAGTTTTACGTATTATCGTCGTTCAAGGATATAATAACGATTCAATCGTACTATTTCGTATTAAAATGTGGTATGTACTATTTAATACTAAGTACGACATGTGTTTTAATAATTAACTAGTGGTCCCGCCATTTTGACGACAAAGTAAGTAGTAGGTAGGTACGTTTCTACGTAGAAAGTTTTGAAACTTTTTGAGTGTATAATTTTTTATGAGGGTATGAAATAGCAGAAATATCAAATGTAAACATATCCCGCCATCTTGCATTCACGACTAATTGTGTTCTGAAACTTGCAAAGCTTTGCGTATTTTTTCATTTTCTTATATTGATTTCTGATTATATCGGTGTTGATGTGTGTAATATCCTCAAACATTATATCTTTATTTGCAGAAGAGCAACTGTGGCGTACGCGGTCCGGCGACCGTTACTTCTACTCCCACACGGACGAATCCGGCAGCTTCTCCAAGCGACAGCTAGTGGAGGTGAAGCGAGCGTCTCTCGCGCGACTCATCTGCGACAACACGGGTGCCACCTCCGTGCAGAAAGACGTCTTCCAGCCGGCTTCTGACAGGTATGTGCAACCAGCTGATCTGTCATGTACCAGCCGTCTTCTGACAGGTGCAGTGCCTACAGTTGATCTGTCATACTTAAATAAATAAATAACTATCCGTGACGCACTTTTTTGCAATTATATGCAGTAACGCACACGACGTGCAAAAATCTGTCGCGGGTATTTCACAGACTCAACGCACACGACGCACATCTTCGATCATTCTGTCGGCAGACCTAGACGCTCTTTTTAAATGTCTCAGACGCAGACTCTATCGCACAAAAAGTGTGCCGTCTGCGCTGCACCTAAATATGCCACGCCAACCCAGCCTGCCCAGCAGCGTGGCGATTATCATATGGCCAAAGCCTCCAGATGTTAGCCTGATGTAGCGAAAAACTGGAGAGGCCTTTGTCCAGCTGTGGATAGGCTGATGATGAAGACATGCCACACTGGGCCACACAGCACCATCTAGTCGCAAACTAAGCCTAAGTAGTATGAATAATATGGATATGGATTTGATCATCTACCTTCTACTATTAAAATAAATGCGAGTTTATGCTTATAATAAACCTCACCATTTTTGTTTGTCTCGTCAAGTTGATAAAACAATAGATTAGTGATTAATTTGGTCACATCCATTGCCGCCATGACTTGGGCTTCTCTTTCGATTTCCATCACGTGACGAGAGGCCACTATGAAGTAGTACTATAAAAAAGATTATGTTATGATGTATTAAAACTTCATAATTTAATAAGAAAAAATAGTTAAATCATTGACAATTGTTTTTTGGTTCCAGCAATCCCGTCGTATCCTGTGATTTAATCAAGAAGGTGAACCTGGAAGTGTGGCAGGACCCCTCTCAGCAGCCGGACATCTTAATGCGCACCACCAAATGGATCAAAAACAAAGTCGCCAGTGCCGAGAACGTTACTAAATAGTTGTTTACTCTGTATGAGCGAGCAGAGAGATAAATCCATCGTTTGGCCAATGTCTGTCTCTGTCTATTGCGTACGTGACATTGACAGCGTCAGTGTGAAACAAAAAATTGACCGGTCTGTCCAAAGTAACGTTTTGCGTGAGAGTGGCATCAGTTCCGACTCAGACCAAAGTTCCTTGTAGGTCTGTGGTAAAGACGTGGACCAATCAAAATGCTAGACAATGACCACTACTGGCCGAACGCTCGTTTCATCTCTTTCACCTGTTGTCCTAGGTGAGCGACGGTACGCGATGCGACGTAATGTGACCAATACGCTTCACGCGGAGTACCGCGTAGTCAGTGGACTAACGTAAGCTACTATTTCATATATTTTCGCGCCGCGTCGCATGGCGTCCCGTTGCTGCTTTCGTCGTTAACGTAGGACAACGTTTCACACTTTCCTGCCTTATTTACTCTATAGCTGGATTGGGAACGCTCAGTCCATACTCTAAGTCTTTAAGAAAACCTTAGGTTTTTTATCAAGTTTATAAAATAGTTATTTATTGTTATCTCGCTTTATAAAGTTTGCGGTGCAAGCAATATACCTACTGGGTGCAGTATAATCAAATGTATTCTATATGAAGAATCACGTGAAATTACAAGCAATGATTGAATGTTAGAAATTTGAGTTAAGTGATTCAGTATTTGAGGTTGTTTTCAATAGTTACTCATAGGTTAATATTCTTAAGTTATGCATAACGAATATATAGATCTTCTAGGACGGATTAAGATTAGTTTGTTCACAAACATTCTATGTTGAGAACAATAGTAGAGGCTCTAGATTACTTAAATCGATTTCTATTTCTTGACTATTCGATACCTTCGGTGATATCCGAATGTCTAATTTTCTCTTTCGCTTGCATCTTTGGGGAGATTTAGCGGGAAAAGAGCATGTTTGTGGGCAAATCGTAGCGTTAAGATTAGTACCATGTTGTACAGTGGCTGTGATAGTCATGTGGGTAACTGAACTGGTTAGGTTGTAGCAATATGAAAGTCTGAGGTAGCTCACATGATTAAGATCTGGCGACTAACTTAGTGTAAATTTGCATGTCAGCATTTATATACAACTAGCTAGAACTTCTTAGAACCTAGGAAAATTATTTGAACATGGAAACTATGCTGTGTCTTTTTTATTCTAATCTATGCAACAGTTAAAAAGCATAGACTTTACGTATCGCAAACGTTTATGATGTTTTGTGAATAAGGGTTTTTTAGTGGAATCCTTCATTGGTACAAATTTACTCGCCATCATGGGACATTTGATCAGTCTCAATGGAAAACAATTTGCATGTATAATAACTCAAAAATGTCATTACGGAAAGCAAATGGCATGTTATAAATATGTATCATCATTATAACTTTTTTTCATATTATTTTTTTAAATGTAGCTCCCAATTATATCTTAGTTGCCAGCATTACACATCTGTCATGTGACATTTCACACTTTCACAATGCGACCGCATTTAGCCCACTTGTCAAAATTATGTCTTAACCCTGGAGCACTTGGCTCCAAAGATCCATATGTTAAAAGATCAGGGCCTTAGTATCTTAATGTAAAAATTAAAAGATAGGCTAAGTATAACCAAAAGGAACTGAATTTAAACTAAGGGAAGCCTTTTTGTCATGACATTGAATTGTCTGATCATTCCGTCATTGTTGGAGTGTGGAAATGAGGATAAAATTATAAAAAATGTGGATGGATGAGATTTTATAATGAATAAAATTTGATATTACTTACCTACACCCTGTAATACGAATAATTTCTAATTTAATTAGAAATTATTCATATTACATTATTATTATTGAAGTTTATTTGGTATTTATTTTTATATAGTCGTTGATGTTTTCTTCTAAATGCACAAGTATTTAATCATTTCGCATTTTTTGATTAAGGATGACATGCATTTAGTAACATAATGTAATGTAATAATTAATGACAATCATGTCGCCAAAGATTCGAAAGCATCTGAAGCTTAGCTTCAACTTATTTTCCCAAACTTTTAAGAAAGTAAACCATAAACCATTATCATAATTAATTACATTTTCCAATTTTCTGTTTATTTGTTAAACTTACATTGCTTATTGTCTAGAATTCATTTATGTTATGAAAATTTAATTTGATAAGAGTTACTTACTTTGCAAATAAAATGTGTTCCTGTCAATATTTGTATTTCTGTCATTTTAACCCAAAGTACCCATATTTATGCGAATTATTGTATATTCTTGTATATCTACAACATTAGAAATGTTAAAGATAGGTATAAAATGTACCTACCTATCAAGGATAGTAGGTATATTAAAAAAAAAACAGAAATTTATGAATTAAGCCCTTTAATAGGGCATACGGGTAAATTACACTTCATCATCAGACCGTGTCAGTCCACTGCTGGACATAGGCCTCTCCACATGTTCGCCACCTTGATCGGTTTTGGGCCTCTCGCATCCAGCACTTGCCAGCCGTCCTGCGCAAATCGTCACTCCACCTGGCCTGAGGGCGTCCTACATTACTTTTTTTTTTATAGTAGCTCGACATAATGGCTTCCCTACGGCTGATGGAAAGCCAAAGAGAAGCCCAAGTCGCTGTGACAACTGGCAAGTAACTGGTTAGTTACCTGTCAGTTGCCACTGCCATGCCGGCCCAACCCTAACCCCCCACGAGCTCTGGAGACCCTACTCTCCAGCAGAAACACGACCCGGAGGTCATTTGGCTGCGGTATTCTATAGGGTGGAGGTCCTTCCCCGGACGGGCAGCTCAATACGAGCGAAGATTCGCTATGCCCTACCTCTCTTACGTTTGCCGAGACGCGGTCTCCACTCCAGAACTCGTTTACCCCAACGGTTATCGGTTCTGCGGCTGATGTGGCCAGCCCACTGCCACTTCAGCTTACTAATCCGTTGAGCTATGTCGGTGACTTTGGTTCTCTGCCGGATCACCTCGTTTCGGATTCGATCCCGCAGAGAGACGCCGAGCATAGCCTTTTCCATAGCTCGCTGAGCGACCTTTAACTTGTGGACTACCGTTCGGGCAGCAGCGCACAGTGGGAAATTTAAGTGCGTATCGTTACTAAAATCTGTAACTCCATCATTTCTTGTCATATTGTGATGAAATTTGGAACACATGAGCATTAATGATTTTTAGTTCGGATGATGTCTAGTTTATTGCTCTTTTTTGTTTATTTATGTATGTTATTTGGCATGAAATAAAAAAAAAATAAGAAAAGACGAAAATAAAATAGTTAAAAATTTATTTTAAGTCAAATGCAATTTTATTATAACTGAAAAGGTTAAAACTATTGTTTACGACAACAAACTAAGTAAAAAATACACTTTAACTCATGTAGGTCCGACCTAACTGGACCTGACCCCAAACTAGGCATATCCTCTATTCTGCCTTCAGAGACTTATAGATATACATATTATACGTTATATCATTTTTATTATGGCTTATATGTCTTCAGGATCATCGTCAGTAACTATGGATTCACCTACTTTTAGAAGACTTAGAGCATCTTCTTCAAGTTCTTTCACTTTTTTTATGTATGGTTTTCTTAAACTTGTTATGTACGGATCTGACGTGTACATAAGCGAATTAAATACATCTACATTTGTAGCAGATCGAGAACATTTCCTGGCATGATGCAGTCTCAAGTTCCTGTAATCTTTGTTGCGGGATTCTTGTGCGTCTTCCGATAGCTGTCCAATAGGAAGTACTGCAAAATTTTTGATAACGTTTGCTCCATGTATAAGTATTTTATGAACGGAGGACGGCATATACCAATCATAATTACGGACATAGATTCTTGCAGTTTCCAGTGAATACTCCCCAAATTTTTCGGCATCGATCATCATTCCAGAAGAAAGAACTTGCAAAATAATGTACAGGCGTTTAATCAAAGTTACATCTACACCTGTTATTTCCGCTGAGCAAGTGTTATTATAAAAAAATCTTTTGGTACAGGTGAAGTAAGACATTTTAACACTATTTGCGGAAATAACAGGTACAAACGAGCTTTGCTATGTACTTGAAGTTACACAGATGTGTATGATAGGAATAATTTTTTCCTCCCTTTATATACCCATTTTAGAATATCAATTTTCTCACGCAAAACGAAAGCAAAATTGATAAGCTCCCTTTGTTATCCCATAATAATAATAAAATGTCCAAAATATTTCATATTATGCATGTGAACGGTGTCTGTGGTAAACAGCAAAAAAACACTGATTTTTCAGTTACGCCTTTTATCACATTTTTTCTCATATATTTTGAAATAGCAAATATTAGCAGCTGATTGTTTTGCATCATATCTATGAATAGTTAAACTATTGATTAACATAAAATGTAGCGCGTGGGGAGCTTTGGGTAATAGTGAAAACTTTCGACGAAAAAAAAAAATCGTGAAAAATAAGGTATGTCACTTTTTAATCAGTCACTGAAATATGTGTACTTTTTCTGAAAATCAAGTAGCTGTTTTGTAATAACCATACAATAACCTTTCCAAAAATATATATTACTCCATATCTTTACTAAATATTTCTTTCACAATATGGTTTTGAAACATGTACTCGCAGAGACTTTAATTTGGGACATATGTCCTCTATGCATTTCTACCTAGGAAAAAAAATGCATTTCGCGAATTAAATGAAAAAAAAAATACTGCATAATATAGTTTGATTATTATACAACCTAATAAAATCATCATATTAGCCAAATTATGATATTCGTAAAAACCATTTAATCTACGCCCTAGTTCTATCATTTCCCATAGTGCAGCGTCACCGGAGCGAGAACCTACGCCCTGCGATCGCCAACCCGCCTGCCCAGTGTGGCGATTATGGGGGCTCCTCCTCAATGTAAATTACACTTACGTTTATGAAATTATTGCTTATACCTATTACGTCAAGTATGTTACGTACGAATTTCTCTACGAATAAAAAAATAGAACGGCTTAGATTTTGTTGCCATCTCAATCGAGAGACTCTGATATTTTCATAAGGGTGTTATTTAACGGGATAGCAAAGTATTAGTATTTTTGAAAGCAGATAAATATTATCTGTCAGCAGAAATAGCTAATTAGTCAGCAACTCATGGCCAGCAAATAATTCAAAATCAATCTGCAATTTATGCCATTCTGGATGGCTGTAATTATTTTTGTGCTGCATCTTAATTATCTATGCAGCAATAAGCTGTTTATGTTTTATAAGATTTGGGTAAGTACTCAGAGAGTAAGCAAAATAATTAATTTTGTGCTGCTAAACTATAAAGCTGCCGTCGGCTGATTCGGGTCAAGGGTGCATTTAGAAGTCCGTGTGCTTGGGCGCTACGGGAAGTGCAGCCCCTCAGCCCTAGCGTAACAAAGTACAGGCACCCGGGCCCTCCGTAGCGGCTGAGGCTGGTCGCCGAAGGGGAGCGTGGGTGCCTGTTACAGCGGGCAGGGGCTGCCTCCCTCCGCGCCTCCGCCTTTTTGGAATTACACTCTAGGGGTTGGGCAGACCAGTACCACGTGAAGTCGGAGTTGGCTGATTCGATTCAGACACAGATTGACATGAAATCTACTATTTTTCAACAAAAATACAATCCAATTAGTTATTATGCTCATCATGTTCAAAATATGCATACCAATTAAATATGATGCATATAGACATGTTATCTCTGCTGATCATTCATAAAATCTTGCTGACCAATTAGTTATTATGCGGACCGAATGTTTTTTATGCAAACTCTTAATGATTTAATTTTTGATGCTGCTGTATGCTGACTAAATCATTTAAATGCTGTTTGGGCTGGCTGACTAAATTTTTATAATTGCGTATCATTTAATTACTTCCCTTTTCATAAATTACCTAGTAGTGAACCTAGAAATACCTATCACTTGTAAATAACTGTCTTACATTATTGCATCCTTTTTCTTGTTTCGAGCGTTTTATGGATTGCATCCTAATGTACTTAAGTAAGTACAGTCTATTTATAATTTATTAATCTCTTGGCTATTTGTGGATACGTGTCCGAGTATATCCTGAATGAACAAATTATCTAAATACCTCTGCAACTCGTTACTTCATTGCACCTCCGGAGCATTAGATCTACTTTTAACACGTTACTTAGGTACCACTTACTAAATTCGCTGACACGAGATTTCACCACTCTGCTCAGCCACCTATAGCCAGTCTGGCCGTTGAAGGTGGCTAAGATCCTCATCCACTTTTTTTTTCTAGAGGGGAATGCATTAGGCACCGTCACGCCACCTCCGGGGGGAGGTGATATGGATGGTGAGTGGGACTCACACCTCCCGAAATGGGACGTCATACCCACTAAACCCCCCTGTGTCCCCAGTGGGCAGCAAGTTGCAGGGATACGGGTAACGCCGAAGCATACGGCCGCATCCCTGCATGCCCTGGCCAGCCGCAGATGACAAGCGGCCGGCACTCTTGGTCCGGGGAGGGCAAATATCCCTACCCCGGCTCCGGGGAGCAATAGGGTGCTCCCCGGGCGGACCTCGTGCAACGGTGTGGCTGCACCCACCACATGACACAGTTACGCCCCTATGAGTGGATCGCGCCCCCGCGCTCACCACTCGGGGCACGAAGGAGAGGCTCAGAGGGCATACGATGCAAGATCCTCATCCACCTGGTCTATCCATGCGGTACCTCGAGTGTCCCACCGGCCGCTTCCCAGCTTCGCTTGGTCGACCCAGGTGGCAGGTATGCTCTTGTAGCGACATCTATCTTCACATCGCTACAACATACTCCAACTAGTTCCGACTGCTAACAACAGATGGCGATGTAGGTACATACCGCGGCACGCAATCTCCATACAAAATGAAATTGCCCCATACAAGTTCTATGGAAGACCTACTACGCGCATACGAAATTTTCATCACGACTCGCTATAACTGACTCGAAACGTACGGTGCGTATGGACGTGCAGCGGCCCTCTGTCGTTAGTACCGTGGGCAGTACGCCGAGCGGTAGCCACATAGCGCGAGGCCTTGAGCGAGTGACGGACGCCTGCTTGGACTTCGCTTATTGTCTAACTACGTCATCAACAGCTCATCACCACAGCTTTCGATGAAGGTCATTAAAGACATAATTTTTTTATTGTATACGCGCGCGTCGATGTCTTTTTACCTGATACAAATAAATAAGAACTAACTTCTTTACTTATGCAGTAACAGCACTGCTTAAGATAATTGGTTCAAATTGATCTTGGTTTGCTATCATTATTATGTAACAGGTGAGGCAGATTAATGATTTAAAATAGATAGTAAGCTGAAGTGGCAGTGGGCTGGCCACATCAGCCGCAGAACCGATAACCGTTGGGGTAAACGAGTTCTGGAGTGGAGACCGCGTCTCGGCAAACGTAATGTAGGACGCCCTCAGGCCAGGTGGAGTGACGATTTGCGCAGGACGGCTGGCAAGTGCTGGATGCGAGAGGCACAAAACCGATCAAGGTGGCGGACATTAGGAGAGGCCTATGTCCAGCAGTGGACTGACACGGTCTGATGATGAAGTGTAATTTACCCGTATGCCCTATTAAAGGGCTTAATTCATAAATTTCTGTTTTTTTTTAAATGTACCTACTATCCTTGATGGGTACATTTTATACTTATCTTTAACATTTCTAATGTACGGTCGTAGTGTATGTTTAAAATCTCAGTTCTATTGCTAAAACTGTTGTCTGGAAATCTCAGTCTTACGAGGATATAGGGTTTATACCAACTCAAATAGGTAATGATATGTCATACCCTTACAATGATAATATTGGCCAACATAATGGGAGTAACATAGTCGCTTGGTATTTGGGCTGAGAGGATGTCGTTAAACACATTTGCTCAACTTCACTTGTTATCTTATGATCTTCTATGTCACAATGTAGTTTTGTTCTTGTTTGTCATAATCATAACACGACGAAATACCTACTCGTAATAATGATATATACAATAGGGACAACTAGTTGATTACGTCTCTAAAGACTGAGTAACAGTTAGTACTTATTTGATCGGTAGATAGACCTATAGAGTTTGTCTTTATCAAGGAGTACCTAAAGGTGAGTCCAGACTATATCCTTCTGACACACCGCGTACTTTACAAAGAACTTAATAGACCGTAGGTAGGTACTCTAAAGGTATTTTAGTCATTTCATAGGTTATTTGTGAATTTCCTATTTCGACAACGGACGACGTCCTTCATATAGCATCAACTATCGAGTGTTTTTTTTCTCCTATCAAAAAAGGTATTAGTCAGGTGATGTCTAACATTATTATTATTATTTTCAGGTGGGTTTAACAAACTGTGGGTCAGGTGATCAGTCTACCTATATAGTTAACCATTTCACACGTTTTCTCCAAATATCCTAATTAGGGAGTTTATGGTTGTCCCGGGATACCTGAAAACATAGTCATAAAACGTAGTCATTTAATAAAGGTAGGATGTTTTGGCACATGGTAGAAATTAGAACTAACGCCCGGTCAATTAATAAAACAACATGACACCATAGAATACCAACATTTTTATATTGTAGGTACTGTTATTTTAAATATGTAGGTATGTGTAATGTGTTGCGATGTTACAAAACTTGTTACACAGTGTGGACGTGATAAACCTTTTAAAGTTAATATGTCATGATACATAATCTGGACTCGCCTTTATATTCAAATTGTAGTAACACTATTAGGGCCAGCGCGACGACAGACTTTTTGTGCGATAGAGTCTGCGTCTGAGACATTAAAAAAGAGCATCTAGGTCCCTGCAGCTCTGCCGACAGAATGATCGAAGATGTGCGTTGAGTCTGTGAAATATCCGCGACAGATTTTTGCGCGTCGTGTGCGTTACTGCATACCTATAATTGCATCACTGACTAAAAAGTGCGTCACGGATAGTCTGTCGTCTGCGCTGCCCCTTACGGTGTAGGTAGGTAGGTTACCTATATTATACTAAGATTTTCAGATCTCCACTCCCTTATATAAAAATACTGATTTATACTTTTTAATTAAACTAACTAACTGTGATTTATAACAATAATTTCAGCAATAATTGTGTGCGTTTATTTCAATGTCAATCACGACATTGCTATTGTTCATTTTACCTATAAAATACGCGACTCCCACAATCACGGTCATTTGAATGATATTTACATTTCTTGTAAAACCATTCCAATAAATTACAATGCTCATTTAAAACGAGGAAATATTTAACAGGCTCAAAGGAAAGTACCTATCTAAGAAGTCATTGACGATAGATGGAAAAGTTATTTCTATTTCATAGCTTTTATGTAGTGGAAAATCTCAAGGAAATTTCGTTGTAACTAGCTACTTATTTTATGTCATACATTTATGTATAGTTACTACTAGCTATGCCGGCGGCGTCGCTCGCGCCGGCATAGCTAGTAGTAACTATATCGCGGATATCGGGTTTCAAAAATAACGGACTTCCATAAAATGGTGTCTAAATTTTACGTTAGACCTCTAGCAATACATTGGTGAAATTCGCATTCAATTCCATGCAGTAGTTTTTGCGTGATGCGCGTTCAAACATACAGATAAAAATTTCTCCCGTTTTCCCCACACTTTCCTTCACTGCTCTGCTCTTATTGATTGTAGCGTGATCAAAATTATACTATAACCTGCCTAGGAGTATGAAGAATAATCGGACCAAGTTTCGTTAAAATCCGTCAAGTAGTTTTTTTTTCTATAACTAACATACATACAGACAGACAGACAGACAGACAAAAATTTTACTGATTGCATTTTTGGCATCAGTATCGATCACTTATCACCCCCTGATAGTTATTTTGAAAAAATATTTAATGTACAGAATTGACCTCTCTACAGATTTATTATAAGTATAGAAGATATAGATAGAAGATATACTCGTAGATATTGTAAGTGATGCCCGTTTTCTGGTAGCGTTTACCTGGGTATAAATAAAACCTACTGCGGTCACCAACCCCAAGGCCAAACTCTCGAGAAGAGAGTACCTACAGTTGGTGACTATGGCAAATCCCCCCAAATGACAATTGTCATTGGGGGAGCCCTTTTTCCTGCAGTGAATCTTAGAAGGTTGAATCTTGATGCTGCGATAAGACCGCCTAAATTGAACAACAAAATAATGTCTATTACGATGCTTAGTTTTAAGTCTATCTATTGTATGGTGTGCAATAAAGTGGGGTTGGTTCCCTTGCTTATTACGTGATTTGTACTATGTTTGGCTGTTTACTTTGTACCTACTATGTATTTGCGCTATCTTCTATTGTTCTTAATTCAATAACATAAGCACTTTGAGAGGCCGGAATAATATACCCATTCAACCTTTCAGTAAGTAACTACAATGATGATGGTCGTTCATAATGATACAAGGAGAACTGGGAGCTGAAATTCTAATGTAGAATGTTGTCATTAAATTTATAATTCTATTATTATTAACTAACGGCTTTGCCCGCGTGAATTTCTAAATTATAGCCTATGTGAATCTGATGTATGAGTTATATTAGTGTAAAATTTCATTCAAATCTCTTCAGTAGTTGAAAGTAACAAACATCCATTGAAACAAACTTTCGCTTTATAATATTAAAAGAAAAATAATTTGGCCTTCGATCACTTCTTTAAGTTGATCGGTAGGTATCATAGATCCTATAAATTGGATATCGACAAAAAAGGTCATAAGCTTAAATCAAGAAGCACGAAAAATAGCTCAGTGATGGCGAGGTATCATAGTTTAATCGAATAATCCCATACATTACGCAGTACATTCACAGAGCAATTAATAGTCATAATTACTTTTATGAGCAAATAGTGGTAACGACTGAGCTCTCTTACTTAATGGAATCTATGGAATCAGGGTTGCCACTGTAATATATTTATGTATTATGTTTGTAATTGTACTACTTATATATTTCTAAGTGTAGGTAGTTATGTTTATTGGTTTCATGTATTTATTTAAAATTATTTTTTAATTTATCTGACTTGTAACAGTTTTGCACGACTTAAACCCACTCTTCAGCAAAATGCATATTTTTATATAAATATCAAACCAAAATGAGTAGCTTGAGCAATTGAGTTATCGGTATCAGAACAACATAAAGATACAAATACCCAGAAAGGGAACAAACAGAATTGTTCATCACACGAATGTTTGTCCTGAGTGGATCGAACCCACGACCCTTGGGTCAAAAGGCAGGGGGGGCATTTCACGTGAAGCGGACAGGGAAACCCAAAGTGAGGTTCTGAAAATCGGTCATATTCGGCCCATTTGTACTTCTAGTAGGTATCAATGTGAACATAAAATATTTTTTTTGTATGATGTATATTTCACAAGTTATAGGTTTCTAAAGAATTGTCGTAATTGTGAATACAATATTTTTAATGTAGTTTTTCGAATTTAACAAATTTAGAATAAAATATTTAATATAGTGCCACATATTGCTAACATACTATTATATTTAATGACAAAATAAAATTTTAAAAAAAGTTTTTTTTTCATATGCAAAACCGGAAGTAAACTTTTTCAATCAGAATTTTAGTCACTTAGCCAAGTCTGATTTTCTTTTTTTATTCTTTCAAAATATAGCTTAAAGTATTTCAAAAATATAGGAGAAGATTCAAAATGGCCTTTCTATTACTTTAGAAGTTAGATTGATTAAAGTACCTACTCGTCGCAATGTGCGTAGTATGTGGCACTTGCTTAGATCGGTTGGTGTGCGCGATATTGCATTAAAACTTGCTTGTTTCATGAAATACCCCATTTTTAGGGTTCCGTAGCCAAAATGGCAAAAACGGGACCCTTATAGATTCGTCATGTCTGTCTGTCCGTATGTCACAGCCAGTTTATTCCGAAACTATAAGAGCTACATTATTGAAATTTGGTACGTAAATGTATTCTGTAAACCGCATTAAGATGTGAAAATAAAATCAGAAAAAAATCCAAAATTTTTGGGGTTCCCCATACATAGAACTGAAACTCAAAAATATTTTTTTCATCAAACCTATACGTGTGGGGTATCTATGGATAGGTATTTGAAAATGATGTTGAGGTTTCTAACAACGTTTTTTTCTAAACTGAATAGTTTGCGCGAGAGACTCTTCCAAAGTGGTAAAATGTGTGTCCGTCCCGTCCCGTCCCCCGTAACTTCTAAAATATGGGCATGATAAAACTGAAAAAAATATATGATGTGTATTACTATAAAAACTACTAACGAAATTTAGTTTGAATGAAATCTAGACAGTAGTTTTTTTTTTAAACGTCATAAATCAAATTACCTAATTTTTTCATACAATCCGTGGTACGGAACCCTACGTGCGCGAGTCCGACTCGCACTTGGCCGGGTTTTTGAGCTAAACAATCTCATAATATGGGGGCAATTTTTTTTAGAATTCATTGTCATTTGGATTTTTTATCATTTGGATACGGAACACTAAAAATGGCGTCGTAATTGGTCAAGCAATTTCATATTGCTTTAACTTTTCAGCGGCTTGTGCACATTTAAAACAGGTGTTATTATAATGGCCCCGTACTACAGTAATCTATGTCATCATAACCCATTTCGCCTATAGTTCATTCGCCCGCGCCTTCGTCCGCGTGGCGTGTTTACATACAAAAGTTTTTTTCCCAATAAAATAACTTCCGTTCCCATGGGAATTTTGCAATATTGCGTTGTAAGTAAGCTTTACTTTCATTAGGGTACCTGCATGCCAAATTTCAATCATCTATCTTATGCGGTTTAGATTTTGTCATACAAAAGATTTGTCCCGCTAACTCCCGTTCCCGTGGGAATTTTGCAATATCCTGTTGCAACTTAGCTTTAAGTTTACTAAGGTACCTGCATGCCAAATTTCAAGCGTCTAACTTAAGCGGTTTAGATTTCTCATACAAAAGGGTTTTCCCGCTAATTCCGGTTTACGTGGGAATTTCCGAAATTATCTTTTTAGTGCATCTTTACAGTACCTAAGCTACGCCCCTTTCAAATTTCAAGTGCCTACGTTTAGCCGTTTAGGCTGTGAGTTGATATGTCAGTCAGTGAGTCAGTCAGTTTCTCCTTTTAAATATATTTAGATTTGAAAATTCAAGGAAAGTATCAGATTGTTTAGCTCAAAAATGGGGTATTTCATGAAACAAGCAAGTTTTAATACAATATCGCGCACATCAACAGATCTAAGCAAGTGCCACATACTACGCACATTGCGACGAGTAGGTACTTTAATCAATCTAACTTCTAAAGTAATAGAAAGGCCATTTTAAATTTTCTCCTATATTTTTGAAATACTTTAAGCTATATTTTGAAAGAATAAAAAAAGAAAATCAGACTTGGCTAAGTGACTAAAATTCTGATTGAAAAAGTTTACTTCCGGTTTTGCACATGAAAAAAAAACTTTTTTTAAAATTTTATTTTGTCATTAAATATAATAGTATGTTAGCAATATGTGGCACTCTATTAAATATTTTATTCTAAATTTGTTAAATTCGAAAAACTACATTAAAAATATTGTATTCACAATTACGACAATTCTTTAGAAACCTATAACTAGTGAAATATACATCATACAAAAAAAATATTTTATGTTCACATTGATACCTACTAGAAGTACAAATGGGCCGAATATGACCGATTTTCAGAACCTCACTTTGGGTTTCCCTGTCCGCTTCACGTGAAATGCCCCAGGGGTCATTATCAAATTAGCCACCGGGCCAGTCAACACGTCCTCTACCTAAAGGTTGTTTGCCTACGTTGTACTACAAACTACAATACGTCTGTAATACTGTTTCATGCAAAGGTTTATTTTGTGCAATAAAGAATATCTCTCAATCTATGAAAAGGTTGGTCTAAAGAAAGGGAAATCATTTATCATAACTAACTCGGCCCGTTGTCGATTTTATCCGACACTTAAATAGCTGCGTTGGCGGAATAGCTTGATTAATTAACCTATAAAAACTTTGCGAAAATTTCTGGAAGATAGGTAAGTGACAATGACGGGACACTTTAAAGAAAATTGTCATTCGGTGTCACACCTCCATTAAAATATTTCCTGAAGTGTGCAGTCGGACCGCCTCTATCAAGCAGTGGAATGCGATAAGCTGATGATGATGAAAATGTACAGTTACATCTGTAGAACTACACACAAATTTTATTCTATGTTAAGCTACGCATTGTCGAAAATATCATTAAAATATTCTAAACTAGCAACTCGGCTTCGCTACGCTTCGGGTATTTCAGATAAACGCCAAATAATATGTATGTATAATTCAGTATCAATATAAAAGTACGATTTTATATTAGAGTTATTTAATTATTTATTTACTGGTGACTTTTGTCACCGTGACAGATCAGGCAGTCGTTTCATCTCTTTTGCACTTTTAAAATGAGAAGAAGAGAGATATCTGTCACGGTGACAAAAAGTCACCAGTGCGCGCCTAGCCCAGCCTAGCCTTAGTGCCAATGAATGCACCACCGCTCCCTTATCTAAAGAGCCTAATTCAAAGAAGATTAGTAATTTTGGTTAAAGATTAAATGTTTTCACAATTCACTATTATATTTATTGAATCTAGGTATGTAGGTATTTTATAAGATGTTAGATCATTATAGACCCTGAAAGGTCGGTACCCTTTTGCGCGGTAGCAATGTGAGTGTTTCAAAATGAAATGCCCGATAGATGGCGTTATGTAGCCTATGGTTCAACTATGATGTGATTGGTCAGTTGCTATGTAAACGTCAAAGCCATGTTAAAATGTACCAATCACGTAAAAGTTGAACCTGCTGCGTATGTGGTGCGACCAGGTGCATTTTTTTAGAAACCCTCATTGAAGAAAGAATAACACAAGTCACGTCCTATGCAATGACTTATCAACACAACCTGCCAGTATCGCGCCAGCCCTACACACGAGTAAAACCATAAACTCCATTGTTTTGCACCACGAACAATCGTTACCCTTGAACAAACACCGGTATCCAACCCAAGAATTTCACCTTGATGTGGCGAATTGCGTAAGTGGTCAGAGTAGAACGAATAGCTATCGTTGAGTTATCACCCCCAAACCGGACCGATTTGTGGACATCAACTGTGCGGAATGTTAGTTGGCCATTTTATATAGGTATTTTTAGATACTGGCTTTAGCCTGCAACTTCATTCGGGTAAAATTAATATCTACCTATTTGATATCTACTTATACGAAATATTCTGAAAGTTCACAAGAGTACATTTCCTATATTCGTGGGTAACTGCTAATTGCACGTTGTGGGAGCTGCAACTCACGTTATCAGATTTCGTGTAAACTTTGCTATCACATTCCCTGAGATCACTCAATGTTGGGAATTCGATTACCTACTTACGAGGCAGTGCTCTGAAATTCATTGGGGGTAGAGGAACGAGATATATGCTTAGTGGTTTGTTTTTGTCGCTTTTTATCAAGTGTATTTTTTCTCTAAAGTTTGGTGAAGTGATAAAGTTTAAGAACCTAATTGAACGTAGGTATTTGAAAATAAACTCAACCTGCTAAAGCTGCAAGACTCGGTAAATTCGGCTAATTGAGATAGAATAACTTTTCTTTTGTACCCGGAAGAGTAAAAGTGTTTTTACAGCACAGAGAAAATATTAGACCTGTGGTGCTTACTGACTGGCCCGATGGCTCATTTGGTAGTGACCTCTGCCTTCTGAGGTAAGGGTCGTGGGCAGTAGCGGCGTTAGGGTAGGGCGAGCCTGGGCGATCGCCCGGGGCGCCGGATTAAAAAGGGCGCCGCAGGCGCCCTTTTTTATCCCGCCCATTGTCATAGTTCGAGGTTTACTTAATCGTAAAATCACATAATTAAGCGAAAATACTTTATGTTGGCAACACTTGAATGGAACGAAGTATACAATTGTTCGTTCGGAATTCATTTTATCGGGAATCCCCGATCATGGAAAAACACATTGTCTATCTCTTTTTAACCAAAATGTTAAAAAGAGATAGACAATGTGTTTGGTTCTTGACGGATTATTAAATTAGGTAAGTACTTTTAACTATTTATAATTATTATAATAAAGAGGTAACATTTTATTATTTAACTAAATGTTGGGCGCGGGGCGGGCGGATAAATATGTGGCTTCTAAAAATGTCTAATTCCCATACGTTGATGATCGTGATTTTTTCGTACAAATCTGTGCACTCTCACAAAACACAAATATTTTGCTGCCATATCAACGTTAAGCTTAATTTTACGACCTTATTTCTGTACACGGGAACTAAGTTCGAAAAATATAAGTAAAAATTGCTATCCCGAATATAGCGCGTGTTTGTTATCCTTTTTTTTGTTTCACCATGGAGAAATGCAGTTTACGCATACCCGCTGCCCGGGGGAGCAGACGGGTTATGTGGGACTCGCTCCGCGTCGGCAGAGAATACCCACTAAAAAACCTGGTTGCCGTCAAATGCGCCTTGGGTTGTGGCGACACGGGTCCTTCACCATAACTCCGTGAAGCCACCAGCGCTCGTCTGCTAGGCAGACTCGGCTTGGCCCCCCCACTTGGGGCAGCCTAGGGATCAGTCCTGTAAAGGACGTCTCCCTCCTCCAAGGACGGGGTTCGTGCGATACGTGGCCGACACCCCCGTGCCGACCTCGCGGAACCCCGTCGGGCGTGCAGCCGCCGCCGCACGGTGGATTTTTATTGTGGTTTTCTCCACTTGAGCTCGCGCCTCCTGGTCCTGACCGAAGTCGGGATAACAGACGGTTTTTTAATGTGGTTTGCTCCACTCGGGCCGGCCAATTAAGGCAAGCCCCCTGGTCCCTCCTGCGAGGGGAAACAGGTTGCCCGGCGAACAATCCAAAATGGACCTATCCGACGGCCACGAGAACCGTGACCGATGGACCCGCCGAGCCGCGGTGATACACCGCCATCCCACGCCCTCAGGCAACATCTTCTACCAAAGTGATATCCTCGCTCAATAGCGTTTTAATGTTTATTATTAAGTCTTAAGTTTTCACGATTCATACAAAATGGCAAAAACGGGACCCTTCTAGATTCGTCATGTCTGTCTGTCTGCCCGTCCGTATGTCACAGCCATTATTGAAATTTGGTGCGTAGATGTATTCTGTTAACCGCTTTATGATTTTAAAATAAAATTAGAAAAAATGTAAAACTTTTGTGGTTCCCCATACATAGAACTGAACCTCAAAAAATTTTTTTCATCAAACCTATACGTTTGGGGTATCTATGGAAAGGCATTTGAAAATGATGTTGAGATTCCCGACATCATTTTTTTCTAAACTGAATAGTTTGCGCGAGAGACGCTGCCAAAGTGGTAAAATGTGAACGCCCCCCCCCCCCATAACTTCTAAAATATAGGCATGATAAAAGTGAATAAAATGTATGATGTGTATTACTATGAAAACTACTAACGAAAATTGGTTTGAACGAAATCTAGACAGTAGTTATTTTTAAACGTCATATATCAAATTACCTAATTTTTTTCATTAAATTAACTCCAATATAATAAAACGTAAAGAAAAACATTTATTTAGCTGTATAGTGGTACGGAACCCTACGTGCGAGAGTCCGACTCACACTTGGCCGGTTTTTCGTATGGGATTGAATTGAAGTTGGAGGGCGCTGTCGAAATCTCGCCCAGGGCGCTGGTAGTGTTAAAACCGGCACTGGTCGTGGGGTCAATCCCCGCACAGTACAAACATTTGTGTGCATGAAAATGTCTGTTTGTCTTGGTGTATACTATGTACATCATATAATTGGGATGATGACTAAAAAATAATTTAATGTCCATCAGATAGATTAATGAAAAATATTGGATACGTATTTTTTATTTTGCCTCTTGTTCAAAAACTTACGAAGATACATTGATTTTAAATGTCACATGACGTCACGTTAGAGTACAAAATATACTCTAACGTGACGTAGTTAGCCCCCACTCCGTAACTTTAATGCGCTATATCTAAGTATTTTCTTGTTATTTCGACAAAACAAAAAATACGGGTCTTATATTTTTTTATTATCTAAGAGACGGACTAATTATTTTCTTCATTTTCATACCTTGTCATCATCCGTATTATGTCAACATCATCATCAGCCTATTGCAGTCCACTGCTGGACATAGGCCTCTCCAGTTGTTCGACACTCAGAGCAAACGTTTGGAGAATATACACATAATCGCCACGCTGGGCAAGCGCACAGTGGGAAATTTAAGTGCGTATCGTTACTAAAATCTGTAACTCCATCATTTCTTGTCATATTGTGATGAAATTTGGAACACATGAGCATTAATGATTTTTAGTTCGGATGATGTCTAGTTTATTGCTCTTTTTTGTTTATTTATGTATGTTATTTGGCATGAAATAAAAAAAAAATAAGAAAAGACGAAAATAAAATAGTTAAAAATTTATTTTAAGTCAAATGCAATTTTATTATAACTGAAAAGGTTAAAACTATTGTTTACGACAACAAACTAAGTAAAAAATACACTTTAACTCATGTAGGTCCGACCTAACTGGACCTGACCCCAAACTAGGCATATCCTCTATTCTGCCTTCAGAGACTTATAGATATACATATTATACGTTATATCATTTTTATTATGGCTTATATGTCTTCAGGATCATCGTCAGTAACTATGGATTCACCTACTTTTAGAAGACTTAGAGCATCTTCTTCAAGTTCT
Organism: Conogethes punctiferalis; assembly: GCA_031163375.1. Lineage (NCBI taxonomy): Eukaryota > Metazoa > Arthropoda > Insecta > Lepidoptera > Crambidae > Conogethes > Conogethes punctiferalis. The sequence goes on along the minus strand of CM062082.1, from coordinate 11,084,844 downwards.
TTCACTTTTTTTATGTATGGTTTTCTTAAACTTGTTATGTACGGATCTGACGTGTACATAAGCGAATTAAATACATCTACATTTGTAGCAGATCGAGAACATTTCCTGGCATGATGCAGTCTCAAGTTCCTGTAATCTTTGTTGCGGGATTCTTGTGCGTCTTCCGATAGCTGTCCAATAGGAAGTACTGCAAAATTTTTGATAACGTTTGCTCCATGTATAAGTATTTTATGAACGGAGGACGGCATATACCAATCATAATTACGGACATAGATTCTTGCAGTTTCCAGTGAATACTCCCCAAATTTTTCGGCATCGATCATCATTCCAGAAGAAAGAACTTGCAAAATAATGTACAGGCGTTTAATCAAAGTTACATCTACACCTGTTATTTCCGCTGAGCAAGTGTTATTATAAAAAAATCTTTTGGTACAGGTGAAGTAAGACATTTTAACACTATTTGCGGAAATAACAGGTACAAACGAGCTTTGCTATGTACTTGAAGTTACACAGATGTGTATGATAGGAATAATTTTTTCCTCCCTTTATATACCCATTTTAGAATATCAATTTTCTCACGCAAAACGAAAGCAAAATTGATAAGCTCCCTTTGTTATCCCATAATAATAATAAAATGTCCAAAATATTTCATATTATGCATGTGAACGGTGTCTGTGGTAAACAGCAAAAAAACACTGATTTTTCAGTTACGCCTTTTATCACATTTTTTCTCATATATTTTGAAATAGCAAATATTAGCAGCTGATTGTTTTGCATCATATCTATGAATAGTTAAACTATTGATTAACATAAAATGTAGCGCGTGGGGAGCTTTGGGTAATAGTGAAAACTTTCGACGAAAAAAAAAAATCGTGAAAAATAAGGTATGTCACTTTTTAATCAGTCACTGAAATATGTGTACTTTTTCTGAAAATCAAGTAGCTGTTTTGTAATAACCATACAATAACCTTTCCAAAAATATATATTACTCCATATCTTTACTAAATATTTCTTTCACAATATGGTTTTGAAACATGTACTCGCAGAGACTTTAATTTGGGACATATGTCCTCTATGCATTTCTACCTAGGAAAAAAAATGCATTTCGCGAATTAAATGAAAAAAAAAATACTGCATAATATAGTTTGATTATTATACAACCTAATAAAATCATCATATTAGCCAAATTATGATATTCGTAAAAACCATTTAATCTACGCCCTAGTTCTATCATTTCCCATAGTGAAGCGGGTTGGCGATCGCAGGGCGTAGCTTCACGCTCCGGTGACGCTGTTGCCCGATAATATAAATTATATTGTATTTATTTACAAAAAAAAGTATCTAAGTAAGTACACCTATCAGTTGTCTAGCACCCATAGTACAAGCTTCGGCTTAGTTTGAGGCTAGGTGGCAATGTGCATCTTGGCATGTCTTTCCATTAAGCGACAGGAAGCCACTATCCTGTGCTGCTGTAAAAGATATGTAGGTAACTAAAATTATAGCTTTAAAAAATGTACCTATTACTTAAAGGTAGGTAAGGTTTCATCTTAAGTTCTTGCTGGTCATCGAGCATTATTTGATGGCGTATTTAACAAGACACTCGCATTTGTTACTCAAATCCTTAAAGTGCTTTATTTGTTAATGACTGCCATCAGAAAGAATCAAAGAAAATTCCATTGTGCCTACTTACCGAAATACGGGTAGATAATTAAGTCACGACACCGCCTACTTACATTTTGATTTCAGGGACACAACCAGGTTTTAATGAGGCTTTTGCAATCGATTTGCTTTAGTCGAGATTCATATTGCAACCAGTTTATAAATGATTTACTTTTATTGCTCTTCTATCTTGGAATATTCGATACGTATAATGAACAATCTGTCAAAATATCTCAATAAATTTTCAAATAATTGGCCGGTTTTTCCATCGTACACTTATTATTAGATTAGGTACTTGCAGATTTGATAGATGGGTTAGGCAGATGCGTCGTTGTCTGTACCAACATGCCAAGTGCAATGACATCAAGAACTCATGATAGGTTAAAGCTTTTTGATAAGCATCAAAGCATCTACATCTTTCCTTTTTATAGGCTACTAAGGTGGCAAACAAGCTTAAAGCCTGCCTGATGGTAAGCTGTTGCCGTAGCCTATGGTCGCTCACAACCAAGGCTCGCCTTATTGTAAGCGGTTATACACTCAGAGGCACAATTATCCGCCCACTTATGTTTTTCGTTGTAACTTTAAAATTTTATTTTAGAATTAATTATTATCTTTAGCAATATTAAAGATTACATCAATACAGATCATCAAGCGCTTAGTTATTATAACCAAAGGTATGCCACAATAAAGAATTGGGCGGTTAGTTGTGCCTCTGAGTGTACTATGGTATAACCGCTTTGACCACTCACACGCGCGTTGCTGACCTTTTAAAAACCTCATCACAACCTGAACCCCCTAAACCTGAATGGGGTAACCCATACTGTAGCCTCGGAGGAGAGCCTCGATAGGGAACTCATTCCATAGCATGAGTGGAGTTTTGTGGCGAACTTATATGATCAAGATTTTTTTGACGACGTGGCCCTAGTCACCTGATATGATAATCAGCTATGTAAGCTGTGTATTGGAAGATGAAGTTCCTTTATACTTCGGGCGTACACTTTGGGAATCTTTGATCTAAGTATAGGTATTATACTTATACCTATTGCTACGTGAGGATTTATTTTGTCCTATCTTTCTATGTTTACTTGTGCATGAATGTTAGTATGTGTTTATATAAGTTATGATATGCAAAAATAATCTGGAGCATGAAAGTGCTCCCACCAAAACGAGTAAGCACATCTTATTTGTGAGTAAAAATTGTGATCCAATAATTTTATGAATGTATTGATGGGCACTGGCGAAGCCTTATATAAATTAGCATAATATTTATTTATTAACATAAGCAATAAATTTCTGACAGCTTGTTTGGAATAACAAATTTTATAATGAAATAGCAGTTGTTAAACAGAGCTTACATTTCGGAAATATAACCCATAAGCTAGTAGATGTCAGTAATAAATAAGGTGTTATACTTTGGATAAATTAAGTAACCATGGTTCAACCATTGGTTTGTCAGACCGATACAGGTTTGGTGGATGAAGCAGGATACACTTCACACACTTGAGACGAATTAAATTGTATTGTATTCTATAGGTATGTTTATATAGAAACAGGTTTCATCATCATCATCAGCCCACATTAGTCTACTGCTGGACATAGGCCACTCCCAATGTTCGCACTTCAGCACTTGCCAGCCGTCCTGCGCAAATCGTCATTCCATCTGGCCTGAGGGCGTCCTACACTACGTTTGCCGAGACGCGGTCTCCACTCACTCCAGAACTCGTTTAGAGAAAGGTCAAACCTATGGTCAGAAACACATAGCAAAAGTCCGACGGGGCCATGCACCACTACCTAGTCTCAAATTAAGCTTTTCCCAGGTATGCATATAATACCAGTATGATTTAGAAAGCTAATTTCCAAAAACCGACCGGGTATAGAATTTGGAACTTCCGATCGCCGGCGCCGGTTGAACGCTTTAACTACTGCGCCATCGCGGCCGTTAAATCAATAAACAAGATTTTGTAATTGTAATTCCTAGGATAGGTATGTATGTACATGTTAAGAAGCGGTTATTTAGAGTTCACAATAAATATTCAAAAATATTGATTTAACAGATTGTTTAACAAACAATTGCATTTTGGATGAACATTCTTACAAATCGTGCTTAGAGTTGCCAAGATATAAAATAAACTCATCTTTGCCATAATATTACGTACAAGCAAGTAGGAAGGTTATATTGAAAAGCCGGCATTAAAAACAAGTTGTCGGTAAAATAGGTCCTATGAACCAGTTCTGACAAACAATCATAAGATATGGACACTTTAGAAAGCCCTCACGTGATTGTATGCGTAAACACAATCATGTGATATGACAGCCTTGGATTGAATTATTGCATCGTTTTGATACATGAACTTGACAGTACATATCTGTCATTATTTACATAATTGTATGTGTCAGATGTGTCGAGAATTAGATGTAATTTGTGTAAGACACGCTTGTAAGCTCGGTCTCAAGTTGCTAGCAATTGGGTAACTTACTTAGTTAGTCTTTGAATTAACAGTAGATCCTACATAAAAATATTAAAGGCCGACATGCTTTGTAGTCCAGTCAAAATAGACATTGAAGATTACATTAATTCACATAAAACTGGAACTTGGCATGAATGGCGGGATCACTATAACAAACAATTTGTGAAAAGTCCCCATCGATCCGAATTTTTAAAGCTAAGTTATTTGACTGGGCTATTGCTAAATTGGCCGCGTTGTATGAAATGGGAGAAAGAGAGCTCCACGTGGCAAACAGACAGGTCTAAGAGAGGTAGGGCTAGGGCATAGCGAATTTTTTCTCGAATTGAGCTGCCCGTCCGGGGAAGGACCTCCAGCCTATACTGCAGCCAAATGATCTCAGGTCTTGTTTCTCCTGGTGAGTAGGGTTTCGGGAGCGTGGGGGTTAGGGTTGGGCCGACACGGCGGTGGCAACTGATAGGTAACTAACCAGTTACTTGCCCATTATCACTGCGACTTGGTCTTCTCTTTCGCTTTCCATCAGTCGTAGGGAAGCCATTATGTCAAGCTACTATAAAAAAATCAAAAATTTCTATTTCATTTCAAAACTCCATTAAGTTTGACATTATAGACAAAATAAAATTACTGTAAATAAAGTCATGATTTTGATTGATTGCATCTTTGATATAGGTATTAAGTCGGTATTAAGATCAAGGAACCATTATATAAAAAATCCTGCGGCAAATTGATTGCTGATAACTAAATTAATTAGACAATTCGTTAGCTGCAATCGTTGGGTTTTCCTTTCTAATGGTAAGCCACATCGAGGTTAAGTATTTCTTAATTCTAGATTTACAGTTTTTCCTTATGTCTTACCCGCACCAGCTATTTATAAAAATGAGCAAAATTGTATTTGGTTACCTTGAAGTAAAATTATGTTAAACGGAGACGGATTTGATCCAATGCTCGTTAAATATTAGGTATGTGTTTTAGATTAGTCATAAACAAATCTCAGGCACTAACGTTCGCAATCTATGAATATAACTACATATAGGTAATCTTCAGATTATATTGAAGTTAGCATTTTTTGTTGACAGTCATAAACAAATTTTATCTCGACAATGATTGAAATGTGAATAACGAGTTCTGTTCTACTTAGATACACACTTGTATTACTCGTATATGAGTAATTGCCTAATCACAAATTGATTATCGTCATTTAGTATACACAGTCACTTTCTAATGGTTGTTTTCTCGCAGGGAAACTGTAGTGTTTCGATAGTAACATCTATGAGATAATTATTATTTGTTATATTGTACTACAATTAGAACAGGTTGTAGTCAAACCGCGGTACGAGAGGTCATTGCACCGCAGTTGATCTATCAATACTGCAGCTGTTAATTTCACGGCTAACCTACTCATTAAAGAAGTCGTTCTTAGATTCGATTAGGTACCCTCAGTTATCATGTGTGACAAATCAACCCTGAGATTTACACGATATTATTATGTGTGATTAACATAAAAGCCGTCTTATAACATTTTAATAGTAAGCTTTAAAATTTGTATTTTATTGTTTTTATTAAGCTACATCTTTTTTAAAGTCGGTTAAAAAAAAGCCGTCTCGTCACCGGTTTGCTGGGCTACGTACCTACCTGATGCAATATTTCTGTTCATATACAAATAGGTAGCTGCAACCATGAATTATACGGTTGTTCTGAACAAAGGAATTAAACAATTTATTAATTACTGTTGGCGAATTCACACTCTTAAACTGTTTTCCTGTGGCGTTCGTATTATCTGTTTAGGCTATCTTGAAATATGAATGTAATTAAAGAAACGTTTACATTAAGACAATATATGACAAATTAATAACAACTTATTCCTAAACCATTGTCATCATCATCAGCCCATCGCAGTCTACTGCTGGACATAGGCCTCTCCAGTTGTTCGCCACTTTCTTCTAACATCTGGAGGCTGTACCCATAATCGCCACCCTGGCGTATCTGATCACAGGGCGTAGCGTCTCGCCCCTAACACTGCTGCTCGTCAACGGCCTGTGGTATTTAGCTACGCTATCAATTGTGATGGTTATGCCGCCACCAAACGGTTGCCAGAGCCTCGTTAGTTATTGGTGGTACATCCTATCACGCGTAAGGTTGGCGGTGCGGTGAGGTTGGCTTGTAGTGAAAAGATGATGGGATGCTCCCTTACATTCCCAAACCATTGAGTTACAACCCACTTTGTCATGGTTAGATGATGCTTAATCAATGCATTGCCGTTCACTGTTGAACGTCCTCCACGAGAGAACGGCATTCATCCCGGTCTATCCGGTCCTCCGCATACATTCTTCAATATCTCTTTTTTGCGAATGTCGATCCAACGTGTCGTGGAGGTCGTCCACACTCGTTTTTCCAAAAGAGAATGGAGCCCTCTTCAGGGTAAGATACAAAGGTAAGCTGAGACGCGACTGGGCAGACCAGATTTTGTAAAACACGGAACATTCGATACCTGTACGCTTTATGTACGCTTTACACTGTACGCTTTATGAGGAACTTCGCGAACCAACTTTCTGTGACAGCCTTTCCGAACAGCTACGACTTGTGAGCACTCAAGAAACGAGCGTACTTCTATTTAAAAGACCGGCAGCGACCCCAGTGCCAGAACTCGTCCGCTTACCATCAGGCATCACATTTGCTCGTCTGTCGCCTCTTGCATAAAAAAAACCTACGTACGACGTATCTGTCCTATAGGTATGTAATTTTTTTAGTACGGTACCTACACCGCGTAAAGGTGATGAAACCTATTTGATCACCTTTACGCGTACACTGGGCACTGGGTACGGGACATCTGGATTATGTAGGGTTCTCTCCTATTTAGCTGACTAAGCCCGACGGTGGTAGGCTATAATCGCTGTCTGAAGAGGGTCGGGATGCTCGGAGGGACGATGGAATCTCCTACAGCGTCCCTTCCTTATATCGCAAGGCGCTGTCCTAAATGTCTGCGTCAACAGCCCTGCCCTGCTCTGCTCAGCGCTGCGCTATGTTGCCGCTTGTGTTGAGATGCCACCATCACCTGCCCGTGGTGCTGTTCAGACGAGGCTCTGGCAACCGACTGTTGGCTGTATAACCATCACGATAGACGGCGTACCTAAATACCACAGGGCGATGACGGGCAGCAGTGTCATCGGAGCGAGGAGCTACGCCCTGCGATCGCCACCCTCATGCCTTATTCTAGGAGCAACACACACGTCCGTGGGCTTCACTCAGCAGGACTCCCCGAAGACCAGCGCCGTGGTTTGCTACGCGGGTTACGGCTCAATGCTGAGTGAGGCCCTTTTACATTGGACGTCTCAACCCCCCGTCCGGTCTATTTGTTTTTGTAACGTTTATGTAATTTGAAATGTCGAAATTGAAATGTATGTGTCTAATTTTATTGCTGTTGTTGTGTTGTGATGTCCAATAGTAATAAATGTTTCTATTTCTGCCCAGGGTGGCGATTATGGGTAAAGCCTCCAAGGGGCCCAAAGTAGCGAACAACTGGAGAGGCCTATCTCCAGCAGTGGACTGCGTTAGGCTGATGATGTGCTGAAGCAAGGCCGGTCCATTTTCACTTCAATGTGCTGATTCGGCGCGTAACATCGCTTACACTAATTAATATTCTTAGGTCTATCGTAATAAGTTACGTAGATTATGTATGTAGATGAGGGTGCAATGAATGGAACTCGGCATAGCAGATGTATCGCAACGGACCGTGTGAAATGCTTTAATGGAAGCGTTTAGAAATGGATAGTGTTATTAAAATTAGAAACACGGTAATAGGAAGTTAATAATTAGGTAGTTTCAGGATAAAGTTTTATGAAGATAGGTATTTGTATTTTTTGGCAAGATAATGATTTAGATCTTCAGTTTAGCGTTTATGAATTGCAACGTAATTAAAATCTTGTATTACGTATGCATCTTCCGTTTAAGAAGGAATAGAATAGATTCTAAGGTGATTCTAAGTAGCGGTTTAAGTGATTTAGGTAGGTACAATAGTTCAAAACGCGTAGGAAAAGAGTTAAAAGAAAATTGCTACTATATCTGTTTTTTATTTTTGTTATTACCTATATGAAACTTTCTATGTAGAAAGGTTAATGGAAAATGCAATTCCTTTTAAATCTACTTCAGTCATATAACATTGCAATCCTTTCCTTGCAAATAAAGCGTGGTGCAAAAGTATACCTATGCTATTTTCCAGTAATTTGCATACTAAATGAGTGTAACATCTAAAATGTTTTTTTTTCATTTGAAGAAATTTTATGATGATAATTTTCTAAATAAAGCTACTAAACCCTAATTTCGAATTTAATTTATCTGAATCATATTTTTATTCTATTTTACTTACATAAAATTGAATTAAATCAATAATAAAAATTAAAGACACAATAATGTCGTACTTTATTTAAGTTTTTCCACAGGCAAGTATAAGAACAACAACATTTTGACATAATCTTACGATATGACAGTTAATTGTAGTCAGGAGTACGTCTACCCCACTCGGGAAGCAAAGTCAAAGGCATCCCCTCTTTGGTATATAAAATTGGTCGAGCTCCCATCGCGAGGTTTAGTCGATTCGCGGTGGTTCAGTACAAGCTATGCGCGGGCGCATGCACTCAGCCGCTCGCCTTTGACAATACAAAAAACGTTATTCTTAGTGACAGTTCACAGTGGTTTGAAGTGACATTTTGATCAGCGCTGGAATTTACGGTGAGTGCTATAGTTTACTATAACGATATAAGAAATATACAATTAAGTAATTATTTTCCCATAATCGCCTCCCCTTTACTTATTTTGGGCACAAAATATCATTACGTTCATAAGTTATTTTTGAATATATTTCATTTAGGTACAAACTTTTGTAAGAAAATTTACGTACAAAAATATTACATTCATAATACTACCTTTATACATATTTCTGCTTAGGCCGATTATTAGTCAGAGTGTAGGATTGGCTAGTAGATAACGCCTGGGCGGCATTAAGTCCGCCTGGTACATTATTTTATTGTGCACTAGAGATTAAAATAATAAAATATTTTTAATCATTCAATAATACAAAAATTGCGGGTACTATGATTATTATTATGGAATGATATTTTTCGTATAAATAAATATACCTACATAAATTACGAAAATAACTCTCGGGCTTGTACCGGTCCTTCTCCCCTGGAACTTAACGGTCTTATCCACTAAGTCACTCAATAGTATTCCATAGTATTTACAAATATATCATTATGTACTTGTACCTACAAGAGACCCGCCCGGCTTCGCACGGGTGCAATACTATACATATGCATATATTATGCTCATAAACCTTCCTCGTGAATCTATCTATTCTAAAAGTCGCATCAAAATCCGTTGCGTAGTTTTAAAGATACGAGTATAAGCAAACATAGGGGCACACCGAAAACTATAGCGACTTTGTTTTATACTATGCAGTGATGTACAAACCAAGGAATAACCTATTTATTTATCTGCCTTACCTTACCTTAAAATATGACAATATTGTTTTCCGGGTGCTATAATATATATCTACAATAAATAGAATATAAGTAAACACAAATTGGCTTAAGAGTTTCCTCGAGTTAAAAGCACTGTGTGCAGAATGTCCGAAGCCTCTCAGGCTGCAGACTAGGTAAACACTTGTTTAAGCTAAGGCCAGCCTGTGCAATTTTCCCCGAGTTTACTTTTCCACTTGAATAAAAGAACTAAGTAGCTTTTGCCCGCGACTTTACCTGCGTCAATATCAGTTCGGGAACAATATTATTTCCGATCCTTCTCAGTAGGTACTCCTAACTGCATGCAATGCTCAATTTCAAAACAATTACTTCAGTAGATAAAGTGTGAGAGATGGTAAACAAATATACTAACTCATTTTGGCATTTATTATAACGATTATTTTGACAGTATTATTTAACACTCAATCACACATATAAATCACATAATACATACAATCATTTAGACCATTGCCGTCTACTGCTGATCGTAGGACTCCCCCGTAGAACGCCAACCATCCCAATCCTGGGCATTTTGAGCCTATCGTTCCCGGTGATCTTCTCAAGTGATCGTCCAATCGTATGGAAAGAAAGATAAAAGTTTTATTGGCAATACAGGTTACAACACAGCATAACAACAAAAATACAATCAGACTATAGTAAATAACAAACAACAATAAGGGTATCTGTACAGATGGTTGGAGGGAGTCTAACACTTTGTTTACCAAAACAAGGTGCATATTCTAACACTCTCTTACTCCATCATCCGTTACATTGCTCACGATAACTTAAAATAAAATAAATGCCTTATTAAAGAAATAATAAATGAACCATAGGGACAATGTACCTACGCTACTCATCTGGTATCAGGGTATTATAGTAATTAAACGTAGACTAGGACTCAAGATCTTTCCCATCCCCAGAAAGTAGAGAATTTACTTAATAAGATTGTCACTTAGCACGAGACATAATACACCTCATCATCGTCATAATCGGCCTATCACACTGTTGTGGGGATGTAAGGAGCGACCCATCATCTTTTCGTTCCACCCTCACCTACCCGTGGTGTAAATCCTCCAAATGTTTACCTAAAGTGGCGACCTACTGTAGAGGCCTATTTCCAGCAGTGGACTGCGAAAGGCTGATGATGATAAATTGTTCGCCACTTTAGGCAAACACCTGGAGCCTTTACCCATAATCGCCACGACTGGGCAGGCGGGTTGGCAAATAATACACCTATAGTCCTATATGAACTATGTATATTTGTGTCTGATCCCAAACATTAATGACAATAACAATTTGACTTATTAATTGCAATCGATTAACGTTTAGATATTTATAAAACTAACTGTTTATCCATTTACCACTGTCCGGATGGTTCATTTGGTAGTCATCCTGGCTTCTGAACCAATGATCATAGTTTTGATCCCCACCAAGGACAAACAAGACAAAGACAAGGACAACATGTGATGAACAATTGTGTTAATATTGTACGAGTGTTTAATATACTCGTATTTATGGTATCTACCTTAGTAGATTGCGATTTCCATAACACAAGTGTTTAAGCTACGTATTTTGGGATCAATGTAAATGATGTTGTCCTATATTTTATATTCATTTAATATCCTTGTCGTATTAGTTGAAAGTTTATACCATACATATTTTTCTCATTAAATGCATCGCCCATGTTCGAAGTGGAAGCTCCAGGTACGGAATTTCTCGCATGAATGAAAATTTCCCTTTCATAAAACTCGTCAGATTTTTATAACCGAAGCATCTCAAGCTTGAATATCGATACTGAGAGTACAATACTCTCAGTACAGACCACAGGGGTGGAAGTTTGTGTAGGAGTCCAATTGTCTTCCCACTCGGTGCTCGGTGGGAGACCTTTGTAGGGAAACCGACAGCGGCCAAGTCGCCAGGTAAGTTTGGCTGGTTCTATTTGAGGCTGAGTACTATTGAATCGAAAAGAAAAGTCTTGAATAGGCTGACCATTAGGCGTAAAAGTCTTACAATATTATTAAGCTAACTTGGGTTATCGATCGCCATTGACACGAAAAGAAGAAGAAGAAGATTAAGCTAACTAGTAATCTTGAAGTACCCTTTATGTCCTTGCCTGAAAAAAGATGTAGGCCCAATTATGTATACGTAAATAAATGCGCATACTTTAAAGATAATTATAGATAGATGAAACATTTAAAAGTACCTGAAATGTTAGTTATAAATATCATCCTGCGGCTAACAACGTGAACAAATAATCAGGTACATTGTTAATGCTTATAGCCAAGTAATTACATTGCAATAAATAAAGTTCAGTATAGTAGATTTACTAGAAGTAAAAAAAAAAAAAAAAAAAATCAAATGTTTTTATTTTATTTTAGGCATACATACCTACTATGGTTTTTCTACAATGCCATATTTTGAAGTTTTCAAAAAAATATATGTATTTTGGATTAAGAAATTGATAATGATTATTTGATAATGTTGAAAATAACCAATTAGTTGAAAATAATCTGAGAAAGAATCACTTTTTATAAGAAAGTGCGCTTGATCCCGACTCGCCTGATGTTATGTGACGTTAGAGCCTATAAAGAACCGGTTCACACTCGCGCTGAAAATGTGAAGGTTACAATATCTATAGGAAAGTAAGGACTCTGGTCAAGATTTCCAAAGCTTGGCCTGGCCGTTCACACTATCTGCTGATAATGTCAAAACGGAAAATATCCCATTATTACAATAACTTCGATTTTTTGATAAGTTTCCAACGGCAAACACATTCTGGTAAGAATTTTGTAAGCGTTTTGCTTATGCAGTGTCAGCTCAAACTGTAATATACTTAAAATTCACACAGCCGGCACCCTCGGCTTATCTGAGTTCGTACGTTGTGCGACCTTCATAATTTTTATATTTTTCCCAAGAAAACCAATTGTATAAAAGTTGCACCAGGAAGTGCAAAATTAAGTGGTAAAAAAAGAATTATCAGTTGGTACCTTATAATAAGACAAATATATACTACTTAATTTTTCGTTTGTTGATTTGGGGAAGTTTTCTAGCGGCTATATCAAAGTGTACATAGGTATAACCTCTTGGTACAACATAAATTTAGGATTGCTATTTAGAGGATTCCGTAATTGAAATACATGATAATTGAATTGGAAAGAGAATTGGCGGTCGAGAGTTCGCTTTGCTGGAACTTGGCTGACACGCTCGCGCGTGTATTTAAGACTGCAAATCAAAATCACGTCGACAAATAATTTATTTTCGTAATTACTTCGATAACGACATTTTAATTATGAATATGATATACAACTGTACCTACGAATTAATAATGACATTAACCAATGCTCATACAACTATGTATATTAAAATGTAAGCTAATCGCTTCGGAACTGCTAAACCGACTTGGTTAATTTATTTTTTGTAAGTCAGGAGAAGATTATGTATGTTCTCATGCAATGTATGGAAAATTTACCGCCGAAGTTCAAAAACTCGTTTCGAAACGAGACGTCCAAATTAATTAAAAAGTAGATACATTTATTTCCTTACAGATTTAATTCGAAAATAAAGTGTAATTTTATTTTGGTTTATCTTTTTCAATTATTTTTCTACTGGTTATCGTGCGATACATTTTTATTACCTGCTTACCGATAATAGAGAAAGAATACATTAGAATTTAGAAATGTTTGCGAATTAATTCGTTGTATTATTTTTATATTTGCACGTCAAATGACTGCGTCTTGTCTGTTGTTAAGCAGACGACGAAGTCCAAAAAGATGTAGGTGATCGCACGTTAGTGCAACAGGGATCTAACACAGCATAGACGGCTTGTTTAGTGCCTTAAGAGACCAAGCAAACCACGGACTTTCTATAGGCCGATAGTTTGTTCGACCTCATAATCTGGCTTGGTGGCTCAATTGGTAGTGCCCCCTACCTTCTGATCCAAGAGTCGCGGGTTGGATTCCCACTCGGGATAAACATTTGTGTTTGTTCCGTGTCTGGATGCTTACATTTGTATTTAAGTACCAAGTATATACCTATTTGTGGTACCTTCGTTGTTCTGATACCCATAATACAAGTGCTTAAGCTACTTTGTTTAGGATCGGAGCAATGTAGGTATGTGATGTTGTGTGATAGATAAATTTATTTAATTTAATCAATATGAGGATGAATCAAATTCCACATACTACAACGATACATCTTCATACTGATTATGAGCCCGACCAAACTATTGGTTGATAGAAGGTCTGTGGTTTGCGGGGTCTCTTAGTAATTATAAAGTTTGTTTGAAATGGACAGGACAAGTCATTTTGTCTCAATTGCCGCGTAATACGTAAACAAAGGTTTACCAATTGCTTTGCGTTTATTATGAAATGCGTAAAGCGACGGTCGTTAAAATAACAGCGTTTTACACATCGAGTATCTACGTAATAATTACGAGATAATCTCGATTTAAAACAATGCCACGGCTTTAATTGTATTTTATTTTATTATCGTTGTTATTATATAACAACATAAAAAGTATTTCTTCTTTTTTTTAAAGTAAACTAACTAGGTAGTTTCGGTGTAGGTACACAGCTTTTTATCTAGACTAGATACTTTTTGTTTCTTCTAAATGACTACGACGATGGCCAGGCCGGCCTTGTCATCATCACCGGACTGTTGGGGGAGCGGGATAAACTAAATACTCTTTATAGTAGGTAGGTACACTTTATTTCTCACAAATATTACTGGAGTACCTACATATTACTTAGTTAATTTACTACAGTTTCTTCAACAACAACCTTCAGGTAGAGGAGGCCTGATTCAGCAGTGGACTAGAATAAGCTGATGATAAAAGTTAGTCTGGGTGTTAGTTTATAGACTTAGTCTATAGACATCACTAGCTATAGATAGACATACAGATAGGAAGGAAATATCTTAGCTTGTGACTATTTAATTAGTGTGCATTGTCTGGTACATTTATTTGTATTGAATTATTTCCGCATAACAAAAGATATACTTACCTACTTAATAAACTTAGTACTGTACTAACATTAATCATCGTTAAGCACAAAGACTTACCTACTAGACTAACAAGAGTAGTTTTTTTATATATAAGAAGCTATTAATTTTCCGTGCAACAATCACAAAATATTCTTACTTTACTTATAATACTACTTTAATAGATTTTAATTGAATAGAGCTATAAACCTAGTTAATAGTTTACGGTCGTGTTTTAACATTTAAATATCTCTAACGCCGTTGTAAAGACTGAAATTATGTTAAAGCTGTTTAATATTCTAAGCAGTAAAGCTGTTTCAAACATAATAAAATTGTATAACAGACTGGCTTTATAACAACGGACTAGCACATTCAACATCTGATGGTAACCGTCATGTCACTTCAATGTCTTGAAGATCTTTCAATGCCATGCCAGTGCCAAAATCAAGTACCTAGGTAGGTTATTGTTGTTTGTTAATATCATTTATTAACGGCTGTGTCATTTTAAGCCAGTGTTTCTACCATTTTAAAAGTTAAATATCTTCTTCTATCTATCTATCTATACTTATAATAAATCTGTAGAGAGGTCAATTCTGTACATTAAATATATTTTCAAAATAAATATATTTCAAGTAATCAATACACTAGACTTTAAAGCAAAACAATATGACGCCAAACTTTTATACTAAAACCCATTTTATGTAAAAAAAGAAGAAATCTATTAAAATGAAATATCGAAGAGTTATCAGACGCAGTGGGTTTTACATACCCAGTTACAACAGAAGCTACAATGCCACTTACCTTTGGATAAGCTCAAAACTAATTTTTCAGTTCCATTTCACGGTAAAATATTGTGCGTTTGCTAGCATTTCCTAATTAGTTATACGAGTACCTATTATATTATATAACTACTTATAAATGTACACAAACAATCATTGCTCAGCGAATTGCCTATTAGACATTATAAACGAATAAACCATCAAAGTTTGTATTAGTTGAATCATTATTTAATACTTATTTCATTTCCTTGTGTCTAGCAATACTTTCCAGATTCATTTACAATTTCATCTCAGTTTGCCTACCTACCTACATAGTTCCTTATCGCGATTAGTATTACCCATTTTCTATTACAATCACTTGATGACATCTTACAATACAGTAACAACATTTTATGTTACGTTATTTAATATATAAGTACATTTCAGACAACACAACATACGTACATTAACCCCACCCCAAAGTAAGTAAACTTCTTAACTACTTGTGTTATTGACATCTGATTCAACAAACATAAAACATACCTGCCTATATGCAATATGAACAGCGGCACAGAACAAACACAACAATTTTTTATTACGAAGTTCAAAAAATAACAATTAAAGGATGCTGTATGAATTTAAAAAAATGGCAATTGAGTACTTAAGTTTTAATTTATTCAGATAAGTTACCATTTTCGAAACGTATTAGATAGCGGTTTCGTTTTCGCTAGTTCCAGTATTGCACTTGTAGGCCGAAGTATAAAGGGAGCGAACATTTATAATACTTACCTTTGAAACGATAGTTCAGTTCAACATAGGTACACCCCAGCGGTATATCGGTTCTGCGGCTGATATAGCCAACAAACTAATTGATGACAAAGTGAGTAAATCCTTGAGTAAACCTCAACATACTCGTAGTTGACATTATATTGTAGATACGCGTCATGTTGCTTGCACAATATTTGTAACACGTACCTTATATGGGTCATACTAGAATGGTATTTAATGCTCGTGGCGTATTCTCTCATTAATAAAATGGTAAAAATCTATCTAAAATACTTTACCTTAACAAGCCTTTACACATTACATGTATGTAATAGACATTTACCGATTCTTATCGCTCAAGACGGCAGATGCGGAGTTTTTGGTGGGTATTTCTTGCCTCACGATCATCTTGAAGGTTGCCACTGCCCCATTCCTGAGGACGGTGTAAGTCCACATACCTACCCCGTCACTTTTCCAGTGACCAGGATGCGTAAAAGCGTTTTTCCGGCTAAAAGTAATACTTATAGATAAGACTCGTGTGTCTCCGAATATTGTGAATAGGAATCAAACACTTTGTTAATTGAAATGTTTTTTTTTTAAATTTAATGTAGTAATTTGATGACAAAATTGGTCGTAGTTACCTTAACAAAATAAGGTAGTTATGAATATTAATGCGTTATCGTGTATAGTTCCAATAATTACGGCGTTTTATTTTATTATTCCAAGCCATTAAAGCTTTAATAATATGTAAAATAATTTTGACCCAGATATAAAATTTTATTAAAAATTATTACGTTACACGAAAATGTCACTGTGGGCGCTGATATTCGCCCTCTTTTAGAGTTATAGAGCGAGGTGTCATTGAGAGATGTCTGACAGATCTGTCATGATATTAAATATCGATTTGTATTGCATTTATGTATTACTTATTAAATAACTATCCACACATATATTTGTTGCCATTATCCTGTCCCCAAATGTGGTGACCCCGACGTGAGTTTTATAAGGACTGGGGACTGTTGCAACCTGATAAAGACGGACTCACAATGTATCGGTGAGCTTTACCAAACTCCGTTCCATGAAGAGATCGAAGCTTACGAATTACGGCAGTTATTTTCGATTATGAAACTATAATTTCTCAATAAACCAACGGCTGAGCAAGTTGGGTTATAAGTTAGAAGCTGGAACTGGACAGTGGTTGCTCTGTACGATCACATTATTGTGGCTACGATCGTTCGAGAAGATCAAGATGTTCGATATCGTCCGTCGCTTCGCACAACGTTTTTATTTATTTTTTAGTGTGTGATGAGTGTTTTGATAAGTTTTTATTTTTATTAGGTATTAGACTCCTACCATTTGTTTTAAGGAACATAAGATTGTATCTGTAAATGTGCATTGAGATTTATGTATAGGCTGTAAGTCGGACCTATGTAGAGTTTATTCTTATGTTTACTTTTTTACCATTATTCCCTAATTTACGTGCTTTATAGACCGAGTGGTAACGGAACATAATTATTTCACAGTTCAGGTTATAATGGCCGAGCAAGAATCGTTGCAAGCTCATCTTGAGCGTCTGCTTGTTCAGAACAATTTTCTCTTGGAGCAGAATGCCGCATTGTCGAAGCAGCTTTCGGAATCTAACGTATTCATGTCGACTGAACAAGGTACTGCGTCTGTTGTTTCTTCTGTACGACCTAAGTTAGCGCCTTTTTGGTTTGACCGACCTGCGGGGTGGTTTGCTCATGTCGAGGCTCAATTTGCTTTGAGTAATATCACAGCTGATGAAACCAAATATAACTACGTTGTGGCTCAAGTAGATGCTAGGTTATCAGGGGAAATCGAAGACCTTGTTACCAATCCAGCTCCCAAAGGCCAGAGATATGCCGCCATTAAGGCGGAGATGATCCGAAGATTTTCGGTATCTGAAACTCAGAAAATAAAATTACTTCTTTCTGGAGAAGAAATAGGTGATCGCAAGCCCACGCAGTTTTTGCGGTATTTGCGTTCTTTGGCAGGGAGCTTATCCGTCGAGAGAATCTTACGCGAGCTGTGGTTACAGAGATTACCTCTTAATGTGCAAGCAATCCTTACTGCACAGGCGGAACTAGATCTAGACAAGGTTGCGGAACTGGCAGATAAGATTTTGGAAGTCACTCCGGTTACTGTTAACGAAATTCAGTCATCATCATCGTTCGACTTGAGTAACATACAGCTGCAGTTGGAAGGTTTATCTCAGGAGGTAGCTGCGCTTTCGACTCAACAAAGGCAGTCCAGGTCTCGATCATCGTCCGTTCCTCGACGCAGGTCGCTTTCGCGCTCGCGCCGTTTTTGTTGGTACCATGCTCGTTTTGGTGTACGTGCTTTTAAATGCAATCAGCCTTGCAATTGGGAATCTCCTGTTCCAAAAAAAACGGAAAACAATCGAAGCGGTCAGTAACGGCGACATCTGACTGCAGTATTTTTCAGGGTCGCCGTTTATTTGTCACAGACCGTGATACTAAGTGGAATTTCTTATTAGACACTGGTTCAGATTTATGCTGTTTTCCCCGAAAGCTATTGCGTCCTCCGCCAAAAGCAACAGGATATGAGTTATCAGCAGCTAACGGGAGTACTATTAAGACGTATGGAGTTAAACCCCTTACGCTAAATCTGGGTTTGCGCCGTGAATTTAAATGGAATTTCACCATAGCCGATGTAGAGACTGCGATCATAGGTTCAGATTTTCTTGCACATTTTAACTTGTTACCAGACTGTCACCTTAAACTTTTGAGAGATGGGGTAACAGGTTTGACAGTGCCGGCTACTGTGTACAAATGTAACCAACACAGTATTAAGTTGGTAAAGCTAGCAGGTGACTCTCGTTTTTCAAAGGTTCTCATGGAATTCCCAGACGTTACAAAACCACCTGGTATCGATCGGATTGTGAAGCACTCTACTCTCCATTACATTAAAACTACAGAGGGTCCTCCTGTGGTGTCTCGTCCTCGTCGGCTCGCTCCAGACAAGCTGCGCATAGCACAGAAAGAGTTTGCGGATTTAGTGCGCACTGGGACTGCACGACCATCTATGAGCCCATGGAGTTCACCCCTTCATCTTGTGCCTAAGAAGGATCTAACATGGCGACCTTGTGGGGATTACAGAAGTTTGAACGCTCGCACTGTACCAGATCGATATCCGGTTCGTCATATAGGGGATTTTGGTACCGGTCTAGCTGGATCTACTATTTTTAGCACAATCGACCTCGTGAAAGCTTACCAACAAATTCCAGTGAATCCTGCAGATGTTTGCAAAACGGCTATCACCACGCCGTTTGGTCTATTTGAATTCCCTTATATGACATTTGGCTTACGAAACGCCGGACAGACGTTCCAACGTTTCATTGACGAGGTGTTAATGGGTCTCGATTTTTGTTTTCCTTATTTGGATGACATTTTAGTGTTTTCAAAAGATCCCACTTTGCATATTCACCATCTTCGCGTCCTTTTCCAGAGATTGGTCGATTATGGTGTGGTAGTCAACTCTGCCAAATGTACTTTTGGCGCCAGTGAAGTCATTTTCCTTGGCTATAAAGTGTCGAAGAATGGGATACAGCCTCCAGATGATAAAATTGCTACACTGCGCAATTATTCCCTTCCTAAGACTGCTCAAGGTCTTAGAAGGTTTCTAGGAATGATCAATTTTTATAGAAATTTCTTACCTAAGGCTGCTGCAGTACAGGCGCCGCTTATTGATTTTCTTACCGCTACCAAGCTGAAAGGAGATAAACCAATGCCTTGGACAACAGAGCTTGAACTTGCCTTTCAGGCATGCAAAGAAAGTTTATCGCAAGCCACTCAGCTTGCACATCCTATTCAAGGCGCACGTTTGGCTTTATTCACAGATGCCTCAAGCACGCATGTAGGGGCTTGCTTACAACAGTGGACTGCTGTAGGATGGCAGCCGTTAGGGTTCTTTAGTAAGAAACTTAGTGTGGCACAAGCCACTTGGCCAGCCTACTACCGAGAGTTGCTAGCAGTTTATTCAGCTGTTCAGCATTATCGACATATATTGGAAGCTCAACACGCGACTATTTTCACTGATCACAAACCCCTTTTATACGCTTTCACTCAACGTAAAGAAAAGTTACCTCCTCCGCAGTTGAATCAGTTGACTTTTATTTCCCAGTTTACAACGGATATCCAACACATTAAAGGGGAAGATAATATCGTCGCTGATGCTTTGTCCCGCGTTGATGCTATTTCCCTTGAGCTTGACAGTGATGCTTTAGTGAAGGCTCAAGAAGTCGACGAGGAGTTTAAAGAATTGCTTAATAATTCTTCTTTGGATTTAGTGCTTAAGCGGGTGCCAGGATCAGTCGTGCCTGTTTTCTGTGATGTTTCCACAGGTAAACTGCGACCATATCTACCGACTTCATTTCGCCGGCCTACTTTTGAGCGGCTGCATAACTTGAGTCATCCAGGTGCTCGTGCATCTGCGCGTCTCGTTTCCGACCGTTTTGTGTGGCCCGGTGTGGCGCGTGATTGTCGCAAATGGGCTCGCGAGTGTCTCGCTTGTCAGAAAAACAAGATCACCAGGCACACGTCCACTCCGCTTGGTGACTTCAGCGCTCCGGCAGCAAGGTTCAAGCATGTTCACATTGACATTATTGGCCCTTTGCCAGTTTCAAATGGTTTATCTTATTGTCTTACGGCGATAGATAGATTTTCTCGCTGGCCCGAAGCCTGGCCGATGTCGGGTATTACTGCTGAAGACGTAGCCAAGAAGTTTGTAAGCGAGTGGATAGCTCGATTTGGTGTGCCTGCCACTATTACTACAGACCAGGGTCGGCAGTTCGAGTCAATGCTTTTCAGTAAGCTCATGACCCTGGGTGCTACGCAACGAATTCGGACTACGAGTTATCATCCTCAAGCTAATGGCATGGTGGAAAGATTTCATCGGCAATTGAAAGCGGCCCTTAGATGTCACAACGAAACATGGAGTCAGGCTTTGCCCTTGGTGCTGCTAGGAATACGAACTGCATTGAAAGAAGACCTTAAATGTTCGTCAGCAGAGCTCGTATATGGTGAGCCATTGCGTTTACCGGGAGAGTTTTTTGAGAGTGGTCCTGCAGCTCCAGCTGTTTCTAGCGATTTTGTAGACCGTCTTCGGATAACATTGGGGAATCTTCGTCCCTCACCGGCGGCAAGACATGTTAGGCCTGCAATCTTTGTTTCCAAGGATTTAGAAACTTCCTCACATTTTTTCCTTCGTGAGGATACTTTACGACGCTCCTTACAGGCGCCATACACTGGACCATATCGAGTGATTGGTCGCAACAACAAAACGTGTACGTTGGATATATCAGGGAGAAAGGTTGAGGTTAGTTTGGACCGTGTTAAACCCGCTTACCTGACTGCTGACTCACCCCCCAGTTCATGCTCGATTCCTACTGCTGCGACTGTTCCAATTACTATTCCAAAATCTATTACCACTCGGTCTGGCCGGGTTGTTAGGTTTAAACTACCTGTAGATGTGTAGGATTTGAATGGAAGTTTTATTAATTTGTTAATTGTTATGTTTAAATGAGAAGTAACTAGTTTTTTTGTTTTCTAATTAATTGTTTTTTTCTCCGTGGGGGGGTAGTTGTGGGCGCTGATATTCGCCCTCTTTTAGAGTTATAGAGCGAGGTGTCATTGAGAGATGTCTGACAGATCTGTCATGATATTAAATATCGATTTGTATTGCATTTATGTATTACTTATTAAATAACTATCCACACATATATTTGTTGCCATTATCCTGTCCCCAAAGTCACATATGTCTCCTGCGTACTGTATAATTAAAGGAATAGGTTTTTTACAGAAATAAATTATAATATACAATAGAAAATAAGAGCACGGACTCGAAAGGTGATGCACCTACTGAAAATAAAGTGATTGATTTGGTTAATTTCCCGTTGAGACAACGACTTGGGATTCTTTTTCGCTTCATTAGTCAGAGAAATCACGATATTCGTGCCAGGAAAAGCGTAGTTAGGTACACACGGGAGGCAGGTAGTTCATACCAAGCTAATCAATGTGTTCCATATTTGAAATTTCCAAGATTTCATACTGGTATGGACGTTTAAATGACGCTTCGACGGTGAAGAAAAACGTAGTGAGGCAACCAGCACTCCTGTGAAAAAATCTAATGTTGTGTGAAGTTTACCATACCGCACTACCCAGGTCCCATACCCAGGGCTCTGATGTATGGGAAAAGGCATTCCCGACGTTAAAAAAGGCCTTATCATTCTAGTTTGGGGTAGGCGTAACGTAGCGTAAACACATCAGTGGGAACAAACATGAGCTGTTGATGATAAAATACAATTATAAATAGAAAACCCTTTCATAGACATAAATTTGTTAACATGACGGGATGAATTAACAAATCTTTGCATATGCAACCAGTTCGACACCTCTACATAATTAAATGCACTTTAAGATCCTTTTATTGGGGTTTTGCTTACTTAGCGGGATGAATAAACGAATCTGTGGTTCTGACACAACCAGTTCGAAACTTGCACTTAATTAAGTGCAATTATCTCCACCGCAGACAATGTCAATTGAGTTTCCTTTGCGCCCATAGCTATTCGGTACAATGACTTATTATATTTCTTTGTCGCACGTTTTTCCTCGACATGGTTACGGGTCGGTAGGAACAAGTCAATTGTTGTGAAACTGTCTACTACTGTGTGGTATCCATGTTTACTAATGTACTATACAACCTTATTTTTGATATACTTAGGGTCTCCCCACGTTTATCGACGGGGAATCGGCTAACGCCGGTCAAAAAATCCTTTAAGTCTACGATATAAGGGTGTTACTGATGCCATTCGCATGGCTCGGCTCGGACGACGCGTCGCGACGCTAGCCGGAGATGGCGAAACTTATGTAAGTAAACGTAGAATGGTGAAACGCACTCGGCTTAAGCCGATTCCGCGTCGATAAATGTGTGGAGACCCTTTATACGAAACCTTGAAACTTGTTCTAAATAACGATAGAATCGATTGCATTAATTTTTGTACCATGTTAAATTTTAACATAATAATGTTTCCAAAAGAATATAGTCATCTACCCACCATGGGCGGTAAAACCATAGAAGGTGTAGCTAAATACCAGAGGCCGATGACGGGCAGCAGCGTCACCGGAGCAAGAAGCTACGCCCTGCGATCGCCAACCCGCCTGCCCAGCGTGGCGATTATGGGTATATTCTCCAGAAGTTTGTCCTAGGTGGCGAACAGCTGGATGCAATAGGCTGATGATGATGATGACCCACCATGAGAATCCAAAGCCGATGTAAGTGCGATAGAAATGGTCATGCCGAGTTATCAATAAGTTTTATGATGACCACACTCACGCAGGGAGAACTAGGTAACACAAAAGCCTTTAAGATATCACTATAGTTCTTTTACTGTTTCTTTAGATTAATTTTCTTTTTAACCATATTTCAGTTTTCGTTAAATCAAAAATAAAGTGGTAAATGGCATTTTCCTAAAATTAACCGACAAACCCACATGTAAACATCTGCTTAAGTACCAACTTAAGTATCTTTAAAATTTGAAAATGATTGATGGTTATTTTATTTGCTTTTGAGTTAGTAAGTTTTAACCTGTAAGTCATGAATCATAGTTCAGCAGAAAAAGTAGCTCAAAGTGTTTGGAATGATATCGGCATCTTTATGAATTAACTTATTAATAAATCATCGGGCTGGGCTCATAATTGAACTCAATTATCTTCTTCTAATAGGTAATAAGTTTTTAGCAATAAAACGCTTTAATTGTAAATGAAATGACGTCATACAATAATTTGAGATTCAAAGTGAAGTTCAGACGTTTTTCTTCGTATTATCGTTCAATTTTTCATTTATTCGAATCCGTAAAAAAGATACCTACTTAATAGTTAAGTAAAGTTCTTAGAAATATTATTAGCGTTTGAGTAAGTATTTATAGTTAACCCTTACATGACTACGTCAAATAATCTATCTATATTTGTCAACCCTTTCCCAACACATTTTCTTGAGACTACGATTGACATATGACACGTGACTAACGATGTAGGTACTCGTTAAATAGATACTCTGAGAAAATTCAACATGGAAAAAAGTTTTCTAAGTTAAGCGTGGCCTTCCTTGCCCTAGATAAATGTCATTGACGACGTTGGCATTAGTAAGATATTACTTGATATTACCAATAGAATGTCATTTATATTCAGGTATCCCACCTAATACAGTTAAAATAAAAAGCTGTAACAGAGAAAGTAAATAAAGCAAAAATGTAACATACCTACTTATGAGTTATCAAGGACATTTGAAATATGCGTTTCATATCGTAGGTAGATAAAGTCGTCAAAATCTACATAGAATTTCGTTGGGTAGTTAGAACATACGTTCTATTACTTAATTTAATTTATTTTATATTTTGGGAATTAAATAGGTACTCGCAGTAGAAGTGAACGTGAGACAAACTTATTAAAAAATAAATCATGACTTTCGATATAGGCTTAACCAACAGCTTTAATAGATATGTCATATGTACATACCTTTTTCATTTCCTATAATTTTTAGTAAATGACAAGCCATAATGTTATTACAGTATAGACAATAAAGTATAGTAGTTTTTTTACTATGAGAAAATTAGCACATCAATAGTAGACAAAGGTAGGTGTGTCCACATTGGACTTCGAATAAGGCAAAGACAAAGATTTCTACATAGTGATTGATAGCTATGTCGATTATGTGGCTATTGTATACCGCATTTTGTGAAAGGGAAATGTAAACACGTCAAGTAATGTAGGTATTTGGGTATTGTAAAGCAATTCTAAAATTGCATGTCTCCGATCACATTTTAGCGTAACTTATATGGAATTAATTATGGAAAGCGTAAACTCATGAATTATGAAATTTAATAAACAATAGTTTTTATTATCAAAATCGTATGACTTGAACATAAATTGGCAATAATTTGTATACATGATGTAGCCAGTAGGTACTCGTAAGTTAAGATTTGCTGTTTTTGTATGTGCTTTGTTTACAAGAAAACCAATAAAAATAAAGTAGGAAATATTATGTAGTACATAATATTTATTGTAGAGATCAATATTTCTTTTAATTTTATTGACCCCGCTGTGGTAATTTTCCAGAATCGTTTAGTCAAATAAAGTTGCAATTATTTTCATTTAGGAGGATATTATTCTTCCGCTTTATCACTAGATAGGTACAAAATTAATTAGATTTTTTTTTAGAAAATCTATTTACATTATTATCTACACGCATGGTAAATCGCATGTGTGCGAAACAGGTTTTTACAGTATAAATACACCTTTATGTAAAATTCGTCCGTTGACATCATCTATTGAGACACGTGCCTGTCAAGATCAGACACTTAATGATGATAACTTGCGGCGTTCTCCCAAGGTGGAGTGGATCCCAAGAGTGCTTCATCTGAGCCACTTACGTCCCTATTGATAGCGAGAAATGGATCATTGCTTACAGCTTGAAAGGTTGGACAAAAGCTTTTTGTGAGCTAGCCTTAGAATCGATTTCAATGGATGAGGTTGGTTATCAATAAGTAGCGAATACCTGTAGACTGCAATAAAGGATTGCTTTATTTTAGTAAACTATTAATCCAATATTGATGACATTATAATATAAACTGGACTATTAATGGCTATTTCACTTTGATAGACCTGTATGACAAAGATAAAGTCTTTTTAAACACAAAATATCTGACAAATTTTGTACTTTTAAATAATATACGTATTAAAATCAACCTAGGTTATCCTCCATTAAAAATAATTCCTTTGAGTAAAGCTTAGTGAAGCTATTATAACTTTCAAACAAAGTTCTTTTAAGTTTCATGTTATTTTATTGCACGCAAAGCTAACCAATTAAAGTAACTTAACTATCAAAGGTCAAAAGGGAGATTTTCAAGTAAAACGTGACCATGATGCCTTTCGCTTACGATCCAGATTTTGATTGCTTAATTTTTTTAAACAAAATTTTTGTATTTTCAAAATTGACCTTCATTAAAAAGTGTGTGTTGTAAATACGGCCAAAAGAAACATGACTTGTTAATAAGCCGTGTGAGTAATTGAGAGAAGTTGTTAAAGACCGGTTTATATTCATTAAGAGACAGTTATTTTGATACATATTCCATTTTCGTGTAATGTCAAACTTTTCAAGATTGCAAAGTCGAGGCCAACTAAAGAGATGAAAAAAAAATTAGAGCTATTATTTAATATAAATTAATAAAAAAAATTATCTAAGTGTGTTTATTAGTTGTCTAGTACCCATAGTACAAGCTTCGGCTTAGTTTGGGGCTAGATGACGCTGTGTGACCCAGCGTGGCATGTCTTGGATTATTTATTAATTAATAATAATAACAGTATCAGTAACAGTAAATAAGATCGATATGTAATTTTGCGTAGGCATAATGTCATACTCATTATGTACGGTCTTACGGAATTACCTACGTTTCAGGATCCATAGGTTATTAATTTTTGACCGGCCGTTGTGTATTGTGTTGAGAATCCGCAATCCCCTTGTTGAACACATCGAAACGTCAAGCTGTAAGTAGATAATGTACACAATAAATATCGCATATCCCATTAATCAGTTTTAGTTAAAATAATTGGACTATGTGTTAATTGTCCGTATTCCGGACTTAGAATAGGTGTCGTAGAAAACGACTAAGATAATATTAGGAAACAGGCAGCAGAGTTTAATTGGGTACAAATAAAAGCTATTGTGGTCACCAACCCGCCTGGCAAGCGTGGTGAATAAGGCAAACACCCCTAAATGACAAATCTCATTGGGAAAGCCTATGTCCAGCAGTGAACATTCGCAGACTGATACCTAATGATGATTATCTGTAGGTACTGTTGCGGACAGACAACCTTTTTATATACGTTTATGTAAATAGTTTTATACATAGTTTTGTATTTAGAAGTGTTTTTTTTAAGAGTATAAGTATTTATGTTGCTATGGTTTTGATATATTATTGTTTATTGTTTGTTTGTGATAGTTACAGTCCAGCGGCTGTGGCATTAAAGTGTTTTTGTGGTTTCCCATGAACTTGTTTGATTCCACACCCTGACGCCAACTCCAGCCAAAACAGGTACCAATATCTAAACAACATTTAATGAGTTTGCCTTGACCTTCACAGCACTGGCCATTATAACTCAAATAATAATAAAGAAGACGACTCCACTTAATTAGCATAGAACAGACAGGGAAAGGTCGATATAAATATCAATCAAGTTACGTGGCTAAAACCAGTATTACCTAAGGTTTTAGTTTCCTAATCGAGTACTAAAGTATTAATGTACTCTATCGCTCTCGGTGCTCTATTTTCTGCGATCGCTTATGCAGGAAGTGTTGGAAACTTTAATTAACATCTCAGAAAGTTGCCTTATGATTAAATAGTATCCATCTATAGCTACTCCTCAAAGTTGTTGATAGTCGCTAAATCTAAAAGTTTGTTTTGATTTGCATGTCAATACTAAAACCGAGACAAAACTATATAATCATCATAATACGAATGATTCTTTGTAAGAGAAGCGACATTGTTTTGGAATTGTTAATGAAATATCAATAAATATCTTTTGGTATCAAGATAAAGTTCCAAAAATATGGAACTTTTATGGAACTAAAGTTTAGAAAATGTCATTTCAAATTTGTACTATTTTTATTAATTCTTCTGTAGTTTTAGTCTGCGGATGGACTAGATTCCAAGGTGCCGACATCATATCTATTTAAGTAACTAAGAGTAGGTATATTATTGATCCTTATTTCAAAACATTATTGTTTGATACATAACATACTAAAACATTGTAAAATTGTTATATTTTATTATGCCTATCTGTAGTTCAAAAGTTCATTAGCTACACGATATTCACACCCTAAATTCCAAAAGTTTCAATTAAATTCACTGGACCGAAATCGATTTGAACTAATGACATGATGTCACACTCGTTAAAAATGATCGGGTGAATTAAAGAACCTTAATAAATTCATTCTTTATAATGAACAATACGAGAGGGAAATTAATTTCCCTCTCGTTTCTCACGTTCAGTAAAATAGCATGCAGTCATGCAAACGTTAATGTATTATGATTAAGTCTTTCTTAGTGAAGATAACAGTATTTCCCGTTAATTATAGGGTTTCAGCTGCCAATCTTATATTACTGCAAATTATTGATAAAGTATCGGTGGTATAGTGGCTAAGGCTGCGATCACAATGATCGCAAGGCTAAGGCTTTTAGGCTGCAGACAGCAGTTCTATACTTATAGAACAGATATGTGTTGTCAGTTTTAAAATGTATACCTATGTACTTATAGCTCCTTGGTGGGGACATATACTGATGTAGATAATTAATCAAAGATAGTGACTGTATTAGAATGTAAAAAAATAATTTCAAGAATGTCACGATGTGGCCATTGCACACAGCACCATGCTTGAACTATGGAGAAACAACTGATAAACTTACTTAAATATTTTTTTAAATAAATACTTGAATTTATACAGTTATAGGAAACGCCAAGACCGATACAGACATGTTCAATGCACACTTAATTTTTATACTGACTCAGAGGCAGCCACTATGAATCGAACTGATCGTCAAAAAACATAATTTAACATCACGTCGAGAGTATCAATAAATTGAGGTACATCTTGATCATAAACTGGTATTATTTGTTAGTCATCATCACTGCTGCAATCTTGAAAGAAATGGGTAAACATTTGAAAGCACTAAACTAACTTATTATTATCGCATAATCAATTTACCTTCATGTATTATTAGACTATGTAGATAGATCATGTTTACAGAGTGTCCAGTTATTAATGTATTCATTAAATTATTACGCTTTTTGATTAACTAGGTAATATTTATTTTAATTAGCTCATGCAGAAGCAACACAGCATTATCTCATTATCATTATGTACATAGTAACGTAATAGGGATGTTGTGCGCGATTTCCTTTAAAAATTCACACGCTACACGTTTAGCATCGCGGGAAGTGATAAATCGTTTATGTTACAAGTTTTTAAACCATACGTAATGCAAGACGAAGTGTTCACAAAATTAAGGGGACTGTGTTTCCGTTGTAGAAAACCCGTACAAGATCATATTATAAAAACATATTATGCATAAATATAGCGTCACCGGAGCTTAGCCCTCGCCAAATCTCTCAGTTTGGGAAGCCGACCCTGAGACAATCGAGAAAAAGGCTAGGATGATGATGATAGCGTCACCGGAGCGAGAAGCTACGCCCTGCGATCGCCAACCCGCCTGCCCAGCGTGGCGATTGTGGGTATATCCTCTAGACGTTTGCTTAACTGGAGAGGCCTATGTCCAGCGGCGGACTGCAAAAGGCTGATAATGATGATGATTATGCATAAAAATGTTTTATGTTTAAAGAAGTAAAGTAAAGAATAAGGCATGTCGGATATGTTTTACAGCCGACTGCTATTGAATAATTATTTAGACGGTAAAATAATGTTTTTGTGGTGAACTCTTTGTGGTGGTCTTAGAACTTGATGGTTGGGTAGGATTTTTTTTATGTTTACCTTAGTTTTTAAGTACACCGTAGTTGGAAACGCACCAAGCATTATTAGTGTTAGGAAAAATGACGTCCGTGACCGACATTAACTTCGTCAATTACTCATAATTCAATGACCATATTTGGTAAGCGAACGGGTCAATCTCACGTGACAAAATTCAAGGCGATATCGGAAGAAAGGCGGCCGAAGTGGCGCGGGCGCATGAAAGCATTGCGCAACTGACCGCATTCTGTGCGAACCGATACTCACGCGCATTAAGAGCGAAGTTAATTTGTTCTTATTGCATATTTTACGGCGAGAAGGGACTCGTGTGTATTATTTCCGGTGTGCACCGCAAAAGCTTAATGCGTTTGCGCACGGAAGTACTGATGAACCAATTTGCCTTCTTAATGGTCGTGTATGGTTTTCTGATTGGATTGTATGATTGTGTAGCTAGTACCTATCTGTTGGTTTATCCATACGCTTTTGATTGCTAAGAACATAGACACAATTGAAAAACTTTTGCTAGTCGGTCAACGGCGTTTGCCAAGGCGTACAATGCGATAAGTTCTTATAATAGCAAATGGTCTATTTTTTTGGTTGATGCAGGAAAATTTATATGTTATGTGTGATAATTGGGATTCCCAAGTCTATATTTTTGTCAAAGTCTTTCTAGTATACAAACAACTTTGAATAGTGAGCAGGCTATACCTACCTAAGCCAACGACCTTTTAAAGAAGAGGCTATGGCCTAATGAGTCACCACAGCTTTGCGGTTTCCCTTTGATGACAATCGAGGCTGTGTCCTTAATCACAATAAATACGATATGCGATATTAATAGTTTAAATCTTCCATATAACCCAAGACATGCCACGCATGTCAAATCTTCCATACTACCACATTTCTAACGCTTATTCTGCCTTTTTTTGCTAGACAGATATTTCGACCACAATCGCCTATTGACACAGTGTAGGCGAATACCTAGATTCTACCATAATAAAACCAGTCACAATAGAAAAAGTACTGTTTAAGGGTCACCGGCGACACCTGCAAAAGGTCCTACAGGGCAGGCAGTCAACCTGTCAAAACACGGTCCACGGTTACTTATTGTGTCATACTGAATATTTTCATCAGAGAAAAACCTACTTAATACCTAATACGTTTTGCCCCACAAGTCAGCACAATCGATTAGCCTTTCAATAAATAGACCAACATAGAAATTATACCGGATTTAGAATAATTGTAGACTATATCGTCATATAACAATATTGTTAACAATAGGCAGATGATATTAAAAATGGCATATCTCAATAATTTTGTAAATCAAAATCCAGTATTACGCGCAGTCACGTTTTTCATTTCTTATCGGGCGGTGAATAATGGTGTCTGAACAATATCAATATTAAGCACCTTACAACATGAACATTACATGTTGAACAAAAATGTTTCGCAATATTTAAAATATAAAAACGAAAAGTCACTCACTTAAGATGACATATAAGAAACTTTATGCTAGGAGTTTTAAACTTTGCATCGGGATTCGCTTCAGGGCGTAGCTTAGATGCTCGTAAGAGGATTTCCAGAAATCCATCACCTATGGGAGAAAAAGGGGAGTGGCATGTATGTGTATGAATTTTCATCTTGTGACGAACATTCGTTTTAGTCTGGGTTAATAAGGTTGTATGGTTTTTAAGTACCTATAGAAACAGGTCTTTTTTAAGCTTTACCTACTTTGAGATCGGGTCTTCAAGAATGTCTGTTAATTTTAATTAATTTATTTATCGATTAATTCTGTAATTTGTCTTTAAAAAATAAATTCTTTAAATTTAAAAAATAAGTTCATAAAGATCGTCGACAGTGTACGAAGACTCTCAGCATGACAGGGACATCAGCAGATAACTCATGTAGTGAAAAACAAATACGGCAGTAGAAGCTTTTTGGCTTCCACCACCATACATAACAACTTTTATCATCTATGTTACGCTACTTTTATAAGTGCTTCTCGAACTTACATTAAAATTAAAGGCACAATATAAAATCGATTGAATTCAGTCTATAGGGGTTTATAGGGCCAAGAGGGCTAATTAATGATTAATTTATTTCCTCATACATACTTACACGCACGTATCTTAAATATACCACGTGAAAGGTGAGATTTTCCTCATTGCCGTGACAGCATCTTATACTTATCATTATGTCATGCTTGCACGTGGAATTAGCTACCAAACTCCAGACATCGTTGAAAAACAGAAACATACAAAAACGCCTAATTTGTTCCCGTAATGGGTTATTCTACTTTTAAAGTCAAAACTTCCTTGCAAGGAACAAGTTTAAACGTCGCGAAATTTTTCAAAGCGAATTTATGTGGTCCCAAAAATGTAATGTCTCGAATTTATTACCATTCTAAAACGGTTTAGTCGTTTGGATCTCCTTTATAATTTGCGGAAAAGTAATATCTATAAAACGAAATCTTTTTGAAATATTTTTAGCAAAGAACAAATTGGAAAGATAGAATACATGAAAATTTTGTTGTACACAACCACTCAATATTCTTAATTACCACTTCGGAGTAACTTTGGAAATGCTGAAAAGCGGTTCACAGGCAATGAATGTAACGAGATATTATAAACATAGGTACAAATAAATATAATTCTTTATTTGCTAGGCCAAGGTAACAGTAGGTATATCAGATTTTAATGCATTGTAGAAAATTTTGCTTATTAAAATAACCTCGCCAGATATCGAACCCGGTACCTTTGGATCACTTTAAGAAGGACATAACACAATGCGTCCAGGTCGGGTTATAAAATAAGTTTTTATAGCAGTTAGTTTCGTACCAAAAGTAGTGCAATAAAATGTTAAAACCATTTAAAGAATTTCGTTTTTCCGTTTCTCGAAGGCAGCGTACCATTTAACATTTACCAGTACAAATTGGCGAAGTTCTAGCGAAAATGAGGATAGTCAACTAGGAAAAGTCTGCGCAAAAAGATAAGTCTAGTCTTGGTGCTTGCAAGCTTAGTACAGTCACTAGAAAATATATGGAAAACAGTAGCACGAATTTTTATTGGCATACATATTATGTTTTCTGGGAAAAACTCAGAGAACCAACATGGAGTTCATTATTCCACCACAAATTCTTATAGAGGCAGTACCCTATGGCCTGATATGATAGATATAGCAAGAGACGCAAAAGTTGTTGCAATCATTTGTCAGTTTTTGCGACCGCCATGCCCAAAGTGGCGACCAACTGGATAGGCCTGTGTCCAGCAGTGGACTGCAATAGGTTGATGACGATGATGATAATTCCGTATAAGATAGCTCTGGCTATATGCTGGCTAACTGATCTGAATGCGACTGAAAAGTGTACATCTTTGTAACTTTACATTGTACCTTGGAAGCCCTTTGCCCAGCAGAGGACTGCGAAGGGCTGTCGTAATAATAATTCAGACTAATTGGGTAACTAGCCGTTGTAGGTTTATGCATATTCTGCTCAACACTTCAGGATAACTGGCGTCGTACGTTACAAGTACTTTTATACTAACTAGGTACTCATTAGAAGAAAGTAGTTTGAAAAGGAGTTCGAAAACATGTTTTACCTTTTTTAATAGAAGATTTAAACCGTATCCAGTTTCCTTTTGCATCTGTGGGAAAAACCACAATTGAGACGTTGAAAGCCATATGTTGTGGAAGATATTAACGTTAATTAGCTAATTATCTAGTTGGCTCGTATTCGTGCAAATATTGCAACCTTGGGATCCAATTTGTGACGTTATTAATATACAGGCCGTAATTATCATTTCGTATTGTTATTATATTTGAATATATTAAAATTTTCGATTTGAAAAGCGTGCTTTTAGAGCAGAGACGTTTTAACCTTGATTCATTCTGTGACAGTAACTGGCGTTATCCTACTAACGAATGTGAAAGTCTGTTTGGATGCATGTATGGATGGATAGATGTTTATGATAACTCCAGTCCAACAAATCACCATGCAATTATAATAATCGGCATAATAAAACAATTCGAGGAACAACACACTTTTTTACTGTTTTAATATTCTACGTATTGATAAAATTGTAGCAATAATACTAACTAATGTTAAATAGCATATCTCAACAATGTAATTGAAACCTAGTCAATTAATATCCATAATAATATAGGTACTGGCATCATAACGGTTCAGTACGTACATACGAGTACATAGTAAAGTTTACAATCAAGTGACGTCTAATTTATTTTCTAAGTTACGAGAAACGGCAATTGAGTTGTTGCACATAGTAAAATTTGGTAATGCATTTGAGTTTTCATAAATCATTCATTTTCATTAAATGTGCCAAATGGTACCCTTTCTAATAATACTCGTAGCTTAATCAATCAGACAAAGAAACATAATTGGTGTTACATAAATAAGCTAGGCCGTACCAATTTATAATTTTAATTTAGGCATTATGCAAACATATTGTAGTACATTTACTTTTAGATTGGATCTGTACCTACTACAAAAAATTAGATCGACTGGAGTTTTTATCATGACTGTACTTTTTCCGTTGAAAACGCATCAATGCATCATCAGTAGTGGTGACTTTGGGTACTTAAATGGCTTTATAGGTCAAGTTTAATTCCAAAGGCCAATATTAATTGTTAGCGGAGTTTTTACCTTCTCTGATCAAAAAATGTTCATTTATTCATTGCTCAATACTACAGGAAAATAAATGATTAACTTTGAGATTACATTAAATTGTTTTTGCCTTGTTTTTCTATTTTGTTTATAATCAATTCAATTGTTACATTAAGATATGTATATAATTTGATGTGCTTTCGTCGCTATAACGTACCCAATGTGCTTTTCAACCTAAATTCCATTGTGTGATACAGTATAATGTGGACGTTTGCAGGCTAATGATTATGAAGAAACTATACTTACATATACATACGAGTAATAATATCTGAAAGTCTGGGTCTTAGGACTTTAAACAAATGGGGCTACGGGATTGAGGATTTCTACGGCAGGTATTTCTACGGCATTTATACCTTTACGGAATTCAAAGGCATCTCTTTTAGAATTCGTAGGCTGCTTTCTTAAGTCGTCCTGAACGAACAAAAACATTATCTAGTTTATACGTAAAGGTTGTACCTATTATTCGTAATAAGGCTGGTTCATCTCATTACATAAAAATGAAACGAAATACGAGTACATGTGATAAGTTTTGTCGGGGAATATTTTTTTATGGATATGTGTTACATGAGCGGAGAGATTATTTTATAACCTTGGTTGGATCTGAACCAGCTTGTAGGCAACACATGTGCTTTCGTAATAGAATTTCTTAAAAAAAATAGGCTATTTCTTGGCTTTATTAGGTAAATACTTACTAG
Organism: Conogethes punctiferalis; assembly: GCA_031163375.1. Classification (NCBI taxonomy): domain Eukaryota; kingdom Metazoa; phylum Arthropoda; class Insecta; order Lepidoptera; family Crambidae; genus Conogethes; species Conogethes punctiferalis. The sequence continues at coordinate 11,049,777 of CM062082.1, read as the reverse complement.
CTTTTTGCTCGTAACTTTACTTCAGATCGCATCAGATATATCAAGCAATAACGTTGTCATTTCGTTTTACACATTTTCGGTGAAATCTATTTAGCCGAGTTTTATTGATATTACTTACTAGCTATGCTCGCGACTTCTATGGCGTGCAAAAGAGTTTCGTCCCCTAATTTATCCCCTTGGAGGTAGAATTGATCAAAATCCTTTCTTAGCGGATGCCTAGGTATATCATAACATCTAATCTGTATGGTATGAAATTTGGCGTTACAACACTCAACTCCAACCTACTTATACTCTTATTTTGACATTTTGTGAGGTAACGACCTCATGCATCAAATTAGGTACCTAAATGTGTCAAAATATTTTGACGGATAAAGGACACTTGTGTAGTTGAAAATTGTTTAGGAATAGGTTGCTACGAGGTGTTGTACGCACACAACCTTTCTTATCAACAGCGGCTGAGACATAAACAATGTATTTTTTATTTCCATTTGTTGTTATTCTTTGTTGAAAATCTAAATCTTGTATTATTTACGTTTGATAACATTTTTCAACGTCTATTAAGCGATATCTGGCTTAACATTGTCGACAATTAACATGAAAACAAAGGCTCAACTACCTCAGTCTGTCAATTAACCTTGACATCGATAAATCAATTGGCTTTGATACTGTTTTCTCGGCATCCGCTCAATTTGAGGGCATTGTTCTGTGCGACGATTGTTGTTAGTAAACCTACTATTATTTCGGTTATTATTACTCTTAGTTCCGTTCTGACTCAGTGTATTGTGGTCACTGAAATGATCTGCATACCTACGGGGTTCAGAATTTCCTATTTGTGTTATAGGTAATCGTTAGCAGGTAAGATTTTTTATGGTAGCTCGTCATACTGGCGTATGCCTGATGGAAAGCGAAAGAGAAGCCCAAGTCACTGTGGCAACGGGCAAGTAACTGGTATGTCATCTGAAAAAGTTTAGTGTATTCTCATGAAGTACTATGTTATCTGTAAGATCTTGAAAATATTGGAATGTTTCAAATTTATATTTTTTTTATTTATTTATTCAGGATGACCTCATTCTACCTGATACCTGATGGTAAGCGGTTGTGAGGTCCAAAACTCCATTTACTACTGGAAATTATAAATAGTATTATAGTATGCTCGTAATTATTCTAGTAGTCGGTTACTGGTATATTGGTTGAATGACTTTCTTTAGTTTTTACACATAAAGTTGTCTGATAATTAAATAAGTAACTATTATTATAAGACTTTAATTGAACTTGAAGATATTCCAATTTTAATCAAAGTTGCCAGCTTACAACGGCAATATTAGAGATAATAAAGACCTAGGTAATACAGAAATGAGTTAATTTATAAAAGGCCCTTTTACCAAGTTGGCTAGGCAAGCAAAGTATAATGTGGTCAAAGAGATTTGTTGATCCGATATAATAATTAATTTAACTTGGTAAATTAGCTGATTTTGGACGTTATTTATAATGAAGTAGCTTTAAGTCCTGGAGGCATTCAGAGTTTGCTAGTGATTTTATCAAATTTCGTTTTTACGTAAAATGTTGTAAGAAGATTAATGTTCTTTATCACAAAGAGATAAGATGTTTAATTCGTTGAAAATTTTTAAAAATATGTAGGCAGCTATTATTAAATCCACAAAGGATTGGGATTATTGAAAATGAAAATACTGAACATCGTTCCACTAAGAAAAATAAAAGGTAACCTAAGTTGTTCTTGGAAGCATTTTTAATAGATATTCATTCTTTTAACGCCAATATCAGCTGATTTTCTTAGGTTAGGAATCAGCTTATCGGCTTGAAAAAAGTAGCTCGAATTGAGCTGCCCGTCCGGGGAAGGACCTCAACCCTATAGAATACCGCAGCCAAATGACCCCCGGGTCGTGTTTCTTCTGGTGAGTAGGGTCTCCGGAGCTCGTGGGGGGTTAGGGCTGCGCCGGCATGGCAGTGGCAACTGACAGGTAACCAGTTACTTGCCAGTTGTCACAGCGACTTGGGCTTGTTTTTCGCTTCCATCAGGCGTAGGGAAGCCACTATGTCGAGCTAAAAAAGTACCTATTTTTTCAATATAAATGCGCCGCCTCTTGAAACCTCTCTGCCCTCTTCGCAACCTATTCATCAGTCCTATTTCTAGTATGTGTATTAATTGCAGACAAAAGTCCAATATAAAATGCTCGATTACCACACTTTAATAATGTGCACATATCGATAAGCTCGTAAAAAGTTAGTTGGAACTCGTCTGAGTAATTATCACGTAATATGGCCCGCTCATGCGCCGCTGACTCCATTAAAATATCTCGTAAAATAAATTTTAATACAACCATCGGGCCTTTTGACGATGCTCTTCGATGAAATCGCAGTAAATTGACGCTTTTTTTGTCTAGTAAAATGCGATTTGAAATGTTCGTGACATAAAATATAAATAATATCACGACTTCAGTGTTGCGTTGTAAGGAATTAACGTCTTTTCAAATTCATCTCTTCATTATTTTCACTGTAAAACTAAACGTAATCGTTTAACTATTTAAACAAATCATGGTTAATTTCATAAGAGAGCGGCTATTTTGACTAACTTTAGCAATGTACGGATAATTTTCAAAGCTACAATACTCGTATAGTAAATCGCTTTAAAGCAAAAGTTGTATAGTTTTTGGTATATTCTTTTATGGAAGGACTCAAATATGTCATGTTTGTTGTAAATAAACTATGTATGGCTTCATCGTTTTTATCATACTTATCTATGATGGTTCCACTATTCCAAGTGCTTAGTATAAATAAACAAAGTTTGTTTCTTTTTTTACAGATCACTAATATATGCTTATACGCGACATTTGGAGAGATCAGAGGTATGTTATATTATTTACCTACTTTTAATGATTTCACAATAGTACTAGACGATAGGTATGCTTCTATTTTTCCGCCATTTGTAATTTTATGGAAGGTATTTCAATAATAGTTTGACATAATTTGGTAAAAACTTTAAACTGGCAGAACATATTTTGTAAAGTACTAGTACTTGGAAACTGCAATTAGTGAGTTTAATTTCCTAATATTAGATGGGCAATACATCGCTATATTTCATATACTTATTTTAATTTATATGTTTTCAAACAAGTGACTGTAATTATCATTATTGAAAAAAAATCTTTAACAATAAACTATATTTAGTTCCAATAGGCGAAAGGCTTAAGAAGCGTAGAAGAATTCCTTTCTGTATCAGTAGCCGATTCAATTAAGCGTTCTCTAATGAACTGAAGGGCACGTTAATTTGAAGCCACTGATCGGCAAAGCGAATGATCAGGCTGACAATCTTGAAAATTAATTCGCAAATTGATACTACCGAGAAATCAAATAGTCCGATTCTGGTAAATACGATTCACGAAAATATAAATCAATAGCATAAATTAATACACATTAATAAACACAATAATACACATTTGAAAGACGCGCAATTTAACACAATAAAAAATAGTTCATTACATTTTTAAATGACTTGCATGAATTCAGAAATACTGCGTGTACCGAAATATAAAAAATAAACAAATGCATAAACATAATAGGCAATTATGGAACGTTAGCGATTAAAGAGTTTACAAATTATTTTGCCCTTCTGTGATTAATCATTTTCTAACGCTACTAAAAAAAATATACTCAAACAAAAATTTTTATTGGCTTCAAGTTATTTGGCCAAGCAATGCTTTGCGAGAAGGTATATCGATATTGCCAGCGTTCTTTACGCGAAAAAGTTTTTAAGAAAAGCTGTATTTTACGTGAAGGTTACGAGTTCCTCGTAACAACGGGGGTTGAGAGCATTCAGAGACCTGTTTCCTTAGGGCACTCTTACACAGCCGCGAGCATTGACCGCACTCTGCTCCTTCAGCGTACTTCGGTCTATGTCGATCCTCAGATGTATACGCCCGTTTCTCATATCTCTTGATGACGAGATACCAAGAATAGCACCGAAATTCAACGTCGTGTGTGTAATTGAGTCACGCTATGAAATATTCGAGCAATAAATTCGGGCAGTGTAATTATAGCTTAGTATTGTATATCAACTTGATTGCCTCTCCACACGGCGCGTGAGTAAAAATTATATAGCTATATTTAAAGCTTCAAAGTCTGAAACTCTTTTGGAGCAATTATTTTGGAATCACTGCTTACACTGTATCACTGTATGAGTCAATGTTACTTGAAATGAATAAATTAATATGAATATAAGTGTGAATATGAATAAAGCCTTTGAAATGTAAATAAATACATTTTTCATAGTTCATATTGGGTGGATTTTATAACGTACGAACCTACTTAAATCATGACCTTTTTCGATATGTAAAAAGCTTCGGACTTTTTTAATTTTATTTGGTTTATTACGAAGCAAACTTTGTTGTGTTTCTTATCGAATTGATTTTCTGGAGTTCGCGCTTCTTTCGTTAGAAATTAGCAATGGAAATGCAGCCTTTGGAAAGAATTTCAATAGATGTCTCCTACAACGAATGGAAGGCGATAGAATTCATTGTTTGATAAGCGTGATCTGAGAACTATTTGCTTACTTGTTGATAGTATTTTTTAAAAGTTTATTCTTCTTCGTGGACTTAATTTTTGAAGGTCATGTCCGTCTTAATAGGTCTTGGTGACGAGCAGGCCAGCGGTTTGATTAACATTGTTGATGGATGATACTCGAGGTCTTTTTCCATCGACTAGGCTCTACTAGCCAGGATTACCAATCCCACCATCAGGAGCTTACCAAAACTATCATGCTATACATAGCTTCATCGGTTGCACAGAAGTTTTGGAGATACAGTTTTTACCCTACGTAATAGCAAACACATGAGTTGTTTTTATTGCAGATGAATTGAAAGATATTTTAGTAAATGTGTAAACTAGATATCCTTTACAATACGAGTAGGTCTTAGTTATTTAGCTAAATATTTTCATATCAACTTTCAAAGTGCTTAGTTTGGTTTTCAAAATCGCGACCCAGTTACACGTTCCTACGTTTAAGCTCTGTTGAACCGTTAAGCCGTGTACATTAAACTCGAGAAATAGTTTGGTATCTACACTTAATTAAACTTGTTTCCCATAGGAATCATAAATAACTTTCAATGTCAAGTGGAAATTTCGTCAGTGACGAGTATGTTTTCCAGAAGTGTGACATAATATTGGACGTAAATAAATACACGTGTTGTCATAGTTCTAAAGCGATTTATACCGTGCTTCTTCTCGGAAGAGAAATAAAATACGTGTAAGACGACAGAGGAAATTGTGTTATCAAGTCTGGATTTGATGAAAAAGTTGTTGTAATATCGTTGGTATTATTACTTACCATTGTGTTTATTTTTTTCTGGCTTGTATGATTGATATTACATAACATATAATAAACGTATAAACTTATCATTATAGTCCGCTTGTTTTGCTCTTTCTATCTTTTGAAGTCAATTTGTACAATGGTGATTGCAATATCCAAACCCAATTTATTTTGATCGCGCTGTTATAAGTGAGCGTCCAAACTCTATTAAGGCTTGTAAAATAAATGAAATAACCTTTTTTTTTTGTAAATTTATTACATGGTTTTTAAATTACTTAGCTTTATTTTATTTTCTTTCAAATTCAGTTTGTGTTTCACTCCTAAAGTGAAAGTTTCAATTGTTCACATTGTACCTGGTATTGTTTTACTGTCTCTGAACCAAAGAGCACTTTGTAGAATATATTTTATAACATACATAATACCATACAAAACACAATGATACATACCTGCTCTTATACGACTTACTCAAATCTACACACTTGGATTATGCGAAACGAACATTAATAATATGTTATCTAAGTGCAGAAATTGACAGTAAATTATTATAGGTCCCAATATAATTCCAGTCTACTGCTGGATAGGCCTTTCCAGTTGTTTGCCAGTTTGGGCAAACACTCTACAATATGGTTGTTGTAATGAAAATTCGTTTTTAGTTGTATCCTCACTTAGGTATATTCAGGTTTTAATCCTTAGGTGTTCGACTGGCGACTTTTATCGTCTAAGTTTTAAACAAATACTTAAGTAGGTAAAATTATGTAATTTTACGAGGTTATTCTTAATGTTTTGAATTCTTAATTGATTCATCAATAACAATAATATTTATATAAATATCAAAAGTTGACCTTAGTTGACCTATATTATGTATTGAAAACTACATATCGATGATTTATTAACGGCGATCAAGATCGCGACCGCAATTTCGTATATAAGTAACTAATTAGGCAGGTGTTATGTTTACGTTAAGTTAGATTACGTTTAATTATCGTGAGTATTCACATTAGATTACTCAATACCGGACGCGGGTCTGCCCACTCTAGCGCATCTTGAAATAATCGGAAATTTAACGGATAGATAAGTTTAGACGGAAGAGGAAGTTTATATTTGTAAAGATCAGTTTTTAAGGAATCCTTATCTGTTGTAATTAGACATATCGCGTGTGGTCCCCGAATTAATATAGGACCATGCCATCTCATCCCGCGGGTGTCCTGAAATACGACTAAGATAATATCAGGAAACGGACAGGAGGTACCTACAGATAAAACCTACTACATAACCTAAAATACCCTAAAAATATTACCTAACCTAACCTAAAATACTAATATACTAATAGTACATAGGGTACTATACATAAAATTTCCTCATTATTTCATTGAAATGTAGTACATAGGACTAAAATTAATACGTTTAGAAAGTAGAAAAGGAAGGAGCCAGTAAGAAAATTCACATTACAAAGTCACAACCAAAGTCATCATGATGAAAGCTAATATTATGTAATCACATACTGGGAACATGAGTGCGGATATAATTTCATGCGATTATAGAGTAATAGCTATTACTACAAGTATTAAACAGATTTAGATAGGATATAATATTTGCTGTAACTTAACGCATTTTACACTAAATAGTAGCTTTATGTGTTAAATTATTAGCCTTACTTTAAAGTTATGTCCTACTTAGTGTTTTATGATTTCCTGATTTAGATCTTTCGAAGTTAAATTTTCATTTGCGCTAACATCGCAATCAGTGCATAGACGGGAGGAAGTAAATGATTCAATCTCTTTGTAGTTGCTATGTTTTATATAGCTACGTTGGGTGTAAACTAATTAAAACATGTATTGACCGAGTTATTAAGGACTGTATCATTTGCCCTACAATACATTACGACGATCGTGACAAAATGTATGAGGGATTCTGGGGTGTCTACCCGGGATTAGGGACGCCCGGGGAAAGGTTAGTATCGAAGTCCTCGCAAGACCGTGGTTTGGAGATGGTGATGATGAAGACTTGGAGAAATGTGAAGAAATTGTAGGGTTGCGTGAAGTCAACCAACCAGGTCTTGGCCAGCGTGTTTATCTACAACCATATTGTACTAGATTATAGGTTAAGCCAGACTAGGACCTAGGTCATTATATGAGCTGTTATGTATTATTTTCCAAAAAAAACATGTACCTAAGTAAACTTATCAGTTGTCAAGAACCCAAAGAACCAGCTTCGGCTTAGTTTGGGGCTAGATGGCGCTATGTGGCTCAGCGTGGCATGGCTTGGGTTAATTATTTGTCTGATATTTATATTATTTATAAATAAATAAATATCAGACAACATCACATACATTGCTCCGATCCCAATGTAAGTAGCTTAAGAACTTGTGTTATGGGTATCAGAACAACGAAGGTACCACAAATAAATAGGTACTTAAATACAAATATATACACCCAGACACGGAACAAACCCAAGTATTAATCACACGAATGTTTGTCCCGGGTGGGAATCGAACCCACGACCCTTGGTTCAGAAGGCAGGGGTCACTACCAATTGAGCCACCGAGCCTGTCAAATTATGTTAATAACATCCACATTTATCTATCTATACACTCATATTATAAACCAGTCATTTCACCATCGAGCAAGTAGGTACGTATAAAAAGAGTATTTACTTACCTAAATTTAAAAACCTGTCCAGAAATGTGCTATCACGGCTTCGTCCTTACATTAACACTGTTAGTACCAACTACGTTAATTAATTATGTTAGTAAAATTTGCTTCCCCGATAAACCTTTAACATGTACCGGTGAGAACGTGGCCCGTAAAGGCGCTAAGTGCTTACATAATGTTATGAACTGATTAGATCAAAACGCTTACTTAAGCCTCACTTACACTTAATTATATTCGATTAATCTCGCGATTCATTTTATAGGCAAACTATTTAAGACAACTTTTCATGTAAACTCAGGTGGTATTTAATTGTAACACTAGTTGTAGTACTCGGCTCTATCCGCATGAATCACACATAGTATAAAACAAAATCGCTTTTCGTGACTGTTCCCATGTATGCATAGATTTTTAAAACTTGCAACGGATTTGGATGTGGGTTTTTTAATATATAGAGGGATTCAAGAGTATAAGTATAATGTTACATTTATTACTTGGTTGGTCCATAACATATATACATCATAGGTTTGTCTTAATTGATGTATGATCTTTATTCCTCTAAAGTTTATTTATTTATTTAATCTTTACTGCAAATATTTTTTTTAACAAAAGGCGGACTTAATGCACGTAAGTATTCCCTACCAGTCAACCATTGGGCTAAGCAGAAACAGTTAAAAGGTAGTGTGTGTTATAAAAAAAAGTGTCATGAAAATTTAAAGTTTTGTCTGGGGAATCATAGGTATTCATTCAAACTTACCCATTCATTATATTTAGTAGGATTAGTTGATAAATTAAAAGGTTAGTAGGTAGGTATGAGGTAGGTAATAAATAACGGTAAGGCTTTTTGCCCATCATGTCGATTGTATAAAAACATTTTTCATTGAACTACTTATCGCAAACGAAAAACTTTTTTTTAATATCGATATAGAATGAACGTGTTTTTTTTTCAATTAACTAGTGGAGCTGGCGTGGCAGTCATACCTCATGCTCGCTTGACTTAGTTATTTAGTTGCCACGCTTTGTAAGTAACTTTGAAAAATTGCTGATCTGTTTTTTAGTAACCATTTCCCCACCCAAATTTGATTGAGGCGTGACTATCACCTTTTTTATTATCCTTAATTTCTTTTTGTTGAAAAGAGATGCGGGAACAGGTAGCATTTTTCTTTGAAGTTAATTACTTTTTAGCATGAACAGATAATGGTAATTGTTTTAGCGTTGACGGATATCGAGTCATGATTGATTCGCGAGTATTATTCTCGTACAGTACTACAGTACAGGTTTTGACGTTTTAATTCAGTCTCCTGTCTACATATAGAATAAGTAGGTAACTATTAATGCAGAATTTATAATTACTGATTTATTGATTCTTTCTGGTTACCATGAAGTAACGTGTACTATATAGTCAAATACCCTATTATAAGTATTTGATTTGGAATGTAAGGGAGCGGCCTATCATCATTTCGCTCCAAGCCAACCTTACCTGCCCGCGGTGCGGCCGAATAACAAACGAGGCGCTGGCAACCGGCTGGTGGCGGTATAACCATCACAATTGAATGCGTAGCTAAATACCACAGACCAATGATGGACAGCAGCGTCACCGAAGCGAGAAGCTACGCCCTGCGATCGCCAACCTGCCAATCAAGCGTGGCGATTATGGGTATATCCTCCAGACGTTTGCCTTAGTGGCGAACAAATGGAGAGGCCTATGTCCAGTAGTGTACTGCAATAAGCTGCTGATGCTGATGAAGTATTTGGTTACAAATACTATGTTAAAACGCGGTCTATAAATTACGTATTAGACGCGAAAACAATACGTTTATGACCGTTCGCGTGTACAAAAACGGCACGCTATACTTCGAGTGTCACGTATTGTCTAGTATGTATTAAGCAATGAGGGCGATAATCGCAGTTACCACACTGTGGGACACAACCACAATTAACATTTTTTACTCATAACTAAATGTTACCATTGTAGTAGTGCAAGTATAATGTCGATCGGGACATTGAAATGCCCACGATCATTCAATTTAGTGTTGATTCCGTTTTTGTAATGCTATTGAAGCCGTTTGAATGCTTTTTATTCAGTTAATCAACAATAGCATTTACACTATAGTGTAGTACATAATTGGCAGTAAAAGAACTCTTAATACAAAATGTATTGAGGCCTGTTCTCATTAACGCGAAGTTTCTAGTACCTAAATGTAGTAGGTCTATTCAACAGTGTTGATTAATTGATAATTTGTTAATAGTGTTCCTAAGGTTGATTAAAGAAGTACAATTAACACGTAATATAGGAACGTAATGTATATTATATACAGAAATTGAATTATTTCAGAATAGGAACTAACCTGGGCGTTCGACGCTCTTATTTAGAAAGAAAACATCAATTTATATTTCAATCAATGTTGTGATATCTTAAAATGGTGAACCACTAGATAGTATTTTCACCGTCTTCCAAAGAAACTAGCGGTACAAAGTCGTTTTATCCCTCAGCGATGAATTTCTGGCACAAATTGACTGCCGGGCTAAGCTTAATGAAATTTTATAAAACTAGTTTATTGTGAACATAATGTAGTTTATTTTAAAGCAATGTAAAATACAAGATTACATAAGCGTTGTAGTTTTCTCAAGAAACATGAGTAATGCAAGTTACTTATACATAACTAGCTAGTGCCTCCGACTTCGTCTGCGTAGACAACAACCCTATTTTCGCATTAAAAAGTATGTCCATGTCCGTTTTCAGGCTCTAGACAAACTGTGTCCAAATTTAATTTAAATCAGTTCAGTAGTTTTGGTCGCGACAGACAAGAGTCAAGAGTCTAGTTTAGTTTTCGCATTTACAATATTAGTAAAGAAGTAACGATTAGTAAGGATTTCAGTTGTAATAGATAAGTATTTTAAATATGAAAATATTTCTAGTTTTGTAGATGTTGAATATTTGTATAGTACTTATTCAACATAACAAAACATCTATAAGGTACTAAATGTCGGTACCATTTAAAGGCCAATAAATTGTTCTTTCTTTCTAAATATCTATTATGATAACAAACCGTTTATTGAAATATTGCTTAAACTATCATGAATTTTCAAAATAGAACATTATTTTTACTTACGCGATCAACAACTAGTATTCGCCAGTTTTATTGGTAAAGTTTCATAGGTGAATACTATTTAGCTAAACATTAATTCTCCGCTGTTAACAATTCCCCTTGGTAGTCAAAAAAGCATGTTGGGAAATTTCATAATCGCCTCAACTATCCTACTTTCTACTAATATTATAAATGCGAAATTTTGTTTGGATGGATGTTTGTTCCTCTTTCACGCAAAAACTACTGATCCGATTTCAAATCAATTAATCAATCAATCCGAGTTCAAACTTACAATAATGTAGATATGTAAGATTAAAAATTATGCTATAATTTATAAGGATATTATCATTTCACATACCGATATTCACGCGGGCAAAACCGCAGGTTGCAGCTATAGTAAGTAATATTGTACAACTTTTGTAAAGTGGGTAAAATGAAATCTGTTCTAAATGATGAGTGTCATAAGGAGAGAAATTGAACAGGTGCTGAAGAAACCAAATGCAGTACGTAGGTACGCTGAAGATTTCCAGTTTATAGAGACTGTATACGAAGTTTTCCAATACTTTTAGGTCGAGTGGTAAAAGGAAAAATATATTTCACGAACTTACTGACAATTCCAATTTCTTGGTTCTGAGCTACTCGTAGTACAGGAACTCTGTAAATTAAAGTAAAGTAGTACTTGTACTTTTACTAAATGATATTATTATATTGCACCAGACTTTAATAGGATAGAGATTACAAAATGATTATACAGGGTGTCCCGTAAATAGCATGACATACTCTACAGGATTGTAGTTGACACCAAGGCCTATCAAAATAACGAAATGTCTGTTAACCGAAATTTAACGGTTTTCAAGTTAAGTATATTGATTTTTGTACAAAAGACAAAAATCTCTAGATATGTTCGGGCGCACTGGCGGCAACTCCGCCGGCAGCAGTGTACTCGTATGTCGTTGTCGACTCGCCACCGCCATAATTATTTGTATTTCACTTCTAATACTCACGCGCTACGCCTAGCACGGCAATTATTTTAATTTTTCACAAATGTAATAGAAACAGCATTAAAGCCTTTAAATAATATTCTCGGAGTTTCTCTGATCGGATCCCATATGTCAGCGTAGACAAGATTAAATACAATTCTGTGATCTGATAAATTCTTCAGTGCTACGGAAAGTAGGACCTGTACCTATTCGTGTTAGCTACAAAATCTGGAAGCTCAAATAACATTCCGGGGCTCACCTACTGACGAAGGCGGCGCGTGGCCCGAATCGGGTCACGCTAATTCGACAGATTTCCTCATGAATAAAAGGTGAATGCTATTTAACGTTTGATATCTTGGGTATTTATGAAACGGAAATCAGCGCCAATGTAATTTAATCAAATAATTTGCGCGATTCGGACTTCGTCTTATTTATTCGTCACTTGTTTGTCTTAATTAAGTTAAGGGAAAGGTATCTGATGCCTATAGCCTATAGGCTATAGGTACTTTCGCCGGCTATTCGATTAATATCACATACACATGTGTGCATATGTGTAATTTGTAACTGATAATAACCTATAAACGTATACACACAAACGCAGATATTTAAATACACACACGTAATACGAGTACACGACTGGAAGTTTTCCCTTTTATTTTTAATACTTATTTTCAATATTTATTTTGACGGTAGACAAGTTGCTATAGTGTTTAAATAGCTGGGGTATCTGATGTCACATGAAAATTACTAATTATTATAATATCAATTTTGGGTCTCAATTTAAATAAGATATAAAGAAAATAAGTGGATAGTTTATTGACTTCGATGCAGATGTGTGCATAGCGTTCATTCAACCTGGAAGACTTTCAGCATTTTATATTATCCATATAAAAGAGAGTAGGTATATACTTAATTGCTGCTTCGCGTGCCCTGTCCTCAATCGTCACAAAACATTATATAGTGCAGAAAGATGTAGCTAGCTATGATTAGTAGACATTTACACTGTGTTCCGTAGTTAATAATAATAGTTCCGATAAATGTCATGACAATGCTCTATTCAAGCAAATTATGGCCACTTATTATAGGTATTGGAACCGTGGATAAATTAAGCATTTGTGTATAAATTCGAATGTTGTTATTACATAATCGGATAGAACAGCATACCTACATGAGTTTTTCTTAATATTTTCATCACAATATAAATTTTAAGCTCTGGTTTGTTCGTTATTTTTTATAATAAACGAACCAGCCAACCAACTTTGTTAATTATAGATAAGTATATGTATAACAAAGTAAAGCAGCTCATTCGATTTATCTTTATGATTAGCAGCGCAGTTCTTTTTTTATTTATGGCTACCAAAGCTACCAATTTCTTTGCGAGGGACATTTCTGCCAATGTTGAGAGGATATCTAACAATTGACAAAATTTTCTTTAACAATGTTACAATACAACAGTTGTCTACGCGACAAGTCTCTCGACATCTAACGCAAGCTGAACTTTAGAGGACAAAATAACACCGAATTTTTACTAAAACATTATATGATAAAAAGAAGCAATAAAATAAATCGACCATCCCTGTTTACCCTCCAAAGCATCATATTTCATCTTTCATGTGACGCACGAGTGGTCGTCAGGATGAACATCACGATCGCCTGCCATCTGACAATATTAAAATTCCTTTTGATCCATTCTAGTAAGCAGTTCCATTGTCACACAAATCTATAACTAGTGCCAGACGACTGATTTATGAAGATAATAAAACGAAATGAATTTAAAAAAAATCTGGTGTATCGTTTCGATGTAAGAGGTGATTTTCATGTGATAGTTAAACCTATGTGAGCAGAGTATTTTACAACCGAAATGTTGCACAGTGATGGGACAGCCAAGAGAAACCTTCTATTGCCTACTTAGGAAGCATTTCCACTGAAGTGGTGCTGCGCAAAGCATATAAAATTGACCATCCGTATCCGTTGATCAGATATAGTTAAAAAAGCCACTTGCTTACCGATATCCAATGTTTTAAAGACCAGGATAGGAAAATTTGGAGGAGTACCTACTAATACTACACTTACTGCATGAAAACATCTAAACGTGACCTTCAAAAATAAAGAAGGTTCAGAAGAATAAGTGTAATTAAATCTTCTTTGCTGCAGCGTTACTTTGACTTTCGAAGCAACGGGAGTAAATATCGAACGCGCTTTTAATTAAACACTATGGAGACGGGGACTTGATTAAGGTTAATGAGGAAAAAATGGCGTGAAATTCGGTCGTATTAAAGGTAGTGACTGGCTCGAGATACAAAGGAACCGTGTCTGATCGGCGTGGCTTCCGGAGTTGGTCATACAAACTTTAAGTAGGTACGAGATATGATTGGCAAAATTCATTTATTAAAACGTAGGTAGGTATAGAAAAATATTCAAGGTGTTGAGCAAAAATATACTTACTCGTGTGTTACTAGAGGCAAAATATCATAATACTAGATCCATAAATCTTTGGTGCCAAATATCGTACTACAGGAATCAATAAAAAAAATTGTATGGTAAGCCTAAACTCCAATAAGGTTTGGAGGCACAATTAAAATCCAATACGATTTAATCTAAGATATTATATCTAAAATGCAGGTGTATCTAAGATAAAGATCATAGTTAGTCATATGTTTCTGAAGAACAGCGAAGGATGCAGTCGCGATAGAAAATGAAAAAGCCAAACAGAAATACGAGTACGAAAGATTAACGGTTAACACCTATAAAGGACCCATAATACATTAGGTAGGTCCTTTTACGGTCGGCGCAGGCTTAAAATAGGGCCGCATAGCTACGGAACCCCAGAAATGAGCTGAAATTGTAGCATTTTTATTTACGCACCTAACAAGATGGTGAAATGAGCCTACTTTATGCTAAGAAGTGCCTATAAGAATTGAAATTCCTTTGAGCCTGCTACTTAGGCGGTATTACGTTAGTACTTGCTGAGTACAGGTACACACGTAAAGTACTAACTCAATCTCACGCAGGTACGTGTTATGTTGGATAAGATTTTAAGACCGCCCAAATTGTACCACGAACTCACGAAATCTTCTACTGTGCACAAAAGATGTTTAAGAATTTATGCCGTACAGACATACTCGTAGATACGTAAATAATATTAATTTTATGTGTACATTAATTTCAAGCTCTTATTTATTTGTTAGTGATGCACATTGTGTGAAAAGGATGTTTAAAAATGATGGAATTATAGAAGAGGTAAAAATATGAAAGGAAACCAATAAGTATTTTAGTTAGTACGTACCTTTAAAATGTATTATTTTAAGATTTCATAATCACTGTCATAACTTTAGTTATTAAATAATTTGTACAGCGTAGGTATCCGATTTACGTATTCATCATCATCATCATCAGCTCATGTCGGTCCACGAAATTACGATTTTTTACGTATTAAATGAAGAAAATCCTTAAATGCCCAAAGAGGTATTTATAGACTTAAAAGTTAATCTAAAAATACATGTTGTCAACCCTACATTTGAGGTTTTATCATTCAGTCACGTATTATGGGGTCACAGTAAAAATGTAATGTATCGGTGTATTCTCAGAATAAGTTTTATAACCAGGATTTTTTATAGGTAAACAGGTAAAGATTTTTATTGAATCGTTATTGTGATAAAAAAATTATACAAATAAACCATTATAATTTGTAGGTGAGAGAAAAATTATGTCGAGTATATTTTTGTTATTTGATAGAATAGATCATAGAATATCTGATACCTGCTATACTAGCTACAGTAGGGTAATGCAGTTGTGTAAACCCTGAGTGCTTAGCCTTATATAAGTACCTGCTCAAAATTGTATAGTAAAAGTAGATAAAAGGATTGAAATGATACTTACGACTTACGCACAGAAATGTTTGTTTAAAAAAATATTCATTAACCATTCATGTTTATTCATGTTGTTCCTTCGATATTTCTTCCGCGGGATTTACATATTTCTGGAATAAAACTCTCATAAATTTTATTCCGAGTGTACTTACTCTCATAATTAATGCAAAAATAAACGTCGACATTAGTCAATTTCCATACGTTAAGTGTGAGACACACAACGCTTGTGCGATTTCCGTTGTAGATGCAGGGCGAGCGGTTTTGTATATTACCTTTATATTTGGTATGGGCAAACCCACAAACGACACGCCCGGATAGCTGCCCAGTAGCGCACATTCTGCGTAACATTGCCCATTTATACATATTAATAACTAGCTGTGTCGGCGGCGTCGCACGCGTGGATATCGGGTTTCAAAAGTAATTAAAAATTTCTCCCGTTTTCCCAAGACTTCCCATCACTGCTCTGCTCCTATTAATTGTAGCGTGATGAAAAGTATACTATAACCTGCCCAGGAGTATGACAAATAATTGTACCAAGTTTCGTCAAAATCCGTTTATTAGTTTTTTTTCTAGAACGAACATACAGACAGACAAAAAGATTGCATTTTTGGCATCACTAATCACCGCCTGATAGTTATTTGAAAATATATTTCATGTACATAATTTACCTCTCTACAGATTTATTATAAGTGTAGAAAGATATTATATAATCCACTTCAAGTATCACATTGGATGCAAGCGCAGAAAAGAACACTGGTTCAGGATAAATAGATATAAATTTTTTATACTACTAGGGTTTGTCTGGCTATCTGATAGTTAGCAGCCTGCAGCCCATAAACTCCTGCAACACCAGAGGCATCGCTTGCTTTGCCGTCCCTTGAAATACCTATACTGTTATTGACTTTTAGATGGCGATACGATAGTTGAACACTAATACTTCAAAGCCAGTTTGGCGCTACCGGATAGATATCGGTCATAATAACAACAACTTATCATTATTCCCGGCGCTGCCAGTATAGTTTATTAGCAACATTCAGATAGTTGGCTGTGATATATTGAGCATGGGTAAAAATGTTCAGCTGTTGATCTTATTTCAATATCGTGTTGAACTGACGTTTGTTTGGTAGGGGAGGTAAAGACAAAGAAAGCGCACCAGTATATTACGCGCATACTTTTGTCATCATCATCATAGACATAGCCTAGACATCAACATAGACACAGACATAGCCCAAAGTGGAGGTTATACCCATAATCTCCACGCTGATCAGGCGCATTGGTTATCGCAGGACTTAGTTCTTTCCCAATCTCGCTCCTGTGACGCTGCTGTCCGTCATCGGCCTGTAGTATCTAGCACCACCTTCAATCGTGTTGGTTGTGTTATTGACCATGGACAGGTGAGGTTGGCTTGGAGCGACATGATGATTATAGGTCGCTTCCTTACATCCCACTTTGTCATATTTTTGTATTCACAGAAAATAGCTCTTACGTTTTCTTAAGATATTCAAATCCAATCTCAAAAGCTCACTGCAACTACATTCTCTCAGATGTAGTAAACAACATATAACAAAAATAATAGAAATTTATAATTTAATTATGTAGGTAGGTATCTAATGATTTTCTTATTTGACATTCTAAATATTCTAAAGTTCAACAGTTCCTTTCGATTGACCTTTTCCGATAAAAGTGGAAGTTCCAAATTATTTGATGACTCATTTGGACCGGTTTCAATGATTTGTCTCATAAATATTTGATTTTAAATTTCTTGTGAAAATGCTCTGTTCAATTTCTAAATTTCTTTTCATTTAACAAGCTTATAGAAAAAAGCAAAACAAATAAAAAACATGAAATAAATATTAAACATCTAAAATGAAATCTGTTTTGTATTTATTAAAATCATTGCTGATTTAGGTAAATTATGAAACCTAGATTGAAATATACCTGGATTATGGAAAGAGATGCCTCTTAGCGAAACCAATAAATTTCTTTAAGCTCTATTTTATGGACCTTTCAATTTGACTTTGCCTCAAAGCATTACCGCAACTTTACGCAATGATTAATGATGATACTTGGCACATGATACGGTATTTTTAGTCATAAAATAAACTATACAGTATTCACATGTGTTAAATAAAATAATCTAGTTTAGGGCATAAATTTAAGGCAAAAAAGTTCTTAGTTAATACTTCATTAAAGCGTATACGCTTTTAAGCGGTATTTACCTATAGGTAAATACTTGTTGTGAGATCAATAAATAAATAATTATTATCATCATTATGATAAATTTTATTGGTTGATTTCAAGTTACATACTTCATAAGGTAAGTATTTAATCATTGACAAATAGGTATCATTAAATACTTTTATAACAAAGCGTATAAGGTCACATTTATCTAAGCAAAATCTGAGTCCGGGCTATAAATCTATTCTTAAGGTCATTAAGCCCTTTACTATGGAGTAACATTACACGGTTTAGTTAAAGTTACTAATTCCTTTTTAATTAATCATGAGGCATTGAAATACAGTACTCAACGTGCTTTAGATAGTACTATATTATTTATATATCTATTTATTTTGCACATATATCTCAGTATTTATCATAATCAGTTTGTAAATGACTATAATGATAAAACTCTATTACATTTATATGACTAGAATGGGATGGCGCATTTTGTAAGGTTTTCGGCTAAAGAGTCAGTGCGATTTACATTCAGGTAAATTTACTAAAACAGGTAAAGGTACTTGGAATATTTTGTTTCCTTTATTTAAAGAAAAACATAGAAAAAGTTCTACATACACACAGGTAATAAAAAAATTATTATCTTCCTGTACATTAGTCTTCTATTCCTGGACACACCAATGACCATGTTAACTTGTCTAAAGCGGCCGGCAATAATGAAAATTAATTTAAAATAAAAAAAACGTTAAAACGATAGTGATATAAATTATTATACAGCGATGGTATCAGAGAATTCGATTTATACACCAAGTTTCAAACACCGCGAACTTCCCTAATTAGGAACGCCTTTGATCTTAAGTAGATATTTCTAATTCTGAGAAATATTAAAACGAAAATTAATAATTATTTTTATCTATACGATATCCTGCAGCAATATTCGCTTTGAAAAGCCTTTGTTTGCATATTTTGATGAAAAAATTATTCAAAAATCTATGTAGGTACTGTGAAACAAAACATTTGTTTTAATAATGTGTAGGTTAGGACCTCGAGGTAAACGAAGTAGACTTTTCGTCTAATTAAAACTAAGTCGGTTGTTAGGAGTTGTAGCCGGATCATGACACAGATAAACATGCCTAAATGCAGAGAACCTGCTTCATATTAAATGGCGGTGTGAGAAAGTACTTCACAGAATTTTATGAATAGATTTTCTTTAGGTTCTAGCAGTTCACGGTGACAAATATTCCTGGTGTGATTGACACAGTGGTGGCATCGGCTCATGGTGTCAACTCACGAACGACCTAAAGTTTTGTAAAAAAAAAACTATTATTACGTTTTTATTTTAATTTTTTTTTCAAAGATTAAAGTACAAAAAGCTTATAATTAAGACGTCTAAAACCTACTACTAATTTACCGGAATGAACATGCTGTATTTGCTTATTTTGTAATTACGAAGAAACAAAAGAGCTTAGAACAAAGTGTAGGCAGTAATTAGTGGCGTATTATACTCGTACTAGTATTAGTACGTTGGATTTTCATTCAAGTAAGTGCGTTGTTTACTCATGTACCTACATTCTTACATTGGCTTTCGTTGTTTTATACGCTGTAGGTATTTAGGTCCATAAATAAACCTACGTTGTACCTACTTCATGATTTTATTTAAATATCCATTTTTTACGCCAGCAAATTGTTCCTGTAAGCAAAAATGTGATTTCTAGTATTAATGTAAATAAAATAATGGACTAGCCAATATACACTTATTATACTAAAGATTCCTTTGAAGTATAGAATAATTGCCGTCTGACCTACAAAACCTATAACTAAGATGGTCGCAGCGACCTAGAATGAGTCTTAGCATCCAACAATAAAAGTCTCGACTTATGTCTTCATGTAGATTTCCCATATGTTCTTCCTGGAAACTAGGATTCCCTGTTTCCCCAGCCGACAGGTCGTCAGCAACTCGTTCGTTTCAGGTATGCTGGACAAAAGAAACATCAAACCAAAACCAGATCACTCCTCAATTGAAATCATCTCAAATATGTATCTAGGTTTCATTACAATGTTTACGCAATAACCAGAAGTACGTGCTGTGCTTGAATCAACGTACTCCGGGGTAGAGGTCAAGGTTCGATCTAGGTAGTATCAGTCATTACCTAGATAGATAGGCATCATCCATCCGTTCTTGAACAGCTCAGAGAGGTCGATTTCTTTGATTGACCGCCAACTTTCAAGGTCGTACACAGATATCAACCAATATGGTCAAAATGTAGCAAGTTCAAGCGTTGAGAAAGTCATTAACAAAGCTTATGCAAACAGCTATCACTTAACCGTTTACGGCACTGTGGCACAATGCCTCGGAGAGTGGTGACCTTTATTCGTCACGATCTCGTAACGACACATTTGGCCTACTGACAGTGTAAAGGTCGTCCGTCATTGCATTAAAGCTTCTGTTACGGTTCATTAAGGTTCAAGAGGCTTGGAAGTGATTGACCCAAGCATTGTTTATAAACAACGCCGGTTATAAAGGTACCAAACAGTAATACCACATGGAACTGTTAACCTTATTGCATTCGCATTAGATTTCAATGGAAACCATGTCATTGCGCCTGAATGCTATGTTAGATAAGCATTGAAAGGTTGAGAGGACAATTTGCATAATGACAGTCGAGATTAAATTAAACTTCTTTGGAAGCTTTTTCCTTGATGTCTTTTTTTATCAATTTACTTAAGTATTTACCATTTCCTTTTAGTGAGAGCACCTGTGTGTGAGGATACCAGCACACTCAGATGACTTTAAGGGACATCTCACGATCCAAGATAGGCCCTGTCTGACTACGCTGTTTTGGTGACAGTAGGGCGTGATTGTTTTATTAATAACCAAAACCATATCTTATATGGTTTTGCGAATCCCGGATGAAGTGAAAATATGAATTTAAACACGAAGTCCGGCTCGAATAAGGAACCAGTACATACCTATAAATTTTTATCCTTAAAAGGGATTAATTGGAAACTAAGCCTGGAAAATCGATTCAAGACCAAAGAGTCAGTCTTGTAACCACTTTTTATACCACTAAAATAGTGTATATGTACACCGTAATCCAAGCAAAAACTCCTACTTTAATTCTCTTAGACTGTGGAATTTAATAATTCCATAAGTATGAAATCCTGTTGGCGAGAACATTTTCCACGATTCTTATCGTACATGTTTCTGGATATAATATTTTATGTTCACAATAGACGCCTTAGGCCTCTCTAAGTGAGTAAGGCTTCTTTGCGAAGCTCCGTCCACCAAAGGAACCGCAAAAGATTGGTAGGTGTTGTTAGAGGCATTATCACTATGTATTGTTAACATTTTGATATATTGATATACTGCATTCGGTAAACTTAACAGAGATGTTCCTTCATTCACGTAGGAAATCTAAAATGTTCTTCGGTAGTCAGAAACATCAAAAATACCATTACGCTATCAACGGTAAAATAACTCTTTGACTTTGAAGGGTTGCGCTATTCAGTAGAAGCAAACTTTAATATGTTTACTCGAATTTGAACGTTTGTTTGTCTAGGTATTGTTATCATGTATAGTTAGTTTGTTCAGCTTGGCCTCAACTCAAGGTTCTAATTATAACATTGAAATTCTAGACAAACACTAATTTAAAATAGGATACCAATAAAGAACTTAATTAAGTAAGTTAAAATAGAAATAGAAAATGATTTCGTTTAAGTATTTATTCGTTCATATTAGATTGCCGTAGTCTCGATTTGCTAAAGACGTAAATATTGTTTTACGAATATTCAAATTATGAAGAAGGTGTATCTACAATAAATTATGTTATTAATACATTTCGTAGATTGTTATTCATATTATTCAGAGGTGAATGTACAAGATGAAAGAGCCGTTGTGTTTCATAAGAATAGTAGTTCTATTTTTACATTATTGTGTATTATAATAAACAATCCTACCTACCTGCATAACCTAAATATATTCATAGACAGACAAATAAAATCTTAATTGTAAATTAATTGCCATTGTAATATTAATTTGAAGCGATTTGTGTAAGATGCTATTAAGTAAAATTAAAGCTTAATAATTAAGGTGGGTATATTCTCAAAGAAAATCTGAGACCAATAAAAATGAAATTAATTACCTACACTAACTTAATAAACTAAATTAAATTACTTTGTTTCAGGTATACGAGTATATTATAACGTCGGCTTACAAAGTAGGTCCAGATAGATATAATTAGGTAAGAACAATATAATGAATAATTAGATTGTATCTACTAATAAATATTAGACAACATCACTTACGAGTACATTGATACGATCCCAAAATAAGTAGCTTAAGCACTTGTGTTGTAGTAATCAGAACAACGAAGGTACCTCAAATACAAACTAAAACAAACATTTTAATCACCCAAACATGGAATAAACACAAATATTTATCACACGAATGTGTGTTCCAGGTGGGGATCGGATGCACGACCCTTAGTACAGAAGGCAGGGGCCTTTGTCAATTGAACCACCAAAACCATTGAAAAATGTCAAATGGTTGTTTTATTTTGGTGTCCATGTGTAATTGGTGTCCTTCTTATCCCTCGCATTAGTCCCAGTTCTTAAGGAACCTACCCACCTAATAATGTCTGCATCACACCTCCCAATTGTGGGTTGTCATGTCACTAATATATTTACATTTTATGTCATCTTTTATCCTTGCCAGCTAGGTCATTTCGGTGGTCTATGTTTTTAATAACTAAACTTTTTTATTATTTTTTGAAATATTAAGTGTCTTTTAGTTAAGTAACTGTTATGTGATTTAATTTTGGTAAATTTTGTAATATCAAATAGTGTTATATGGTAGACTTCAATAAGTCTATATAGGTAGGTACTCGTAGTTCCTGCTATTGAGTAGTAGGTATCTGTATTAGTCCTCCAATAACTTTTTAAGTGGTACTACTCCATATAAAATTTTCACATGACTTCATTTGTAACATTAGGTACATTGCAACTTACTTTCTATTTCCATATGAACTAGTGTAATGTCGTAACTAGCCTTCTCGTTAACTCTTTGGGATTGAGTCATAGAATCTAGCTAAGCGCACATGATCAGGTCAAGTACGGTCAACGGCATAGACATTACCCGAACGAATTCAACTATTATGCAAATATACCCTGCACCACAGGGTAATCTTAACTAATATTATAAAGCTGAAGAGTTTGTTTGTTTGTTTGAACGCGCTAATCTCAGGAACTACTGATCCGAATTGAAAAATTCTTTTTGTGTTGAATAGACCATTTATCGAAGAAGGCTTTAGGCTATATAACATCACGCTGCAACTATTAGGAGCGAAGAAATAATGGAAAATGTAAAAAAAACGGGAGACAAATAACTATTCCACGCGGATGAAGTCGCGAGCACAGCTAGTGCTAAGATATGTTTGGATAAATAAAGGTTGCTATAGTAATTGTTGCTATAGGTGCATGGTACTTACGGCGGTTCGAGTTAGAAGTCCGATTTGCTTGTCTTTGATTAGTTGCCCCGAAAGAAACCGGGACTTAGATATGAGTTGGGTGTCCATGGGCGGTGTCGACAGCTTTACATCAGCCATCAATTTTGCTCGTCTGCTGCCTCTTGTATAAAAAAAAACCTGCAGGATTGACCTCTGTGTAGTATAAATAAGTAACAGGTGACGACTGCCTACAGGACTAGCGCTGTGGCGATACTCATTTAATGCTATGTTTTTAATGTGATATTAATAAACTTTTTTTAT
Source organism: Conogethes punctiferalis (assembly GCA_031163375.1). NCBI lineage: Eukaryota > Metazoa > Arthropoda > Insecta > Lepidoptera > Crambidae > Conogethes > Conogethes punctiferalis. Next base: position 11,025,928 of record CM062082.1, on the reverse strand, counting down.
CTGCTGAGTATATTGTAGTTAAGTCGAGTTCGTGCGACGTATTATATGAATGGAACATACTTTAATTAAGTACCCAGATAATCAATTTAGGCGTATTGCGCTTTTTCTGTGCTCAAACACGGATCGTGATAGATGCGTGCAAGCTTGATGAATGGTTGCGAATACGCGTAATGGATTCACTTGAGAATGTAGTTTTTACTGTCATTAATTAGCCCGACGGAGATCTACAGACTTCTCACCTGCGTTATATAGCGGCTATTATAGATAATGCTTCTCATTCTTACCGTGAGTATGAGGATGGTCAGTGATAAACTCCCGGTACTTATAGCATGTATTTATCCTATTTTAAGACATGTACCGACAATGGATACAATGTAAAACATTTGTGCAATCAAACATACGTACGTAATATATTCTAATCAAATAATTATATAACACTAGCTGCTGCCCGCGGCTTTGCCTGCGTGAACATCGGTTTGTCATGAAGAGCTTACTCTGTCATTATATCATGTACGTCTTTGTCTCTTATTTTATCACACACGCTTACGAATGGATGCTCAAAAGATGATGAAGATATAGGTATTCGATTTAAGTGCTGAGAAATCTGAACATAGGTTGACACAGGACAAACACAATGTAGGTACATCATGTTGGCCTCTGGTTGGCCATTAGAAGCCGCGGCCCATTGTTCAGGAATCACCTGGTCTTAAGCTATGGTTCTCTTGACTGTAAGTTCTGGTGATGACTTATCCAGAGCGACGTCTTCCTGAATTATTCGAGTGGTCTAAAAAAGTTTCTTCATTGAATCCTACCGGGAACCGATATAATGCGCCACTGGGGTCAGCAGTCATCAGATAGTTATGTCGCGTCCGTACTTTTTTTGAGTCAGTCTTTTTTTGGTATCAAAAATAGTGCTTACCTACGTATCTAGTTACTACTATGAATTCTCATTATTTCAAACAGAGCAACCGCACGTAATGCACTTGTGTATGGGCATAAACATGTACACTTCAATATCTCGTGCGTACTTGCCCGGTCTGCTTGGAGAATGGTCATTGTGGCCGATTTTCGGCCAGGAGAGGGCTGGCGCCGGCGCGATACGTTTAAAATTGATTAATATAGAAATCATCATCATCATCAGCCTATTACAGTCCACTGCTGGACACAGGCCTCTTCAGTTGCTCGCCACCTAGGGCAAACATCTGGAGGATATTATGGGTATAATCGCCACCTGGGCAGGCGGGTTGGCGATCGCAGGGCGTAGCTTCTCGCTCCGGTCACGCTGCTGCCCGTCATAGGCCTGTGATATCTAGCTACGCCTTCCATCGTTATGGTTTTACCACCACCAGTCGGTTTGCCAGAGCCTCGTTTGTTGGTCGGCAGGGTGCATCACGGGCAGGTGAGGAAGGCTTGGAGTGAAAAGGCGATAGGTCACTCCCATACAATATAGAAATACGGATACTAATTTTGTACTTTTTGGAAAATAAGTGCGATTAATAATCTTATATCTATACCTACAACTAAACCAGAACCTGGATATCCTATGTATCAACATATTTTGAGAAGCCACGCTAAAAATACTAAGTATCTTTTATTCGATTTTTCTTTACGCCGACCAAAAAGCGACCACTTGGCCGGTGTATGAATCTTAACTTACTTCAAAGCGTTATTTTCTTCCGACATGCGTAATTAAAACGATTTTATTAGGCTGAAATGTTATAATATTAGAATATTGAGGACAGAAATTACAATTTGGATTAGAAAAATATTTATTAAGCATAGGTACACTGATCGCAGTTTCGTCGCATCCGAGCTAGACATGTGGCCCGTTGTGAGCCTTCTGAGATTGCAGTAAGGTTTTTGGTTCTTGGTCACTGTGATTCATTATCAGATGCAGGTCGCCTTCTTTACGGGTTATGCTAGATCTGTTTTGACTGTACACAATTCTGAAAGTTTGTTCCAATTTGTTGCTGAATGAGGTGCCTCTGAAACTGAGCTATATTAATTTTAAAGCTAAATCCAATGTTAATGACATAAAACCTAATATAAATTATGAGAATAATAAAATAGAAAATGTAGACTCAGTAAAATTTCTAGGTGTAACTCTAGACAAATTCTGTAATTGGAAATCACATGTTGACATATTAGTAGACAAAATTGACAAGTTTGTCTATGCGCTTTATAGAATTAGACAAGTAGCTTCTAAAAAAGCTGCAGTAATGGCATACCACGGATATGTGTCATCAATTCTACGATACGGTTTGGTACTGTGGGGAAACTCAGTAGATATGTCGAGAGCTTTCAAAGCACAGAAAAAGTGTATCCGATCGATATGTGGAGCACATTATCTGGATAGCTGCAAACCCCTATTTAAAAGCTTGAATATACTACCATTGCCATGTCTGTATATTTTTGAAATGGGCATCTTTGTAAAAAAACACAATTACCTTTTTAAAACAAATAGGAGCATTGGGTATAGAGGGAGAAAGGCAGACCACCTCCTGATTCCATCCCAACGATTAGCACTCTCCTCAAGAAATGCCTATTGTATGGCTGTGCGAATATTTAATAAATTGCCTGACTGTATAAAATCATTGCCAATGACTAAATTTAAATATAAATTGTTTACACTATTAAAAGAAAAAATGTACTACACTATTAACGAGTTCCTTAATGACAAATTCTGACATCAATTATTACTTATTATTATTTTGTATTTTTAGTATTTTTTGACATGATTGTAAGAACAATAACATTAGAATGATTTAATTAAAATTTTATTGAATTAATTGATTATGAAATATTTGCACGTCGTTAACGACTGAACATGTTGGACTTTAGATATTTAAGAACCTTGTATAACCATGTTCTGGTGAATAAATTATTTATTTATTTATTTATTTATTTATTTATATTCTAGTAGACAACGCCGGTCGTTATCCCTTTACGTTGGTCGTCTTTTCAGTTCTAGCAGATTGCATATACTTAGTATTTTCCGAAGAATTTCATTCCGAAAATAAGCCGCACAATTTTAATTTACAATTATTTGTACTTATAAGTGGCGAATTTCCGTATTTGCCTACCTCGATATCAGTACCTGTCATGTCAAATTGATAATTTCGCTGACAAAGTCAAGAAATGACAGTATCTATGGTGTATTCAAAAAGTTCCTAATCATACCGTAACATATTTTCCCGAAATTCTAAATGAAAAAATTGATAAATCATTGTAATTTATAGCCTATATGTTAATCTGATGCCTAAACAATATTCGTGTAAAGTTTCACTAAAATCTGTTCAGTAGTTTTTGCGTGAAAAGGGAACAAACATCCATCCATCTATCCATCCATCTATCTATCCATCCAGACAAACTTTCGCGTTTATAATATTAGTGGGATATTACTAATAATTATAAGATACTAGCTTTTGCCCGCGACTTCGTCCGCGTGTTTAAATTTATACATACAAAAGTTTTTTCCCGCTAACTCCCGTTCCCGTGGGAATTTCTCAAAATACAGCCATAACTAAACTTTATATTTACTAAGGTACCTGCATGCCAAATTTCAAGCGTCTAACTTAAGCGGTTTAGATTTTTCATACAAAACGATTTTCCCGCTAATTCCCGTTCCCGTGGGAATTTCGGGAATTCCTTTCTTAGTGCACCCCTACGGTACCTAAGCTACGTCCCTTCCAAATTTCAAGTGCCTACGTTTAGCCGTTTGGGCTGTGCGTTGATATGTCAGTCAGTCAGTCAGTCAGTCAGTCAGTCAGTCAGTTTCTCCTTTTATATATATAGATGTTATTGTTATATCAAAGCAGTGCTTAAATTGTGTGCATATTAGCACAGCTATGATCCCTACACTAAACCTGTCTCGTGGGTGTCAAAACTGAATGAATAGGTATGATGCATTTGTCATAGTTAACAAGAATGTAGACAGCAATATCATACAACAGGACAAAATAAAACGAACCTCATTATTATTTTAGCATTAAATCTGTTTACTTTTTACGTTTTTACGTTCGACTTGGTTCAAATAATCGAATTCATAATATTCTTAATAGCAGTGGCTACAGTTCTTTCTTCTAAACAAGGTCTTTATTACGTGATGTTACGTACAAGCTTAGAATTCAAGATCAGTTGAAGATGAACTTTACTAGTAAAGTAAAGTAACTAGTGGATAGCTAGCTATCCACTACAAGAAGATCTCTTGAGAACCTTTCAACTTTAAGTCTGTTTAGAAACTCAATGCCCTAATCCCGAGCAAATTGAACCCTAAACTTTTTACGTACAGTGAAGTCTTAGTTTTATGTCAAGATAGACAACATAGAAAACCTACTTAGTACCTAGATTGTACATAATATCTACGTAATGCACGTTCTAGCTCTATTTTATAATTTTTTTATAAGATAGAGCTAGAACGTGCGTGAAATACGTATATCACTAGATTCTGTTTGCACAAGATTAGATTAAGCACGACTTTTATTATCATGACATAGGAAGTTGTGATGTTTTGCGTAATTTAGATTTCGCTAAACATTTGTGTCTGTGCTTTATTCCATCTATATTTTATCTTAATGGTACTAATCAAAGTCATCATGCTATTAAGTCAATATTGCTTAGTGCGCAATAAAGTATATCTATTTATCTATAATCTACTCAATAAATCATGAATACATGTCATGAGTACAAGAACTTTCTTCGGAGAAACTCAAATGTACTCAAAGTTTAGTAATCATGAATGGAACAACGCAGTAAGACTGCTTGGAACATGAATGTCATATTTTCGCTTTATTATTAACTTGCAAAGCCTAATAATAAAACATTATATTATATAAGCTACGAATTACGTCACAAAAAATGCGATTGAAATTTCTAACCTTCTAGGAAGCGTGCTCTATCTAAAATCGCGTCCTCTCCTTATGACATTAAGGTCAAAGCTTAAACAACATAACTCTTAAAAACACACATTTTATTACTTTCGTTACCCCATTCGACATTAAAGTCATCTTCATTCATCATGTTATACAAGTGTATTTGTATAACATGATGATGAATGAGAGCCAGTACGTCTGATAGTTAGATTATTCTTTATAGCACTTAAGTGTGTAAGTTGCCTTAAAACTAGACACAAAGGTACATTAAGTGGCAATTTACGTAGTCTTATCGCTTTAAGCGATCGCTTCCGGACATCCTCTGGGTAGAGGATAATTTAAAGTATGGTGCCAAGTGCCAATTGATGAAATTTGAATCTATAAATTGTTATTTTTGAATAAGTACACAAAGTGATACTATGTGTACATTATAATAATGATGACCTGTTTAGCAATAAAACCTACAGGTTCCACCAGAATACCAGCGCTGTTATGGTGTCCTCGATGCCATAACTGCACAGAGCTGAGGCTGGGACCTAATTGGCTACAAGCATTTTATTTATTTATTTTATTGTTTTCTTTTGTGACGTGAACGTGTAACTGTTTTGTACCGCCTGTTTACTGTTATCGTACGTGTCTACTTATGTGTTGCCAATAAATCTTTTTCTATTCTATTCTATTCTATTCTACACGCCGATATCGGAAACTGTCAATATTCTTAGTTGAAAGTCATCCTCAACTGTTTGTTGGAGTTGAAATACTCGTGAGCAAGCAGGAATTCAATTTTTAATTTTTGTAGCTCTGTTGCTCTCAGCTCAGAACTAAATTTGATGGAAAACCCATTTTCCGTACGCTTCTCTTTGCTAAGTGAAAAACGACAAAAAACGAAGCTGCATTCACACTTTGAAGCGGTGCTAATGGGCGTCAATCTTTAGTCGTTGGAGTGGAGAGATGGAGATTTAGTCTCAGATTATCTGCTTTAGTTCTGTATTGTGAATTGCAAATCCCGTCACGATATCTGTTGAAATTGAAACCACGAATGTATTTGATTAGAAAAAATCCTCAAGTTCACATAGCTCTTTAATGTCGTGAAAAGCGTTTTTCTTTTGATGTCAAAGCCAAACTGCTCTAAGAGGATTTAATAGTTGCATTTTAAAGGTATTTCCACCACCATTTATAAAGATTTTTAAAACCAATTAAAAATCCTGAGTTCGGGAGATCGGAGCGAATCACAAATCTAATAATTCGAAGATAAAAGTCGTTGTGATTAATAAGAAATGACAGTTATTTTTAGAATCTTAAAAAAGCGAAGTGATTTAGAATGCGTTGCAAGATATTATAAAGTTGTATTATTAATGATCTACAGGACAGAAATCTGAGTTATCTAAGTGTAGGCGTTTCCAAGACATTCTAATAATAACTGCTAGGATCTGTGACAACAACGAGAGCTGAAACTACGATGTATGACACGTGTATCACGTAACAAATATCAATACACCTGCTGCTCATAAAAGTCCCACGTGGAATTCGTTTTCTTAAATAAATAAATAATAAAAATCAGACATCATTTTATCTTCGCTCGAATCAAGCCGCCCGTCCGGGGAAGAACCTCCACCCTATAGAATACCGAAAGCTAAATGATCTCCGGGTCGTGTTTCTGCCGGTGAGTAGGGCTTCCGGAGTTGGTGGGGTGAGCGCTGCATCGGCAGCCGGGGGTTAGGTTTGGGCCGGCATGGCGGTTGCAACAGGTGACAGGTGACTGACGGGTTACTTTACCGTTGTCGAAGCGATTTGGACTCCACTTTAGCTTTCTATCAGGCTTAGGGAAGCCATTATACCGTGCTACTATGAAAAAATGTTTAGTCATCGGCCTGCAAACGACCACTGGACAGAGGACTGGACGGAGGCTGGACATAGGCCTTCTGCAATGAGAGATGTCATTTGGGAGGATTTGCCTTTTGTCAGCACGCAGGAGGGTTGGTGACCGTCATCATCATCATCATCAGCCATCAGCCGGTTCGCACTGCTGGTTATAGGCCTCACCAATAGGCTAGTTGCCTTAAAAATGTAATTAGTCCGACTTTTAGCTTATTCAAAAATAAAAGACACGTATTTTTTAATTTGTAAATCAGACTAAAAATTACAAAGTTATAGCCCGTTGAAATTACGCGAGACGTCACGCGGTGTGCCATTTTTACGGGACGGAGTGACGTCAAAGACTCCCACTCCTAACTTTTGATGCCCTGTATCTTTGCTATTTTTTATTTGAATGAAAAAAGGAAAAATACGTGTCCAATACATTTTTATGATCTAAAATACGGACTAAATATAATGTAATTATTTTTACCCCCAAAACATCCCTATTGTCCGCCACTTTGATCGATCTTGGGCCTCTCGCATCAAGCACTTGCATCTTGCGCAAATCGTCATTTCACCTAGCCCGAGAGCCTGGATCTCTGTCTATTAGCATAAAAAAATATACGGTCGAATTGAGAAACCTTCCTCCTTTTTTGAAGTCGGTTAAAAACCCTAGTTCAAGATGAAAATTATCTCAATCATATAGGTACTTATTTAATTACATTCGTGACCCAACTCGTACAACACTTGATTGTTAATAACGCAAGTAACAATAGGGTAAAAGAGCAAGTAGGCGGAACTTGAAGGATACCAGTCATAGCAAATAGTAAAAGGTTCCGGGGTAGCGATATATCACGTGTTTAGGGATCCGTGGGTACGTGTACTAAGTACTTGAAATGAAAAGCGTAACTCTGGTTAAGACAACACTAAATCATTTAGGTATTATAACCTAACGTGTATGCGCTGGTGAGTTTATGAGGAATTTTGGTGTGATATTAGGGTAGAACGTGTTTATCAGACTCAACTAAGCCTTAGGTCATTGGTTTAATCAAAGCCTTCAGGTACCTACATTATCATCGAGCAAAGTAAGCCTTCCTCTGAAATTGTTTTTGCTTCCACATTTCACAGGTACGAGTAAGTTTCGCGAGATGTTATGCATTATACTTACATATTTCAGCGATTCTGTTTTTTTTAGAAACAAATGGTTAGCAATGTTTCATAAGGGTAATTATGGAACATTGCTAGGATAATAACCATTACGAAAATCTGAAAAATTTAAATTAAAAATCGCAATCTGAAGCCTCCATTGCGAAAATTTGCAATATTGATGTTGTATTTATTGGTCAGAGTACGTAGTAAGTCTTCAGATTACTTAACTTTTTTATTTAAACATACGGAACATTCCCCTACGTTAGTCTAAATATATCATAGGATATTTGAGTACACAATAACCACGTTGCGAGCCATGACCTCCATACTAAGCTATTGAAGAATGAAATCGTGGTGTCATTACTTATGCCAGATCTGACTGACCGCTGTCTGCGAAAAATGATCGTGTGATTGAACTGTCGGCACCAAGGTTCTGTACACTATAAATAGTTTAATGTAACTGCGATTTAACGTTTTTTTCCTATTAATTTGAACGGAAAATATATGACGACGGCCTTGCTGGAAGCTATAGCATATTTGGAATGTTTTATTGAGATTTTAATTGAGTACTTTTTGTCTCTTGTCGGAACGATTTATCTAAACTGAATTTTTAACTGAATTGTCACAATAGAGTAGTATTGTGACGATAAACAATTATGATTATTGTAACGATACAAAGTTATTGCTGTTCTATCTTAATATAATTATTTTTGAAAGGTGTAGGTATGAGGTAGGTATCAATATTTAAATACTACACTAACCGAAATACTGCTAAACGTATTCCCTTCTTCTTTGTTTTATTTTTTTTATTTATCGATCTGCGTTGCACTAATTAAGAGTGATGTGAATTGCTTACATTGTTTAGACTTCGTCGTCTGCTGAACATAAGACTGGATGCTGTCATTATAAAAAATAAAAAAAACAAGAGATCATTATTAAAATTTGCTGCAGTAAACTTCTATTGCCAGGAGGTGCCAAGATACTCTCTATCAATCTTTTAGAAAAATAAAGTTTCTCGTATCGTACCTATACAAAAGGAAATGTAATCAAAGAAGTCGGTAACGTGACACACTTTCTATATTAAACCCTATTGTGCACTTCTATCAATTTAAATATATTTTCAGATTTGCCGTGGGAACTACAATATTCCGCGTCACAGCCTCTTGCCTGTATAACAATTTAGTTCAAAAGGCGAATGTTGTATTCATATACTCGTAATGTGTAGTTAGGTGAACAAACAATATACTATCGCAGAGTACATCTTGCCAGATACGTCGATTGCTTTATACGGTAATTAAAGTAAGTATATATTCTCTGTGGTAACGTTGATCGAACACTTGAGCCGTGAGTAGGTACGCTATTTTAAAAAAGTAGCAGACAGAACTCGATGTTCACTGCTTACCATTAGGCATCATCATTTGCTCGTATGCCGCCTCTCGCATAAAAAAAATTACCACATACGATTGTCCCAAGCGAGTTCAAAACTCTTGGCGCAGGATGATGTCGATGTACCAAAAAGAAATGCAATTGGCAATTCAAATAAAGTGAAATAACGTATGGCTGTGGCGTAGGTGCTTCGTAGTTCCTAAGCTGAACGAGATCCTGTGCGTTCGACATAGAACGATATTTATCACAAGTTCGTTAATTGTTTTGCTGTTACAATAATTATTATGTAGGTATTATCGATCGAGAAGACAATTATGATGTATGTTTTGCAATAATAATTTAATTTGAATAAAATTATATATATTATTAATAAATTTATAAAATAAGTTTAGTTAACAACCTTTGTCAAATATGTCTGATAATTTTTTTGATTGCTAAAATTTGTGCAATTTTATCCAATTCTAAGCTACCGATATAATGAGAAATCTACCAAGAAACTCTATTTATTAATAACTAGCGATCCGCCCTCGCTTCGCTTCGAGTGTTTCACATAAACATTTTTAAAGTAAACAATATAGCTTATGTTACTCAGTGATAATTTAGCCTTTTTAGTATCAGCAATTGCTTGTGTTCGGTCATTTCATTATGTAACAAAATGTGTGATGCTAAATAAATAACTATTCTATTCTATAATGTAGCTTTCAAATAAAAAAGAATTATTAAAATAGTTCCAGTATTTTTTGATTTTATTCGTTACATACAAAAATACAAATTTTCCTCTTTACAATATTAGTGCAGATTTTAACCTCTTAACACGCCTTATAATTATAATAATAAGTGTACGAGCTACGTCGTACATGGTGCAGCCGTCAGCAGCGACCTACATGCAGCGACCTGACCGATGGACCCAGCGAGTGCAGCGTCGGCGTTCTACACCGACGGCACACAACCCAAGACCCTCGACAGCACGAAGCAATTTGCTTCGTGGAATCGCTCCTGCCCGTACAATAAGTAAGCAAGACAATTTGACAATGAACTATATATGGTATCGCTGATCTGATATAGAGTAAATCTAATGTAACATTATATTTAACGATTCTATTATTAATATATTACTTAGAGCACGTAATTACTTCATATCACGTATAAGAGTAATTTGTAATACGAGTATTAGTCGTCTTATTGTTATTATATAGAAAGTTGTTACATAAAATAATTGCTAATGTAATTTTATACTATCTTCTATCTATACTTATAATAAATCTGTAGAGAGGTCAATTCTGTACATAAAATATTTTTTCAAAATAACTATCAGGGGGTGATAAGTGATCGATACTGATACCAAAAATGCAATCAGTAAAATTTTTGTCTGTCTGTCTGTCTGTCTGTCTGTCTGTATGTTCGTTATAGAAAAAAAAACTACTGAACAGATTTTGACGAAACTTGGTACAATTATTCTTCATACTCCTGGGCAGGTTATAGGATACTTTTCATCACGCTACAATCAATAGGAGCGGAGCAGTGACGGGAAGTGTTGGGAAAACGCGAGAAATTTAAACCTGTATGTTTGAACGCGCATTACGCGAAAACTACTGCATAGAATTGAATGCGGTTTTCACCAATGTATTGCTAGAGGTCTAACTTAAAACTTAGGCACAAGGTATAGATGGGTATTATATGGAAGTCCGTTATTTTTGAAACCCGATATCCACGCGAGCGACGCCGCTGGCACAGCTAGTTGCTAGTAAAGTAAGATACTTATTACTTATTTAAGTTTTTACTTTTTAATTGTCATATGGATTGCATATCAAGCACTTTGTAAACATATTTGTTAAATGTAATTGTGATACTAAAATATGAAGTGAGACGTCGATTCGACACGATGAAGCCGAATAGTGGAAGAACATAGCAGAAAAACCAAGTAGCATTATTATTGCAGCATTAAGATACCGGACCAGTTAACCTTGCACTTGAATGCCCATGGGCCCTCTTTGATAATTGGACTTCAGTTATTGGAAATGCAACAACTGAAGGAATTGGAATCCTTGGTAACTCCGTAGGCGATCAAGTCATCGGCAACTTCGTGAAGTCAGCACTATTAAATCTATCTATACTTATACTGTAGGTATATGCAATGCTAGTTAATACTAGCAAGACGAACAATCGCGTATTGTATGCCGATAACCCTGCAATCACTTGATAGCAAGTGTGAGATTTGATAGAAATTTTTCACACGGATTGTCGGAGTTGAAATTTTTAGCAGCATTATAATTGCATACAATTGATTAATTAGTTCGCATTTTTTTTTAATAAGGCTTCACTAATAATCTGTTTGTTTGTATAAACAGTTTTTTATAATTTATTAACAGAACTTGTAATTTAAAAACAGATTAACTGCCAGACCGATTTTGATTACGTTGATCCAATGCACATGTAATAACTTAATATTTTATTACGATAAGAATCTATAATGGGGAAGAAACGGGAATCACCAGTTATTATAATAAATTAGCTGGCTTGATGCGACTCTGACGACAATAAATAAATAATTATTTATTTATTGTCGTCAGAGGAAGGAACTAGTAGGGATTGGTTAGTTTATTTAACCAAGACATGCCACGCTAAGCCATATAGCGTCATCTATCCCCAAACTAAGCCGAAACTTGTACCATGGGTACTAGACAACTGATAAACTTACTTACACATATTTTTTTTGTAAATAATTACATGTTTTAAATAGAGTACACCCAAACCAATGGATAACAAACAGTCATGTCATGGTCTTGCACATAAAAATGAACTGTGCGGGGATGGAAATCAAGACCTTTATTTCAGAAGGCAGAGGTCACTACCAAATGAGCCATTATGCCAGTCAAACAAAATCATCAGAGCGAATAAGTCCTAGCTGTCGGCACCGCCAGCAGCAGCAGGCTCGTAATAATTCAAATTGACACTATAGTCTTCTAACAACTATACCGGATTTAAACGCAAGTACAATCTTTCAATAGCGTGTTCAGAATGTAATGCAAATAGGCTATAAATATTTAATTAGAGCTCAGATAATAAATCCGTTTAGAACTAGAAGGGGAAATATCCGTGACTGAAATCAACTGATAAGCCCAAATAAGTTTGCATTGTATTATTGTCTTTGCAATAACAAACTAGATAGGTTACATGAGTAAAATAGCACGGACTTTAAAATTAAAACTTAACTGACGGGAATTTAGCGCGACATACCTACATAAGTAAGGCGAAGCGCAGTTGAGCGTATCTGTGAAGACAGAATGAGAGAGAGAGAGAAAGAGAGAGAGTGAAAGAGAGAGAGAGAAAGAGAGAGATGTGGATTTTAAGCCATGTGATTGGTATTGGTGAATCGTGGTACAGTTCATCTCATCTCTGCTCTGCTCTTTTTTTTCTAGAGGGGAATACATTAGGCACTGTCATGCCTCCTCCGGGGGGAGGTAACACGGTTCCTGCAAGGGGTGCGGCGCCCCTGGGCGCCCTGCCCTGAGGCGTAGGTCCCCCCCCTCCCAAGAGGGCGCAGGGTGAGTCCGGCACCCCGGCGCCGAATATACTTAAGACGGCTCTGGTATACCCACTAAGCCCCCCTGTGTCGCCAGTGGGCAGCAAGTTGCAGGGACACGGGCAACGCCGGAGCACACGGCCGCATCCCTGCATGCCCTAGCCAGCCCGCAGATGACAAGCGGCTGGCACTCCTGGTCCGGGGAGGGCAAATACCCCTACCCCCGGCTTCCGGGGAGCAATACGGTACTCCCCAGGTGGACCTCTTTGCTCCGCTCCGCCCTGAGGCGTGGCAACAGGGTGCTGCTGGCATGCTGGCACCCTGTTCGCTAGTTTGAGTTTTGCTGTTGCATAAAGAAAGAAAGAAATTCATTCATTCTAAAATATTCATAAAATCATAAACTTCACCAAACAGCTTGTGCACCAAAACGAGTGGTGAAAAAAACAAATCCCCCAAGTGAAAATTGTCATGAAGCCTATGTCCAGCTGTGGACATTTGCACATTGACGTTATTATCTACCTAGAAACATAATAGGAGTTGAGCTGGGAAACAGAATGGACTGACAGACAGTATCTACACAGATAATTTGAAAATCTTTACGAGGTAGGCTCAAGTCAACGACCTCTGGATAATACTTACAAATAAATGTAAATATTAATGTAACAAGTTGTTTCGTGCCGTGGTTCAAGCGTTTATTAATTTAGGGAACTTTAGTCGGCCGAATATCACAGATGCTGTACATTTTATTAAAGGGTGATGTTCTTGAACAATCTGAAATTACATTAACAAGGCATAAGATTGAATAGCCATCTGTTTCCTTCGCAAACAATCGACAAAAAACCTAGACATCTGCCAATATACAAGCCAATATAGAGCGTCTCGTATTTGTATACCTGCGTGATGTACTCGTATATCATGGCTAAAAAGATTATGTCTGTAACAACTTTTAAACTGGGATAATTCCACAAAACTCATGTTTAATAAGTAGGTATTATCTGATACTATTACGTGTTAACAGATAATTAGTGTGTAGTACCCTCTTACCCCCTACATTAATTAATATTATGTCTAAAAGTTTAATTATATTCTGTCTTAAAGTACCATCTGAATTGTACAATGATTGTCTGATTCTGGTTGTTAGGTGTGAAATAAAACCCTGTTAATAAATACATGTATATAGTTATGTGAGTGACCATGCAAGATTAAAACAGTACAAATAAATGTATGGTGTGCAAATAAATGATGTCCCTATTATTAAAATAGTACCGACCATCATATTTCATGGTCGTAGTTATTGAAACAGTTGGAATCTCAACAATTAAAGGGTATGAAGAAGGCAGTAGAAAGAATAACATTTTATGTTAATTACTTAATAGAACTTAGGTATTGACTTACCTACTTCGTATCGCAAACATGTGATCTTAGTTTGTTAATAATGCATTTAGTTCACAACATTTGCACAAACAAGATTGTAGTGACTGAACTTAGCCTTTGTGATTTAATTAGAAGGTATTTAATATGACGTCTACTTATTATGATTTCTGAAACAGTGTGCAATTAATTATAGCGTCTCCTTTCACAGGTTACTTCAAACATAAAAGGTGCCCAACCCCTGTAATAATAAGTAAATAACCCCAGAAACAGCGTCATCATATACATAGTTCCAAACAAAGGCGAAACTTGTATTATGCGTACTAGGCAACCGATAAACTCATTTAGATACTTCTTTTTGTAAAGAAATACATTATTATACATAGCAAATACCCAGACCAATACAAACAGACATGATCATGCAGCACACAAATATTTGTACTGTGCGGAGGCAGCGTTCGCTACCACTGAAACAAACAAATTGGTCGTCTGTGTATCTACCTTTTGCGTATTAATTGAAGAAAACTGTGAAATGTTCGCATTTTTTTACAATTTACGTTACGATGATTGGCTGTCATAAATCATGACAGGTGTTAATTTATTTGCTAATGCAATGTTAGCAAGTTTTATAATTTGATAGTGCAATGTAGTTTTTGGCGCGGAAAGTGTTCGATCGGGGTTAACTTGGCGTTAATATGATTTCTATGGTTAAGATCTCCACGGCACCGCATATTTCCTTACACGCCAGGTTGCTACTTCGGGCTCGGCTAAGTAATTTTAACAAGGAACATTGGTTTCTTCTATGAATGACTTGTTTAAAAACAAGATTGTTCTAACTAGAATTTCTGATTTTGTAAGCAATTTTATATCCGTCTACACTCAACTTTTTTTTGTTTCTTGAGGAGAATGAAATAGGCACTTTTACCCGATCTCCGAGCGGAGCCCAGAATTACTCCCAAAATGTGAGGGCATACCCATTAAACGCCCCTGTGTCGCCAGTAGACAGCAACTTGCAAGGACTCTGATCAACCATCACTGCTTGCGCTGCCGCAGATCGCGACATCCGATTATAGTCAACTAGGTCAACGACAGCCATCATATGGTACTCTATAGAAAGGTTCACAATGTTGCGTTTACTTAACGAAATGTCAACTTAACTTGAGTGTTTTCTGTCCCCGTCAATCGTACAATTCGTTCAGCTTTCCATTCCACTTATATGGGAATTATTACAGACATACGTAATGCTACCAAAGATTCTGTTACATCACCAGGTCGGATGCACTCTTCAAAAATGCAGTCGGCATGTCACTCTTTACGTTGCATAAATGACGTGTGAAACTTCGCTTGAAAGGAAAATTGCCCGAATAATTCTACTTTCGCTTTTAACAATTACTTCAAACAATGATCCTGGTGTTGTAATGCGATCGGTTTCGCGTAAACCGTGGTATTTATGATAATAGCTTTGTCGATCAACAAGGCGATTCGACCGTTATGAAAACATAAGTAGTTATTGGTAATATTGACATGCTTCTGTTTATTTTAGTAGCACTACAAATTAGCTGTAGGTAAACAAAGTTATACAGAGTAGCTCGTCAGTATATCGGAGCCCAAAATTGTTGGCAATCGTGTAGATTTTGTTGGCTTATTCTTTGGCTTATTCTCTTTGGCTTTATATAGAAGTGTTACTTCATCCCTTTTTTATATAAATAAAATGTACCTAGGCCTATATATAACCTTTCTCGGGGTCTAAAGATTATCTGTGCCAAATTTCATCAAAATCGGTTGGGAGGCTTAAGCGGGAAAGCGTAATAGACAGACGAGACAGACAGACAGAGTTACTTTTGCATTTATAATATTAGTAGGAACTAGTAGGGATTGGTTAGTAAGTATTCATTGTTGGTTAGCCTTACATATCGCCGACGATAGGTCGATGACATCAGACGGCACAGAGACCTGATTGAATAAATTCGGTACAAAACTGCCAAGAATGGAGAAGACGTAAAGAGGGCTTGAGGATCCATGAATCAAATTGAGCGTCACAGGGCTTGTTACTAGAATACGTCTCAGAAAATATAATACATCACATCACATCACACTAAATTATACAGGCGAAAGTGTGTGTGTGAGTGTGTATGTTTGTTACCTACTTCTTCACGTCTAAGTAGCTGGACGGATTTGAATGAAATATGACAGGAGGATAGTGTATGCTTCAGTATAACACAAAGGCTACTATTTTTCCCAAAATACCCACAGGAACGGGAAACCGCGGGTAGCAACGCGAGGTGCAGCTAGTATATGATAATAAAATTTCGTTGGTGCGTTGTAAACACTTTTCGAGGCATATCATAGTCGCAAACCCGCACCTGCAAATTCGGGAGATTCGTGTGCATGTACTGCATTAAATTAATATTTATTAAATTAGTAAAATAAATATTAAAGCAAAATAGTAAACAAAGTGGAATTAATTTGCTTTCATGAATAATAATTTGTCTTTGCATAGTACATAGTTATTACCCCTAAACAATCAAATAACTACACTAAGAGTATGAGCACCTTTGTAGAGAGATAAATTAGCAAAATATTAGACTAATATTCAATTATCTCAATGTGGACGCATATTCGCGTGGGAAATGGAGCGAGTTAACAGCCACAAACATTCCTGGACATCTACTGAGCCGTTGTTTCCTAAACTTGACATTCAGCAACTTCGAGAAATATCTGTGCATCAGTTCACAACTGTTCGGTAGGTACCTAACAGAATCATGCGAATTAAATTTTGTTTAGCTGATCTAATCAAAACATCGTTAATTTGTGTCATTTGTAAGGTTATATTAATTGATAGAAAATATGAAAGGTCCTTCCTAAAACACCAACAATTTATGCAATGTTTAGCTGAAATAATTGATTTATCCGAAGCGAAGCGAGGAGCGGGCTGCTAGTGTGTAGATAAACGTAAACTTGTGGCTGGATATATCTGTTTAAGTTTATTTACAGCCATACCTACTGTGGGAATTAAAACAAATAATCCTTGACGCAAATCGCGAATCCAATATTAATAAACTTTTACGAGATTTATAGGTCATAGAAGATTATTTAAAACACCGGCTATATGGTTTCGAACAGAGGTCATTTTAATGCAAATTTCTCATTATAATATGAGGACAAGGTCTGGCTTAAATGGGGACTTCCACATAATAAAAAGAATACTGATTGTTTGAAAGTCACCGGTGATCCCCATGGCAGTTAACGTGTTAATTATATAGGTAACTAGCTGTGCTCGCGACTTCGTCCGCGTGGAATAGTTATTTTTTCCCCATTATTCTTTACATTTTCCATTATTTCTTCGCTCCTAATAGTTGCAACGTGATGTTATATAGCCTAAAGCCTTCCTCGATAAATGGTCTATTCAACACAAAAATATTTTTTTAATTCGGACCAGTAGTTCCTGAGATTAGCGCGTTCAAACAAACAAACAAACTCTTCAGCTTTATAATATTAGTTAAGATTAGCAAGCAAAGTTTGAGAAACACTGCACTTTGGGTAATAAAGCAGCAGCCAGTACCATATTCGTACGAAATAGCTTGTAGTAAGGCACCGCTCTCGATTTTGAAACCAGGCTCGGAGCGAAATTTATTGTGTGTCGATTTAGTTACTTAGTAGACACCTGGCATGTCCTGGCAGTGCCAGTGTTCGGTTCTGGGTCAGTTTGGTAAACTAACTTTTGTAAATGTAAATAGGGTCATGTCTGGCCAAGGGTGTTGGCAAAATGGTCAGCACCCATCGACCTTGATCGAAGTTAACCGATTTTTTCTTTGACTATTTAACGGATTACGTTCTATAAAACGCTGACTAAAATTATTGATCACTAGCTGTGCTCGCGACTTCGTCCGCGTGGAATAGTTTTTTCCCCCGTTTTTTTTTTACATTTTCCATCATTTCTTCGCTCCTAATAGTTGCAGCGTGATGTTATATAGCCTAAAGCCTTCCTCGATAAATGGTCTATTCAACACAAAAAGAATTTTTCAATTCGGACCAGTAGTTCCTGAGATTAGCGCGTTCAAACAAACAAACAAACAAACAAACAAACTCTTCAGCTTTATAATATTAGTTAAGATATGAAAATTATTTATCCCATATAAAAGTTGTTGAAAAACTACCTGATAATCCATTTTTGATGGCGTATAGATAAATGGTCCCACAGAAGTCTACATGGACTTACTGTGACATAAAACTGCTCGCCAATCATATTAAGTCCCAGTGGAACAATATTATTTTAATAAGCCTTCGGGTGTAAATGATGTGAGCAGATATTCCAGCTACAGATGATCGAGCCTTTTTTTTTAAGCCGGGGAAACTGCTTTTGCGCATTCCCGCCGTTCGGGGGAACGACGGGGTATGTGGGACTCACGCCGCTCTCAAAATCGGAAGAGCGGCACCCTGCCTCAGGATGGTAGGAGGCAGGGAATACCCACTAGAAACCCCGGCCCCTCCGTCAAGCACCTTTAGGGTGGTACATATTTTTGACAGATTAAAAATTGTACAGAGCTGTTTCTATATTTGCACAGTGTTGCGGCTTTTAATGGTGAAAAATAGTGATAAAGTTATAATTTGAAAGAACTGGCTTGCTTGGGCTTCGGACCAAGAGGTAGAGGATTTTAAAAATGATTTAATATCTCAATATGTACGTAATGTACACTCGTGAGCCACTATTTTGATTGACTCAATAGTAATATTCGACTAATGCAAACTCTATTGCATTATAATTGTTCTAAGTATTTATTACTGGTAGTAGCTACGTTGGTTATCATTTATAGAACACGTGCGTAGGCGTTCATACATTGAAATCAGGGAAATGTAGGTACATAGATTCTTTTTTTTAGGATCAAAAGTACCTAACACATAGGTTAAAAATTCGTTGTTACCAAACTATCTTTATAACAGGTCTCATTAATCAATTACGGTTTGGTTTAATTGCAGTAATTCAACCATGATAGTTGTGATTGCAGCAGATTGTACAAGCATGGTACCGACCTCTAAAGCGCATGCGATTGTGCGTGCGTTGGTCCCAACGAGTCTTATTTGTTCTTATTCCAGTTATCAATGAAATTGAAAGTCTTAACGGTCATTGTGTCGACTTGCACGGATCGCTCAAGGCCGCTCCGCATTATGTGTTCACTGGATACAGTTAAGATAAAATCGATAAGATTTTCGTTTGTTATGTGGAATTTAAGGAAAGTGCTCTGTCAACACAACATAAAGACATAGATTATCAACATCATAGGTATAAATAATATATTCAAAGTTTTTTAATATCTTAAAAGTTAGGCTTAGTTCATCATCATCATTTTCATCAAAACGTCCACATAGGCTTCCCCCAAGCGGCGGCTTACAGAAACAAAAATATTTCAAATCTGTCTCAAAATACAACATTAACATTGTACATTGTATTGTATTGTACATTAGTAACATTGTGTCTTAAAACAAGTTTTTTTGTAGCCATTTGAAATGGAGGTCTTAATTTAAAAAGTAATTATCATTATAGTAGATACATCATTTTAATATGCAGTTATTTTGTTTGAATATTTATTGATATTTTACTTTATATCACAGTTCTTACACTTGATAATAAGCTACAGCTTAGCCCATTTCGTTTGATCTCTTTCTTTTAAGATGGTTTCAATATTTGCGACAATATTTATGTCATTTTGCTAATGATCACAACAATTTATCAAATTGTCCAAAGCAAATGCTAAGCCGCAATAAATTGATGTCACAATTCGCAAATGTTAAATCAATTCAAACGTTACAGAAAGGCTGATAAAATCGTGGATTTAATTAAATTACCAAAAGCTGGATTGTCAACCGTAGAATTTGAGAGATAAAATGGTGAACTTAATTTGTTTGTACCGTTGTCATTCAATCTAAAGGATTATCTTGAGCCCATTATAGTATAATCATCTATTTAAATACTAACTCGACATTAATCTAATTATAATTTCATATCAGTCATTTGTACATAACTATACTTTTCAATGGTTGTTTCCACGCAGAAAAACTGTTGTGATTTTTTTAATAATAGGATGCTTGCGTGGTAGCCGAAATAATATAATTCACCGAGGTTTGTATAATCTGCGATTGGATAAAGGTTTTTTTTTTTTTTTTTTAAAAAAAAAGGTTAGGTTGTTGTGTTGGTGTTCATGGCATTTAAGTGTTGTTAAATTTTTTAATCTATTTACTATAAAGGTAACCAAATGCGTGCGGTAGTAAAATCTATTTGAAAATCTTTTTTAATTCTATTACAAAGACAGCTTCGGGACAGAAGAGAACGGGTTGAAGTCCAACTGTCCCGTGTTATACATCACTTTAAAAGTTATTCCTTTATGTATTATTTGAAACCCCTTTGGAGTAGATGTGCGATATTTAGTAAAGTTACAAGACTTTGAGACCTGTATCAATATCATTCAATCCGTGATATTGGATTTTTGGTAAACAAGTTTCTACGCATTTTTATATCTTCCTTTTGTTCTGACATATGTAAAAACATCTAAAGGAATCACCCATATTACGACCGCTCTAGAGGATCGTGACGTCATATGTCGTAAGATGTGAAAAATTGGGCACGACGAGGGTCCATTCGGGACATCAATACCTACCTAATGACCCAGAGCGGCCAACGAAATGGATCCATATCGTGAAATGCCATATCCAATGACTATGTAGAATATTATGGTGTATCCCTTTTATTCTGTGCCTAGAAGTACTTTATGGAGTAACGGCCTCGTAATTAAATGTCAAGTGCCATCTAAGGAGGGTCCCAGGTTCAAAAACCGTGTCAGGCCAAATTGTTACTAGTTTCTTCCGTTAAAAATACTCATTGACAATGACTAGAAAGAGAAAACTATGCAGCCGTTGGTCCTAAGCCTGATCTCTCACCGGTAATATCAAACTGTTCCATTCCCATCACGTTACAAGATTACGAGGTATTCCTACGAGCGTTCCTCCCATTTTGAAGCGCTTCTGCCGAAACCCTCCCAAGCTATTACTTAAAACGCACCTATTAGTTAATTTGCTATCGTTTTTTTATGATAGAGGGGGCAAACGGGCCTGGAAGTCACCTGATGGTAAGTGATCACTTCAGCCCATAGACACCGCAACACGAGGGGAGTCACGGGTCCGTTGCCGGCCCTTGAGAAATCTATAGGCTCGCTCTTTGAAGGTCCCTAAGTCATATGCACTCGGAAAAATTGTAGCCGGAAGCTGATTCTAAAAACCAGTTTCACGAGGCAGAAAATTGCGCGCAAATCACACCGTGGAAGACCTTCAACTATCAAGATGATAATGATCGTTTAGGAGCCCTTCGAGGAATACCTCAAGATTATACAAAGACACTTAATATGTCCTGTAAAATAGGTATGTGTGCACGCATCATAGTGACCCTGTACTACTATTAAAAAACCTGTATCTTTCCTATTTTTTCAATCTGTCCACACGTTTCACACACAGTAAATTCAATTCATTGTTCGTTTTAGTACACTTATAAAAAACAACACACTTCAGAAAAGCAAGAATAAACTTATTTTATGGGGCCCAAAATTCAAGTCTGCCTGTGGTCTGCCTTCTACAATCGTCATAATAACATTTTGTTTCACGTAATTTACTTTAAATTACCATAACATTCAAGCTGTCTAAATAGATAGTCGTTTAATTTTATTAAGTTACTATTTGACTTCATGATTACCGAAAATAATTTTATCATTGACATGATCAGTGAGTGTCTGTAGGTCAGGTAAGATGGTCTTACCTGTACCTAAGTAATATATAGTGAAACTATTTTTTCCTTGACTACTGACAGACTAGACAGCTTTCTAAGTAAGTACATAAAATAAATGATAGAAATAATAATAACGTGTTAATTTTTCCCTAGGAAATTTAATTCTCTAAAAAGCATAACACCCTCGTTACAATTTTGGTTTCGTAGACTATCCCCGCTTTAAGTCTATCTATATATTTAAAAGAACATGTCCTGACTGAACGAGCAACGCAGAGCCGAAACCGCTGAAGCTAATGCAACGAAATTTTGCATGTAGGTTACATTTATGACGTAGGCGCCCGTTAAGAAGGGATTTTTCGAAATTCACCCGCTAAAGGGGTAAAATAGGGGTTAAACGCGGGTAAAGCCGGAGAGGGACAGCTAGTTGATCTGTAGAATACTTGACCATTTATTCAGTGCGTGAGTCAAATAAACGATGCATTTACCTCATGTTACCAGTTATTTGCCCGTTGTCACAGCAACTTGGGCCTCTTTTTCGCTTTCCATCAGGCGCAGGGAAGCTATTATGTCGAGCTATTGTAAAAAAATGTTTGTGTTAATTGTTTATGAATAATAGGAAACTAGCCGTAATTGATCATCATTATCATTAATATTCAGTATGAAATCTCCTGCAGGACGTAGGTCTCCCCCAAAACCATCTACAATAGTCGTAATTCAGCAACAGTAAAAAAATACTGAGGAACATAATAAAATGAACGTACGCTACGAACACATAAAGATTCCGACAAAAATATCTCTTAATATATCTTGAGATCATCTGTTACCTGTGATGTTTACAAAGATGCTTTATCGTTCGTGCGAACATTCGTTTTATTAGTAAAGTAGGAGATCTAGTATCTAGAATATGGAAATGCAATCGTTAGAAAAATAAAATATTTGGCGATCAAGTACAGGTGTAACTCGCAAGGGTTTCCTATCTTTTCCGTTACATAATTGCACAAAACACAAACATTACAAGAAAACGCATTATAAACCTAAGATTAGAATTATTAACCTAGCAACCTTCAGTAATATAGGAAATGAATTTTACTGAAAGGATGGGCAAAGTCGATGGAAAAAGGGTAATAACTACTACTGATTTTAAAAGTCATGATTTGTTCAGTACGAAATTAATAATACTAAATTACGTTGTCACAGGCTTTCGTCAGACGGTTGAAGTATACACAGCTGTTGAAAAATCAGACGTTATTCAATGGAGTAAGTGTAGGTAGCAAATATTGATTATATTGTTTAGGTTTCTCGTTATGCTATAACGATTTTCGGAACCCTAAAAATGTCTGTAGGGACGTTTCCAATTCATGTGAAGGTGAGTCGGCATTCGCGATATTTCTTACACAAGGGAAAGCTAAAATGATAAATAAATCATAGACTAATTTTAGATGGTTTAGATGGTTTCACTTAGGTATTCGATTACGCGATAGATTGAATAAGGTACGATCAATAGCAAAAGTGTCTTAAACATTTTTATCTTCATTTGTTAAAGGTTTCGGGCAATATGGAAATCGAAAGAGGTATCTAAAGTGTTCTCTAAAACAGTAGATAAAAGATAATTCACTGTGGGCATTCAGGCCTTTTGACATATTTTAAAGAGATACGACTTTGAGAACTTGTTAAGTAATTATGTTTCGCTTGAAATGGTATTTATTAAAAGATGTATTTGTATGTATATGCACCTAGGTAAAGAGATAGTCCCTCTTGAAACAAACTTATTGCGCTAATGAATCTATCATATCACGAAGAATTTCGAAAACGTTTCTAAATATAGCGTAGACACATCGACTTTAGAGTAGATTCAATCACTAGTTTTGAACAAAGCCTCTGCAAATTTCAGGGCACATTAACTATAGACTTCAGGAACATGAATTGGGTTAGGGGAAACCTAATTCCCCAATTTCAAGCGTTTAACTGCCTGGCAGTCCTAATTATTCCCATTACTCGAGACAGGGTGTCTGAAATAGAGCTGCTAATACGCTTCCATCTTTAATGCCTCTAGATTAATCCATAATTCGCTATCGTTAGTCATTTTATCCTTTAGGTTATCGGGAATCTAATTCTAAGATTATTGAAATAATTTATCACGTCTTAGTTCTAAACGTAATTAATATCTAAATGTACCATTAATTGAACGAATTGTATAGTCGATATTAATTCTTATACATTAGATTAACACATAGGCTAATTACGAGTAATTTGTAAGGTCAGTTCACATTTTTACCACTTATATCACTATAATATATAGGCTACTTATATCAAATTTAATGAACTGATATTGATTAAGGGATTAAGTTTATATTTTTATATAGTAGCACAACATAATAGCTTCCCACGCCTGATGGAAAGCAAAAGAGAAGCCCAAGTCGCTGTGACAACGTTCAAGTAACTGGTCAGTTACCTGTCAGTTGCCACTGCCATGGCCGGCTCAACGTTAACCCCTAGCTGCCGATGCAGCACTCACCCCACGAGCCCGGAGACCCTACTCTCTGGCAGAAACACGACCCGGAGGTCATTTGGCTGCGATATTCTATAAGTTGGAGTCCTTCCTCGAACGAGTGGCTCAATTCGAGCGAAAATTCGTTATGCCCTACCTCTCTCAGTGCGGTGAAGCACGCGTGATAGGTTTTTAGAATAAAGTTATATTTAGAACAATTATTAAAGCAATATAAATCCTTTTAAGCTATTCAAATATTACTACTACTAGCTGCGGCGTACTTAGTACCTACCTATCGCCCTGTTTTGTTAACTAAATGATGTCTTATGATATCTATACCTATTACATAAACCTTATCTTAATAAGAATAAAAAATACATGAAACTAAGAATCATCCCATTTGGTGCAGTAGTTTGAAAGATATGTACGTAGAAAATTAATACTGATTAATTTAAAAGATAATACCCACCATTAAGAATAACGAGAGTTAAATGAAAAATTAACGATATCACTGTTTTGTAATAATAGGGTTTAACAACTTTAAATTAATTTGTAATTAACTTGTGACCGAATGAACATGTTCATCTCAATGAAGCCTGCCTGCACTAATTGATTTTTAATAACGTATTTATTTTTAATGATCTTAATGATTGTAGTGTAAAGGATGACAGTTAGAGTGTAAAAAGTCCATATTATTATATTTTTCGTCTATTACGAAACGCTTTCCATCAGGCGTAGGAAAGCCATTTTGTCGAACTACTATAAAAAAAAATTATGTCTCACACGGGCAGACATGGGATGTGATTTGTATTCTATTTCGTCACCGCATGGACAACGTATTGCTTCACATAGGTACCTTCTTAGTATTCTATACGGAACTCTAATAACAGATGTCAAATGTTTACTGGAGTAAATCGCTTTAAACGCTGACAGTACTGTACTAAAAAAGTTTAAAACACGTTTAGTTAATTATACTTGCTATTCCACCACGCCCAGTAATTGTTCTACTAATGTATGAAATTTGTTGTGAAACAGACAGAAAAGTGCATTATTAGTGTATTTGGGTTTATTACTCGTACTTTTTAAGTGTTGGCGATGTGCATTAAAGTTTTTTGCTTGTTTCATTTACTGGCTATCCACTCTCAGGTTTTTCAGATAAACATTAATTTCATTTCACTGGGTTACCTATATTATTAGCGTTTTTGTAAGGATCCCTAATCTTTTCCAGCTATAAATGTAATCTATGATAATCAGGGCGAATTAATGAAAGCTTTCGAATGATGAAAGAATTTATGATATCGGCACAGTACTTATTGACTTTATACATTAGAAACATACACACAAAAAACTATAAAAATGTAAATCTTTCCTCTTTAATATTAGTGAAGATGAATTGAACGTACCGCGGTGCAGAAACGGAATACTTATTTATATTGTGTTGTGTGTTGAAACTTTTACAAAGATTCTAATAATCTATCAATTACTATTACCGATTTATGCAATGTCTACTTACTTCTCAATGTGTTACGAACTCAGCGCGAGTGGCCTTCCGTCGACTAATGGAAAGCGAAGAGAGGTAATCGCTGCAGCAACGGATAAGTAGCCATATCAATCACTTGTTAGTTGCCGCCACCATGCTGGCTTGTACAATAGTTCTGACTATTTAGAGATTTATCTATAAAATTGACTAACTACGCGAAACGCGACTACGAAGTCACCGAGTTTGCGGTGTTCGCTTAGGTTGCGGGTAAACCCTACGGTTTAAAGGTGCTAAAACCCACTGAAACCAAAAGGGATGAAATGGGCGGTGATTTGCATTTTCTTCCGTCATCCCACGAAAATTTACTGAAGTTCAAAAAACAAAAATTCTTTAAGCCATTACCGAACCATGGTCTGCTCTAATAACAACCCATAAATTTAACACGCCAAGTCGTACATCTTGGCCCGGTTTCATACCATGAAAATGTGAGTAAATCATCAAAGATATAGGTTTTTGGATTGCTATTTTCATCTCGTTCTTTAAACTTTACAAAGCCATTTCTCATAATTTCTGTCCATTTAGTAGAAAGAAAGAATTTAACTTTCTTATTTGTCATGTACAAAATTTCATGTCGGTTGTTTTTGCAAGGTTACGAGTATGCAAACGTAAAATCTTCCATAATGGAATAGAATAATTTTATTTGATTAAATCACATATAATATCAATAATATTCATGAGTTGTAGACACGGTTGCAGAACTTCAATATATAATACCTATATTTTATACCTTTCCATCTCTATAAATTTAAGTTGAAGTAGGTAATTTTTTTTTCTATACATATTATCGTAGTTGCACACAATGATCAATTTAAGGCCTAATACGATTTTAAATTTCAGGCCTTTGAGTCTAATTAAGCAATGAAGTGCAGTTTCTAATCAGTAAAGAATATAGTAAAGTTTCCCACATTTAGGAGTGCATTTTTTAGTTCGCATAAGTCTTCGTATGCATAACCATCTTCTCTCATTGTTTCAGAAAAATGTTCACTGCTGTCGTCTTGACCGCGCTGTTAGGCGCGGCGCATTCGCTGACGTTTAACTCGGACTCTCCCGTGCATTCCTTCTTCAACAACTTAGGCCCTGGAGCCCTCCACCTCACAGGTCCAGGAGCGGAGTTTGCGAAGGTCATAGCAGCTGGGGCGCCCCCGCAGCGTCTTCCCGTCAATGGCTTTGGGTGAGATAACACAGGATCTGACTGGAGTTATGGGTATGTTATGGACCAAGTGATAAATGGAGCATTATATATAATGCCCGGGCATTATGATAAATGGCCAATATGAGAAGGCAATTTGATAATAATTATTAAAATAATCAAATTGACCGGGCATTATGAATTTTGTTTATCACCTTTTGGGCAGAGTGATAAAAACATATTTAATAACTATATCGCAGTCTCCATTTGGAGTGTTACCCCTCCTGGTCCTCTGTAAGGCTCGCGCGGGGGCACAGGCCCAACACTCCTTGAGATAATTTAATATGTGTATGTGATACTCAGGCCATACATAATTTCAGATTGCTCCAAGATTACGCACTTAGTTAATACACGGCAAATGCAGCACTATTGCATAATGATGGGAACTAAGTTATAGGGATATTATTGAATTGACAGGCCCTGTGTATATAACTGGGCCATTGTGATATAACAGACGTTAGCCATTAAATTTTTATAAGGTATGGAAGTACCTAAAGGGTGAAAACGGAACCCTATAAGTTTTCAAATTATGTATATCTGTTCGCTATAAAAACATGATGATGTTGCAACCAATATTAAAAACATAATAAAATAAATATTCAAGGGGGCTTCCATACACGCGATTGTTGGCCAATACGACATTAAATTCTAATTTGTATATGTTTAAACGTGATAGATCAAAATAATATAGCTACTACACTACAGTTATGTACAGTTGCACCGCGTTAATAAGTCCCTTCGGCAAACATCGTATGTAAAACTAAACAAAAACATATTTTAGCGGATGCAGCGATCTCCGAATAAGTGATTAGTTACGCGCGCGTCACTCCTCCTTGCTTTATTATCAAATTGCCCAATTGTCAAGTAGCAGTGCAATAATGACCGGGCAATATGATAAATAATGAAGTTTAGATAGTAATTATCATTTTGCCCAATAGAGCTTGACATTATTCATAATGCCCGAGCATTATAAATAATGCCCGCATTAATCACTTGGTCCATAACAGGTACACGTCCACAGCAATTTGTCCCCCTTTATCACTTACTATCAAGTGATAAGAAAGTTACATTGTTGTGCTACAATAAAAAATGGGAGATTCCGATTCCAGGCACAAGCCTTTTTTGTCTCACGAGCATGAATGGCAGTGACATTGACTGACAAGAAAATGGTTAAGGTACTCACCAGTGGCCACTACGACTTGGCTTTCTTTTTCTTTGGACATCAAGCGAAAGAATGCCGCTATGTTGTGTATAATACTCGTATTTACTGATCCCACGTGCATTTGACACTATTACATTGGTTAAGAACTTAAGATGAATGATACATAGACCGTATTTTATTATACAAATCTTTGCGAGGTGTAATCTATGAGACATGATATAAGTTATTTGCATGATTTGCAAGAGGTACTTCATCAATTGATCAAAAAATGTCATTTGTGATAATGCACCCTATTTTGTGTGACTAATTTAATGGAAGCACTTAAGTATATTTTGTATTGTAAATAGAGAAAAGTGGCCTACATTATTATTATCGAGTCATTGATTACGGGTGAAAGTAGTAGGTATCTATTACACTATTTACGTGTAAGTACTGATTTGGTCGACATAGTAGCTCACCAGGTGAGCAAGCTAAAGTCAGCCAGGATCAACAGCCGTTGGGGTAGTATAAGACGCCCTCAGGCCAGGAGTGATGACTTGCGCAAATTTGTAAGCGTTGGATACAAAAAGTCAAAGATCGAGCAAAGTGGCGAATGATTGGGGAGGCTATCCAGCAGTGTACTGCGAGAAGCTGATGATGATGATGACAGAGTTAGTACAAAGTGCAGCAGAAAATATTATTATTATGCTAGTGTTTAGGAGCGGGAGGGACGTTTTTTTGTTGATGCTTCATGGTTTTATGGTTCAAAATATCGCCGAAGCCCTTCGATAAAAGGTAGGTAGTGCCCTTGCTTTTTGCTTAACTCTTGGCGGGAACACTTCCGTGCTCCCGCACATTACGTCACAAATTATCCCTCCCGCGCCACTATACTACCTCAAGAGCCTATTACGATAAACGTTATGTCTGTAACACTGTATATTTTATTGGTTGTAAGTTAATTCTTATTTTTGAAGAAATCTTCGGTTGTAAGTATGAAGAATAATCTGTAGTCCATGTTTATGAACTGATTTTCCAATTGCTGATCAAAATAAGTATTGATGATGGTCAAAATATTTACAATTATTTTTCTGTACATTTTTAATCAACCCGTGTAATCAAAGCAATTGGAAAATTAGCCGTGTTCCAGTAAAAATGCATCATGAACAACGTTTAAGCGAATGTACTGCTTGTGCCTTATAAACATTGTTACTAAACTTGCCTATCTGCGCAATTGCCAGACACCAACTAATAAGTTACATGTTTGTTAAATGCACTATACCTGTTGATAAATATTTTGATAAATATTGTTGAACATCATCCATTAGAAAAGATTTTTTGAGCTATAACTTAATATTTAAACAATACTATAAAAAAAGTCTCTCTAATTACTTCTTAGCGAATCACTGATTTGTTTACACACATACCTACTCACCTACTGACATAATTATTGTCATAGGTACACCATACACAAGATAACCAAGATCAAGAATAATGTACGACTTAGAGAAAAAGAAATACCTACATTTGTACCTACATATACAGATTTAGGTTTTCCTACGAGCCACGTTGAACACAAGAGATATACTCGTAGAATGTTTATTAAGGAAAATTTCCTGATTAAAAAGTAGGTAACACTCGTATGTAACAATTTTAACTTCCACAGTGCTTGTTTACACAAACCAATTCAATTAGTTTCAGCAATTTACGTTTGTGTCCAGCAGCCATTTCAATAATAGCCGACTATTTATGGCGAACTAACAAGGGTTTCCGAATCCCGGACCTTTTAGTTTTAATTTCAGTTATTGGAAGTTTTCTACTTAACTTATGGGCATATTAATTATTTCACGTTATTTCAGAATGTATCCGTCCGTAGCTGGATAACAATATTGGTATTGGTATAATGAATAGAATTACTGGTTGTCTAGATAACTGTCGATATGACGACTGTTAGTGGTTGCAAAATCGATTAACCTTACGAGTTTATAATTCATACCATAAAGCTTTATTTTATTCTAATATGATACTAATGATGATCTATAACTCTAGCTTCTGTAAGATTTGAAGAATCCTGCTTGATTTTTCAAAATCTTATAGACCGACAAGGATGTTTTGGCACGTGGCTGGCATTGACTTAAGGGCGTTAGCGAGAAACAAAAATGTCAAAAGTGACATTTTGTATGACGCCCCCATGCAAAATGTCACTTTTGACATTGGTTCCGAATTCGGCCACGTGCCAAAACATCTTTATCGGTCTAGGTTTTTCGTACTAATTTACTTAACGAGGAAATCTGCTCACATCATTGCTCACTAATTTCATTAGGGCACAATGTGAACTGGGATGATGAGCACTAAAGACGATAAGATAGCTACACTTCACTGCGTTGGAAATTAGATTAATGCACATAGGTACGAGTATAGACTCGTAGGTAAGTAAGTACCTACGTAAGTATGCTGTTTTGTGTTTAAGAAGCTGGCTAGTTTTGATTAGTGCCGCAGTTAGTGTCAAACCGAGAAATTTGAGTTTAAATACTAGATAGATTTATAAGATCTGTTCGACACTAGTCGTAACCTAAATCCAGTAGTAAACTGCCACTTTAGCCAAACTAATGATAAACATGGTATTAAATTAGAATAGAAAAATCTTTGTTCATATTCACTTGAATCAAACACTTCTAAATCGTTAATACAAATGAAAATAATTCTTCTCGAAAATGGTTCGGAAACTTGCCTCTATCAAGAAAAGTCGGCAATAAACTCGATAGCTAGATTTAAAAATCACTTATAATATTAATATTAATCACTTACAACTTAACTAGTTAATTGCACAACTAGATAATAATTAACGTTAATATGACGAGCGCACTAATACAATATTTAGTTAGTTAGAACGGGCCATTTCCCGCTAATCGACGTCTGAGGGCCTATTTCGCGTGAAGTGGGCTATGTTATCCTAAGTTAATTTCATTTCCGCCATCCCAGCGTGTTCAAAAACCCCAGTAGGCTATTCAGCTTGTAAAGAAGTCCTGGAGAGTAATAAATTATATGTTTCTAAATACCTAAGTTACTTTTAGAAAGTCACAAATACAAAACAATATCCCAATCAGGACAAATGATGTTCAACGATATTTTCCAAAATACCCTTGTACAAAATAATATTGCACTGTGTTCCCTGATGCACGCTGTAACATAGCACTGATTGTTCCCAGCATACCGCCAATTGAGCTCCCGGCAGCACAGCCCAGCATAAACCCAGGACCCGGCATAAGGTTACTACACAATCAATGTTATTAATACTTTGCTTATGTACCACAGTATGACCTTGGTTAAGAGGCAGGTGTGTTAAATTGCAAAGCTCAGTTTGGTACTGAGTAAGGCTGCCTGTCCACTGAAGGCGAGGTACGAATCCACCAATAGAATCGTGAAGCGCGAAGAGGAGCGGAGATTTTATGCAGTTCTATTGGTTGATTCTACTTTTGCCCACCGCTCCGCTTCTGTAGACAGACAACCTTATACGATTTTAGGTATTACTGCGTAAGCTTCAAGCCTTTAGTCGCGACTAATGTCAGATCGCTGGTTATGAATGTAGGGATTAAAACCAACTCGATCTCAGTAACTTCATTTATTTACTTGTTTTACTTCACTAACTTACATTCACATTATGCATTGGTACTTTTACACAATTACGCGGGCAGCAATTCTAGGACTTGTGTTCATGACTATGGTCGAACCGCTTGTGTCTGTAAGATCAGCCTTTTATACTGTTATATTGCAATCTCAGCACAATCCACACCAGTGGTGTGGGTTGTCACTGTCACAGAAAAAATAAGAAAATGGTAAGGCAAAGACATTAGGCTTCCTTCAGATTGACGTTTAACCGCCATCAAACCGCCGTCAAACCGCTACCCCTGTTCACACTACGAACGCGGCGGGGCGCGGCGTTCAAACTGCGGTTTGGCGGTTGATCCGCTACCCCTGTTGACACTATCGGCGGCGGCGGCCGCGTTTTGACATCGGCGGGCTAGGGCTGCTCTATAGTCAAATTGGGAATATCGATTAAAGTAGAAGACAAATGCCCATCGCGAATCTTACATACCTATGCAAAGTAAGCGTATCTGCACTACGTAGTGTCACTAGGAAAATAACTTAGTGCTGACGTAAGTTCTTTAGTGTAGGTAGGTACTCTCGTAATTAATGGTTCACAATTGGTGGGCAGCAATACTATCCATATTTTGGGTAAAATTTTCAGCTACTAAATATTTTTAGCTAGAAGATATACTCTACCACAAGTCAATGTCGCAAAATTTCATATTCATTAATTCTAAAGAGGTTTGCTCTTGTCGGGTGAGCAATATCCACCATTCCCTGAACTCCGCCAGTGCCTTCAGGTCCCATTACGTAAAACAGTACTCGAAGGTAATATAGAATAGGAAAGAAAGGATGAGAGAGGCCACGACGACCATTACACAACAGCTAAGGAGAAAGTTATTTAACTATTTCCTAAATGATAATAATGGCCCGTTTGCACTATAAAAAAAAAACCTTTCTTTACTCTTTGTCGAAATATTTTCTCAAGAAACTATCCATTTCCATTTAAAATTATTTTACTTTTCAGCTTATTATATTTAGATATTATCGAAACTTTAATAGCACTATACCTCCATCACTAGCTAGTGACATTTCTTCTTCTGTTTTATAGAACGTAACTTTACACGGTTAAAATAAAATATGAAACAAATTTATTTGAATTTATAAATTATGGTGGAAAATATAAGTACACGATGAGGCCACACTAATTATTTAGAAATGTTTATTAAACTACAGATACATTTTTAGTTAGCATTTTTCTATACCAAAAATCAAACATTATTTTCTATGAAATACGAAATAATGGAAATCTGAACATGATTAATTCATGAATACTTATATCTACCTATTTTATGTGGCTTTAGGGAAAGGATTTTTTAAAAGAATATTAGTAGATTTGAATTAGTTTTCCTTATTCAATAATATAACATATTTTATTAAATTGAAAATGTAAATTGTAAGTAAATTAAAAGCGCCGTAAACTGCCATCGGTTCCGGTAGAACATGTTGTAAAATCTCGTTCCTACTTCCCTGAGGATTCAAACCACATAGAGATTTTGGTTAACGCCTGTTGTGATTTCCACGGCAGTAAATAGGCTTTCCAGGTGTAACTGAAACTTGTTTGTTAGCGAAAACCCCCAATTGAACCGTTATCGACCCTGGGAGATTTTTTTGTGTGCGCGTCGACGATGGCACCGGCATGACTGATGTGTACTTCTCCAATTGAAAGTACCAGGAGTGCATAATCACATAGGAAGTTTAAATTATTCAATTCCTATACAAGAAGCATTGTAATATTTGATAAGAATTCCTTTAAGTATTGTGGGAACGAAAACTCCCATTAGATCTACCGTAAAAACAGGTAGTAGAATACAACATAATACATCACAATAAGTAAATACAATAATTCTTTATTTTCGCAACGCGCTTCAAAAATTGTTACGTTCTGTTAGTAGATACGTAATTGTTTTATTTTTAGTGTTGTTACAATTTAATCGTTACGTTAATGGATCATAATGATTAATCGATATGTGAAGAGTACAAATTGTAATCACAGCATGGGTCACCAGAAAGTTAAACGATCACTAGGAATCGTTAATTATTTGCTGTTCGCTTAAGACAATTGTGACAACTGTATTAAATGTGAGTTTATGAAATTTATTTCTTAAGTGAAGATGTTATTATAGATAAAAATACGATAATATTTTAATTTAATCAAAACTTAACTTTTGTAATAATATTTGAAGTTTGTAGACGTCAATAAACTTCTCATTTGCAATCAATTTAGTACTCATGGCTCTCAAATAAGTTAAATTGTACTTCTTCTTAAGGTGACCAGAAAGTAATATAGAACAGTAAACAGTCGTGTATCCTATTCCCAAAAAGAGAGTAATTAAAGTCACATATAAATTATCTTTAAAGCGATTATCGATGTTTAGATTGTTAAATCATTTGGTACTTGAATCGATTGATTCTCACTAAAGAATCAACTATTATCTATAGCCGACCATCGATCTACAGCACTACCAGCTGCCGAACCGCAAAACCGCGACCGCTAGTGTGAACACCTCGGCCGTTTTGCGGTTGATCGGCGGTCGATTTGCGGTCGCCGCCGGGCGGATCAACCGCTAGTGTGAACGAAAATAAACGCTAGTATGAACAGGCGCTTAAAGCGTATAATGCCATATCCGTCGACACTGACACCTAACAGCTCGGCCATCTGACTTGAGATACGTCCTCGTATCAAAAATATATTACGTCTATACTGAATATCTAAATGTGAATATAAATTTTTAATATACTACCGCCGCGTTCGGAAGGTGGATTCTACCGAGAAGAACCGGCAAGAAACTCGGCAGTTACTCTTTTCCATCGCCAATTCTCTTACAATTTGTATTTCACAATGTCGTTGTTCAATTCTACTGTTATACAATGCAAAGATAGAAAGTGAGTTTATATAATACAAAGTTCACTGCAAGTCGTATGCCTCTTTCCTGAAATTGCTAATAAAAAGAAAACTATCTATCCATTTTATAATTATAACGTTACATTACGAATGTATTCTTTGCTATGATTAAAATCTCATTTGTATGGTATGAAAAGGCAGGTCTGAGAAGAGAAGGAAAAAGAGTACATCAATTCATTATTATTTTATGTATCTAAATCAATATCGATACCTAACAGCCAAAAAAGGCTAAGAGACATTTTTCTTTTAATCGACGTTATACCCCACAACAATGTACATCATTGGAACAGTTTCTGCATAGTCATACGGGTTTAGTAACCCTAGGACGAACCTTTTGTTAATTAGGTTCGAAGTCCAAATTTTACGTCAGTAAACTTAATATGGTAATGCATTGAGTGAGCAACTCTAAATTAAATAATTATATCGATCATGAAAAGGTCTAAAATAATTTGTTACTCAATGCCTATTTGTAAAACGAAGAATAAATCAGAGATAAATAGTTAAACGTTGGCTCGCAGTCTCTACAGAGGGAAACAGTCAGCTTTTTGAATGTATTATACCATATAAAGAGATATGAAAACTTTAAAGTTTTGCTAGGGTCTGAAAGACCCTTCATATTTAATTGAATCCTTGCTGAAAATTACAAATATCAAAATATAATTTTCAAAATCATACTACTGTCATTACAGGTTTCCTCAATACGATAGTGTAGCTTAATTATACTGTATTATTAATTTATATATATCAAGTAGTTATTTATTATATTTATTATAAGAAAGCACAAACAATGTAGCCTTACTAAATTCAGTCAAAGAATAGTTAAAAACGTCTATTGCTTTATCGACTTCATAGAGGTATTCCTTGAGACAATTATTTGTGGTCGCACAATCCTCAGGCTAGCTCAGGACCCCATAAAACATAAAAGGATCTACTGTCCAGTGAATTTTGTTATATTTTTTTCGCAAATGCTTACTTATTAAATAATATTCTAATTTTCCCGAAGTTAAACCATATCATCTCTTAGTTTACTAAATATCAACAAAAAGGTAAACATTCAAAATGTATGCAATTGTTTCTGCAAGATATACGTCATAAAATTTTGATAACATTGTTAACTTTAAGAAATATGCAATGATCTGAAACAGCAATATGTACCGTCTAATTCGCTGAATAATTGTCATTATGAGTTGCAAATTGGACAGAATGTGCCAAAAATAAACGAGGGCGCAATAGACCTTCAAATTTTATCAGAGAAAGTAAATTCCAAAAGTAAATTTCATAGTACCTTTTAAGACACATTATTAATAACATACATCTAAATATCTCGATACCAAACCAATGCTATAAACGCATCGAAACACCTCTCGCACGAGAAATTGCTCCGTATAAGCTCTATGGATGGTTTATGACGCACATATATACAAAGTTTTCATCACTTCTCAGCATATAAAAAACAAGATGGTCTATCGGACCACGAGCATGAACATCCAGCTCGGCTACGAAAGTTGAAAGTGCCTACCAACCTTCGTAGGGAGAAATCTGTTCCTACACTTCGAAGGATATATCTAAGAAAACACACGAGACGACGATACCTTGTTAGGTATATATAGTCTGAGAAACAGAAACCGGAAGGGTCATCTAAAGCAATTTCAGAAATCGACTAAGAGAGCAGCTACCTAAAGATTTCATTTCATTCATTTCATTTCTTTTGAGAGCGTCGCTCGTGCTCCCCGCTCCCAAGTTCGTTTGCTATAGTGGTGCGACGGTCGCTCCAGCTCACCGTTCGCACCACTATATCAGTCCGAGAACGTCGCTCGTGCTCACCGTTCTCAAGTTCATTCGCTACAGTGGCGCGACCGTCGCTCGTGCTCACCGTTCGCACCACTATATCGAATTCCTGGCGTTGCTCATGCTCACCGCCAAGATGTCGAGCGTTGCTCATGCTCACCGCTCGACCCGCTCATATGGTTTTATTTTGGTGATCATCGCAGAAGACTTCTGCTCTGCGTCCGTGCACGAGGTGTCCTCGTGGTTGACAGCACCAAGCCACCGCCCAGCTCCGAGGCAGCCTCCACATGGCACCCGTTGTCAGCTCGTGGATCGTCATCATTCAGAACCGATGCAGCAACTGGGAATTTGAAAAAGTCTAGTGTTATCATTTTTCTTAACCAATAAATCCCATCTCTAATTTATATCTTCTTCCTCTTCTATCCTATATTCCTTAATTCATACTCAAATGCCACTGTATGCATATAATAATATGTAATGTATTATTATATGCAAATCATTTATGTATATATGTATTAATATGGGTATATCCTCCAGAGGTTTGCCCTAGGTGGCAAGCAGCTGGAGAGGCCTATGTCCAGCAGTGGACTAAAATAGGCTGATGATGATGATGATATATGTATGTCTATGGAATATGCACCACTTGGTATACCTATGTAGGCCTATTCCACGTGCCTAATATGACACAGAAAGTTTTTCATCTCTGTCGAATCTGGCTTCCTCTACCTGAAGGTTGTCTGGAAGAGATCGCTATTAGCGATAAGACCACCTAAATTGTACTTTGTTTTTGTTTGTAATGTGTTTTCCTGTAAATTCTGTGTTTTTGTGCGATAAAGAGTTTCTATCTATCTATCAATATTCGTCAACTGGCAGGGGTGTAAGGAAGCGACCCATCAAACCCTCTCTCCAAACGCCCATGGTGCATCTCGCCAAACAACAAACGAAGCTCCGGCAACGGCACGAACATCTCCGGCCCATGACGGACAGCAGCGTCACTGCCCTTAAAATACCTGTTAAAATAAGTTTAATAAATTGAATTGAAATTCATCAACTGGACCTAGCTTTTTTTTATTAAGTACCTTTACTAGCCCACTGCGTAGCATTCCACCCTTTTTTTTTAAACCAAATATGTACGTACGTATTCTACAATGTCTACATATACCTATATATCACAAATCTGGCTACATGTCAAACTCATACACCTTGGTGGCTATCGGGCTGTGGAACTCTCTTCTTAGGGTATTCAATCCTCCTGTAATAAATTAGCATTTAAGAGATCAACCCGTGACCTTTTCTTAAGTGCTGTCTAAGACTGTCATCTTTTGTTATATACAAACTTTATTTGATGTCTATGTCTGAATATATTATCTATTATATGTATATACATATATACTATTTATATGTAAGTAGGTATATTATTATATGAAATATATATGTATGGGCATTACTTGTATATTGGTGGATATAATTATAGTAGTTGTTAGAATGCCACACGGCACTAAGTCTGTCATGTACTTCCCTTTTATAATAAAGATTATTATATGTCCAAAAGTCTATATATATATATATATACAATATAGTAAATTTATAATTTACATACAATACACAATATATAACAAACCAAATATAATATGCTTATAATAACATACTCACACAACCACTCGTATTCAGACATTTAGACTCTGCATATACCTACCATATACCTACTATATACCTACTATATACCTACTATATACCTACTATATACCTACTATATACCTACTATATACCTACTATATACCTACTATATACCTACTATATACCTACTATATACCTACTATATACCTACTATATACCTACTATAATATAGATGTCTCAACCTTCACCACACATTATTATACGAGTATATACTCGTCCCAACTCATTCTAAATTAAAGACCTTCGCTTTTGTCGGTGGAGTAATTTCCACTCCTCCCTGGACTCCGCCAGCACCTTCAACTCCCCGTACGTAATGGCATTAACTTTCTCTTTCAAACCCCAATAGATACGATGTCTAAGCAAGTTATATAGATACATACATACTCATATGAGTAACCACTCATAAAAATATATCTCAAAATCTAAGGTGTGTACCTAAGCTCATAGACAAAACCGAGGGAATTAATCGTATCGTTAAGCTAAACAATAATCCCTTTTTGTCATTTATACACTAGCCGCCCCGGCTTCGCATGGGCGTAACGCTGATGATTTTAAATATGCTACAGAATGTCCCCATATACAATGTTCACAGCCTTCCTGCCCCTAGACAAGACAGACTATTTATTTTGGTAATCACTTTTGAAAGTGCGAAACATAATTGGCTATTTAAACTCACACAAAAAACAGGTACATAATACCCAACGCTCAAATCGAAGACTGCCAGCTATCCGGCCGGCGCCGCCGCAGCCACCATGTTTCATGTCTCTGCGTCAAATCTGTAAAATCTTCGAAAAAGCTCGTTTTAAATACATGCAGTTTATCGCACATTGTTATGTTGCATGAAATGCACGATAAATTTAAGGCACCGAATGGGGAACGGTCAATCCTGTATTGTTTAAAATCGTCCCGCAAACAAGCCTTTACTTCTCGCAAAAATTCAAGTATAAAAATTGTCCCTGTGTGCTATACCTAGGAGACGGATATATACCATCGCTTTTGTAAAATCCTTTTAGATGTTCATACCGCAGCACACTACTTGATCCGTCTTGTAGGGTCAGCGTTTACAATATGAAAAAGAAACATGTCCATGTACGATATCAAACTGTGAAATTATTATTATCAGTGCTTCTTCCCACTACGCATATCCCGAATCACTCCGGGTTAAGGAATCTCTGCTATGAAGTAATTCTACTGCCATGAGGGGTGTAAAGTGCACTACAAACGAAAGCTAGATAAATTCTTTTTAATGTTCTATTAGCTGCAGTGATATTTCAAAGGATAATAAGCAAATGCCTTGTATGTGGAAGTTAATTCGAATATTCCATTACATACACAAAATATCTTCAAAATTATTTGATACATGGCTCTCCATGCACTTAAGGGCTTGTCTGCCGATGTGATGCCATCTGATTCTGACTCGAAACAATTTAAAATTTAGTTTAAAATTGTTGTATAGTGTAGGAACCTAGAAACGTTTTATCATTAAATCAAATATTACACTTTTCGAAACATATTGGTTGACGTGGCGTTTGACTTTGCTGTGACTATAAATCTGTAAATATTTTCTTTATTTGATTATATTTACTCACGAGTGTGGAAAATTAATCCCTATCTAACTTTCTCTCCAAGTGATTTGATTGAACACGTGCAAGTATAAAATATGAACTAAAACAAATCTATATCCTTTCTATGTGAAAACAAAATTATTATTATGCTGAACTTGGTGCCGAACCAAGCGGTTCCCTTATCTTACGGTATAGTTCTACGTGGCAACTGTACTAATATTGACACCATAATTACACTACAAAAGAAATGTATACGTATATATGGGCGGCAAGCCTTTTTAATTACTGATTTTAGCGTAAAAAGTAACTGTATTGATTCTGTGTTATTAAAATATCGTTGGATGACAACTTCCGATTAGATTTATTTATAGTTGTAATATTTAATTGATATACAATTTTTTTTTAAATGATTTATGGATGTAAAACATACTTTTAGTAGCTTATGTAATAGTATTTGAACATCGAATTATTTTATAATTATATTAGAAATAATAGATAATACTTTTCAATCACGTGTGTCGCCATCTTCCGGTTTGTAAAATCCAGCATTAAAACTCGCGTTAAAATTAATCAATTAATTAAATTATTACTGTATAAAAATCATAACTATTTTTAAATATCAATTTAGGCATTTAAGACATGTTTTTATAGATATAATTAATTTGCAAAATAAAAACCATTGTAAGTGACGTCACTTCTTGTTCCACTCAAGTAAATTGGCGGGAACTTTTAGTGTGGTGTTACTCTGCTATATAATTATGTTCGTAAATAAATTGTAAATAAGGTGTTACTCTCTGCAAATAATATGATAATATAAAGTGTTATAAAGTAGTAGTCTCATTTCTGCATCCATTATGGAGGAACTTCTTGGACCTGGCGAAGGGCCTTCGCCGGCATATACGAGTTCTTATAAATATTGACCAAATGTAATCCTACAAACCTCATTTTAAAAAAACAAAAAAAAATATCAACTAGCTTCAATTTACATACTAGAGTCATGAAAATTTATTAAAAAAACACCTCGAACTTGTACTCTTCTATCAATATTAATAGACGATACTTAAATAAATTTAGGGTTTCCTTTTCTAAGCTTAAAGTATTATCATCAAGCGCTTACATTATGGTAATCAAAATTTATAATTATCTACTATTTCATATAAGGAGTATAGAAGAAGAAACTTTATTTATTAAGCTATTGAAGCAATTCCTAATAAGTAAATGATAAATAATTTCATCTTGCTATTGTATAAATTGCGACGCCTTTGCAGGGTGCATGTGCTGTACACATAGTTCTTATACCATCCTGTATTGTACCACATGTTTGCAATAAACTATTTTAATTTTGAATTTATTAAGAGTATCAACTTAGTATGACTATTAGTCTATGTAAATGTTTACTTCACCCAGCTCCAAGTTAATTCTATGGTGTGCAGCAAACAATATATCCATCCATGTATCAATAGAATACTATATTTACTGATAAGCAGACTACTAAAGTAAATGTACACGCTTCCCTTGTATAAAACAAGTTTGGAAAAAATTGCTAATAGCTCTCAATTAGAATAATTTAAAAAAAATAATGTATAAAACCGTGTACTTACATTTTTGTGGACGTGGCGAGAAATTAATTCTCGTTTCATCCCTCTTCGGACTTGTAGGGATTAAAACCAACTCGATCTCAGTAACTTCATTTATTTACTTGTTTTACTTCACTAACTTACATTCACATTATGCATTGGTACTTTTACACAATTACGCGGGCAGCAATTCTAGGACTTGTGTTCATGACTATGGTCGAACCGCTTGTGTCTGTAAGATCAGCCTTTTATACTGTTATATTGCAATCTCAGCACAATCCACACCAGTGGTGTGGGTTGTCACTGTCACAGAAAAAATAAGAAAATGGTAAGGCAAAGACATTAAAGCGTATAATGCCATATCCGTCGACACTGACACCTAACATGAAATACCATTACCTACTAAATGTCATAAGCTTTTAGCCTCAGGTATAAAGGTGCACAATTTACAAAGAATTCAAGAAAAACATTTTTCAACATAAATACATTTTGGTGCTACATTTTAAAACCAACATTCATATCAGCAACCAACATAGTAGGTAACTCGCGTAGGTATGGTGTTGTGAGAGACGCTTCTTAATTCTTTAAAAGAGACTTAGAAAATAAATGGTGTGAACGTCTCTAAAACATATTTGGAGTACGACTTTTATATAGCGAATGCCAATGAAAGTTAGGTACACGCTTACCAAACTTTTATGTTTTCATTAAAAGGGGTATTGAGGTGTTATTGTTATGTAATTAGTACTTCAGCAGCTTTTTTATATTGATACTCTATCAAAATGGTCAAAATGTCGCTCTATATGAATTTCACATTCACAAAACATCGGAGGGATTACTTATTTCCATAGGTATGTTAAAAAGCTTCAAGTAACCCTACACACCCAACTCCTGACCAAAAAGCAATATTAATCATTCCGGAGAGATTTCCTTATTACCATAAAACAGCTAACTTTGTAAAGGTTATTTATAGAAGCCTCCTGTTCTGTGACATGGGAATTGTTTTTAACAATTCCATTGAAAGTTGCGGAGGCTTGAAGTTGCTATAAATTGTGGCGCATTTGGGAATATCCAATAAATTTTGCAAAATGAGACATGCCCTAAGGATGGACATAACGATATAGTTGATTGCTTTGTGAAATTTGCTTTGTAAAAAATAGCGTAAAATTAGAGCACAAAAATGATGTTTTGAACAAAAGTCGAAACAAGCTATGCAAAAAAATGCTACCCTTTAAACTTATACGGCAAAGTTGCAAATAAGTTGCATAGCATTCTTTATATTACCTACGTACTTTTGTAAAAGTATTAGACTAACTTAGCACTTTCCGTATAGATCTACAAGACGTACCTAAAGAGGGAACCCTAATATTTCCGCTTCAGTTAGCAAAAATATCAAGGCGAAACCTAAGTCTTGAGTGGCTACGAGCAAGATTATGTTTGATCGAGTGAGCATCATGTGGTACCTATATTGTACCTACTTTCGACGCGTTTTATGTTGACTGTAATGATCCAACATTAACGAGATATAAGTTTGAGACCGAACTATTAAAATATGAACTATAACTTTTGTCTTTTAAACAGACATGCACCTTTTAGGGATAGATTATTTTATTGTACTTGTAGTTCTATTATAGGTTTGAGTAAGTACCTACTGTAGAATACTTAATAAGAAATTACTCGGTTTCAGACTGGAGTCAGAAATTTGGTAGTGGTATCAAGATTTGAGTCTGGCTAAATTGAGCACACGCACTATCTACAAGGTTTCTTGTTACCATAATTCTGTAGGCGGCACTACCAAGTCTGATTTCTCAACTGCGTGGTTTAATGGTATTCTTTTAAGAAAACTGCGGAGTCTAATAAACCAGATTTTGTATGAGATTGCATGTATTATCTCCGTGGATTGCATCCATTATATTATACGAAAACAGAAATGTATAACTTTTTTTAAAATTTAAATTTAACTCAACTGTAGTTGTCCAGAATGTTTCCAAATCCTTGTTCCTTTTGTAATAGTGCTCTCCAAACTTTAACCACTTTCCACGCTAATCGTTATCTTGACTGATCAGTTTCAGCAATCCGCCCCCACCGCTGGGTTCAGGGCAAGATCCTGCAACCCAGACCTGCGGGCTGGCTCCACCGTTCTGCGCCAAGTCTCGGTACAGGTCCATTGATGGTACTTGCAACAATCTCGGGAGGCCAGCGTGGGGCGCGGGACAAACGCCTTACGGACGATTGGTGCCTTATAATTATGGAGATGGTAAGTTATTGACACAGATGTGTGGTTACTGCTAGGGGGAGTCCGGGAGACTTTATTAGGCGGGAGAGATGAACCACCTTTAAAAAA
Source organism: Conogethes punctiferalis (assembly GCA_031163375.1). NCBI lineage: Eukaryota > Metazoa > Arthropoda > Insecta > Lepidoptera > Crambidae > Conogethes > Conogethes punctiferalis. The sequence goes on along the minus strand of CM062082.1, from coordinate 10,982,144 downwards.
TTTACTTAAATTTTGCTCTAACAATACGTTAAGACGGTCTATAACAGCGGTCTTGACAATCTCTCCCACCTGATAAAATCTCCCGGAATCCTCCTACATTACTTTTTTTATTAGTAAATGGGGATATCTTGGTCTCAACTTGCCTGAGGGTAAAATGGTTAAGGGCACACAGAAACTGAGAAGATTCTTGTACTTCAGAAATCGAAGGTCATTTTTTGAAAATGTATACGTTTACACTTTTTCTTTAAAAACAAAATATACATTACCTGAGCCGAAATTGCTAAAGTTTCAATCCTCCTAAGTCGTCAGCCAGCCTCTGATATGATTATGGCTGACGATAGTCATAATATCTATTCGTGCAAAACAAATTGGATTATCTATCCATCTTATTACGATTTCATATTCGACATAAAACAAAGTATCTCTATTATAATGGTTTTATGAAATAGCAATTGTTGCTTCTGACAGTTATATTTCGAGATTATGCCAATTGGATAAACATATGAATGTATTTTAGAAGTCGAATGTATTATTGGCTTTGACAAAAAATTCGTAACTAAGAATATTTTCAGTTATATTTGGTACCTACGAAAATGTGTAGTCTGCTTGAATTTTTCGTCCCAAGTTAATCTGCAGAGATTTAAAGCTCTCCAGGGGATTAGACCACAGAAACCCGATTGGGGTGATCACGCTGCCTTCCCTAGGTCAATATAAACTGCTACTTTTCTTGGAACTATTCCAGGATTTCCTTTCGGATTTGTGATGTTACGATGAAAATACTTTTATATTCGGAGACCGGATGGAGTTGAAATCTATATCTATACTTATAATAAATCTGAAGAGAGGTCAATTCTGTACTTGAAATATTTTTTCAAAATAACTATCAGGGGGTGATTAGTGGTCTATACTGATGCCAAAAATGCAATCAGTAAAATTTTTGTCTGTCTGTCCGTCTGTCCGTCTGTCTGTCTGTCTGTCTTTATGTTCGTTATAGAAACAAAAACTACTAAACGGGTTTTAACGAAACTTGGTATATTATTTTAATATATTAATTATTTTTCATACTCCTGGGCAGGTTATAGTATACTTTTGATCACGCTACAATCAATAGGAGCAGAGCAGTGAAGGGAAGTGTCGGAAAACGGGAGAAATTTGCCGTGGTAGCCTAGTGGTAAGATCGTCGCTTCACACACGTGAGGGCGTCGTTTCGAATCCGCGCGGGGCAGTGACGGGAAGTGTGGGGAAAACGGGAATTTTTTTATCTGTATGTTTGCATCGCATCACGTGAAAACTACTGCATGGAATTGAATGCGGTGTTCACCATTGTATTGCTAGAAATCGAACTTAAAATTTAGGCACCATTTTATGGAAGTCCGTTATTTTTGAAATCCGATATCCACGCGTGCGACGCCGCCGGCACAGCTAGTATATTATATAATAATAATACCTATAAAATTACGTATTACATATAATATCTAGTATATTATTATTTCATGTTATATTTTTGTACCATTTCAATCATATTTCTTACATTGTATTTAACTGCCTTATCTTCTATCTATACTTATAATAAATCTGTAGAGAGGTCAATTCTGTACATGAAATATTTTTTCAAAATAACTATCAGAGGGTGATTAGTGATCGATACTGATGCCAAAAATGCAATCAGTAAAATTTTTGTCTGTCTGTCTGTATGTTCGTTATAGAAAAAAAAAACTACGGGACGGATTTTGACGAAACTTGGTACAATTATTCTTCATACTCCTGGGCAGGTTATAGTATACTTTTCACCACGCTACAATGAATAGGAGCAGAACAGAGCAGGAAAGTGTTTGGAAAACGGGAGAAATTTTTATTTGTATGTTTGATCGCGCATCACGCGAAAACTACTGCATGGAATTAAATGCGGTTTTCACCAATGTATTGCTAGAAGTCTAACTTAAAATTTAGGTACCATTTTATAGAAGTCCGTTATTTTTAAAACCCGATATCCACGCGTGCGACGCCGCCGGCACAGCTAGTTAGTATAATAATGGTAGTAAGTACCGCCCAAGTAAGAGCGGCACCGGGTTCGAATCTCAAGTTGGGTCAAGAATTGTCACTAGGTTTTTCTGTGAAGAAGTAAGTAGAAGGCTTAGTAGCAGCCTCGAAGTTAGGAAGTTTCATGGTGATGCAATCCCGTGCATCGGAAAGCAAGCCTGATCTCTCTCCGATCGACCTCTTGTCCCAAAGGATTGTACTACTGAAGGAACAGATAGTGCATCTGTGTTTGCGCACATTTGTGCACTTATTTTCTCGGGACTACTTGGCTATCCATCAAAATTTACCGTTTTGGCTGAAATTCGGTCAGGAGAGTAATTACATTATACTCAACTTCTTTATAATAGGTGTTAACATGTAAACTTTTTATTATACATAAAATTAAATTTAAAAAATGTTAATACCGCTTTAGTGACACAAGAAAATAAGCACGTGTACCTAAGCGCCTGTTCATACTAGCGTTTATTTTCGTTCACACTAGCGGTTGATCCGCCCGGCGGCTACCGCAAATCGACCGCCGATCAACCGCAAAACGGCCGAGGTGTTCACACTAGCGGTCGCGGTTTTGCGGTTCGGCAGCTGGTAGTGTTGTAGATCGATGGTCGGCTATAGATAATAGTTGATTCTTTAGTGAGAATAAATCGATTCAAGTACCAAATGATTTTACAATCTAAACATCGATAATCGCTTTAAAGATAATTTATGTGTGACTTTAATAAATCTGTTTTTGTGAATGGGATACACGACTGTTTACTGTTCTATATTACTTTCTGGTCACCTTAAGAAGAAGTACAATTTAACTTATTTGAAAGCCATGAGTACTAAATTGATTGCAAATGAGAAGTTTATTGACGTCCACAAACTTCAAATATTATTACAAAAGTTAAGTTTTGATTAAATCATAATATTATCGTATTTTTATCTATAATAACATCTTCACTTAAGAAATAAATTTCATAAACTCACATTTAATACAGTTGTCACAATTGTCTTAAGCGAACAGCAAATAATTAACGATTCCTAGTGACCGTTTAACTTTCTGGTGACCCATGCTGTGATTACAATTTGTACTCTTCACATATCGATTAATCATTATGATCCATTAACGTAACGATTAAATTGTAACAACACTAAAAATAAAACAATTACGTATCTACTAACAGAACGTAACCATTTTTGAAGCGCGTTGCGAAAATAAAGAATTATTGTATTTACTTACTTCATACTAAAATTATGATGTATTATGTTGTATTCTACTACCTGTTTTTACGGTAGATATAATGGGAGTTTTCGTTCCCATAATTCTTAAAGAAATTTTTATCAAATATTACAATGCTTCTTGTATAGGAATTGAATAATTTAAACTTCCTATGTGATTATGCACTCCTGGTACTTTCAATTGGAGAAGTACACATCAGTCATGTCGGTGCCATCGTCGACGCGCGAGCGAGCGACGTCAAAGACTCCCACTCCTAACTTTTGATGCCTTGTACGAGAAGGGCCCTTCTGAAAAGTTTCAGTTACACCTGGAAAGAGTATTTACTGCCGTGGAAATCACAACAGGTGTTGACCAAAATCTCTATGTGGTTTGAATCCTCAGGGAAGTAGGAACGAGATTTTGCAACATATTCTACCGGAACCGATGGCAGTTTACGGTGCTTTTAATTTACTTACAATTTACATTTTCAATTTAATCAAATATGTTATATTGAACAAGGAAAACTTATAAAAATCTACTAATATTCTTTTGAAATCCTTTCCCTAAAGCCACATAAAATAGGTAGATTGAAATAGGTAGAATAGAAGTATTCATGAATTAATCATGTTCAGATTTCCATTATTTCGTATTTCATAGAGAATAATGTTTGATTTTTGGTATAGAAAAATGCTAACTAAAAATGTATCCATAGTTTAATAACCATTTCTAAATAATTAGTGTGGCCTCATCGTGTACTTATATTTTCCACCAGAATTTATAAATTAAAATAAATTTGTTTCATATTTTATTTTAACCGTGTAAAGTTACGTTCTATAAAACAGAAGAAGAAATGTCACTAGCTAGTGATGGAGGTATAGTGCTATTAAAGTTTCGATAATATCTAAATATAATAAGCTGAAAAGTAAAATAATTTTAAATGGAAATGGATAGTTTCTTGAGAAAATATTTCGACAAAGAGTAAAGAAAGGTAATTTTTTTTATAGTGCAAACGGGCCATTATTATCACTTAGGAAATAGTTAAATAACTTTCTCCTTAGCTGTTGTGTAATGGTCGTCGTGGCCTCTCTCATCCTTTCTTTCCTATTCTATATTACCTTCGAGTACTGTTTTATGTAATGGGATTTGAAGGCACTGGCGGAGTTCAGGGAGTGGTGGATATTGCTCACCCGACAAGAGCAAACCTCTTTAGAATTAATGAATATGAAATTTTGCGACATTGACTTGTGGTAGAGTATATCTTCTAGCTAAAAATATTTAGTAGTTGAAAATGTTACCCAAAATATGGATAGTATTGCTGCCCACCAATTGTGAACCATTAATTACGAGAGTACCTACACTAAAGAACTTACGTCGGCACTAAGTTATTTTCCTAGTGACACTACGTAGTGCAGATACGCTTACTTTGCATATGTAAGATTCGCGATGGGCATTTGTCTTCTACTTTCATCGATATTCACAATTTGACTATAGAGCAGCCCTAGCCCGCCGATGTCAAAACGCGGCCGCCGCCGCCGATAGTGTGCGGATCAACCGCCAAACCGCAGTTTGAACGCCGCGCCCCGCCGCGTTCGTAGTGTGAACAGGGGTAGCGGTTTGACGGCGGTTTGATGGCGGTTAAACGTCAATCTGAAGGAAGCCTTAGTACGCATCCAAGGACAACATGTACAGAATCCTTCGTGCGACAAAAATGGGATTTTAATATTGTAACTCGTATATCACATTGCCTACATCCTTTGCGAATGTTCCATTTCTTACGTAGCCCACATAAATCCTTTCATTATCGATTTCGATCAATCACTTCGAGTGTACATGATTTGCTTTAGCTGCACGTGACAGTAAGTTTTATTTTTAATTCAATAAAGTTTAAAATAGTTTATCAAAACATTTACTTACTAACCATCAGTCGTTTGATAAACAAATTACGGTAATAAATTATTAGGGCTTGCAAATCACTAAAACGATATGTTTTATTGGACAGCGTTTTCTAGAGCGTTTTATTACTAGGCTGTAAAAATAGTGCCGTTTGACTTTTACTGCCGAATAAATGTGGATCAGTAGGGACGATCAAAACTTATGTAATGAGCACAAATCGAGATTGAATTAGATACAAGTGTTCATGTCTATATAATGTCACCCTTTTACCATCGCACTACTCGGCGCCGCGGCAGAGTCCATCCATACCATTTGGAAACCTTTCTTTCTAGAACTGTTCGTTTCCAACGATCGTTCTTTCCGCGTACGTGTAAGCTTTGGAATGAGCTCCCAGCCGCGGTGTTTCCCGATCGCTACGACTTGTCCTTCTTCAAACGTGGTCTAAAGAGAACTCTTTCCTCACGGTTGGCAGCGGCTTAGCTGTGCCCCTGGCATTGCAGAGTCTATGAGCGGCGGTAACCGTTTAACACCAGATGGGCCGCTTGCTCGTCTGCCATCCATAGTAATAAAAAAAAAATGTCCTAGTTATGGGCAATAATCATAATACTACTGTCTTCTACAATATCTTCTTCTTCGTCTTAGCGTTTTTCCAGCTCAATGCCAGCCTACACAATCTTCTTCCTATAAGAAGAATCATCATTATCAATTTTTATCAACAGAAATATTCAATCATTATTTATTCATAAGAGTGAATACCACTCTATGTACTTAATATTTTTCAAGTAGCAAAATACAATGTGTTCGACGAGACAGGGGAGAGATCAGGTACAGAAGCTGCGGCTTTATGTTAATAAATAGATAAATAAACCAAGACATGTAACTCTGGGCCACACAACACAATCTAGTCCCAAACTAAGCCGAAGTTTTGTATTTTGGGTTCTAGACAACTGATAAATTTATTAAGATACTTTTTTTTTGGAAATATTTATATTATATACATACCTAATAATGTGTTTGCCAGGCCAAACCAATGTTTTTACTGTGTGGAAATAGAACCCGTCTACGATAAACCGAATTGAAATAAAATGAAAATAAATTTATTGGAGCATATCTAAAATTTGGTAGGTCACTTAAGTCTAATTGGTCGTCAAATGATGCATATCACTGCCAACATCCTGACTCTGCGGCTGCTACTTACTTATTTCTTGATAGAAAAACCCAGTAACATATTCGACTCGGCGAAAACCCTTTATCACACGAATAAGTTAAAAAAAATATTTTATTTTTCAGGAATAAGCGCATGGCCACGTGCGACGTCAGGCAACCCACTGCCCAACTCACGAGTGATCAGCCTCCGTCTGTTCCCCGACAGACAGCTGGTGGACCCAGTGTGGAACCTGAATGCCCAGCAATGGGGACAGATCGTCACCCACGATATGTCCCTCACGGCTGGAGTGGCGCAGACACGTAAGTTCCTATCATGAAAGTTAAATACATTATGGATCTGGTGCCCTTACCTAAACGTGTAATGTACCTAAAGTATCTGAGGTAGTTAGTAACCTCTTCGGAAGATTGTTATCAATAGAAGGTCCAAGGTGCGTGATCTAATACTCTATATGTTGGGGAAACCTAACCTATATGATTATAATGAACGGCTAAACTGTGGAACTCTTTACTGGAGTCCGTGTTCCCCGAGGAATATAGTCTTCAGATTTTCAAGGAATCGGTTTTTGTTGGGTAAGCGCGCTTCATCTTAGGCTTCAACATCGCTTAACATCAGGCTGTTCACGGGCTACCAATTCACTAATAAAAAAAAAACCTTAAGTTAGTTATTCATACATCTCGAGATATCTGAAATTGCAGGTCTTCTTAGTACAGCTAGGACTAAGTTGCTGCTGTTGTCGCGTATCTATGTATTATTTGAATTTGAATTACATATATTGGTAGACGTATTTCTTTGTTCATTGAATTAATCCGAAAAGGCAACACGTAAACAGCTTTGTTTTAAACATACTCTGTCTGTTTTAAGATTCAAGATCGTATACGGAATTGCCTGTAAAGACATTTGGATGAAATATTTTTAAAAATAAATAAAATAGTAGGATCTGAATAAAAACATAAAATGAAAAAATGTACTTACTTAAGTAATCCTGTCTGCTACTTATGTTAACTAGCATCTGAGTCTAAAGTTGTTAAAATACCTACAAAAAAGTTATTAGTAGGTACTGAATTATGGTAACCCTTACTGGACTCGCCACCAGGGATCGTCCAAAGTGGAGAAGATTAAGTAGGAAAGCGGACCCCGGACTACAAGGTACAACCTTTGGAAGCAATTGGGAATAACGCTCCGATGATGATGATATTTAATTAATGATGATGAGTTAACATCATACGGACTGGAATCTGTGCGCTCAGCAATGGGGTCAGATTATTACCCACGACATGTCTCACAGATGCCGAGTGGTGCAATGGCTTGACTTGCACTCTCTATTGTACTCATTAGAGTGATGTAACGAAGAGTCTCGACGGTGATACATTTATCCGTTGAAACATATGGGTTTAATTTACTAATTAAAGTATTTACAAATAAATAGATAATTAATAAGGTAAATACGATATAAAAACATGAATAGACTTTCGAGGGGTAATTAGAAAGGTCTAATGCCGCTGTTCTTAAATGCAATAGTAAAAATAAATATATGTAACAAAAACGTCAATCACAGGTATTTTAATGTTGGTTTTAATGTTGGTCCTGAAAGGGATTAATTAATGAATCGGCATATAAACATATTAGACCAATTCGAACTCATGACGAGCTCAGAAGATAACCCATCTACTCACTACATATTACATCACTACAAAATAAGTCAATTAATCGTGCCAATTAATCATAATCAATTTTAGGAATTCTCAACCTAGTGTGCTTCTGAACCCTTTAGTTAAATGTGATGTCATATCCAAAGCTAATTATTTGAAGGGAATTTAAATTAGACACAATACTCGTATCTATTTATCTCGTATTTCCCCTAAGCGTATTTTTCTCTTTGAATCGCAAAAGCCGTCGATATTAATTCGTTATATCGAGCTCCGTTTAATGTAACTTAATATTCAAATACTTGTTTACTGGTTGTAAACCGACGCCATTGTTTTGGATGTAAACAATCCCGATCATAATAAAATCTTGTTATTCGAAAGTAAGCAGTAATATGTTTCTGATGATATTATAATATTACTGAATAAACACACTATTTCAGTGCGTACTAGTCTCTTCATCTCTCCTGATTTTGTATAGTGTAAGGGATCCCTGAAAAAGCCATTTTGCTTTTGCCCAAGATTATGTCAAATATTTGTCCAAGTTTAAACTTGAACTAGGTAATCAACTTGTCCAAGTTTAGGTAAACTTTAAATAATCAACTAGATAGCTATAGCAATATTTTTTTTTTTTTATGCGAGAGGCCGCAGACGAGCAAGTGTGATGCCTGATAGCGAAATAGCGATAATATTGATAGCGAAATCCTTACTTCAAGTTTAAATTAGTTTTATTTTATTTCTCATTATCACAATACTACTCGTATTAGAAAAATATAACTTTGAAATGTTGTGGTAATTATTAATAAGTGATTAAGCCGGGATATATGGAGAATTTCATCATTCTCATATTGTATTTTATTAGAAGCCACTAAAGCAACGTAGTGTTAAATTTCAAGGCTCAAACAATTATACGAGTAGTTACCTAGACTGATGTTATATTTTGAAGAACAATTTGATTTGAAATCTGAAAATAGACATTTGTATTAAATGTTAAAATATTGTTATATTTTATGATGAAAGAAACCTTTTGGTACGTAATATACCTAATCTTTTTCATAAAGCTAAGGTGCCAAATATATTTTAAGTTAACGTTAAGATAATTGTTTACTTACATTTTTCTTTCAGATTTTTTTTGCTTCTTCAATAATGCATGTTTTTTGTTCATTTTAGCATGCGATGAAAATGAACCAAACTGTTACAACTGTATGTATTCATTAAAACAGTGTGTTGTGTGCTTTTAAATGTATTTTTGTTATAAATGTGTGTGTGTGTTCATAGATTTAAGTAGTATTCTAAGTAGGTATAAGTTCAATTTTATAATGGGGCGATAACTTTTGCCCAGCCATCTTTCTCAAGCTATCATCCCAAAATGTTGGAGGGCATCCCACACCTCGCACACCAAAACAAGGTGTCCATTCAAACACGGACTACTCTTTCGTCCTTCGAAGGCATTTGTTGTACACAAATTTTGTGACTACCTTCTTTTTTGTATAATATGCTGATAGATCATTGTATGGGGTGGAAGGTTGATAACCTGTGATACAGGATCCTAGTTTAGGTATCAGCCTGCTATATTTACTCACGAGTTCATGTTAAAAAAATTGTTCTAAAGTTTGTAATATTTGGTAAGAATAAATGAATTTATTATTATTATGACCTGCCCGTTTCATCTTCAATTTGGCGCGCAATATACTCCAAGAATTAATGTCACTTAATTCTTAGCTGTCTCTTGTTGATTTTAACGTAATTACGTTATGATATACCAATTTTTAAGATATATAATTTTTAAGATGAGAAATAGGAATTTTGTTTGGGATCATATCTAAAGTTTTGTTACGAAAAATAACTTACTCCACTTCCGTCAACGAATGATAAATTGCCTTAGATGTTCACCTCTACTTCACTGTTGAGTGTCAAAAGTTGATACTGATCGGAATATTGTTGACTTATTTCGAGTTACAAACTTCTAATAAAATTATATTGTCTTATATATTTTTTTTGCAAGAAGTTAAATTTATTAAGGATGTAATTTTGTTTCTCATAACAATATGAGAAATTGTCAGTTTAATATGCGAGCGGTCTGTTACCTTGATTAAAATGATGCTTAATGATGATAACGGATGGCTTATGTAATTCAGAGCTTTATTAAATCCTTTATGATTTGTGTGTTGTGTAAGTGTGACGTTTTTGGCTTTTTGCTATAATGTTCTTCGCACAATGTATATATTTTGTAGAAAAGGTCATCTCGACATGCCATAATTATGCTTATTTTCACCAACAGTTACATACATTCACTGTATCCGACACGCTTCGCGTGTTCAGATATCTAGAACACGCCAGACGTGTTTTGAATGTTCAGTTAATATTTTTTAAAGTAGGAAAGATTTTCTGTTTTCAAATATTAGAATATCATTTTAAGGGCATAATCCATTGAGTCTGCCATTTGACCCCTTAAAAAATAGTCACAACAATTTTTTTCAACTTTCAAGTTTCCTTGAGACGTAAACTTTACATCCAACTGCTATTAAAAACGATTTTTCAATCCATTATTGATAGGATACAAAGTTTTGTAGCTACCGAAAGTTTTCGTCCCAAGAAGTCTTGAATATCGAGTCCAAACATAAGCAGATGGATTTAAAATTTACTACGTGATAAAGGGTTTGGCTTCATAGAAGTCTTACAGTCACCAATCATACGAGTATACCGAATTGTAAGTAAAACGATTATTGTGCTTTACTTACAATTCAGTATTAAAAAAACCGTGCTATTTCTTAGCAGGGTGTCCGAAACCTATGGGAAATTTTTTTTAATGATCCCAATATTCATAAGAGTGAATATTTTTTTAACCTTTTGTATATTTTTCCAAATGACCCTGGTAATCCACGACCCTAAATTTTTGATATTTTGTTACGGGCTTTTCCGTTAATTTCAACCACCCAGATGAAAATGGCGAAGTTAAGCTCAATTGACTGTACATAAGAAACTTATGCAGTTCATTTTATGTCGTTGATGTGATAAACAAAAGTTTCAATTGAAAGAAGCATTTACCTCGGTAACAAAAGAACTTTGCCGAATTTTTCTTTTACCTGATTCCTAGTACATACGTGCAAGTGTATTGAGAACGGTTTCACAAACACATTAATCCAGATTACTTTTGGACGGCTGTATACGGTGTTTACGGAAGTAACCGTAGTTTGTATGTTATCTTGTATAAAACTCTATCAAGGATAGAGACCATCACTTCGTATTTTCGAACAATCACAAGATGTGAACTGTGTAACACTTAATATTTTCTAGCTAGTTTTGTAGCTATTACAGATAGAAAACATACTATATCGGTCAACTTAAATAAGGTTGTGCGTTTTACCATACATGCACGAGCACTTGAAAGTAATATTTATACACCAGACCCTTCTCTTCTTAATAGGTACATTTCTTTGGCTGGGAAGCTACGAGTGTTATAAACTTTGATGATCAATCACGTTTACCTTCTTTGTCAAGACTTTGGTGACTTTGATCATAACGTTACACATACATCATGGACATATATTTTACATGTATAATGTTTTATGTGCCTTATATATCATATTATAATATTTTTGCATTGCTGCTCATTGTATAAATTAATAAGGATTTATGCATTTGCTGTGTGTTGTGTTACGTAAAGTATAAATATAGAAGTTAATTAAGTGTAAATTAAAAGTACAACATTTAGGTCAACATCAGTTTAAGAGTGATGAAAATTAAAAATGTTATTAATTGGGATGATGACTAAAAAATAATTTAATGTCCATCAGATAGATTAATGAAAAATATTGGATACGTATTTTTTATTTTGCCTCTTGTTCAAAAACTTACGAAGATACATTGATTTTAAATGTCACATGACGTCACGTTAGAGTACAAAATATACTCTAACGTGACGTAGTTAGCCCCCACTCCGTAACTTTAATGCGCTATATCTAAGTATTTTCTTGTTATTTCGACAAAACAAAAAATACGGGTCTTATATTTTTTTATTATCTAAGAGACGGACTAATTATTTTCTTCATTTTCATACCTTGTCATCATCCGTATTATTTAATGAATACTATTTTGAATTTTCTAAAATAAATGGCCATCTCGTTCGGAGATTTTTTATATTTCTTTTCCATACTTAAATTTTTTTTCCATTACAATATTCATCATATTTTGGAGAAGAATAAGATAGTATTTATATAAATATACCAATAAGTCTGTAATAAAGGATTTGAATTTATTATTCTTCCTCCCTGCAAACATTGTTTTTAAATTGCATAGTCACTCAAGAACTGAAGGGCGTTTTTATAGTTCTTCAAAATTATTACTTTATACTTACTATTCCACTCTCATACAGATAAAGACCTGCTGACGTGCTGCGACAACAACGGTCAGCTGACGCCCGACGCGACCACCAACCCCACCTGCGCCCCCATCCTGATCCCGCCCAACGACCCCGTGCACTCATCCCAGGGCACACAGTGCATGAACTTCGTGAGGACTACGACCACCCGCAACAGGGGTTGCACGCCGCCTAATGCACCCGCAGAACCAGTAAGTTGAAGGAGAAATAGTAAAAAGGTAAAAAAGGTATACCCTTTTTACGTTAAAAGGACCCTTTTTAATTTTTCTATAGTTTTTACTTGATTTCATCTTTTTTAACTTTTTATTAACCTTTTTTTACCTTTATTACCTTTTTAAGCCGATAGGTACGACTTGTAAGACCTATAATGTGTGCCATCATAAGTCCTTATGATATTACACTAAGATAAATGAGTAGTCTTAGACTTTATGCGTGTTCGTGTGGTTTCATCCAGTGGGCATCGTAGAAGACGACTAAGGGAATATCAGGAAACTGGCAGCAGAGTTTACCTGTTTGACAATTGTCAAAGGCGGAGGCTTATGTCCAGCAGTGGACATTTGCAAGTTGATGATGATAATTATCTGTTAGGGTTTGTACAGAAAACTGTGATACGCGATCGCATCGCAAATAAGCGCAAAAACATTCGCGCAATAATAAAAGAGCGCACATTAACTACTTTTTTTTTATATATGTTTTTTATAGTGGCTCGACATAATGGCTTCCCTACACCTGATGGAAAGCGAAAGAGAAGCCTAAGTCGCTGTGACAACGAGCAAGTAATTGGTCAGTTATCTGTCAGTTGCCACCGCCATGCCGGCCCAACCCTAGCCCCCCCCCCCCCCCCCCCCCCCCCACGAGCTCCCGAAACCCTACTCACCGGCAGAAACACGACCCGGAGGTCATTTGGTTCATTTTTCTATAGGGTAGAGGTCCTTCCGCTGACGGGCGGCTCAATTACCTACCTACCTACCTCTCTTCTAAGTCTTAGTTCACCATTAATTTGTAACCTCTACTTACAGCTATCCGTAGTGACAGCCTACATGGACTTATCAAACGTGTACGGCAGCAGCCAGCGCCAAGCTACTCCCCTCCGTTCAGGGAACGGCGGCCGTCTCCTCACAGTCCTCAGAGGAGGTCGCGAGTGGCCCCCGCAGGATCCCAACGTAACCCTCACGTGTGAGGAGGCACGTTCACCCAATGAGCCCTGTTACTTGGCCGGTGAGTTTTTTTTTATATTCATTAGCACGTCAAAATGACTGCGTCCAGCCTGATGTTAAGCAAACGACGAAGTCCAAAAAGTGTAAGCGAGCCATGAAAGTACTGCGCAGTCAATCAGCACTCGTACTAAGTATAAACTACGTACAGTAAAGTCTCTACGTCTGCTGAACTGTGGAACTCTTTTCCACATGTGATCCCTTCTTCTTGTAGTTTTGGGTGTTTTAAAGGGGTCGTGAAGCGGTACTTAACCAAGCTATTATAGTGTGATCGACTGTACTAAATAGGCATGTTGCTATCTATATCTTTAGGGGTAATAATGTCTGGTTCAAAACTTTAATATGATACAATATTTCAAATTGGGAACGTTATCTTGACGCTCACTGTACTTATTGAGTGTAGCTTAGTTAACTAACGCCAGCTTCATACAAAATGTCACCTTTGACGTTGATTTTTGACATTTTTTTTTTCATTCTAATACACATAAGTCAATGTTTCCTACATGCTAAAACTTTGTATTGTAATGTTCCTTTTTCTCAGGTGACATCCGAGCGAACCAGAGCCCGCAGTTGGCTATACTCCAGATACTCCTGTTGCGTGAACACAACCGCATCGCCGACGGTCTTGCCAGCCTCAACCCCCACTGGAACGACGAGACCATCTACCAAGAGGCGCGCAGGATTCTTATTGCCATCATCCAGCACATCAATTACTATGAATACTTGCCAATCTTCCTTGGTAAGTGATACATTACTGCTTAATCACAGCTGCTTTCTATTGATTCTGCTCAAAGGCTTACGTGGACTACGAACATGATTAAAAGTAGCTTATCTTTTACATACAATTGAACCTTTGAAATTTTGCCTTGCATTATAATGGCAAAATTTAACACTATTCACAATGTGAAAATTCATGCGCTTATCAAAACATAAAATATGTTATTTTTTTATGGATTCAAGACAAATTAAGCTCAATTGTTTGTACAGTGAATTGAGCAGACTTTAAAGTAATCAATCAAGCGACCGTGACGCTAGACATTGAAAATACATTGAGTTGTTATCTTTAATATCTAAACAAATTCATTAAAATTAATTCTATCAAAATATTTTTCATAGAGATTGTACAGTTCATGGTTAATTATTATTTATAGTTTATAGATAGGTACTAAATCTACGCCCATTGTGAAACCAACGTAGTGTTTTTTTAACAAAATGTAATTACATTCTATTTGAATTCTTTTCACATTCAGTATTCAGCTGATTGCATACAAATTACAGGCGCTGTTTGAAAAAAGGCAGTTAGAATAACTGTTCACAAACGAGTAGCAGCCAAATTAGAGAATTCAAAAAGCCTTCCCCAAGTTAGGATTAGACGAAGGTAGATTTTTGTCCGTGCGGTGATGGAAAGGGATATAAATAACCTCCCCGTTTCTTCTGAGGGGTCGTAAGAGTCGACTAAAGGACTCCGGCGGTACGGTTTGTCCGCCTGGCTATTGACCACTTGGCGAAATACCCGTTAAGTGGCTTCTTCGCGTTTCGGAATTAGTCTGTGTATCTGTCTGCTGTCTAGCCAGAATAATCCATGCAAACCAACATGTCAGTGGTAATTGACAAGTAATTGACTTGGTTACATGTCCGTATTTGAGTCTCTTTTTCGCTTTCTTTGAAGATTTTTTTACATCAAACGAGCGAATGCTCATTCTATCCCCACCGTATCTAATTCTTTTAGTGTAAACAGGCGTAGAGCATTCTACAGTTGTACTCAGTGCGTTCGCAAAGATTCTATAGAATATTCTAAGAATGCTTGCTCGCTCGATGTAAACGGCGCAAGAGCTTGTTGCTTATAGAGCGTTGTTGTGTCCTAGTATTGTTTACATACATTATCGATTAAATTATGTATTAAATTATTAAGAAAGAACATTCTCTCACGCTCTGTGCTCGGTTGATGCTTTCTTTTACATAAAAAGATTACGAAAGAATGCTCTTGTTCTATGTTCGTTTTATTTAACCTCCAGGTGACGGCAGGTCACTATACTATGCTAAAATAGAAAAAAAACGAAGTTAAAAAAAATTGGATGTTTTATTCATTACAGGCGTCGACAACATGATAAAGAATAAGCTCATCTACCCTGGAGTGCATGGTTACGTGAATGACTACAATCCCAACGTAGACCCGGCAATTTTGGCCGAGCATGCAACCGCTGCCTTCAGACATTTCCATACCTTAATTCGAGGATATCTGAAGTAAGTAAACGTAGATTACTATCTTTTGTTTCTTAACCTATAATATTTTTCTCCAAGCGACCCTCATCTGCCCGTGGTGCATCCTGCTGAATAACAAACGAGGCGCTGGAAACCGACTGGTGGCGGTAAAACTGTCGCACTGGTTAAAATAGCCGTTCAATCAAACAGTGGGTCAAAGGGCCTGGCCCTTTGACTGAACCACCGGAGTGACAACGTCCATAGATCGCTAACATAGCGTGGCGATTATGGGTAAAGCCCAGGTGCTTGCCCAAAGTAGCGAACAACTGTAGAGGTCTTTTTTTTATAGTAGCTTGACATAATGGCTTCCCTACGCCTGATGGAAAGCGAAAGAGAAGCCCAAGTCGCTGTGACAACTGGCAAGTAACTGGTTAGTTACCTGTCAGTTGCCACTGCCATGCCGGCCCAACCCTAACCCCCACGAGCTCCGGAGACCCTACTCACCAGCAGAAACACGACCTGGAGGTCATTTGGCTGCGGTATTCTATAGGGTGGAGGTCCTTCCCCGGACGGCCAGCTCAATACGAGCGAAGATTCGCTATGCCCTACCTCTCTTTAGGTCTATGTCCAACAGTGGACTGGGATAAGCTGATGATGATGATGTTTTGTTTACGTTTGAAATTTTAAAAATACTAAACTATCGTAATCGGGAGGTAGAACAGAGAGAAAAATCTGCATTACACTTTCTGACACCTGTTCACATACATTTGTGCACTTATGCATTCTGCATATCTACTCGGCTAGCTTTTATGAAGATGCCCAATCTTGATAAAAGCTAGTCAAGTAGTCAAGACTTGACCTTAATTCCGTGTTTATAGTATTAGTTTTAGATCGGAATACAAAGTACGCTAACTTTACATCGGAATACAAAGTAAGGTTAGAGATTAAATATGTTAATCATATAGAAACACATAACAAACACCGTGTTTATTCATTTTACTTAACTTATATAATAGGAGATAATTGTTTTTTTGTTCATTTCAAACTTTTATGGAATGCGTCTCATTTCTCTCTAGAAGATTTCTTTTCCTCACTAACTACGATGATCGTAGCGGCGGCATTGTACCCCATGCCAAGGGCGGTGACCCATGACCATGGCATATCCCCCCAAATGACAATTGCCTTAGGGGGAGGCCTATGTCCAGCAATGGTGGTCTGCAGGCTGGTGAAGATGATTATGATGGCATGATGACTAGGATGCAAAATATAATTCTAAGCAAGTGGGCTTTGTAACATTGCACTACCTATGATGCAGGTAGATAGTCAAATGCAATGCCTTAATTAAAATGAACGGAATTGTAGTGTGTAGTCTCATCATAATTCAAAGCAAACTGCTTGGCGGTACTGCGAACGAGAAATGATTCCCTTTTTAGTGCAGTCAATGAAGCGAAAAATACGGGCTAACCTCCGAATTTTTTTACAGTGATCCGATTTGCATGAAATTTTGGAATTAGGCTCATCTTACCATTAACTTCAAAAGTGAAAATGAATGAAATGAATTTTTTTGAAAACTATGTGTCCTAAAGCAGCCAAACTAATACAATCTATAAAACTCTTCATAATAAAGTTAATTCTAGGCGGAATATGATTAATTTTAGTTTTGGTGGAAATGGCACTTATTTAAACCCATTGATTGAAAAGAAAAAACATTCGATGCTCCGCTTATTTGCAATATAGCTCACTTATTTTACGTGCAAAAGACTTTTGATAAAGCTCATTTTAAAGATTATTTCAAGCACTACAAAACCCTTTTCGATTAGAAAGCATAAAATGCATTTGCTCGCTGCTAGATGGCGTTGACTACATCGATGAAATTTCAGATAAAATAAAAAACGGCTTTGATCTTTAATATCTAGCTTAATATTGCACTTAGAATACTTTGTAAAAAACCAAATTGTTCATTTTTTTACCTGCTACAGTTTCGTTCCTTATAAAATTTTCGATAAAACGTATATTTTTGGAGATATTTGAAAAAAACTGATGAAAATCGTGAAAAATTGGCGAATTTTCAATTGCCAATAACTTGAAAAGTATTAGATTTTTCGAGAAACTTTATAGAAACTTTTTTGCTTAAAATTAGATGTTCAATCGATATCCGAGGTTATTTTGAAAAAACAACCATTGACCCCCGAGAAGGGGTGGCAACCACCCCCATGGTGGTGGCGGAGTTCAAATCATTTTCACTTTTGAAGTTAATGGTAAGATGAACCTAATCCCAAAATTGTATGCAATTCGGTACACAGTAAAAAAATTCGGACCTATAATGCTTCATTGACTGCACTATTTGTTTTGTTTCTGAGAAGCTTGGTTAGTTAAATGTTGTAGTTATAGCAATTAGTAAGTATTTCGTACGTTTTGAAGTAAGTAGAAGCTATTTTGGGATATTTTGCTTTATCTACCTTTAACCATATGTAGTATGTACTTGATGAGATTGCACGTCCTCATAATTAAAAGAAAAAAATCTTTATTTACTCTTTATATCTATTGTACAGCAATATCGACTAATAGCTGACTAATTTATATTTAGAGTCCAGATCAATGCATCTCTATTATAGAAACATACTTAGATGAAAAAATACTCCGTTAGGAACTCGAACAAAAACGCTCCATATAACCTAGGTTTATAATATTGGCTTCCTAACAGATAGAAAAAAATCAGCTTTTGCTATAAAGAATTTAACGCACCTTAAAGAATGGTTTCCTTTGAATTGAGTAGCACTTTCGAAATTGAATTTCCTTGGTAATTTTAAAGCAGTAAAATCCTTAAAACTACACCCAGTTTTGATTATTCTTTCTGGCATCCTTAGAGTAATATGCAAGATCAAACTTAAGAAACTACCCTATTCACTAGGCAGTTACACTAAGATTATATATAAAGCATACCTTTATTTCATAATCGCAATTTTCATAAATTAATTGTCTGATTAAGTTGATTGTCTACAACCCGAAAAGATGGCTATGTCATATTATTCCCTCGGGGTTAATTATATTAAATATTGTTTTTATATAATTGGCCCCAATCCACGTCCGCATCTTTTTTCCTTGTCTTTTTTTGTAACGATACGATATTTTTCCTGCGTAGGATAAATCTGTATCATCTTACAAAGTTATTATTCTGTATTTTTTTTTTTTTAAAGTGGCTCGACATAATGGCTTCCCTACGCCTGATGGAAAGCGAAAGAGAAGCCCAAGTCGCTGTGACAACGGGCAAGTAACTGGTCAGTTACTTGTCAGTTGCCACCGCCATGCCGGCCCAACCCTAACCCCCCACGAGCTCCGGAAACCCTAAACTACTAACATGTATTAGCTTACTGTGCTTGCTAATGTGATAAAATCCTGATTTGGGTCATTTTGTTGTGAAAATATTGTGTGTAAAAATTGTAAGGCTTATATTATAGCAGGCAGCACGCGGGCAAAGCCGCGGGCTATAGCTAGAACATTTATATTATGACTAGCTGTGCTCGCGACTTCGTCCGCGTGGAATAGTTATTTTGTCCCCGTTTTTTTTTACATTTTCCATTATTTCTTCGCTCCTAATAGTTGCAACGTGATGTTATATAGCCTTAAGCCTTCCTCGATAAATGGTCTATTCAACACAAAAAGAATTTATCAATTCGGACCAGTAGTTCCTGAGATTAGCGCGTTCAAACAAACGAACAAACTCTTCAGCTTTATAATATTAGTTAAGACTAGCTGTGCCAGCGGCGTCGCTCGCGTGGATATCGGGTTTCAAAAATAACGGACTTCCATATAATACCCATCTATACCTTGTACCTAAGTTTTAAGTTAAACCTCTAGCAATACATTGGTGAAAACCGCATTCAATTCTATGCAGTAGTTTTCGCGTAATGCGCGTTCAAACATACAGGTTTAAATTTCTCGCGTTTTGCCAACACTTCCCGTCACTGCTCCGCTCCTATTGATTGTAGCGTGATGAAAAGTATCCTATAACCTGCCCAGGAGTATGAAGAATAATTGTACCAAGTTTCTCTGTCAAAATCTGTTCAGTAGTTTTTTTTTCTATAACGAACATACAGACAGACAGACAAAAATTTTACTGATTGCATTTTTGGTACCAGTATCGATCACTTATCACCCCTGATAGTTATTTTGAAAAAATATTTTATGTACAGAATTGACCTCTCTACATATTTATTATAAAGTATAGAATATAGATAAGATTCAGACACGTTTAGAATGCAACTTTAGTGCCTAAATTCCGCGCGGTCCTGGAAAAGAGCACAAATCACTGCATTATTGTTCCCGTGGGTACTTACCCACCTATCATTAAGACTCAACTAAGGGACTTCTTTATATCTCAGCATTTCAATCAATCGCACTTAAACTAGGTACAGATAGTTATGAATTTCATCAGAATTAACTAGACTAATATGTGTTTTGAAAAATGTTCTCTCCTATTATCTAAATTGTATACATGCTACATAGAAGTTGAAATATTCCATAATTATTTGGGTTTAATAAGAAAATGTTGTTTGTGTCTTACAGCTTTATGTATGTAAGTAGGGCACAATGAAATGTGCGTGACAACTGACCGAAATAATTCTTCCAGGCTTATCTCGGAGAGGCGAAGTGTGGTCGGCACGGTACGCATCAGTGATTGGTTCAATCGACCACTCATACTTGAGCTCCAATCGGCTTTCGACGACTTGACGAGAGGGCTCACGGTGCAGGAGCAAGATTTCAGCGACCAATTTTGGGATAACGAAATTACACAGTTCCTTTTCAAGTAAGTGGAGATTAGAAGTTACTTATGTGTAATTTTGACGGAAGCTTCAAGTGGGGTTGGTGGAAGCTTGTGCCAATATCTTTATATTGGTTTAGCATCATGGCTCAACCTGAATGTAATTTGCGCTGTTGGAGATACAGAATACAAATCACTGCCCTGACTTCGTGAGATTTCAATTTGTCGGTCGGGGGTTGGTTGGGTTTATCTGCCTGGCTAGAGATCATCGCACATCCCATTCCGGGATCAGCCGGCGTCTATCCACAGAGATATCTCCACGATGGCTTGTAAGATATTACCTTCAGGCGGTGGCAACTGACAAGTAACTGAGTTAGTTCCTCATCCGTTGTCGCAGCGAAAAGTCGACCCAGTCGTGTTACTTATAAAAAAGTAGGTAATATTCAAATGACTCTAATTATTATTCTATGCAAATCCAGAGCTTATCGAGTTGTTGTTTCAACTCACTTAAGGAACAATTTCGTAAGCAGCAATTAAAAGGGACAAGTAATTACCGTTACAAATTAAAGTACAACAGACAATCTCCATAAGACGCATTTGTGTCTCCTTACTGTCTTCTCAATCATTATTTTCGGTTCTGAATGACGTTGCTTGGCATTGATTTATGTCCATTTAAAAGCTTCGGTTATAGTAGACCAGTAGGTCTATACTAGATTTAAGTCTTTTTATCGACCTGACTGGCTGCCATGAAGCATTAAATTTAGGTCATCATAAAACCACGAAAATGTTCACTACTTTGCAATACGCTGCCGCTCTCCGCCAAATTGCACTTCGGTACTAGCGCCAACAATGGGAACTCTATAAAATGTCACGGGATCAGCTCTGGCGAGAATATTTAATGAAATGATTACGTGTGTCATCTTATCTGACTATGCCATCTTAAGCAGTCTTCCCTATGATGTGCCAAAATCGTGCGGCTATGCTAACACTATGACTACGACTGGCTCGGTGGCTCAATTGGTAGTGACATCTGCCTTCTGAGCCAAGGGTCGTGGGTTCAATCCCCACACATTACAAACATTTGTGTGCATGAACATGTCTGTTTGTATTGGTCTGGGTGTTTTCTATGTGTAATATGTATTTATTTACAAAAAAATGTATCTAAGTATGTTTATCAGTTGTCTAGTACCCATAGTACAAGCTTCGGCTTAGTTTGGTTGCTAGATGGCTCTGTGTGGCCAAACGTGGCATGTCTTGGGTTATTATTATTATGTTGTTTTTAACAGGCGTAATAACACGTTCGGTGGTGACTTGAGGGCGACGGACATCCAGCGTGGCCGCGACCACGGACTCGGCTCGTATGTGACCACGCGCGCCGCTTGCGGACTGCCTGTACCGAAGTCATTCCATGACCTGCTCGACTTCATCTCTGAAGAGGTTAGTATTCACAATAGAATAGAAAATATCTTTATTCAATATGGACTTAAAACAAGCACGTTTACAAAAGCAAATTACAAGGATTTAACCGAGAAGAAATAAGGAAACTCGATAGTTACTCTTATCTTTTCTGTCCGTGTGGTTTCCAGATTTAAAATAGGACCTACCCAGCTCATCCAGTAGGAGGTTTCGTAGATCAGGTTAAACGACTAAGGGAAAATCAGGAACGGGCAACTTTGTTGACCTGGGTACAAATAAAAACTACTGCAGTCATCAACCCGCTTACCGCGTGGTAACTAATGCAAATCCTCCTAAAAGACAATTGTCATTGGGGGAGGCCTATCCTAGGCATCATTGGCTTGGCAGTAAGATGATGATGACTCTTTTAATAGCCCAATGTTTATAAAGCTTACAGTACTTAATTTTTTTTTAGTGTAGGTAGACGAACTCTAACACCTACAATTATATGTCTTAATACTAACATGTCAATGACGTTTATCGTCTACGTATGATGAGTACTTCATAAGTGTGGCCATAGTTATGTCCTCTTGTTTTTGAAAGAGTCTAAGTTATTTGTTGTAACCGTATTCAGTTAGAATTTATCTTCGCATATGACTACCTACTGAACAAAGTTTGTTAGCAAACAGTCAACGTTTATGTTGTTGTAACATCTACAAATGACGTAAGCCACGTTTAAACAGGTGCTTCCATATACAGAAGAAGTTTTCAATGGAGGGTTTTATGAATACACGAAATGTTCTTACAAATTTTCCGGTTAGGATTTAATTAGCTTTTTTAGCTAGGTTAACAAATTAAAACAGAATTTTGCGTAGGTATAACTACGCCTACGGTAAAGTAGGCACAATAATAATTGTAATGTT
The DNA here is from genome assembly GCA_031163375.1 of Conogethes punctiferalis. Lineage (NCBI taxonomy): Eukaryota > Metazoa > Arthropoda > Insecta > Lepidoptera > Crambidae > Conogethes > Conogethes punctiferalis. The sequence goes on along the minus strand of CM062082.1, from coordinate 10,959,325 downwards.
GAAAATACAAAACTACTATATACGCACTCCAATATGGTAGATATATACGCTTACGGGAAAGCATAATTGCAAAGCACTATGTTGAAATACAAACCTACTATATGTACGCAAAAATGACAACAAGCCCGCTATCCGCATTTTTACCACCGCCGATCTCGGAAAGTGTTCACCACAGATCCAATCTGTCACAGTGTCGGCATAAGCCATTCTTATTCTGTATTTTAGTGACTTATTATGCTTTTTTAATTTTCGCTTACAATTTATTAATTACTATTTTTGTATCTGAATGTATCCAAAACACGCACAGTCACCTTACTCACAACAACACACACAAGTATTATTTACTGCCTCCTCGATATGCGCACTTCTTCACACAAATAAACACAACTCACACTTACCTTTCACACGTACCTTTCACACATCTCCAAACATACAAGCATAACTTACACTCACACTCAACACTCAAATTATCAAACACGACACAACACCTCAATTTAAGCCTGGCTAAAACTATATTTATGAACAATACCAACATTCAGCGGAAGGCGAGTCTCCTAGTGATATGGCATTATCAAACTACAACCACATATTTGTATCTAAATGTTAGACTTTTTAAATTGCACAGATAATATCTTTAAAATTCAATGCCATACACTGGAGAGCGCTGAGCAGTGCGTTGATCTTGTTCCTAATTCAAAGTATAATCTAAAAGTTTTGACCTTTAATATACGTAGTATATCTAAAAATTTTGATGCATTCCACATGACAATAGGTCGTCTTAAAATTGATTTGGACATTATCATACTTACGGAGTGCTGGTTAGCTGAAGACACTCCTATTCCCTCTTTGCCTGGCTACATTTATTTTCGCTCACATAAGTATATAAACAAAAGTTGTGGAGTGGTCGTGTATATAAAAAACCTTTGGAACCCGTCAGTATCGGAACCGGACAATATGGTAGACTGTAACTGTCTAAAAATAAATTTATGTAGCGATATTACTATTTATGGAATTTACCGTTCCCCATCTTTTACCTCTATCAACAATTTTTTATGCTCACTAGATAACGCATTAAAAACTACTGGATATGTTAAGCATATAATTGTAGCTGGCGATATAAACATAGATATACTCAGTAGCCCGCTCTCTGAACAAAGTGCTGAATACTTGTGTCTCTTAGCAGAGCACCAGTTATTACCTGCTATCATTAAGCCAACTAGACTGAAAACTTGCATAGACCACATTTTTATTAAAAATGGCGCATCTGCGATAGGCATAGTGACTCCTACGGATTTGACAGACCACGATTTATGCATTCTAGGGTTATCATCTGCTCTGCCGAAACATTCTATACGTAAACGTACAAAAACAGTACTTGATTATTCATCAATAGTGTCTACCTTGCAGGCAGCTGATTGGTCTAAAGTAGTTGGTTCCAACGATGTAGATATAGCCGTGGTTGCTTTCAGTGATATGATACAGGATACGATAGCTAAAAACTCTAAAGAAATTAATGTTTCCCGATCCAAATTTAATCTCAAGCCTTGGGTAACTCCGGGCTTGATCAGATGTCAGAAAAACCGCGATTACCTACACCTTCGTGCGAAAAGAAATCCTACCTGTGATATAGCCCAGATTACATACAAGAGATATCGCAATTTCCTAAACAACTTGTTACAAAGAGTAAAAACGACATATGAAAACCAACAGCTCAATAATAGCCAAAACAATCCCAAAAAACTCTGGAAAGTAATTAAAGACATTTGCAATATTAACACAACTAACACTGATGCCATGGATTTAATAAAAGACGCTGATCCCCTTCAAGCACTCAACCACTGCAATCAGTATTTTTCTGAGATAGGGAAAACATTAGCGAAAAATACACTCACCGACATGAATATATCTGAGGAAAATCTCTTGGCCAGTCATACACCTAACATTTCTATCGTAAACTCCATATTTTTATCGCCAACAGACGAAGCAGAAGTTGCTCACTTTATAAGAGAACTTAAAGTAGATAGCGCTCCAGGTTTAGACAAATGTACCCCATTACTAATCAAAACAATATGCCCTGTAATACTTAATCCTCTTACCCACATATTTAATTTGAGTATGTCAGCAGGAAAATTCCCTGAAATATGGAAAGTAGGAGTGATCACCCCAGTCTACAAAGACGGTCCAAAATCTTTGCCTAGTAATTACCGGCCAATAACTCTTCTCAGTGTCTTATCCAAATTATTAGAAAAAATAATCTGTAAAAGGCTAGTAGCATTTTTGGAAGATCACTCGCTCATCTCAGACAACCAATTTGGCTTTAGGCAATATAGATCGACTGAAGATGCCGTTACCTTACTTACTAAAACGGTATCTTCTGTAATAGATCAGAATAAGTGCTGCCTTGCTGTATTTCTTGACCTCGCAAAAGCGTTTGACACGGTATCGATTCCAATTCTACTTCAAAAACTTGAATATATGGGAGTGCGGGGTCTGGCTTATAACTGGTTCAGCTCCTACCTCGAAGGCCGCAGCCAATGTGTCAAAATTGGATCGACTGTGAGCGACTGCCTCCCAGTTCAATACGGGGTCCCACAGGGCAGCATCTTGGGCCCAATACTTTTTGTCATTTATATAAATGGCATTCTAAACATACCGATACAAGGAGCCGACTTAATTTGTTATGCCGACGACACTGCCATCTTATTTCATGATGCATCTTGGGAGTCCGTTTTTAACTTGGCGAATAATGGTTTATCGACTATTGCTGACTGGCTAAAGAAAAATCTGCTCACCTTAAATATAAAAAAATCAAAATACTTGTCATTTCACAAAACTCGTGCCTCCAGGCCTCGTGTATTGGAAGCGCTTACCATTCACTCGTGTAGAACCGGTGCGTTCTCTCCGTCTTCTAACACCCAATGTCAGTGTCCTACCATAGATCGGGTTGAATCTATCAAATACCTAGGAATAATTTTGGATGAAACTCTATCTTTTAAACAACACGTTACGACTCTATCAGGTAAAGTTAGGAAAATAATATTTATTATGAAATCTCTGCGAAACTCTGCTAGTAAAAAAACACTCACCATGGTATACAATGCTATCTGTCAGTCGCTACTTCTTTATTGTATCCTATCTTGGGGAGGTGTAGGTAAAACAACACTAATAGAACTCGAAAGAGCTCAACGTTCAGTACTGAAAGTAATGTTGCGTAAACCTTTTCGTTTTCCCACTAACGAACTGTATAGGGAGGCCGATGTTTTTCGTGTGCGACAATTATTTATCTCCAAAGTAGCTTCCACAATGCATAAAAAAGTTATTAACTCTTCTGATTTTCCGGTTTTGGCTGCAAGGCGTAATTTTAAGATCCCTCTTCCTGATACTCACTCCAGTTTTGCAAGACGGCTTCCGCCTTACTCTCACATTTTTATCTATAATAAAATAGTAAAACACGTAAAGGACATAAAAAAACTAAATGTTTCTCAGTTGAAGAATTCTATAAAATCATGGTTAAAGAGTCTCAACTACCAAGATACTGAAAATGTACTTTTGGCCAGTTATTAAATTGACATCACATTTGCACACACTCATGCACACACACTCATACACACACACTCATACACACACACTCATACACACACACTCACACACACAAACACAAACCATATATATATACTCTTTCGCACATCAACATACCAATGAAACATTCTAGCTTTTCCACCCCCTCCCTCATTGACACAAAACCTAACCTGTAAATTCAAATAATATCAAATGTAATGGTTCCTGCGACACAGACCTCGAGTCTAGTGCAGCGACCGCTGATAACTTTTAAAGGTTCCTGTAGTAGTTAATTTAGTTTTTATTTTAATTAAGACCGTATGTTTTTGTACATGGAACGATTGTACTCTATTACTGGAAATAAACATTTCATTACATTACAAAAAGTTCTTTTGATTACGTAATATCTATAAAGTCGTAGGTACATTAGGCGATTATTCACAGTCAGCTAAAATAACTTCACTTACTTTATATTGCGTTATTATATGGACTCAATTTTATACATTCAATTGGTTTAGCTTACGTTGGATGTATGAACTCAACAACGCGAGCTTAGCTTTTTACGTCAGGAGAGCATTAACGCATACACACGGAGCCAGGTCCTCTGGGTTAAGTGCTACTCGTTCCTAAATCGAAGAATACCCACTATATCTTATAGTGTTCCGCTATAAGTAGCTCATCATTATTCGTTAATCAATTCTAGGTGACCATCAGGGGACAGATCCACGTGTGTGTAAATCTTAACTAATATTATAAAGCTGAAGAGTTTGTTTGTTTGAACGCGCTAATCTCAGGAACTACTGGTCCGATTTGAAAAATTCTTTTTGTGTTGAATAGACCATTTATCGAGGAAGGCTTTAAGCTATATAACATCACGCTGCAACTATTAGGAGCGAAGAAATAATGGAAAATGTAAAAAAAAAACGGGGAAAAAATAACTATTCCACGCGGACGAAGTCGCGAGCACAGCTAGTATAATATATGAAACGACATTTCTGAGTTTTACGAAAAGTGTTTTGAGAGAGGCCTCTAATTATAATCGTCATATCGTCGCTCATAGTACAAAGGAAAACCTTAATTTGAGACCAAGGGTGCATTGTTTGGCGCATTTGTTTATTATTTACAAACAAAAAGTTCATTCTAAGCCCACTGTGACGTTGTCTTTTGTGGGAATTAAACAGAGTCTGAATCTGGCTGCCTTTGTTGTGGGGAAACATAATTTAACAAGCAAAAAGTTCTGCTCTTTAAAGGTTGAGGTACTTTTAAAAAGAATGAGGACATGATACAGCAAGAAACATTAATGGGATACAAGATAATTTGTCGCTAATGATAGTAAAGAAGTGATCTTAATCTACGAGTAAATTAAATGGTTTTGTAGTCGTGTATGTAATCGAGTCAGGAGTGAATCTCACTCAGCTTAGTTAATATTTATCTAATGAACACTGAACTTGCATAGTATTCAGATGTTTAATATGTATTTTTGTTTAAAATCTTAATTTTTAATTGATACAAGTGCAACACATCAACGGCGGTACAAACACATTCGGCCATTTTAACAAGTACTTTTCAAATGTGTCTCGAATCCAGCTTCTGAAGAAGTAGTAAAAAGTACCTACTTATTATTATTTGGCAACCGTTGCGAAGCGATTATGATTAGTTCAGTTAATCTGGAATCAGATCAATGTCTATGTATGTATGGCAGATAACCCATTTCGGAAACTAATTCGGTTCATTTTAATTAAAATTTATTACGGTTAATATTCAAACTTTTAAGATAACATTTTCTCTAAGCTTTACAAGAGCAAGATACACGTCAAAGAAAACCTTTCACTGGGAAAACTTTGTCATTAAAAATCACATTATAACTTGAAACTGGGACTTTTCACTTAGGACTACTTGAGGGAGAAAGTATAATGACTGTAATATTATATAAAGCCTCTTCAGCATTACGACAAAACAAGACAAATTAGGAACAGGACAGGTAAATTTAGATATTTTACTTGAAACAAGACAATGGTTCCGTAATGGACTGAAATGGATAGGACTTTTCTGGATTAACACAATATTTTATTTCTAGTAGTAAATAAACATAACTAAATATGAATAGAGTTGTAACTGTTAGACTTTCAGATACAGTCAATAAAATTTAAAAAGAAAAATTGGCATTGAAAATAATAAAGTAACTATTGAATTTCTTGTCGGTTCTTTTCGATAGATGCTGCATTCCGAATCTGGTGTTAGTTCTATTCTTTTAATTTACTGTACCTATTCAGTATTGACGATTTATAAGTGCTTGTCTTGGATTTATAAGGCTTGAGAGCCTATATGGATAAAGAGGGTTTTGATTTGATTTAATTTGATTTTAAATATTTGGATTTTACCCGTTGTAAAAGTATGAGGATATAGAATTTTGGGCCTTAGCCTGCTTAATAATATGTAATGAATTTGTTTGGAGTCGGCAATAATAGTTGATTTCTACTCTACGTTGAGCTTCAGAAAAACCTATAGTGAAAATATTGGAAAGTGTTTTTTTGTTCTACTTTTATTTTATTATTTATCACTCTATACTAATATTAAAATTTATCAAGGCTCCAGATGTTAGAGGACGAGGTAAATAGGAGAATTCAGCTAGGCTGGGCAGCATTCGGAAAACTTCGTCGGGTCTTCACATCGTCGATCCCACAGTGTCTAAAGACGAAAGTCTTCGATCAGTGCGTTCTACCGGTTATGACATACGGAGCCGAAACGTGGACACTCACGGTACGGCTAGTCCACAAGTTGAAAGTCGCTCAGCGAGCTATGGAAAGGGCTATGCTCGGCGTCTCTCTGCGAGATCGGATCCGAAATGAGGTGATCCGGCAGAGAACCAAAGTTACCGACATAGCTCACCGGATCAGTAAGCTGAAGTGGCAGTGGGCTGGCCACATTATCCGCAGAACCGACAACCGTTGGGGTAAACGAGTTCTGGAGTGGAGACCGCGTCTCGGCAAACGTAGTGTAGGACGCCCTCAGACCAGGTGGAGTGACGATTTGCGCAGGACGGCTGGCAAGAGCTGGATGCGAGAGGCCCGGGATCGATCGAAGTGGCGAGTATTGGGAGAGGCCTATGTCCAGCAGTGGACTGATGTGGGCTGATGATGATGATGATGATGAGATGTTAGACCATAGTGGAAAACTGCTGGAGACGGCGATGTTCAGCAGTGGACTGAAAAAGGGCTGACGATGATGATGTATGATGATGATGATGGTAACGTTATTTTTACCCTGTTTTCCTTCACTATCTACACTTTCAGTAGTAGGTACTATGTCTTACGATTCTTAGGTGGGTTTATCAAAATTCATCCGGATTGGACATAATACAACTGATAGAATCTACATTTACACATCTATATCTTATTGACAGAACGTGCAAGTTCTTCAAACCACCTATGAAAACATTCATGATGTGGAGCTGGTGGTAGCTGGTTCTTTGGAGCGCAACGTGCCTGGCGCTCAGGCCGGGCCGACTTTCCTCTGCATCCTGACGGAGCAGTTCTATAGGACGAGGGTTGGTGACCGGTACTTCTATGAGAACGGAGCCGATCCAGACACTGCATTCTTGCCAAGTAAGTGATATAAATAACTTTTTAAGACGCTGTAACGATTATTAGTAGACTATTCAATATTAGTCTATAAGACCATAGGGTAAAAAAATTACATTCGCCAAATCTTGAACTGATGACAAAAGTTATGTATATCAATGTAGGTGTAAGAAAATTAAACCAAATGCATCAAATAACCTTAATTCAAATTCACGTTATGTAGAGTGTCATTTAAAAAAGCGAAAATCAGAGTTTTTAATTTAACGTGATAGCTGTTTATAAGAACAATAGATTAAAACGTAACTACGAGTATTATACCATTTTTCACAGGGTGACGTTAAGAAAATATGTTAAAATATGTTAAAAATACAAATGACAATAGGTAGAGAAACATATAAATAAACAAAGAAAATCACTTTGTCCGCGTATCTCTGATATGTTTTATAAGCATAGATTAAACAAATCCCAATCAAGTAGTTCATAATAAAAAGAAGTATGATTCAGATTCTAATATTAGCCATTTTAGAAAGTAAAAAACAAATGTTTTTGTTTAAAAAAACTTTCTGCAATGAAGCGTGACTTAAAGATCTCTTTACTGAACCACTCTCAAAAGACAAAAATCAACGTAAATATTTACGTTTTCCTGTGGCTATGTTAACTAGATTGAAACAATTTCCCTCAGTCAATTACCGGTGAATCCTCGAGGGAATTCTCATAGGTACCGCTACCTCGTTGGGGCTCGACCACAGAAAGGTCTTGGGCCGAAATTCATCCCTCTGCAAATCAGCAAATCGGCGGGTCCCACAGAGCTTGCCACCCAATCAAATTAATAAGCTGCTCTAATTTACAGTTTGTTTTTGGTTCAAAGGTCTTTTTCCTTCTAATTTTCCGTGTGACTGCGCTGAAAGCTGAACCCTCTTCCGTGTTGCTTTCAAAGCTGATAATCACAAAAAGCGACTACAATTATGTATTAAAATCATGGATAATGGGTGAGGTGAGGGTGGCTTGGAGCAAAAAGGTGATGGTTCGTTCCCTTACATCCCAAAAATTTGACATTATTAAGACAGTCTAGTACAACGAATGTAATTTTTCTTCGAGAGGGATCTTTCCGAACGCATTTGTAAATAGCTCCGCTGGAACTTGGCGGTAATACCTACACCTCGACTCTCACATACATCGGACGAAAGTATGTTTATTTTCAAATCTTAAGTCTTGAGTCTGAACACTTTCCGGTCCTGTTTAAAACTTCTCCTGCGTACTTGGATAATCCTTAGGGATTAGCAGCTGTGGTCAAAAATCGGTTCGAAGAGCAGTTGGTAAGTATACGTAAATATATGGGACGTAGGTAGTAGTGTTGAATACAAAATAGTATCCTTACTTAATATTGTAAAGCATCGTCTCAACAATCTTTGTTTTATTAAGCCTAGACCTACGTAAGGACAACCCTTTACAGTATTTACGACAGGCAAGTACCAAATTCCTAACTGAAATGTACCCAAAATGCGGTCGGTTTTTAAATAAGGAAATTCCAGCGAACATTTCCAGACAGAATTTATGAAGTATTCCGATTCAATGTAACATTTATAACAGCGGAAAAATTACAAAAGGATAAAATCAGACCAAAAGAACTAAAAAATGTAAATAAAGTGTTTCAATGGAATATCTTGACGCGTTGTCATGCAGCAGCGCATATACTGCGTTGTGATTGGCCGCGACTCCGTCGGCGGCAGATGCGTGTACCTAGTTGATTGGTTGCAAGCGCCTTACAGTGGCGCTATAACTTCCTAACATCGGCTGAAGTTTACTTCGTCGACAGATGACTAAAGTTCCGTGTTTAAGATCTCTAATACAGGTACCAAAGGCCGAGAGCCTTCCCGTCCCCAACAGTTCATGACCGACTAATGGAATGTAAACTATTTGGTCCGCCATTTTGAAGTAGGTAGATTGTCATGCGATAGGGACGGTTTAATGGGTAGCAATAATTGTCCGGTCTGTTCTTTGTCTAATTTCAACCATAATGCAAAGGTTTACTTTTCACCCGTACATTTTGCCCTCTAAACAGATTTGGGTAACTTGACGTATGACCGTATATTCAAGCACATCATAGATAGATACCTAAAGCCCACATTGTAGTGGGCTTAGTCGGGCACAGAATATCTTAGCAGAGTTTCTTATTTTAAAGATGTAGGTTTTCCGTCCCAACGGACGGTAGGGTATATTTAGTAGCTACCAACATGAAAAAATCGGGCTATAAATAAAAATTACCAGGAACGCATATTTGTTGTTTTTTATTCTATTAAAAATACCCTCCCACCGCAGGTCTCCACGTGAGAATTTCAAAATAGTTATGTTCTTGTTTGTTGTATTATAAAAATTACCAGGAGCGCATAGCAACGTGGAAAGTTCAAAATGCGTGTAGGTACAAACATCAGTTACTCGTAACTAAAGCTGGCACGTTCATAGCACTCACACTTATGTAATACGTTTTTTACTTTGTATCGCAGGTCAACTGGAGGAAATTCGTCAAGGCGCATCGATGGCTCGTATATTGTGCGACAATTCAGACAACATCCAGTCCATGCAACCGAAGGCATTCCAGCAGATCAATCATGAGTAAGTAACGTGAAGCTAACTATAGATTAATATCAATAATAAAATTATTATTACAATCTTAAATTTTAATACATATAATCCGCGGATTAAGTGAACATTATGATAAAGTAAACATTTAAAAATTTATTTTAGCAAATACATCGCGTCATATTTGCTCAGAATTTTCCTCTACTATGGTTTCTTAAACTTGTGATTCCTCGCAATTTTGTTACATTCTTAACTACAGAAAAAAAACATAAAATATGGAACCAGTGATTGAATAAAAATTCCAAGTTCCAAGGTCAGGTGATCTAAACGAAAAAATAAAATACCCATGTCCCATAGTGAACCCATGTCCCTTAGCTGCTATTTTCAGATTTCATTTTGCTTTAAGTTTATGAAACTAACAGAACTATTAAGGGAAGGACAAAAATATTGCCCCTTTATAGAGCCACAGCAATAATGCGTTGATAACAAATATTTTTATGGCAGGATGGCCGCAGTAAAAAATGATTCTAAAAGCGACAATAAACAACAAAGTAGGTAATGTTACTGTGCTACAGACTTACAGAAATAACTATTATATAGTTGATAATCCCTATAAGTTGGATGTGAACGCTTTCCATGTAGTCTGTGTAGTGATTGTTCAAAATCGGTGTTTTGTTTTAACCATAGAATTATTAATTTATGGCCGCGTGAATATCGATTATCTGAAATTATTCTCATAAATTGTAGCCTATAGGTATGCGTTAATCTGATCCACGAACTATATTACCGCCATCAAATTTCATTCAAATCCGTTCATCTTTTTGTTCAAGTTTCATTTAAACTTTCACATTTATAATGTTAGATTGGTTAATAATTAAATTAAATAAATACAATTATCTGTCCTACTCAAACAGGACAACAGAATAATGATGATGGTGATTCTAAAAATGATTACTTTAGTCAGAAAGTTACTTTGCACATAGGTTCACATAGATGTAGGTACTGGTATTACAGGCAAAAATTCTAAGTCTCATTCAGAGAGCGAAATTTTGTCAGGCAAGTTATGTTCACAAAATTTTTCCAATTCCGTGGAAATTCCTAATGGCGTTATGGAAAGTTTAACTCATTTAACTTTTTTATTGCAGGAACCAATTAGTGCCGTGCGATCAGCTACCTTTTGTGGACCTCACCTTGTGGCAAGACGCGCGGGGCCATTATTAAAACTTAACCGTAAAATTAAAACTTTTAATAGTTAAATTATGTGCTAAAATGAATGGAATGTGCGTAGGTACCTACTATTAAGTTACCACTTTGTTAGTTACCCCATAAGTGTGCGAGCAAAGAAGAAAATGTTTATTTTTTTCATGAAGACATGCCATAATATAAGTATAACTATTTTCAAATTGAATAAGACGTTGAATTTGAAATAAATTTTTTATACTTAACTTTATTAATTTGAATGTCAAAAGTGTACATTTTTATTTGTTTATGGTATGGTAAGTTTGGTCAGAAATTAAGTACAAGGTAGACAAATAAATTATGTCTGTATGAATGCAATGTATTTTGTATTAGGGTCAATTTATACTAGCAGAGTAGAAGTTCATTTAAGCGCTTACAATCACAGGTCAAAATTATTCATATAGTTCTGTCTTTTCTTTTTTACGGTAAATAAAATTTTATCACAGGTCAAAATTATTCAATCAGTTCTGTCTTTTTTTTTTCGATAAATAAAATTTTTGTTCTTAGTAGATTTAGTGGTAGATTTAAATTATTTAATGTGTTGTAATATTAAATAAGTGATCTAAATCATGTAAAAATCGAAAGTTTACTTTCGCCGACAAATATATTACAACACTGGTTTGGAATGAATGTTTATGAGGTTATTCCATTTGATCTAAAAGATGAAATTTCGGTCATTTTCAGTGCATAATTTGGTCAATTTTGTAAACACAAATAATAATTACCAATGTAAATATACTTAATGAAACGACAAAATGTCAACTTTAAATTTTTTTATAGCAAATAAATTATTAAACTATCTTTAATGTACTTTTGCTATAGGAATTTTAGGTTACAATTAAAATTTTTAATAATTACCGCGACACTACAGTTACTAATGGTTTTTGAAAATATGTGTATAATTACCTATGAATAAAATATTTTAGGAAATTATTATAAGTATTTACGTTACAATGTGATTTTGTAAATATTTAAATTTAACAATAAAATTGTATTTGGTGTGATATAATAGAAGTAAATGTGATTTGTATAGAGTGTAAATAAATATATTATTTTTATAACGATTATTGGTTTTATTATAACTTACTTAGGTATGTATTACATTTGAGTAACTATTTTTTAAATTAACTTTGTGGCACATTACTTTAAAATTAGTTGCTTAGTCTAATGGTTGACTGGTAGAGAATGCCCATGTGGCATTAAGTCTGCCTTTTGTACTCTCCTTAATTTTGCAATAAAGATTAAATCAATATGAACTGCACATACTTACATGTAGATAATCCAGGTACAATATTATTATAAAAAATTATATTTCGTGCTCTCACAATATCCACACCATAAATTTATAGATAATATAACTCATGCATACTCGAATTCACTCATGCTTATGTATACGTATACATTAGTATGAGCATATTTAGTATTGTCCAGTCTAATCTTAACTAATATTATAAAGCTGAAGTGTTTGTTTGTTTGTTTGAACGCGCTAATCTCAGGAACCACTGGTCCAAATTCAAAAATTATTTTTGTGTTGAATAGACCATTTATCGAGGAAGGCTTTAGGCTATATAACATCACGTTGCAACTATTAGAAGCGAAGAAATAATGGAAAATGTAAAAAAAAAACAGGGAAAAAATAACTATTCCACGCGGACGAAGTCGCAAGCACAGCTAGTGTTTAATATACTCAGGACTGAACTCTTATAGTTTTCTCTCCTACCTATATATTAAAAAATTCAAATAGGTAAATGTAAATCAAATACTCATATATTGACTAGACAGAGTAGTTTTGTCTTCATAGTAGTGGCACATCATAGTGACTCCACCTCTTTTGATGGGAACTTAAAGAGAAACCCAAGTCGCTACGGCAAGAGACAAGTAACCAGATCGCTTGTTAGTTACCACTACCATGCCGACCTGTAAATCTTACCACCGACTGAGAAGGCGAAATTTCCAGAAGACCCTTAGCCGACTCCTATAACATTCACGGGAAGAGCCATCTCTTCTCCACCCTGTGATTTGTATACCTTACTGCACGAATAAGAATGGATTAATTATAGGAGTTTGTATATTAATCATAATTCGCTAGATTTTAATACACAGAGAAGATAATGCAAGCTTAACATGCCCGTAAATATTTATCGAGAGCTGTTTTTCTCGTACCACCATGCTTCTCATTTCCTACAGTTTCCGGCACCATGCAAGGTTATCTAAATCACCCTAATTAACTGGGCCGAAGTGAGGAAAACAGTCGGAAAACAGGAGAACAAAGAAAATTTTATTAATTCAAATCTGCTTCAGAACGCGAATGAATGATAATCGTGATTTATTGTGCAAATCTGCTATAAAATAAAAAAATTATGAACGTTGAAGAAAGAGTCGGGGAATTGGCGATTGTGAATGCTCAGTTCGTTGGGGTAATTTGGAAATTTAAAGTGAAAATAGAACGATAATACTTAATTATATTTTGATCTTTTTTTATAAGTAAGTAATTACTTTAGGTAAGTACCTGTTGTTATTATATAAATAAAGATTGGATTTTCCAGGTGTGTAAGTGTTTGTGTGTGTGTGTGTGTGTGTGTAGGTTAGTAATGAATATGCTTAATAACTGATGTGCTGATTTCGATTTATTTTTATTATTGGAAAGCTACATTTAGATACCTTGAGTACCTTACCCTTACCCTACCTACTTGTAACATAGGCTATATTTAATATCAACATTGGGCCCCGTACAGAGCCGGGCCAGGCCGCTAGTGAGTCTGAAACGGTTCGCCAACAAACGATTGTTCCATGAACGTTTGACCAACAGAATCTTTCGCCCATTAACTTTTCGCCCAGCAGACATTTGGCCCATGAACTGTTCGCCAACAGAACGGTTGTAGAACAGCTGGCAAACATTATTCATGATTCGCAAGTCTAAACACAAGAGAAAAACAATCTATATGCAATAAATACATGAATATCATTGACCTAACTTAGGTTTCTTCGAGGAATTTCGTATCACGAGTTTATTGGCCATAAGAGTAAAGTAACTTATTCAATTTCGTTTTTGATATATTCTTTTAGATGAAGGTTTTTTACAATGGCTTAGAACTTCAAGGTCGAGCAAAGGGTAAGTAGTCTTTTTTTTAGCCTTATGCGATTTTTAGAACCACTTTCTATTCAATTCAAACACTTGAATTGAGATTTATTTCATCTTTAAGACGACATTTTCTATCTAGACTCAAATGATACCATGATCATCAGCCTTTATTATCGTTGTCCCACTGCAGGGCATAGGCCTCCTCTCTTGTTGGCCATTCACCTCGGTCCTGCGCTACTCTCATCCAAGTTTTCCCCGCCACTCTACTTACATCATCCGACCATCTGGACTTGGCCACCACTGTGTAAATGTGCTCCACCTTCCGAGACTATTCGTCTATCGAGACTAATACTCGTATTATGAAAAGGAAAGAGTTGATTGTTTTGTTTTGTTTGTTTGTTGGATAGGCTCCAAAACTTTCAATGTTGATAAACCACAATATCTCTGGTGAACATAGGCTATATTATTTTTTTAAAAGTTAGGGATCCTTACTAAAACGCCAATAATGGAACGCTATGTAATGTTTATCTGAAATACCCGAAGCGAGGCCGCGAGTAACTTTTATATGGGTTAACCTATAAATACCCAGCTAATTATTACATAAGGTGTTATATTTTTAACAATAGTGGCCCTTTTTAGGAACACTTCTAAAAATACTCACCCTAGGGTATTTTAATCGCATTAGGCACAGAGTGTTTGCTTGCCTATTCGTTAAGTTGATTCCCGAACCTTTTTGTTTATATCCACTCGTGTTAATGTAACACATGTTCCCTTGCTCTTAAACAGTTTTGTTATCGCGGATAAGTAGAATGAGAGCTTGTAAATAAGTGCAAACGATGTTACAGGCCGGACGGTCAGTCTTCAAAGGAAATTTCTTCTTCAGAATAATACCTACAGTAGAAGTAAAATTATTTATGCCTCGATTCATGTTCATTTGTTATTTGATTATATCGCTAGTGCAGTAGTAGTAAATATTAGTTGTATAGAATCTCAAGTTTTAAATTGTGTTTAAGCTGTTTACATATACGCTACTCATCGAGACTTTAGTCATGAGAGAGAAATTTGAAGGCTCGCTTTCAGTATTTTAAAGGTATATTCAACCAATTTCTCTAAAACTAGAAATGCACCTGAGCTGTGACTCCCCTTGTGATGCGGTGTCTATGAGGTGAAGTGTTCACTTGCCATAACATGACCTTCAAGCCGGTTGCCCCCTCTGTCATAAAACAACGATGACATTGGATTAAGTATTAGTAGAAAAGTCAAGGATATTAATTCTAGTTAAGTAAAATTTAAAACCCTTTTTCGACCGCACGGTCTCAAACAGGAAATTAAGCAGATCGGTAGGTTGAAACTTTCCGCGTCATGTGCCTATCTTGTGAAGTTTGCGTTCTTAATCATTATAATTAGTGGCCGTTGTCTCAGGCTGCAATAAATAGTTGAGAAGTTTCACGCTTAGATTAGCACATGAAATCAAACAGTCGTGTAGTATTAACCTGGAGTAGCCTTAAGATATAAACTTTGCTTTTAAATCACGTACCTATGCACATAAATAGGAAAAATGTGATAAGACCACCTAAATTGTAGGTACAACAATAATATTTTATACGATTGTCTGATGATGATGATATTAGAAAGGATCATTTAAAAATTCTGCGGTATTTGTGTACCTGGACGATAAAATCCGCTACCGTATTAGAGGCAACATCTGTTTTGTTTTGCTCCGTAAATATTTGCTGTTAACAGTGGTCAAATTTTGAGTTTTCAATATAAACTATATACCATTTTCAAGCTATCAAAACAAGGTTTTTAGTGGTGAAGTTAGAATTTGAATCGATTGAGTATTGCCTGAAATATAAGCAATAATATCGCAAAAACCGTTACGAACCCTGACCTACGACAACTCGCGCACCGCCCGCTGCTGTGAGTCACCCGCCTGCGCCGCAGCTTACTCACCGCTCGCCGGCCGCTTCGCACAGCTTACGATGACGTCGAGACCGGTTGTCTGCGCCGGGTGCCGCGGCGCTATTGGAGATGGCGGCGCATTTATGCAATGCGTCAAATGTAAGAAGTTTTATGACCTTTTGTGTGCCAATTTCACTCACGATAATTATTTGTCGCTGTCATCCGAATTTCGCAACACATGGATATGCGTGGAATGCCGCAGTAAAATACCTAAAGGCGACAATTCTGGCACCCCTGTTCGACAAGTACAGTCGATACACGACATGAGCATTACGAGCGACTGTGCCGATATATCTATGTGCAGCATGGACCATGTCACCGTTCGACAGGGCACGCGGTATGCTCATAACACTACACAAAGCAACGACACAATGGATAGCATGCTGGATACTATTCGTTCTTCGGTTGCGCAGGAACTGAAAGATATGCAAAGGGATCTGGAGGCTCGCTTGATGGCTAGAATAAGTAAACTGTTTTTGGAACACTTTACAAACTTGAAATCTGAAGTTCTCAGTAAGGTTAGTGAACTATCAAAAAAAATTGATATTCTCGAGACCAAAATAGACACGAAGAGGGAACTAAACGCCCAAGCGCAACCGAAACCTACAGTTCCGATCACCAGTCCGCCTTCGACTGGGCGTCTCACCGCTATATCTGACAGTAAGCAGTCTGTCGAAGAGACGCGGTCTTCAAATAGGGAACCCTTCAGCAATCACCTGCACCAGTCAAAGCGAAAGCGAGATTCCTCAATACCCATAAACAACGAGAGAGTAGATGTCGATGCGGAGGGTGATTGGACAGAGGTAAGGAATAGACGCCCGCGTAATACCACCATTAGGCGCGGTACAGCGGCCCCAGGAACCACCACTCTGGAGGCTTCAGAGAGACGCAGATTTGTACACCTGTACTATGTTAAAGAAGGTACAACGGACTGTCAGGTACTTAATCATCTTAAAGAAATCACCAAAGCGGACAATTTCACTGTAGAAGTGCTTAAGTCTCGGGGTAATTACGCATCTTTTAAGATTGGGACCCCGTCTAGCCTGGCCGATGTAGTACTCGACTCTCAAAACTGGGCTGCCGATATATGTATAAAACCCTGGAGGCAAAACTTTCGGAGAGGCAAGGAAACTGACAAGCCAAAGGAGACATAGCCGGCCTGACCGTCCGAAAAATATAAAAATATGTTACCAAAATGTTAGGGGGTTGCGTTCGAAAACGAATACATTTTATAATAACGTTACTCAGAACTGTTTTGATGTTATTGCATTAACTGAGACATTTTTGACGAGTTCTTTATCAGACGGAGAACTCTTCCCCCCATACTATGCTGTGATTCGGAGAGATCGCCCGGGCGACCGTGGCTGGGGAGGGGTTTTACTTGCTGTGAAAGACATTTATCCAGTGCGCAAAATCACAGTTAACGACACTTTGACGTCTGACATAGAATTAGTGTGTGCTATTATAAGCTATAAAAAATGTAAACTGTTGTGCTGTGTCGTTTATCTACCGCCTAACTATAGTGACTGCCAATATCTAAATGTTTTAAGTAATATGGAAAATGTAATTATGTCTTATGGTAACTCGAATGTCTTAGTGGTCGGCGATTTCAATCTTAACTCCTGTAGTTCCAACGTAAGATTTAATTTTGACCTATTTTGTGACGCGTGTGGTTTAAAACAGCATAGTAATGTACTCAATAGTCATGGTGGCATGTTGGACCTCGTGCTAAGCAACTATAATCCAGAGTTAATTGAGGTAGTTGCCGGCACGGACCCGCTCGTACCAATAGATAAATACCACCCCCCTCTTGAAGTCACAGTCAGGTTTCCACGAAGGGTTGCCGCTCCGCCGCAGTCCTTGCCCCGGCCGACACTTAACCCTGGGCCTAACCATAACTGGAATTGGCGTAAGGCTGATTATCCAGGTCTGTATGCGGCTATAGAAGAGCTGGATTGGTCCGATGTGCTTGCTGCAACCAACGTTAACTCGGCAGTCGAAATGTTTTATAATAAGCTTTATAGTTGTGTCGGTCAGTATGTACCACAAAAAATTCCCTCTTATGGACATAACAAATACAATTATCCAAATTGGTACACAAAAGAAATTATTTATTATATTAAGCTAAAGTATTTACATCTCAAATTATATAAAAAGGACAATAAAGAATTTAATAGTGAAATGTTTAAATATTATAGGTGGCATGTTAAATGCTTGATTGACAATGCTTATAAGCAGCATTTGAAATTGACGCAAAAAAATATTATTGACGACCCAGCTCAATTCTGGACATATATCAAAGATAAGAAAAAAGAACGAAGACCTGTTGGTACATATTCGCATCGTGGGGAGCAGGTTGAGGGCCAGGCTGCAGCAGACGCTTTTGCTGAATACTTCGGCTCGGTATTTCTTGCGGATGTACCTCGTTTGAGTTTCACTGAGGCTATACGTGTAGGGGATACCTGCGCGGACGCCACGTGTGTTTCCATCGGTGGGGTTAGTAAGGCAGACTGGAAACTAGCAGTGAGACGGCTCAAGGCGAGATCGTCGACCGGGCCCGACCATATTCCGGTATTTCTTGTAAAAGATTGCAGCGCCGTCCTCATGACACCACTCTTATTTATTTACAACATGGCCATGAGTCAGTCAGTGTATCCTGAGTCTTGGAAACTGAGTAGAGTAACCCCGATTCCTAAAGGGGATGGAAGGAACGACATATCGTGTTTTAGGCCAATTGCGGTTCTGTCAGTGTTTGCCAAGATCTTCGAAATTATCTTGTGCCGCCACATTGGCGAGCAGATTCAAGGTTCCTTGCACGACAGTCAACACGGATTCCGCGGGAATCGATCTGTCGTTTCTAATATCATCGCCCATGTGGATTATGTATACGCTGAAATGGATGCTGGTAGACAGGTGGATACTGCCTATTTCGACTTCAAAAAGGCATTCGACCTGGTCGATAATGATCTGTTACTGCAAAAGTTGGCAAAAATGGGGTTTACACCAAAGCTGTTGGAATTCTTCTCCAGCTACTTGCGGGATCGGTGTCAGTTTGTAAGGGTAGACGGTTTTGAATCGAATACCTACTATACCAGATCCGGTGTGAGCCAAGGTAGTACTCTAGGGCCAATACTGTTTCTCATCTTCATCAACGATCTGCCTGATTATGTTGGTACGTCCAGGTGTCTCATGTTTGCAGACGATCTTAAGTTAAGTTTGGGAATTGATACTGTGTTCGGCTCTGAGGCTCTACAGGCTGATATCTGTGCTGTGGATGAATGGAGTAGGCTTAATCGTCTTCCGTTTAACAATGACAAATGTAAAATAATGACATATTCTAGAAAACGAAATCCTATTGACAACGATTATAATCTGCATGACATGCCCATGGAAAGGGTAAGTAGCGTTAGGGATCTTGGACTAATATTGGACTCGCATTTAGACTTCCATGAACACATTCTGACAATTAGTAAATCTGCAAATAAAACTTTAGGTTTTGTAATAAGGACTTCTGCACAGTTTGACAATCCGAGAGTTGCAACCGTTCTTTACAATGCTTATGTTCGTAGCAAGCTCGAGTTCGGTGCAATTATTTGGGCTCCCCATGAGGACAAGTACCGTCTAATCGTGGAGAGGATACAGAGAAAATTTGCTCGTTGGCTGTACAAGAAAAAATTCGGATTCTATCCATTCTTGTATCCGTCTCTATTTGTATTGGGTATGGTTGATATGAATAGCCTCGAATTTAGAAGATTTGTTCAACTTTTAATTTACTATTTATCTATAATACGCAACAAAGTAGACTGCCCAAGAATACTCGGTCAAGTAGGGCTACTAGCTCCAAAGCGCTTGGCCTGGGATAAGGAGGGGACGGTCGCGCCGCGGCGACACCCGCGCCTGCTGCGGCGGCCGCAGGCGCGCACCGCGTACGCTGCGCATGCACCCACGACCCGCGCATTACATCTCATCGGGGACATGCTCGACCATGACTATTCTATTGACTTATTTGCTGACCATTTTGGATTATTGATTAGGAAATCTATTGAATATATTGACAAAATTAAATTATAAAGTTATTATATGAATGTGTTCAATTGACATTCGAATTGCCATTTACAATTTATTTAACTTATATTAGGATTTTAATTGTTATTTTTATACTGACATTTTAAACTGATTTCTATTTTTTTTTGACATTTATTTTTGCGACATATTTGAATATTGACATTTGTGATGATAATCGAATTTATGCATGTGTGTACATTATTTATTGTGTTGACTTATTGATGCATCCTGGCGCTTTGGGAGACTGTGAGCCGGGATGTATAAAATGAATGTATAAATAAATAAATAAAAAGAGTTCTATAAATCCATAAAAAAGTCATTCTTCCCATTCGCACATTCTTTCGACCATAAAATAAAACGCCCTAACCTTTTTCACTAAAGCTTATTGGGCGACCTACGTCTCAAGAAATCAAACAACGCTACACAATAGGTACCTACGTACAAAGCAAAAGGATATATTGGTGTCTTTATTTCTTGCGTATCAATATGTCTTCCTGAATCCCAAGTCAAGGCAGTTTATAGGGACGGATCTTTTAAGGGACACACTCGACTCGGGTATGTGATGAGCCGTGGGAACCACTTACAGAACTTTCGTGTGTAAGTGTAAGTGTCATGCGAGATGTGGAATTACGTTCGTATCCTCGCCAGATGGATTTCATGATCGTCCGTAGCTCTTGATAGGGCCCATCCTCGCGTATTTATCCGGAAATTTGTCGGTTTTGTCGAGTAAACTTAGTCTATGAACCGGAAACTATTGCTTCTAAGTATTCTTTTGGATAAATAAAATAAAGTCTAAGTTACTTTTCAAGAATTTAGTTTTAAAATGATGAAATATTTAACTGTGGATCAAGTTTATCTACATGACATAACATGACCGTTTTACTTTTCTTTTTTAAGAATTTATATGTAGATAGAAAGGTATTCTTTATAGCACACTAAAAAAATAGTTAGATCTAGGCAATGTAAAGAATTTTTGTGCAATCAGTCGATAGGTAAGTCCTAAAGGAAAGTAAGATTAAAAGATCAGGTGGTGTAGTTCAACGATTACTTAATATTAGAGATTATTTTTATGATTCTTGATATTTTATTGTACAGTAATTATGTATTCGCATTACTATAGCAAACAGCTATTCTTCCGTTCATCGCTGTACGCTGTTTGGTCTAATAGCTTCTTATGGACACCAACAAGTCGTAGATACTCTAAATAAGAATAGAATAAGAATAAGAAAATTTTATTACAATTTGGAAATCACAACACAGCAATAAAAAAGTAGACACATAGGTACAAACATTTTGAAATCACAACACAAACATAAGACAGGAAAAAACATACAAAAAATACAACAATACAATAACTTTTATAAATGAAATATATTATTAATAAAATAAATGAAAAACTAACTTTCGCTTAGTCAAGCGTTTTATCTTTATTGAAACAATGTTATTGTTTTCATAAGAAAACGGAAACAATAACAACAACAAATTATAATAATTATTAAAGAATAATTTATTTCCAAACAGGGTACGGTTACGGCGATAAAATGTGACTTAAGTACCCACCATTAATTATACTCCTGTTCCATTATTGTGTCAAGTTTGTGCAGAGTGACATTTTAAGTAATGAAAACTCTGTTTATTTGGCAATCTGAGAAAGGATGGAAATAACAAACAAATCGGATAAATAAAATTGGGACCAGCCGTTGTTAACCAGAGCTACTTCACAGACCAATATAAGACTGCAGAGGCAATTTGCTTATTGATTGGTTTAGTTACTTTGTTCGTTGCTGTAGCGACTTGGGCTTCTCTTCTTTCGCTTTCCATCCCAAGAGAGGACAAAACATAACCAACCATAAGCAAACCATATTTAAACCTTTTCAAAGCCGCTATAACAATAGACTTTATATTGTGTATAGAATAAAGGTACGTGAACTATTGAAGAGGAATTTTTTGTGATGAAAAATATTTTGATACGAGCTGTGCTATAAAGACATATGTTGTTACTATTTTTTCTGCATAACCCGTAATCTAATATAAATATCAAAAATGTCAATGCAAAAATAAAGGTGCAAAGAAGTGTATGGAAAATCTCTCGCAGTTGATAAATTGCACAGAGCCTCTAATTTTCACTTACAAATACAAAACACTAGCTGTGTATCCCTTACCTTTATCAACATTCTTCTAGTTTCGGATCATATGAATAACAAGTTTAGTATTCAACCTCCGTAATGCGAGGTCAATGACTGTTTGAATGAATTTCCCTCAAAATTCCAGCTGAAACAATTTGCCAACGATTCGCGAAATATTTGGGGTGCTAAAGAGTTGTCTTTCGCTTAAATAAAATATTTAGATTGTGTTCAAATTGGGTCCGAATACTTCCTTCACTTGTTTCATTTCGGAATGTTAATTTTGGTGATTACTTTTAACGAAGTTTTTGCTTTGAAATATTATGATACGAGTATCTTCACCTAATTAGATTTATACTTTCAAGAATCTGCCTCTGGCTTAGAGAATTTTGACCTTTTTGGTGAAGTAGAGTAAAAATAAACCCGAAATACAACCTAAGCTAAAATCAAATATGTTTGATTTGAATAGTATTCGCGTCGCGATGTGAAACCTCAGTTAGTAGTTAAACCTTGCTCTATGTGCCTAAAACATTAAAAATACAAATACCTAAATACTATCTTTGCAATATTAATAGCACTGAAATCCATTTTACCTTACGAACACCCAATCATTTATTCATTGATGGGAACTGACAGGTTCCTACAGACTCTGCGATCTGTGTTTTAAACCCATAACTCACCGCCACGAGGTAGGGCTCTATCATTTCGCAATATACATAAATCAACCACTTGGAGCACCGAAAAGCAGCTTAAACAAAATTTATTACCTACATTACCTCAAACGCATGTTTGTTTGGGAAATTTGGGAAGCATAGATGTGATAGAAATTAATTTGTTCCGCATATCTCAAGCGAACATTAAGGCCATAGCACAAAACAATAATATTGTTATATTAAAACGCTAGTGCATGTAATATATTCTGTAGTATGTGATGAACATCTGCTCCGCTCTGCGCTGGACGCCGGGTTTCATGACGCCTCCACTTGGCAAAAGACTGCAACAAATGGCGCAACATTGTCAGGGACAAGGTGATTCAGCGGGGGAATCACGACCCTCAGTGATGAGGAGAACGACGCGAGAAGAAGAGAAGAAGATGAACATCTGTGTTTGTTCCGTGTCTGGGTATTAGTATTGCATTTAGTATATTTGTGGTACTTTCGTGGGTTACGTATTCCGTAACACAATTGCTTAATCTTAGCTTAAGCTTCAAGCTAGCTCGATCTAAGCGATGTTGTCTGATATTTATTAAATGCTACAAATAGTTTTGTACGATAATGTACTCGTTCTCTACTCTATTAAATTACATCCGAAGAAATAAATGTGCGTGTGGATTTGCCGGCCGCGCGCTTCATATTGTAAATGTGTAAATAATTATAGTTATACATACAATGTGTTAAGTAAATAATACTCGTGATATATTACTACACCTAAAAGTCAGTTTATAAGTAAAATAAATAAACAGTAAATTGGAATTGGGTTTGAGAAGTAACATTTTTCTTTCAATTGCGTCCAAACTTCTTTTCTCATTCAATTACATTACCAAATGAAAGAAAAGAGAGAAACTAATGTCGTGCATCCATTTTCCTTAAGTTAAAAGTTGAAATTAAATTTGGTCCAGCACTGCAGCTTGTAAATACCTAAGTGGAAATGCAAATATGTGTTAATATGTTTTAGTTCCGGGTGTTTATTTACAGTTTGAGTTGGTAGTTTATGAAATTAATTGAATGTTAACCCAGTTTTGGGCTTGGTTGGTAGGGACGGTTTACCAGCGTTGATTATGTCGATATAATGGATTGTCTATCCTGATCCTGATCCTGATAGAGATCAAAGATTCAGCCAATTTCTGGTAGTTTATGAAATTAATTGAATGTTAACCCAGTTTTGGGCTTGGTTGGTAGGGACGGTTTACCAGCGTTGATTATGTCGATATAATGGATTGTCTATCCTGATCCTGATCCTGATAGAGATCAAAGATTCAGCCAATTTCTGTGCAGATATGAACGTATATCTCCTCCTAAGAACGCCTGACATCTCAGTCTCAGTCCTGGGTAATCTGCATCTGTCCTATAGCCAGCTTTATGTCATCGGTCTATAGTGTCGACAGCGTCCTACACTCCGTTTGCCTTAATCTAGTATCTAATCCAGCACCTTTCTAGTTCATCGATCATGAGAACGTCCGCAGTTCTCTTTTGCTTTCCATCAGGCGTACCTAGTGAAGCCATTATATCGAGCTACTATAAAAAAAACACATAGGGTGCAAGAAAGGAGTCTCCCCGTGGCGCACCCTGGAAACAGCTAGACCCGGTAACGCAGGGTCTAAGCTCTCCAATCCTGTCAACACAATGGTAATCCTCAACCCAAGAATTTCATAAATTTTCCTCTTGAATCCCTCTACCTATTAAAAATACCGCATCTATATATATATATATATATATGTATATATATATATATATATATATATATATATATGATCGGTTGCGCAGTTTTAAAGTTATAAGCTTACATAGAGACATACAGACAGAAAACAAAAGTGACTTTGTTTTATACTGTGAACAGGAGACTTACTCAATGATTAGGTCTCCTCTTACACTGTAAGTACCAGGATGTATGATATGATAATGATGAGATATCTGGGGTCATATTTTCCGTAGGCACGCGGGTGCACTGAAGTTCTCTTCATTTCCTAAATTGACCCCACCGGGATTCGGACTCGCAACTAATCATTCTAGAAATAGCTACTATCTACCTGAAATAATAGACACCCCATTAGGATTATGAACCAAAATTAATTAAATTACATAAACATCAGTAATTACACGGTCTTGAACTCTGATGATGTTCAACACCGTGTAAATACTAAAGCGCGATAATGCTTCGCGCTCATTTTAATTCGCCATTACAAATGTTAATTACATTTCCCGAGTTTTCAAATATGGTTTACCTTATATTCGTGGCATGTGAGTATATTTATCAAGGCTTATAGATAATCTTAATGAATGAAACATTGCTAAAATTCTTGGGCTTCTCTTTCGCTTTCCATCAGGCGTATGAACGCCATTATGTCGAGCTACTATAAAAAAAATTACAAATTATAAAACCGTCTATATAATAACAAAGAAATAAGTAAATTCATATTCGCCAATTCATCACATATACCGCTTGCCGCGTACCTATGGTTACTTTTTACAATGAATACCAGATAATAGACACTCACTAGGGTGTCTTCTAAAACACCCGAGATAATTTAGAAAAGACCAGTCCAGTTAGAAATTGACCCGACCGGAAATCGAACCCGAAACCTTCAGATAGCTATGCTATTTTGGCTAAGACGCTTATCCATGTTGCACCTTCGAGGTCATCAAATATATTTGTATATGCTATAGCATACTTAGTGTTAGTATCTGGGACAGGTACTAAAGTGAGCCAGGTGAAAGGAACTACATAATAATGATATACTTTTAATTTCAGTTTCAATTTGCCTCAACACAGCGAGTTCTAAAAGTATAAAAATACAAATCGATGCAGACGATATTTTAAAATTGATGACTGGAATTATGAGTTCGGAAAGTTTTAGAAAGTTTGCTGATCAACGGACAGCTGTAAAATATGGTAGCTATAATCCCTACCACCCCGAAGACAATTTGATTAACACTGTAGACGCGGAAAATGCTGCGATCGATGCAAAATTGGACAAGAACAACGAACGCTTTAAATCTGATGCTGAAAACGAATCTGGTGATCAGTTGGATGTCAAAAAACCGGACACGTTTGATAAAATAACGACCAAAACATTAAATGTTATCAAGATGCCTCCCGCGTTTAAGGCACCGATGCCAGACAATCAACGTAAAACTTTCACAATCGCTCAAAGGAGATTCAAAGTAAAAGGATCGAATTGACATAGAAAATATAATTGCATTCAATTGTTTCCATTTATTGCAATAAAACTTATTAAAAGAAGTCTTGACCTGTTCTTAACTTTTTTTCTTGTTTTAAATACCAAATAATCTCTATTACTAAAAAATATTCATCATCATTTAAGTTCACATCTACCAACTGCTGAGTATTGGCCTCTAGTTTAAACCGCCACTTTGTCAAAAAAAACTGACTAAACTTCAAGGTAACGAAACTTTGAAACAAGCTACAAGAAAAGGTGCTAAACGTTTTTGTGTGATGTGAGCAATATAATTGGCAAAGTTTTGATTATTGCTGATTCATCGTCATCATCAACAGACTTTTGGCAGTCCACTGCTGGACTTAGGCATCTTCAATGGTTCGACACTTTGATCCATCTTGGGCCTCTCGAATCCACCTCTTGCCAGCTATCCTGCGTCGTCGATAATTGCGATCGTCATTCCACCTAGCCTGCTTTTTATATAATGTTACTTGCCCATTGTCGCTGTAACTTGGGCTTGGGCACCTCTTTTGCTTTCCATCCATTTCCAGGGCGTAGGGAAGCCATTATGTCGTGCTACAAGATATAGAAAAAATTCTAGAATGTATTCTTTAGCATTCGATAGGAATTTCTTTCAAAACTTGTTTTTAATACAGTTCAACCTGATTTTCAGGTAAGCAACAATTAACCAACAATTTTTTATTATTAACGGTAGCGTTTCACGCAGTGGTAATTAATTTTGCATAAATCTCCATTTTGTCTCATTTATCCTACCTTTAAAATACATACACTGTAAGCCTTTTACATTATAATAGCTATTGTTTAGAAAACTTAACAAAAGTTGTTTAATGAGTAACTTACAATACGGGGGTGACCTTTCTTTAGAAATTATTATTCTTCGGGAACAAAACAATGTTATGCTAGCGACCTTTACTGTGGGAATATGTATGATGTTATGTACCGTTCTGTTCAGACTAAGTACTTTGTATTTCGATATTTTGGTATCCTTTAGTTAGTAGATAGAAGTTAAGTGCTCATACATGTTAAAGGCCCTTTGAAGATCATCATCATCAGTCTACAAACGTCCACTAATGGACATAGGCCTCCCTCGATGACAATTGTCATAAGAGGGGATTTCCTTAGTCACCACGCTTGGCAGGCGGGTTGGTGACCGCAGCAGGTTTTACTTGTATCCAGGTAAACGCTGCTGCCCGTTTCCTGACATTCTCTTAATCATCTTCTAGGACACCTAAGGGATGAAATGAGGTGGTCCTATTTTAAGACCGGAACTCATACATCTTTCTACGGGATTTCAGTTACTGTAGAAATCATTTTAACATTTTATTAAAGTATGTGAAACGTAATGGACGGCTTAGGACGAGTAAAACAGTAAGCTACATAGCCTACATACTTAAATTTTAAGCAATTTCTTTACCTAAGATACTACTACTGTTCTAAGCCATTTAAATTAATTAAAATTTTTATTTAATTTAAAGGTTCTTAAGTTTAATATTTTGTTAAGTTAATGCAAAGTAATATTGTTCATGTAACTACCGGGAGAGGACACTGAATTCCATACTACAGGCAATTGCCTATCTTGGAATACAGGAGATTCTAACAGTATTGTAACAATGTTTTCTGTCAATAAAGCATTATTATTATAATCAGTGCTTTTTTTTTTCTCAGCTTAAGCTGGTGTTAAACGATTTTTTACGGGCACAAGACCAAGTAAAAAAACGGTGTATTTTATTTTATATATTTGTATTTTGTTCGTCTTGCAAAAATCGGCGAACTATGCGGCAAGTATTTAGGATGGCCGCCTTTTGCATGGTTATAAAGGAGTTTTCTGGGAGATCAAGGAGCTTAAGAGAGTGTATCAGGTACTACACCAGTACTTGAAAGAACCATTGGCACTATGAATACCTTTTGTAGGTTCCAGATCCTAATTAATTCTTCTTTAAGCTCGGAATATTTATGTATTTTTTATTATTATTTCTAAGAGTTCATATTGTGCTACGTGAGCTGCATTATCCAGGCGTGAGTTTACAGATTATATAACAGTAGAGCTGGATAAAATCACTTGATGCCTTTTCACGGATGTCGTATGGTAGTCCCCTGTCTTACTTATTTAATCCCTCGAGCCTTATAAAGCCTATTGGAATAACAATTCTTTATTTGTTTTAAAATTAGAGACCTATTAAATTATTTTGGGAGAGTTTACAAGAAATTTAGTTTACTTATCTAACAAGATAAAACCTGTCAGGTTACCTAATTAGGTATCTGTTTAATAACAGTAAACAAGAATAGAAGTACATAGGTATAAAATAGGAGAATACCTCACCTAATTAAATACCTCTTTAGCTCAGTAAATAATAAAAACTCGCGCGAATAAGTTTCTACTCGTAATTTTGCACTCGAAATTTTTTTAACTTGTGGTGGAAATTGATAGTTAGTTGGACGCAATTAAAAGCTGCTTTAAAAGCTGATAAATATTCTAATAAATAACTATAACGGTCAACACGGGAAATAAGGCTATTACACAATTTGTAATTGATCCAGATAACGAATGAGGTTATCAGGTTCTGAGTATACTTGCTATTTAAGAAACGTTGTACCTACATAAAAGAAATTAAGATTCCACTGCTTTACTAGAATGCAGATTAGGACTTTTATTGGATGAAACATTTTCGAAAATTAATTACTCTTTACCCGCTTTTCGTTCCACGTTGAACCTTCATAAATATGTTTTCATCGTCAACCCGAAGTCCTTGATTACGACGAAAGGCTTTTCGACTTCCTATCATTAGAAATAATGTGTCTACGTGGGATAATGATCTTTCCTCGATTGAGACGGTGAAATTTCTATAATATAGGGCAGATTGGTGCCTGGGCCCGTATCGTATGGCGGCCAACCTCTTTCATTACTTTTTCTTTTCTATATTTTCGATTGCTTTTTGTCTTACTGAAAATTTGGTCTGTTCCTTTCCAATCTGTCGGCGTGCTGTGTGTCTTTTTTTATTTTGTGTATTTTATTTTATTTTTTGTTAGTTATATTCTAATTCTTTTTTCATTCCTAAAAATAACTATACTAGATTTTTCTGACAAAAATTACTAAGTACTTGGCAACGCCGAAGTCAGGAAGTTGGTATATCTCCGACCTCCGTGTAACAATGACATTGCTCGATAGTTACTCTAATTCATCCTATCGTTAATAAATTGATCAAAATTGTACAATACAAAGTGTTAGAAGTTCATAAGTTCCCATAATGGGGTAACATTTACTATATGTTGCCCCGAAAATAATAAGAGAAGACTTTTCTCGAGATAATAAAAGTGATTTAAGTGCTTCAGATAAGAATGAAATAGTGTAAGAACGTGAGCAAGGTACATGAAAACACTTACCAGAATTAGGCGTTACTCGTTCGTTAACTTTGTTCTCACGTTATTCAAAGTTCTATTGATAAATATTATGTTAGTAGATACTTTTAGTAGCGTATTTTACAATAGTAAAGTAATATCTTCACGTGATATCTATGTTCTACATGGAGATTATGTAATGGGGATGTTTTGGGGTTCAAAATAATTACATTATATTTAGTCCGCATTTTAGATCATAAAAATGAATTGGACACGTATTTTTCCTTTTTCATTCAAATAAAAATAGCAAAGATACAATGTATCATAAGTTAGGAGTGGGAGTCATTGACGTCACTCCGTCCCGTAAAAATGCCACACCGATTGACGTCACGCGTAATTTCAACGGGCTTTAACTTTGTAGTTTTTAGTCTAATTTACAAATTAAAAAATAAGTGTCTGTCTTTAATTTTGAATAAGCTAAAATACGGACTAATTACATTTTTAAGGCAACAAGCCTATTGATGCAATTTCCTCATTCTCTTTATGCGGGACCAATAGACCAACTTGACAGTTAAAGGCAAGTATTTTCCAATACTTGCCTTTAACGTATTTTAGGCTCCAAAAATATTATTGGCTCCAACATTCGGTGCAATAGTTCCTTCTATCAGTCGTCGTTCTAATGTATATTATTTTTTATAAGTATGTCTATAGTATAATGTATAAATATTTATTTATTAGTCTATTTTATTCACAATTATGGATTATAAATATGTATGTTATTATAAAAACTATATTATATTTATTTCTATATAAATGAATATCTATATACATATATTTTTTTTTATTATGTACCTACGTATTATTATATTGGATTACTTTAATATTTATTGTTGTTCTATTATATTAATTTTTAAATTTTGTTTTTCAAACAAACTTTTTTGGCACACTACCCTATTGCTAGTTTCTGCTTAGCCCAATGGTTGACTGGTAGAGAATGCCTATGTGGCATTAAGTCCGCCTTTTGTACACTACTTTACTGTGCAATAAAGATTAAATAAATAAATAAATATTTTATAATATGTATGTATTTTTAATACGTACGTGTATTACGTATCAAAGGTTCAATGACCCTAAATACGTACGTGTATTTAGGGTCATTGAACCCTTTTTAGAGGGAAGTGCATTAGACACCTTCACGTCGCCGCCGGGAGGAGTATCAGCGTGGTGCGTGGGACTCACAACTCTCGAAATGGGAGATATACTAAGCCCCCCTGTAACGCCAGTGGGCAGTAACTTGCAGGGATTCGAGTAGCGCCGAAGCATATGGCCGCATGCCTGGCCAGCCGCAGATAACAAACGGCCAGCACCCCTGGTCCAAGGAGGGCAAATACCCACCCCTGGCTTCCGAAGAGCGATGACGGGGCATTGAACCTAGCAAGAGCATTTTAAAGAGCCGCTTTATTCATAAAACATTTGAAACGGAATTGAATTTCAGTCAATCAAATCAAATTAATCCCGAAATCGAATCAATCAAAATCTGCAAACTGTCCTTAGACGGTCGTTTAAAATTCTAATTACATTTTGAACGGGCGGTGTACCAGATAAATGGATGACTTGGTCGGAAGACCGAATCCAAAGTACTGCAGTATTAGTTCGTTGTTATAGCTATATATTTGCAACCCAATAGAGGAATCAGAGCGTGAAACGCATAGGTATCATGAAACACATAGATCAAGTACTTAGTTATCCAAATATGCTTTCCTGACGATTTAAGACGTTTCTTTTCAAAACTTTATTTGTTCTATTTGAAATGTCTGCGCTACGCTGATTGAACGTGAATTAGAAGCACAGGTCGTCGGGCTTGCCCTTTGGGACAAGTAATCAAAACAAACACCTGTTAGTTTATTTTCTATTATGTTATCGCTCTAAATAAGGAGCTTCGTTATCATAGACCGCCCCGTATAACAACAACACACATTTTACTAATTACCTAATTATTTGTACAGTCCTCTGGTTTTCTCTAAAGAATCACCTGTTTCTACCGCACTATGCCAGAATGTATTGCACATATTCATCATCATCATCAGCCTATGGCAATCCACTGCTAAACATAGGGCTCTTCCGCTTTTCGCCACTTTGGGCAAACATCTGTATAGTTTACCCATAATCACCAGGGGCGCTGGGCAGGCGGGTTGGCGATTGCATGGCGTAGCTTCCCTCGCTCCGGTGACGCTGGTGCCCGTCAGCGGCCTGTATCGCACAAAATGGACAAATTCCCGTCCGTCTAGCTATCCAGTAAGGCTTTTGGTAGTTTAACCACCGGGTTAAACTACCAAAAGCCTTATTGGAGGCACACCGGTGCTTCTGAGCATTGTAACATTGCTAGTTTGTTATTTGGACTAATTAAACAAAGGATTTGAGATGATGGTCAGATTAGGTACCCATATTTCTATACAGCCAATGTTATATAAAGTGCCGCAATTCATAACTCCTTCCTGGTATTCATTAGATATATGGTAAGGAATAGCTCCAAAAAAGGGTTTGATAGATTTCCCGGAATGGAAAAAGCAAGTAGACCTATAAAATAATGTGTAGCTATGTGTCCGTTTACCCTTTCATTCGATGGTCGTTAGGTACTTACGAAAATGGAAGCACGAATTTTCCTCCCTTTTTCGTTCATTTAAAATGGTTGGAGGAATGAAAATTGCCAACAGATTATATGTAAGATGGCTTTTTCGGCTCATCAACTGTTAAAATGTATTCGGTGTGGCGTAGATTCGGCAGTCACATTGAAACGCCCACATTTTAGAAAAATGTATCAAGTATAAAACGCCCATCACATATTATTTTCAAACAATACGCTACCGTATGTCACTTTGCAAGTATTCCACTTCCGAACCACCAACTAGATTGCGCGGTTTCCTAGACACCTAGCGCTAGTAAACACATTCAGAACGAGTATTGAATGTCAACCGCTCCCATGTAGGTATTTAAATTTGTCGTAGGCGTAGACCGAATTGATGTTTTTAAAATCATGCAATATAGTGCAAGTTTCAGTCACGCTTTTAGCGCAAACAAAGTCGTTCTATCCTTGATTTTTTTTTGTGAAAACATAGGAAATCTGTCGGCATTCTTGCGAGTCACGTGGAACATAACAGATAAATAAGTTTATGGTAACACGTCTTTCATTATTATGTAGCTTTATTCTGAGAAGCCAAGAATCCCTTTATGTGATTTTAGTACGAAGCATTGCTATTTATATTGGTAGCTGTCACTTATTTTTCTTTATCACAATCGGTAGATTCTTATTCACCCTTTTGCATCATCATTACCATCAGCCTATCTCAGTCCACTGCTGGACTGGCTTGACCAAAGGGTTAGGTTTGACCAAACAACTGGAGGTTTTACTCATAATCGCCAGGCATTATGGACAGGCGGGTTGACGATCGCATGGCGTAAATTTTCTCTCCGGTAAAGCTGCTGCCCGTTATCAACCTGGAGAATACCCCATTTGAAAATTGTGATGGTTATGCCGGCACCAGTCGGTTGCCAGAGCGTTGCTTGTTGTTTGGCAGGATGCATCACGTGCAGGTGGGATGGCTTAGAGCGAAAGATGATAGGTCCCTTACATCCCACATTGTATTTTTCATACTTTTGGGAATGCACAAAAATATTTGTGATAGTTTATCACTTAAAAAGCACTTAACAACTAATGGGTAAGGCTAACCGTTGGATGGGGAAGTACTTAATAATAAGACCACTAAACGTGTAAAGTTGTTTGTGGGTACCGGAAAAGGGCTTCCGCGTGCAAAATGAGTTTTAATACGAGAAACACATATGGAATAACGATTTGGGATCTACATTGAAGTTGCACGCTTTGAGTGGCCGAAGTTAATTAAGACCTTTCCCTCTTATCTTTCGTTCCCCGTCCCCGAATAACTTTGGTTCAAACCCTACATATAGGACAGGGGAAGTTTCATAACGCCGGACGGTACGTACTGCCGGACACTCGTATTATCTCGACAAGTTTTACCATAGACCCTTCAAATATGGGTTATAGAAACGCCGACGTGTGCGTGGATCGTGCATCTTTAAAACATATGTATAATTTTGTTATCGCTAGTGCAAATTGCCTTTTTAACATAAAATCGTTATCAGCCTATCGCAGGCCAAACAATCTCCAAATGCTCACAACTTTGCCCGATTTTGCTCTGGATCCTAGATCCAGTTCCTGCCAGTTATATTGCTAAAATCGTAACCTCATCTGAATTGAGGATATTCTAGAGAGTGTTCAATGTTAATTGCTATAGGTACATAAACCTTCACTAAAGACTTATCTTGATATACTAAAGTACAAGCGTTCTTGGGTTGGTAACAGATTTGTTGTAGAAGTCTGCCTGATGGCACTGATGTGCAACCCTGCGACTTTTACTATATTGTCGTCCGTCCCACTTTTAATTTTAAAATTAACTTTATGTTGAAATAAAGAAAGAATTATGACAAAAGGCTTGTTTCATACCTTGGGTATGATATTAATGCAATCAAATTTTGATATTTTGTAGAAGCCCCATTTTTAAATTCAGAGGTCAAAGTTTTAATGAACGTTGGACACGTAAATGCACTTAACTGTGGCAGAAATTCGTGTATGAGTAGGTTTAATAAACATCATCAACATTGCTTGGCATTGTCTATTGTGTTTCAAAGTCAATAACCGAAACGTTACATTAGATTTTAAATGTTCTACACGAACTTAACCTACTTTATTTGGAAATTGTATTAAAATTCAATGCAGTTCGATCAAACATTTATTTCAGACACATTAAGGTCATAGGTACGGCAAAAGATATACATACAATATATCAGCCAGCCAGGTCAGCCTCTTACCACAACATTACACTTAAATAAGTTTACACATACTTGAAACAAAAATAAATTAAATAAGGAGACGTGCAACCGAATTCACTGCGTCTTAATAAGTCGAAAAATTAATAAATGGTAGGTATAATTATTATGTTCACAGTTTATATTAATACTCAAATTAATCTAATCCAGATCCATCAAAACTCCGTAAAAGCTACATTTTTACGGGTTCCGATTTAATAAAACTGCTAGAGTTGGATTTTTTACACTTGGATTCAGCGATTCAAGATTAAAACTGAAGAGGCGACACTAAATAAATTTTACCGCCACGGGCAATATGCTTATAAAAAGCGCAAGCGAATGCTCTACCTACCGCTCTTAATTGCATACATTATTACAAAACGTTTCAGTAAAACTGTCAATAAATATGTTGATTGATATAGGCTACGTCGGATATTTAACACCGGCTCCAATCAATCCAGTCATTCAAAAATAAATGAAAGCGTAATTCATGTTGCAGCTGAAAATGACAGTCAATTATTGTTTTTAACATCAGATAGGTAGTTAACGTTTGTGGCATTATTGAAATGTGACATTTCAAATTGAATAGGGACCGTGCAGCACTACGTAGTGTAAACTAGGGTAAAACATTCAAATTTATGACACCAATTGGCAGCACCATCGATGTGCACATTCCCTATAGATGACCGTTAAAATTATTTAAGACTAGCTGTGCTCGCGACTTCGTCCGCGTGGAATAGTTATTTTCTCCCCGTTTTTTTTTACATTTTCCATTATTTCTTCGCTCCTAATAGTTGCAGCGTGATGTTATATAGCCTAAAGCCTTCCTCGATAAATGGTCTATTCAACACAAAAAGAATTTTTCAATTCGGACCAGTAGGTCCTGAGATTCGCGCGTTCAAACAAACAAACTCTTCAGCTTTATAATATTAGTATAGATCGTAGCTTATTAGAACCTCCACACATATAATATTATGTCAGTCATAATATACGAGGACCAAATGATGTATATTAAATCCATTAGCCACATAAATATTTGTATATCCACAGAGTATCAAAGGCAGCATTACATTCAAATAATGTAGGCGCGGACATTCGCCAGAATGTCAAAGCAGTATTAGAGAATTGAATTTCCGTCCCATTTCAAATCCGCGGACATTTTAATTGCCTATTTGTAAATACATACGTCTTCTTCCGTATCTACTTACAAATAGGCAATTAAATTGAGTTCTCACAGGCTTTTCATTTATTTTATACTAGCTGGTAACTGCGATTTCGTTCGCATTGACGTTATGTTACGATAATAAAATTAATCACGGCATCTTTATAATTTCAACATTAAATTTAATCTTTTGATGACTCAGCAAAAAATACTAATCGGGTAAAACATTTTTGCTAAGATGTCATTACTGCTCTCTTAGAGTTCAACAGAAGATGTTTCAGACCTCCAATATATACTTATAATGTTGCCTATTTTACATCATGACTGTGCTCCAGTTTCCAAAATTAATTAGGTATGTCCTGCCAGAGATTTTTATATCAAGCCTACGACCTCATCATCATCAACAGCCTATTGCAGTCCACTGCTGGACATAGGCCTCTCCAGTTGTTCGCCACTTAGGGCAGACATCTGGAGGATATACCCATAATCGCCACACTGGGCAGGCGGGTTGGCGATCGCAGACGACCTGCCTGATGTTAATAAGCGATTACCGCAGTCTATGCACGCCTGCAACGCCAGGGGTATCACACGCGCGTTGTTGACGCTAGTAAAAGGTCTATGAAAGTCTGGAGTTATTAACTACAAAATAATAAAAAAACATCCAAATCCAACTAGTAAATTGGGAGATTAGCGTTTACGCGTTTTTTAATTCAATAACATCGCGATTTTAAAAAATATAAACATTCAATGCACAGACATTCTTTTTAATGTTTTGAATGTATTCTTTAATACTGTCTGTGAGATGGGGTCGGTCACATCTTATTACCTTCCACTCTTGGTCCAATATTTGCAGAAGTGTTGGCACACGGCGATGTTTGAACAGGTGCAGTGGATAATTTTTCACTACGTTGACAAACTAGGAAAATTATTATTCAACTTGGTAAGCACGTTTCCACATAGTGGAAAAGCGTAAAGTGTAGTGTGAGAGTTATTCATACGCTTTTGCTTAAAAAATTTATACGTTACGTTACTTAATTTATTTTTCATAGTTCAAACTATCTAAATCAGAAGGCATACTCGCATAAAATAGTCGTTTTGAACATGGCTTCGATTCAAATAGACACGATTAGAATATTAGAAAGTTAATCTAATTCAATAAAAACAATCTGAAAGAATGTATTTTGCTTAAATAACTTTATGGTATGATGGTAAAATTGTAAAGAAATGGAGCAGCGATATGTATTCTTTTCCATCACCACACGAAATGGGGCGAGATTCCAGGCGAGAGTAAACCAGTTTTTGCTGGCTGTATGCTTTACATCCCGCATAACATCACGCGAATTGTGGTCAAGCACAACAAATTAAAAAAAGATAAAGTGAAAAATTCTTAAAATATTTTTCTGTCTGCGTCCGTTTTTATTTACCTTCAGGACTTTCATATTTGTTCGGGCCCTATTGAAAGAAACACCAGGAAATAAACATTTCCTAGGGAAACGTTTACCCGTATTTCATCTTTCCTATTCATATCTCCCGAGGTTACAAGAGGCGAAACGGGCACAATGGAGGTAGAGAAGAAATATGAATCAATAGATACATTAATACATCGACCGGTCGGTATATACTCGACAAATTATTAAGTATCTGCTTTTCTTATAACTTCCCTATGCCCAAATATGGTTGCTTTATAAATTTTATGTCCTATTTTTTTCAATATTTATTTTTGACTGCAGCTGACAAGATACAATAATATAAGTTAAATAATATAAGTTAAAACAACAATACAAGGAAAGTTAAGTATAGCGAATGAGCTTCAATATTCGCAACTTGTTCTGAAGTCAGAAAGCTTTTGTTTACTTTGTTGCAAATGTTTCTAAAATTAATACTTTGAAAGTGGCTACAATGTTATACTTACATATTTCGTTGCACACATCTATTTTAATATAGTTCTTAGTTAACGTATGTGTGTTTCATTTTATGTTATAGAAGAAAATATGTAGGTATGCTTTTGTTAAACATCCGTATGATGAACACTATAATTTGTGTTTTAGTTAGAATATTTGTATTTATGTATTAGGTATATTTCTGGTTGTGATACTCATGCCATATTAGTGCTTAAGCTGCTTTGGGATTGGCAAAAATATACATATGTGATGTTTTCTGATATTTATTATCTACTTTTATTAGCTTCTCAAAGAAATAATAAATCTTGCATATTTATGATGATATCAATCTGATATTCAAGATGAGAGTGAACCGGTTTTTGCTGAGTGAGCGCGCTTCATTTCTACGGTACCGCTTACTAAATACAATATTTCATAGTTCGATTACTTGCAATTACCCTGACTAACTGATGGAACTACAAATCGATGATTGAGAAAATTAGGAGCAGAAATATACCTACTGTTCGTAGTAATATTGCAATCCTACCGATT
Source organism: Conogethes punctiferalis (assembly GCA_031163375.1). Lineage (NCBI taxonomy): Eukaryota > Metazoa > Arthropoda > Insecta > Lepidoptera > Crambidae > Conogethes > Conogethes punctiferalis. The sequence continues at coordinate 10,921,408 of CM062082.1, read as the reverse complement.
AAATTCTTCTACCTTAAACGAAAGTGTTCTTTTTAAGCTCTGTTTAATTGCCTCTATTTATCTGTTTTCTTACTGCAGTAAAAAAAGGCTTAAAAAGTCATAAACCTTTAATTTACAAGTTAAAATAACCATTTTGGAAGTAAAAATTGTTCATTTCCATTGGAAACCGCCCGCAGTTTGTTTGTGCTCATTGCGCGGAACCAAGCTCCTTTATGAATGAAGCGGAAAGTGATAAGTGGTTTATAAGCGAGGGGAGGCCGATGTCGTATTTGCGTCAGAAGGAAATATTTATTACCTTCCGTGTCATTGGCAGGTTGCATAACTCTTTCATTTTGCGTTTTCCAATAACGCTGAATTCGAAACCATTTGGCAGCTATCAATCTGGAGTTTAATGTGTAGTCTGTTTCCTTTTTGACATTATATACTTGATGACTGTTCAATTAAGGCTGGGTAAATGGATAATTAATATTTCAGTCAATACATTCGTTGATTCGATAACAAAATTAACTTACTTAAGAACTTGTATGATGGGTATTAGAACAATGATGGTTCATACCACAAATAGTGTACTTAAAGTCATAAAAATAAACAGCCAGACATGGTATAAATACAAATATTCATTAGACGACATTCAGGTTGGAGATCGAACCCACGACCCTCCGATTTCAGGGGTCAGTGCCAATGCCAAATGCGTCACCGTACCAGCTGTTATGGTGACGTGACAGTAAATCAGGCTTAAAATTTAACAGAATCGACTTTTAGTCGAACCGTCTCGGAGTTATTAATTAATAACCCAAGACATGCCAACAGAGCGCCACCTAGCCCCAAACTAAGCCGAAGCTTGTACTATGGGTACTAGACAACTGATAAACTTACTTAGATACATTTTTTTGTAAATAAATACATATTATATTATTATTTTTTACCACATTTTTTAAGCTAAAAATGCAACTACATACTAGTTTTAGAGGAACAATATTCCTCGGATCAGCAAATGAAAGAGTCTGGCTGCATAATACTCGTAATATCTGGGTATTATGGCTATATTGTAGTACGACTAACGTCTGGGTAGAAGCCGTCTGTAACTAATGACCATCTACGAACTTGGAGATGCACTAATTTAGACTGAAACTGACCTTTTTTATCACCAGCCAGGATAATAGTAGCTTGCTTATATTAAAATATTGTTTTATGAAGAAATAGTGGATTGGTAGAGACTCGATATTTATAAGAACCCCCAAACTGTTTAGACGGTTTATTATTTCTGCCAAAATGCAGTTGAGATCCAAGGCGCAATAACATTTTGTAAAACTTCGTCCTATCTTTAAATTCGTCCATTTCTTTTAAGATGTACTTACTCAGTTAATTGATTGTTTTTTTAGTAATATTTCTATGTTAAACATACTGATGGTCGGTGTAATTTATATGGATTGTCAATATTAATAGTATAGAGAGAGATAGAAAGTTTCTTATACAAGTAGGTAGCGCCTTATGTACCTACTGTAAGGAAAATAGCAGATTGAGATGAAAAATGAATCAATTCATCGAAACTATATATTTAATGAGAGATAATATGCGTACAACCCCAAGAGGGTTTATTCGGCCGCATCGTGAATACGCAATCAGCAGTCTGTTCAAACAAGATTCGGTTTATTCCGAAGATTGATACGTCCGAACAATTTGACGGATTTTTAGTGGGTGGCCGTCGTGTCAAAGCGAGTTATGCTCGGCATGAATTCTAATTGATTCCAGTGTGTCCGATACTCAGTTCAAATATTGAATCTTTTTAGGCTGACGTTTGGCCGAATTCAAGAATGTATTTGTACTACATGATGATCACTAAACATATAATATTATATTAAGTATTAACTTCTACTGTATTTCTCTTTTAACACTTACCGCACATTAATCTGCTACCTACATGATCTACAGGTTAACTCCTAAAGAATGCTCCTAGCATTAGGCTAAGTTCATATGGCCGCGCGGTACCGCGCGGAACTACGAACCGCGCGGCACAAGATCAATATAAACGATAATTATCGTCTACATTACCGCGCGGTACCGCACGCCAACGCGCGGCGCGCTCTGACCCGCGCGCAAGATCTAGAACCGCGCGCTGCCGCGCGGCACAAGTATTTCAAACCTGTATCGACCTGTTCAGTTGATCCGCGCGCCTTGAGACGGAAAGACACATAGATCGATGCAATGAGTACCGAAGATGACATTGTGCCTATCGATTTGCTTATCGACGAAATCGAAAAAAGAGATGCGATTTGGAATCTTAACTCTAAGGATTATTCAAATAAAATATTAAAAAGAAGGTCTTGGGAAGAACTAGTTTTAATTTTTTGCAAAAATGATGATTCCGAAGAAAAAAAGAAAAATTTGGGTTTTGGGTTTGGGCACCCAGTATCGCCTTTGTCGTCTTCTGCGACGTCTCAGTCTTCTATATAAAATCCACAAGCAAATTGCCTCCTCCACGTCCATTGTATATCAATGTTAATGCCAGACTGGCGCTCGTATATACCCTGTCATGTGAACTCTCACACCGCGCGGCGGCGCGCGGTGCCGCGCGGCCATATGAACTTAGCCTTAAGTTCGCTTTTTGTATCATTTTCTTCTATAAAGTTTAAATAAATAAAAAAATAATAAATAAATAATTTTATACAGTGTGGTTTTAAATGGAGCCTTTATTAAGGCTGTTAATATGTTAAATGAAATGAAATTTATCTTTAAAGTAGCATAAACACAATTGACGTCAGGAACGGATTCTCGATCCCTCAACGGCCGAGCTCAGGCTGTTTCCATCAGTGTTATGTTTGTTAAGAACCGATAGAATCTCCCCATTTCTAGTTTCTTAGAAATGGCTTAGCGGAACGAGTTTTTAGGATACAATAGAACCTTATAAGGTAAACGCTCCTATTACGGAGGTAGTCAAAATCGGTTCCTATTACGGTGGTATTTCTATTTGCGAGTTTTATTCCTATTTTATTCATTATAAGTGCACCAAAATGTATACTATTTATTCCAAATCTATTCCTTCATCAGTTGACCGAATTTTGCAAGTATAGCACATATACAACACAACAAAATCAATCAATTAGTGTAACGACATCGATGTGAGAGAGGTTTTCATACAAACGCGCAACATCAAATGAAAGTACACCAATATTTATAAACTAAGTTTTTCGTATTAATAACCCGTTCAAGTTCGTTTGTGTGTTATTTATTGCATTTTCCTACTATTACATCAGCTATTTAAATAGCTTAATTCATATTTTAAACTCATTTTTACCCAAAAAATAAGAAACAAAATACCACCGTAAAAGGATACAAATTTTATAGGTTGATCCTAATACGGTGGTATACCTCCGAATTAGGAAATATACTGGACATGTTTAATTGTTTATAACTTTTAATTTATTAACTTATTGAATTAGTTCCAAGCCTTATTGAAATAATCATTAATCTCTTAAATTAAAGACCATATTCTGCGGTATGCTATCTTTCTTAGAAATCTAGTTAAATTTGAAAATTGTTGAGCATAAAATGTTGGTTTCTTAGAAGCGGTAAAATAAAAAGCTGTATTTTAATTGATCACAAATCGTTTATTTTGTATAACTGTTGACTAAAATTTAACACGCTGAGCCAAAAAACTGTTATCGTATGATTATGCATTTACACTCTTTTGTTTATCGAAATTTTGATGGGTCAGAATTAGGAACATTATAACACGAATAGTGTTCCTATTACGGTGGTAGTTATTTTCAGGTAACTCCGTATTAGGTTATATGGGTTCCTATTATGGCGCTATTCATAAAATATAAAATTACAAGTTTTAGGGTTCAGTAAATAAATAAAAAGTTTTCTATAATGTTTTATGGATTCTTATTTAATAAAACCAAAAGCGATAAAAACTTAACAATGTATGTAAATAATGTTATTTAAAGAGAAGAATGCCCATCATAGTATGGAGAATAGTACAGTTGTGTTAAGTGTTGCATCAAAACCAAAGTTGTATTAGGTATCTAGAAAAAATATTATTACTTTTGACCTTTGAACCGGGGTATAAAACCTATTTTCCAAAAATTAAACATTTATACTTACTACGAGTAGTTTATTGTATATATAGTAATAATAATTCGTTTCAAAGAGATCTTTTTTAATAAATAAATAATAAATAACCCCAAGACATGCCACGCTGGGCCACACAGCGCCACCTAGCCCCAAACTAAGCCGAAGCTTGTACTATGGGTACTAGACAACTGATAATCTTACTTTAATATTTTTTTTTTGTAAATAAATACATATTATACATAGAAAACACCCAGACCAATACAAACAGACATGTACATGAACACAAATGTTTGTACTGTGCGGGAATCGAACCCACGACCCTTGGCTCAGAGGGCGGAGGTCAGTACCAAATGAGCCACCGAGCCTGTCGGGTCGTCTAATACGTCACTGTTAGAATTTAGAGGGTGCTAGGTTCTGGAGAATAAGGAAAATTCAAGTGATTCATACATCCCTGCTATATTTGCAAATTTTATTAAAAGAGAATCAATGTTATCAAATAAATTAATGAAAACCTTACAATTTACTTTCATCACCATCATCAGCCTATTGCAGTCCACTGCTGGACATAGGCCTCTCCAGTTGTTCGCCATCTAAAGCAAACTTCTGGAGGACATACCCATAATCGCCACGCTGGGCAGGCGGGTTGGCGATTGCAGGGCGTAGCTTCTTGCTCCGGTGACGCTGCTGCCCGTCATCGGCCTGTGGTTTTTAGCTACGCCTTCTATCGTGATGGTTTAACCGCCACCAGTCGGTTTGCCAGAGCCTCGTTTGTTGTTCGGCAGGATGCACCACGGGCAGGTGAGGATGGCTTGGAACGATAAGGTGATAGGTCGCTCCCGCTGTTAGTAAAGTAAATTGTATGTAAGGGATGTAACCCTTACATACAATTTACTTTACTAACACATATTTTATATTATTTAATGTACGTAACATTATTTGTTTCTGACCCTCCGAATTAGGAACCGTTTACCGCCGTAATAGGCACTGACCGAAATTATACCTCCGAATTAGGAACAATCGACTCGGCTATTTAAATATTTTTTTTAAAAAAAGCTAACATCAAAAGAAACACAAAATCAATAGAAATACAAAATATAATAACCACTTTTAACGATGAAGTGGTTTTGCACATTTAGAAATACTTACAAATGCTTATTTTTGTCTCCTAGTTTCGAATGTTGCGAAATACCTCCGTAATAGGAGCGTTTACCTTATCTCCTATTTCCTGTTTGCATTTCGCAAATAAGAATGCGGGCTATTTTCAAATGAAAAGCACTGATACTGTTTTACAGCTCCGCTACACATCTCTAATCTTCCTAGATTAATCTCTAGTGGAAACGCAGGCATAAGCATGAATAATTTTCACCATGTAGCTAAATTAGATTTGTAGAATAGATATACTCGTACCTATTCCCATAATTGATATGCAAGCAGTATTTATATTTGGTTTGCGTCTATTTGCTTATTTTGGAACAATTACAAAAGGCACAGAGTAAAAGCCGCTTAAGATAAATGAAATACGCGCTCGAACATAAAACCTGACAATGTTTTGGCATAAAAAATCTGTTTATATTCACTTGAGACACGAACGCAATCAAATGACTTACCGACGGCGTAGATGTTTCTTCATCCGACAGGGAAATATGAAACATTTTCGCTGTTAAAAATTACCTTTGTTGGCGCTCATTCAACTCACGCTGTTCAGCTTTTTATTAATTCTGGAAGAATTTACTGGTTGGTCCCAAATGCATTCTAACCGGACCCTTTTACATTGTTAATATATATTGAAAAGTGTGTTAATATGACCAGTAGTAACAAGAGATTGGGACCCCGCTGCAATCAATATCAGTGTTGCCAGCCTTTACAAATATACCAGGGCCCAGAGTTTTTTTTTTTTTTTTATAAATAACCCAAGACATGCCACGCTGGGCCACACAGCGCCACCTAGCCCCAAACTAAGCCGAAGCTTGTACTATGGGTACTAGAGAGTTATGTGGGGCTCACTCCTATTTAGCGGAAAATACCCACTAAACCAGTGGTCGGAATGCCCGGAGGGATTTAATATATGTGTATATAAAGATACATTAACATCATGCGCATAACACTTTTCTTAAGAAAGTCCATTTTACATTTTATTACCCGTAAAGTGTAAGTACATGTTATAAAGTACGGCTGGGTATGCATAAAATCAGTGTGATAAAATTTTTCAAACAACTTTGGGTTCTAATTGAAAACATTTAGGTATACAAGTCCTCCTACAACGCTAAACCAACTTACTAAACTAGCAAAGCCATTCATACACATATATATATACATACGACTACCTACCAATAATGGTATTCGTACATTAGACTGTCTTGATTTTCCATACGTTCATCAAAGCCATTTCATGTGTATGAGTTACCGACTAAAAGTGTAGTTTTCCCCGCGGTCTGCACAAATGGGAATCCTACAAATAAGGTGTTAAAAAACCGAGACCAATAACTCATATATATTTCATTTTTAATTCCCATCCCAGAAAAGGAAAATGTGCACAAACCACATACCCAATTTATTCCAATTTTTTTTGGGAAAAAATACGAGTAAATGTAGGAATTCATGGTCTAGTCATCTCTTTTATGTTTCTACCCATGTTACATAAAACACACGTTTTTGTGACAAACAAGAAACGAAGGTTGACTTGAAAGAATTCTTTAACTGTCCAGGTGTGAAAAAAGGTTGATCGATTCGAACTGATTTGCGATAAATAAACAACGGCTACATACCTAAAGTTAAGTTAAAACGAAATGGCTATCACTTCATAGACTTGTTGATTGCGTTTCAATACATAAAAATCTCGAGCTTTATTCATGATACAAACGCAATATCTGTCAGTAAGTACACTTTCTCAACACATAGTTCATTCCAAGCACACACATAATTATGTCATAAATAAAATTGGATGGAAACGTGTAATTTGAGACGTCGCTTGCCCTGTCATCGGCTCATTTAACTATATTGAAGGTCTGGGATGTAATTTGGTCTGCTTAACGAGCTCGCACACACAAGGGTTGTGGCAGATGCGGCCCTGTTTAAGTCTTCGTGCAAATTGAAGCCACTTACCCCTAAGCCATTGTAAATGTAGGTACTGTTCGATAATTGGTGCCCATACCGATTTTAGGTTTCCGTACTCGGGGTTCGGTGTATTACTTCCGGGTACAGACACTTGAAATATTTACAAAATACTATTTTTTTTGTAATTGTATTTTTATTTTCTTATTAAATAATTAAATTAAAGTAAAACAGCTATTTAAGGGGGCTCCCATACAAAAAAATCCCTTTTTTTGCCTGTTTTTGAACGATATTGGTACCGCAGCCTTCTTGCGCGAGTCCGACTCGTACTTGGCCAGTTTTCTTCTTCTATTCCTCTGTTTTTTACAATTCAACTCATCGTTTTACTTATTATATCGCCAGAATAATCTCACAGGCCAGCATGGCGGTGGCAACTGTTAAAAGTTATTTTTGCTTCATTTCAACTCATCAATTTATTTTGAATAATAGGCTATTCCGGTCTCATTCAAAAAGTAGTTCAAATGCATCTTTTAGTGATAAAATACCACGGAAAAATAGAGATATATTTTATTAATATCAAATAATAAAGAAAAACGACTTTTAATTTTTCAATTAAATTACTTGCTCGAAAACAGCACAACTCTAGTCCGCCGTGACTTTTACGTCACACTTATAGTAAACATCACGCTTCACTGAGAGATTATAGTTATTTTCGCAAATACAAAATGAACTATAGTCCTTAACATTGGTGTCTTGTGTCTGAATGTGAATACAAGTGTTAAAACGCCGGAAAAGTTATGGATACAAGTGCCAACAGATTTAAAAATGAGAAATACGTGGCTAAAGATAGCATGAAGAGATCCGAAGTTATTGTCCACAAAAAGTAAATACTATTTTTTGTGAAGATCATTTTGATGTAAGTATGCAATTTAATAGACCTTCAAAACTTGCAAAATTATATTCACAATATTGCAAAACTAATATTTCATAGGTTATGTCTTCGTGGAAGATTAGTGCTTTCTGCTTTCATAAAACCATCTTCAATAAGGAAAAATATTATAGCGCCGGAATATCGAGAAACGTGTTAATAATAACTAAGAATTTTCGAATTATTGTAGTAAATGTAGTAGACACAGTACTGAGATTATTTGTTTACAAGACACGTCAAAACTATAGCCAACATTAGCGTACAGCGTTTTCACCAAATTGGAGACAGATTAAAAAACATGAATTTTAAAATGGAAATAGTAAATTTATTTTTCACTTTTATGAATTGATATTAATATTCTTGGTTTACTTTTTCATGATCTATCATATAAACATAATTTTAGTTTTTTTTATTCATAGGGTGGAATAGCCTATTGGGGTTTTTGTTCAATGCCGTAACGACTTAGGCTCCTCTTTCACTTTCCGTCAGGCGAAGGGAATCCACTATACCGAGCTACTGTTTTAGATTTATAAGGTTTTCAGTGGTTTAAAAGTTGTTTAATGTTACTCAGCTGAACTTAAACATAAACATCTTGAACAGACGACATCCAGGTCACTATCATCATCATCATCATCAGCCCGTGTCAGTCCACTGCTGGACATAGGCCTCTCCTAGGCAACTATAACTATAATGACAATAAAATGCTGAGAGTTTTGAAGTTTACTCTCATAAAACGTAAAGTGAAGCTGCTACCAATAGTTTCTGGGTATCAATTTTCTTGGGAAAATCTGCTTTAAATTAGGTAGTTACACACCAATGCCACACGCCACTTTGGTGAAACATCTGGAGGCTTTATCAATAATCGCCATGCTGGGCAGGCGGGTGGTGATAGCAGGGCATGGCTTCTAACTCCAATGACCCTGCTACGTCATCGGCTTGTGGTATTTAGATACACCTTCGATCGTGATAGTTATACCGCTAACAGTCGGTTGCCTGAGCCTCGTTTGTTATTTAGTAGGATGTACCACAGGCAGGTGAGGGTGGCTTGGAGCGAAAAGATGATGGGTTGCTCATTTGTAAATGATTTGTAAAGGGGATGTATCCCAGCATACGCCACTCGTATAATGTGGGACTTACCTAAATATGTAAAACTGTATATTCGATTCCAACTTCCGTTACGCAACGATGTACGAATTGAATTTCCGATCTTAAAGTTGTTTTAGAACAATCTGTGAAAATGAAAGTGGACCCGCGAAACCAATCATGGCGTCTTTTGTGACACCACAATGAATGGGGCACATTACGCCGAGTACCCACTATGCTTCCTAACTTTTAATTGCTCGCAGTGTTTGAGAAATACGGCAAGATGTTGTTTGTCGAAATGGTTAACTTTTTGACATTGCGAAATGTGTGTATAATTCGTTAATATGATGTTTCCGGAAATGCCAAGTTTGTAATTAGGTAGGTATATTTAGAAACTCTCCAAGAAAATACTTCTTAAAACGTAGTCTTCAAAATAGACTCGAACTAGAAAAAAATCTTATTAGGTCTTCAATGACACAATAATATTAACACACAAAGTACCAAGTATTTCTTGTTCTTCTGCCTGGAAGCAAGTTTCCGAAATCCGTGGAAATATTTTTTATTTCGGACCAGTAGTTCCTGAGATTAGCGCGTTCAAACAAACAATCAGCTTTATAATATTAGTTAAGATAAGTATAACTGTGAAGACTGCTTTAATCCACGGGTCCTCTAAATTTAACCTCGTACCTATATACGAGTAGACTGTAGCTAATTTTCAGGAGACGCTCGGTATTATTCTGAACGTAGAGATTTAATGTTGCGTTGTCATTGCGACGCGACACACAACACGAAATGCAGTAGCTAATAATAACCAACTCCTACATACAAATTACTTTACACGCTTCTCTTTGAGTGCCGTGTAGAAGGTAAGTATTTCCGCATATACTAAGTTATCGTTTCAGAACGTACTGTTGACAGATAATGCTTCTCTGGGGCCGTTTTAGTGAGATAAGACGAGATGAACCAATACATACACATTAGGCATCAATAATAGAATAACTTGAGTAAGATCCGGCATACATAAATTCATTTATGAGCGTCCTAAGCTAAGGTAGAGATGAAAAGAGAAGTGTTTTGGTTTATTCAAATTTTGTTATTTTCACATATCTCTTCTCTTCCTCTGCGTTTATCGTCGGCAGAATTGGATCAAGCGGAGAAGAGAAACAGTCTTATTTTCCTAACGTCAGTTGTTCAGTCAGGCAGTGACCGGGAAAAACGTTGATCTCCACTTTGGACAATAAACCTATAAAACATTTTAATGGTTGTCAAAAAGTATACGTTTGGTAACGGTACGTACCTATCTATTATTTTGTTGCAAATATATTTCTTAGCCGTTTTCTCCTGAATTGTCTTTTCCTAAGTCACTCCACGGAACTGACGAGATAGATACCTACTTCCTCCATAGGCACATTGTAAGAAATTTCGAACCGAACACTGTCTTTTAGCCTGCCACTGATACAAGAGCCAAGACTTTACAATAGATAGGACACATTTAGTGCCAAGTATTTCAAGTTTTAATTGCTTCTAGCGTGTTTCCTGACTTCAAGGAGTGCAGGATGCCGTCTGTGGGATAAGTTTTCTACTTTGGATAGACACAAGCCAAGAATCTTCAAGGTACTGAAATCATGTACTTGTAGTGTAGTTGCAAAGCCTAGATTAATGTCGGATGAGAGACAAAATATAGTCAAGTTGAAATCAAGATCAGATTACTCGATGGAGAAAGATTTAGAATCCTTTCGTGTTATTTCGGATTTAACTTCAATATTATTAGTCATTCCCTTGATAGCTAGAATAACATTCATGGATCACTATGTACAAAAAATACTAGGCCAGTTTTAAAACGTTGTTCTTGCGTAGAAAAAACCAGCAAGAAAAGTTACCGTTTTTCATCGCCAATTATTCTTACTTGTTCTTATATAGCAAGAAATAATTTAAAGTTATACAATGCAAAGGTAGATTTAAATGAAAAAAGTGTACTTTATGAAGCAACAAAGGGAAAATGGTCCAAAAGTATTTCCTATAATGACTTAACCACGATTAGATAAAATCTAAGCATTTGAAAAAAGACTTGACGTTTACGGAGATAAAATATTTTTTGGCACAGTATCCTGAACGAATAAGCAATTGTAAGCAAGTTTTCATTTAATTAAGAACAAGTTAAAGATGAAAATGGAATAAAATACGAGTACTATGTAGTATTCATGGCGTAAACGTCCAAGCGTTCATTAACGCCTGAGGCAGATGTGACAGCTTAATAAGCTGGCAGCTAGCCATTTGTTTTTATTCATTAAATTAATAGGTGTGTTTCGAAAGTGCATAACGATAATATTTCATAGCTCTTGAAACTTCTATCAGCCTTGGAAACAGACACAATAGAAAAATATGTGATAAATATCACCCTACATACTTCATTTATTATTTCAAGTGTGCGTTTCTGTCTCTTTGCCACTTAATAGCCGTATTCGGCCAGAAAGCCAAAACGCAGTTATATGTTTGAAATACGATTATTTGAAGGATTTAACAGCACAAAGGTACAAAAGGAATTTTTGAATAAAAAAAGGAATATTTTACGTCGTGGTCAAATTATGCCCTGACTTACTTTAAAGGTTAGAGACCAAATTTTATAAAACCATTTTACAGAAGCACAGATCACTGTATTATGTAAAAATGACTACGACGACGATGTCGTAGACTCATCTGTGTTTCACCAGTACAATACTACGATGTATATAAATGAAATATTCGATCCCGCCTATCTGTTACGACGTATTTTTCCACAGTTAGCACAGATTTATTAGTCTGTGTTGGTAAATCCAGACCAAACTTCATGGAGCTATTAATCTGTAAAAACAAAAAGGAACATAGGATAAAATAAACATTTATAAAGCTTGGAAGAAGATTACTTGTAGGTTTTAGTCTTACGTAAGGTGATGAATATACGTCTGCTTCGTAACCTAGGTTTTGTTGAGACTAGACAATGCGTTTATGATACAGTCATATTATATTCGTATTAATATTCGTTTGTTGTTCATAAAACCATATCGGGTCATATAATTCAATTTGTATGATATAACAGTATTCCTAGCAAGTGTGTTGAAAGCGTGGAAAAATGTGCTGCAGAATTGCAAATGCTAGCAACTACAAGGTTTTAATGTTAATAAAATAAAACACACCTAAGTATTTAATATTTATTAGACAGGTACAAATAAAGACCTCCAAATAAAGCCTTAACCTAAGCCTAACTAACTAACTCCGCTGGCTCAGTGACCCAAATTAAATGAACCTTGTACTGAAGATGACTTTGGAGAAAGAATCTCTTAGACTAGAATAAAAAAAACGGTAACGGTATTTTTGCTTGTTTTTGAAAGAATGCTTTACATGCTTACAAAAACAAGAAAAAAGCCATTACTGTACTTTGCTTATAAATAAAAGTTCAAATTTCATGATAATAAGCAGTAACCTTTAAAGAGGTATACAATTTACAAGGAAAAGATTCTAATCTTTCTATTCATGACTTGCGGTTAACATAGGTCTTGAAAATTTTGGACCATAAAATAACAATTTAAAAATGATCCTTATGACTATGGTATAAAGTTTAACCCTAGGCAAGCGACAATTTGGTCACCACACTACAAGAGCTTTCATCTTTTCGGAAGTGACGGTTTGCGGTACATCAGTTATTCCACGTCGTTAGTCTCCGTCCTTTGTGTAGGTATGTACGAAGTGTTTTTGTACATTTTAGACTACAGGTATAGGTTTATAAAGCATCAGATTCTAAGGGGCTTTGAACCAAATTAGTATTTCTCGAACTAATTATCGACAAGATTTAGTAATAACAAAGTATAGATGAAAATATGATCTTATTACGAGTATTTCTTTTCATGTAACATTTAGTTTGGAATAGGAACGTGCTTGGCTTGTTAATTGATTTACTCTAATAAGACATAGGGATTTTTAATGAATTTTGTGTAGAATAAAATTACAAAAATATTTATCACACTTAAGGAATTAAAGTAAACTTACTGACTTGAGATGTTATAGTTTTACTATAAAGAACAATCTATCGACGACTAGTAAAAAAATACTGTTAGCAAATTCTTGTCATTTCTGTCGCGCCATTGAAAAAGTGGAGTTTCTTAGCCGTGCATGTATTTCCTCCTTCCCACCATATGATGGGGTAAAGGGAGGCCTTTACCCCATCATATAGTGATGACAAAATTCCTTATGCCTGTTCAGTCCCACGAACAGTCAGTCCTGCGACTTAGGTACGAAATATAATATAGGTAGGTACTACAGCTATGCTATGAAATATAATATTGCAATACCAATGATGCAAACGAGTGCTTGATTGGAAACTCTAGTAGAGTTACCTGAAATTGGTAGCTAAAGTTAGCATACTGTTAATTACCATGCTCTGGGATGGCTTGAGAAAGTCGGGACAGTGTAATGAAACTAGACTATAACAAGGTAAGTTGATTGATACCTGTACCTACAACTTTATTGGTTTGGCGTTCATTCCTAGATTATAACGAAGGTGTAAAGTTTAAAGCTGTCGCGTTCCAATACAATATTAAAAACATAATTTATTGGCTCTAAACCGAGACGTATCTATCTTCTATATATAAAAGAAGAAGCTATATATAACTAACATATTAACCCGAGCCTTTTTTTTTTTTTTTATGGAATAGGGGGCAAACGGGCCTGAAGGTCACCTGATGGTAAGTGATCACTTCAGCCCATAGACACCGCAACACCAGGGGAGTCACAGGTGCGTTGCCGGCCTTTGAGAAATCTATAGGCTCGCTTTTTGAAGGTCCCTAAATCATATCCACTCGGAAAAATTGCACTTGTAGGAGAGCACTAAGAAAGGATTTTTGAAATTCATGCCTTAAGGGGATAAAAGGCGGCCGCATGTTTATTATACAAGCACAAGAAGACTACACTTGTGACCTGGATGGTATTTAAGTCCAGTTAAATTAGGTTTTAATTAGAAGGAATGTGGATATTCACACGATTAATTTAGTTCCTAAACGAGCTAAGGTGAAAAGTCATCATCATCAGCCTGTATCAGTCCACTGCTGGACATATGGCCTTTTTTTTTTTTTTAAGAGGGGAATGCATTAGGCACCTTCATGCCGTCTCCGGGGGGAGGCGGCATGGTGTGTGGGACTCACACCTCCCAAAAAGGGAGGGCATACCCACTAAACCCCCCTGTGTCGCCAGTGGGCAGCAAGTTGCAGGGACACGGGTAGCGCCGAAGCATACGGCCACATCCCTGCCTGCCCTGGCCAGCCGCAGATGATAAGCGGCCGGCACCCGGGGAGGGCAAATACCCCTGCCCCCGGATCCGGGGAGCAATAGAGTGCTCCCCGGGCGGACCTCGTGCAACGGTGTGGCTGCACCCACCACACCGTTACGGGCGTAACTATGAGTGGATCGCGCCCCCGCACTCACCACTCGGGGCACGAAGGAGAGGCTCAGAGGGCATACGATGCGTTGTATGCCCTCCGGCGACGCCCGGGCCGGGGGCGGCGTAGAGCGGGCGCGTCTACCGCAGCCTCACGCTCTCTTTCCGCCGCCTCCTTCTGCGAGATCACTGTCTCGCAAAATGCGAGCATCGCTCGCCAGATCTCCTTCGACGCCGTCATCTGCCGCAAGAGTTGCGGCAGATCGAGGTCCTGTGCGACAGTGACGAGGACGGAGCGCTCATTGGCCCAGGCAGGGCAATGCCGAAGCGTATGCTCTGCCGTGTCCTCCGAGCCACTGTCACAGTGACGGCATAGAGGATCAGGCTCTCGCTTGATCCTCCATAAGTACCGGCCGAAACATCCATGTCCCGTGAGGACCTGGGTCAGCCGGTACGTCACCACCCCGTGGGGGCGCCGCATCCACTCTTCCAGAATGGGGCCAATGGCCTGAGTGGTGCGGCGCCCCCACTGAGCGGCCTCGAGGCGCTCACGCCATACTGTGAGCGCCTCCGCCTCAACAGCCACTTTTTGCGCGCCGACTTCGGCGGGCGCTGGCCGGAGGCCCCGCGACCGCTGCTCGGCTCGCCACAGGTAGACTGCGGCGAGTACGGCAGCGTCCAGGTCCCACGGAAGGGACCCGGCAATCGCGGTGGCGGCATCCGCGGATATAGTTCTATATCCGCGGATGGCCCTCAACGCGAGGGGGCGTTGGGCCCTCCGCAGCGCGCCGGAAGTCTCCACCGTAATGGCGCCAGCCCAGACCGGTGACCCATAAAGGGCCATCGATCTGAGGACGCCTAGGTGGACATATGGCCTCTCCCAATGTTCGCCACCTTGTTCGATCCCGCGCTTCTCGCATCCAGTACTTGCCAGACGTCCTACGCGTGATAAGATATAGTAGCGCATAACACAGAAAGATACAGTAGCCTATATCTTTTCACTATATGTCTCATGTACCTGCATTTTAAGGATGAAAAGGCCTATTAGTCTTTTTATTGCTATACTTAATAGCCGACTAGTTTTCATAAACAAGCTAGATAAAAAGAGCCTTTGTTGTCCTATTAAACTTTAAATTGCTTTTTTCCTGAAACTTTGACACAGCTAACAATATCGTTGTCTTTCTAGTCATAATGTTATTTATCGATAAAAATTATATTATATTATCGATTTTTCTCGTTATTGTGATTTTAAAGACTCAATGATTAGAAACATTTCATTAATTACGATTCTGATTTGAATTCAACATTAAAATATTTTCATAATTTCTAATTTTGTAGTTTCAATAATTGTACATTATGCATGAATTGAGCTTTTCAATTGTTGCTTCAGAAAATAGCTATTCAATAAGTGAGTAATTTTATCGTTATAAGTTAGTCATCTCATTAATACATCAAGAAACTTTAGATAGAGATTAAACAACAAGTTTTATTTACTTAGTTTAGTGCAGTGTTTTTCAATGTGTGGGTTACTCCTACTCGTCGAAGCCTTACCTACCTAGTCAGAGAGTCGCCGGCTGAACTAAAAAGTCATACTTAGTTCTTCACAACCAAACACAATTGTAGTGTTGACATGCTAAATTTGGCATCTTCCTCTTTTTAACCGACTTCAAAAAAGGAGGAGGTTCCATTCGTCTGTTTGTATAATACTTATTTGATGTGTGTTCATATTTCATTTAATCATTATGGATGGATATCAAAATTTTTTTATATCATTCTTTACTGTCTGGAAGAGATAGCTCAAGGCGATAAGACCGTCTAAATTATATTTTGTGTCTAGATAGTTGTCTAGCTAGATAGCTCTCGTATCTACTACATGGAACTTCAATATGTTCATTTACCGTAGTGCGGCACACCATTTGGTGTTGAAGGCTCAAGTGTTTAGTAGTTATCGATGTTCAAAACTTTCTTTCCCATGAGTGTCGTTGATAGCATCCTTTGACGAGACAAGGGAATATTAATCACGTTGTGGAATATTGTCAAAGTTATTAATAGTTAAAACTAATATCATCTGTATTCACGGAGCGGAAATTCTAAAATTAGTCTATGTTGCTTAATAACGTTGACAAATTCTTTTGAATAACGTATGACCCTAAGGCCGTCGTTAGGTACTGGCTACATTGCGGCCAACTTCTTTCTTTCTTTTATATTTTTTTATACTTTTACTGTTCGGTTGTCTAGAACAATTTTTGATCTGTCGTCTTTGTCGTTTTTCTATAATTTTTATCACTATATTTACTTTGAGCTTCGGTTTTTCCTTTTCACTTTCATTCGTATTCGTAACAGTCGTTCTGATCATATATATTCCTTTGCCAATTACTAACATGTCAACCGATACATGCGCGTATAACAATTCATTCCTAGACAAAACCCTTAAGTTCATAACGTAGAAAAATCCGTACACACACGTTTCTTATCAAAGCAAGCTCTTCTTAAAAGGTTTTCTTCCTGTTTGTGGTCCCCCATTAACCCCTCCGATCGGTTTATCCTTCTCCAGAGTACCTACTTGTTTGCCGACGCAATATCACTTCAACATTGTTAGTTCAAAAATATTAGCGAGTTTTACGAGAACGGACCAAAACGCGTAGAGATAAATCCCGAATCAAATTACTTAACGTATCCAATTTGTGCAGTATCGATGGCCAATTCGGTCGAGTTTGTTATGTCTGATCACCTTTCCATGGTGATGGAGTAGAAGAGATTCCTGTATGAGACTTTTTAAGTTATTTCACGCAAATAAACGATATTCATTCATTCATATAATCCAGGACAGCCAGCGTAGCGTGGCCCAGCATAGCAATACTAAGACACAAAGCGACATCTAGTCCCAAAGTAATCCAAAGCTTTACTATAGGTACTAGGCAACTGATAAACTTATTTTGATATTTTTTTTGTGAATAAGTCCATGTCTGATGATGATGAGATGTGAATCACACTTCACACCGTCAGATGTTTTTTTTTCAAACAAAACACGCATGGACAATGTCTTATACACATGGTCTTACTCGTAATTAAAAGACAGTTTATAAATATGTAACTGAAAGAAGAAGAGGCCTGTTTATTTAGCGTTTAGATATCGAATGACTGTAAAGAAAAACTGGCCGCTTCAAGCTTTAGACTTCAAAGGATTAGTAAAACGTCGTAAATTTAATGTAAAATTGTTCAAACCAGCCGTGTAAAAATAGTTACAGACTTAAAATAATATAATAGGAACGTTGAGATATCCCAAGGTAACATTTTTATACAAAAAACGTCAGATTTAATATAATTTGTGTTTTGGATTTTCACTTTCATTTTCACTGCCGTCGACAGGTTGGTGAGAAGCTATATTTTATTACTAGCTGTGCTCGCGACTTCGTCCGCGTGGAATAGTTATTTTTTCCCCGTTTTTCTTTATATTTTCCATTATTTCTTCGCTCCTAATAGTTGCAGCGTTATGTTATATAGCCTATAGCCTTCCTCGATAAATGGTCTATTCAACACAAAAAGAATTTTTCAATTCGGACCAGTAGTTCCTGAGATTAGCGCGTTCAAACAAACAAACAAACAAACAAACTCTTCAGCTTTATAATATTAGTTAAGATTAAGCTCGCCGCATAGACGTCATACAGTTTACTGCTTCTGTTATTTTTATATTCAGATAGACAGACAGTGCTTAACATAACTGTGATATTGAATTTTCATTAATAATACTTTACGTACATGCTACTATAAAAGACATTGCAGAAAATTAAAATGCAGTTTATAACCTTAGGATACAAAACGTATTCAATTCGTATTCAATTAACATACGTGAATTGGCTGGATTTTCGATTGGCTATACCATTAAACGATATACCTACCTATTTTGTGAATAAAACTAAATATAATACCTATTTGAGTTAGTGTCCACCAAAATTCGCAATGACTTTATTCCTATCGTGAAAGTAAACCCTATTGAGGCCAGTTTGCCTAGAACAAACAGATTTCTTTATTATTCCGTAGACCTCCACAAACATCCACAAATTACAGACACACAACACAAAAAGTACCTACCTTTGACTCCTTTGTGTTACTTTTTGACCACGAAAATTCGAGAGACAATAGAAAATTAAATTTTGACCATTCGTTATCAATGTAGCCGAAACCCGCTTATTACAAACACTCCTAATAAGTCTTCAAATATTGTAATTACCGATCCTTTGTCAATACACAACGCGTTCTATTTCATAATAATATACAATAAATCATCATCATCATCAGCCTATTGCAGTCCACTGCTGGACATAGGCCTCTTCAGTTGTTCGCCACTTAGGGCAAACATCTGGTGGATGTATATACCCATAATCGCCACGCTGGGCAGGCGGGTTGGCGATCGCAGGGCGTAGCTTCTTGCTCCGGTGATGTTGCTGCCCGTCATCGGTCTATTATATTTAGCTACGCCTTCTATCGTGATGGTTATACCGCCATCAGTCGGTTTTCCAGAGCCTCGTTTGTTGTTCGGCAGGATGCACCACGGGCTGGTGCGAGAAGGTGATAGGTCGCTCCTATCATTAACTATTGTATAATAAATCAAGTAAATTAATTAGATCATGGTAAGACATAATATAAGAATGCATAATATAAGAATTTTATGGTGCAAGTTCCAAAGACTCGTACAGCACGATTCGCCTCTACTTTCATAGTACAAACAGCTCTTTTACCGGACGCCTTGTTCCCCTAGACGTACTATTTCCGATAGAGTTATCATAATATTCAAGGCGAGAGTGAACCGGTTTTTGCTGTATGAGCGCGCTCCACCGTAGACTGCGATATCGCTTACCGTCAAGTGAATTGCAGTCAACGCAAACTCATATAGAATACAAGCAACGCCCTCGCTACGCTACGGGTATTTAGAAAATACATTAGAAACATACATATAAATTCCTCTTGAACCACTCTATCTATTAAAAAAAACCGCATCAAAATCCGTCGCGTAGTTTCAAAGATGGATGCATACAATTTTTGTTTATAAAGATATTGTTCAGGATGTCCTCACTCCACTTTCATAAAGGGACAGACAGACAAAAGCGACTTTGTTTTATATTATTTAATGATAAATTTATTTTTGTTTTAATTTTTCATACAAACTATTACGGCGAAAATATTATATGGTTGCGAACAGTAGTAGTCGAATACAAACAATTAAATAAAACTGCTTGTCAGCAAAAGTATCTTCGGTTTGGAGAAGGATTTAATTTAATTTGAAATTTCAAACGAATGAAAAACTCAAATAAAAGAATTTGTCACAATAACTTATCCAATATAACTGAAGAATATTGTACAGATAATTCCATCCCAATCTTTATAGGTTGAGGATCAGCTTAGGACAAAGGCTTTTAGAATCGCAAGAATAATAAGTCTGAAAAAGGATGGAAATGTTATCCAATAAAGAAGATATTGTATTTTGCGATTATCGTATGGAGCGTTCGATAGCAGATTATGCCGTAATATTTGTACATAACTACGAATTCTACGCAAATGAATGAGATAATGCATAACATTGTAGATTAATAGCGGAGACGGCTGCTTTGATTCGTTAATGACCATACCTACTGTCTGTTAACAGCCCGGCTTACCGCTAGTCTTAAACATGACATCAACCAATCTTTAAGGAGAATTAAATAACCAAGGTATCTATTAAAGTGCGCAAACTCAGGTGCACTCCTTTGGCACTCCCTGTTTCCTTCCCTCTCATAACCATATGAGACGATATTTCGACCGGAGAGGGATTAGGGCCTTATCTCACAGGACCAACGTCTTGCTTTCCGATTGGATCATGAACCGAACTTGGGAACCGGGACTCGGGATTCAAACCCGGGTCCTCTTAAGCAACACTCGTTACCACTAGATAACAAAGCGGTCGAAAACATTGTAACAAGTACTCAGACGTATAATATCTGAGATAAAACAGATATACGGTTATGCCTTTAAAACAAAAAAAACAACAATATTCGGAAATGTTCTGCGCAATAAAATTTGTTTATATACGAGTACGTGTATTGCAGGAGTGCGGTGTAAATACAATAAAAGGTGGCTCCAAATGGTTCATATAATAATAGCACATGGATGCGATCACCCAATCTTTAGGCTGAAGTTTGTCTAATACGCGTCTAGATTAGACGAAACAATGTTATATTGTTATTTTTTTACTATTTGGCGACTACTTTCATAATAGATCTCATCTAAAATAATAAGCAAAATTGTATGTGAATGTGAGATCTATTTGACACTTTTCGCTATCATCATCATCAGCCTGCGAACGTCCACTGCAGGACATCCCCCGGGCATAAATAAAATCAAAATCCAGAATCCCCACGGACCGGGCGGGTTTTTAACTATGTATTTACAACCTTAATCTTAAATACTCATGCCCTTTATCCATTATCTAGGCAAATAAGTACGTGTTTTTAAAGTAGGTACATTTTATTAGGTCACAGTTCCAAGTGGTAATGCCTACATATGGCTGTAACATGTTTAACAAGACCAAAACCCTCTAATTAAAGTTGTATTGACTGAATTTCAAGCCGGTTAAAGGGCAGCGCTTACAGGCTTGGCTGTTTTAATTGATATTGGAAGGTTGCTTAAATCATTTGGCTGCGACAGATACATTTCGGGTTACTGACTGCAACTACAAAACTCTCTGTGGACAGTCAGCATCAGATATAATTAAGTGAGCACATTGTATTAACGTATTGTTCACAACAACTGAGTAAGGCTAAGAATTATAAATTACATATTGCATACTTAAAATCCTTTTGAAAGAAAAATTTGCTACATAAATAAAATATATAAAATAGCCAAGCCGATTCACTGATAAACCTCTTCCTTTTTCAAGATTTAAGCTCATTAATGTTCAGGAATCGAAACATCGAAAAAAAGTGTTCTATCCTTGATTTTGCGGAAATAACCGGCGCAAACTTCCGTGTTATCTTTTTTGTAACATAATACAAATACGGCGAAATTCCGCTTTTTAGTGCAAGGAGTCGCGTAAACCCCACTTTCCTCAATAATTCTTTTCCAATTGAATTGATTTCGATCACGCTCCAACAATACATTTTTCCTGTCTATGTTATGTTCACAGAGGGATTTTCAATGTATGAAATTTTGATAGTGAATAATTTAACCTTGTTGTGATATAATAATAATCTGGTGATGATTTTTATTGGACAAATAAAATAAAGCTTTCATCATATCATCATCAGCCTATCGCAATGTCTACTGGACATATGCCTCTCCAGTTGTTTGTCACGTTAGTCAAACATGCGGATGGATGCTTTGCCCCTAATCGTTACGCTTGGCAGAGGGGTTGGCGATCGGTTTTACTTTTTTAATTTACAATTTAGCAGCACAGTTTACCTCTATTTCAAATTATATCTTTGGTATATCTCACAATAATTATACCTACTCGTATTTTTAGACAGTAGATGTAGAGTAAGACAGGTAGTTCAAGATATACCTACCTAAGGAAACCTTATATGTACCTCCTATTAAGTTAGATACAACATTTCATCTCAAATGATGTCATACATAATGCATAGTGTGTCACGCTCAACATAATTCGCCCTAAAATATTCCAAATGCGCCGGTACGCCCTTGATACCTACGTTAATCTAATTTATAAAGTGATTTATCACTGGATTTTTACGTTGTGCGGTATGTTTACTCCTGGTGGCACTTTTGTGTCGATCTTTTTTAAATTTATGAACCTTTTTAAGCAAGATTGCTTAAGTACTGTACACAATTATAAAGTTTCTACTTAATAACGGACAAAAAAAAACACTGTATACAAGTAGTTTGTCGAAATTCCTGGCCTTTACACCCAAGCTTTTGATTACATTTCCCCAAAGACTATTGAAACACAGCCATTAAATAATTAAACAGCGTCTATCGTGACCACAGCGTTGTAAGGTTAAGCCACACGAACTAGGTTTCAGGTAAACTGTTCTTAATTCCCACGGAAACGTAGGATCGGCAGACTTTCGACGCTTCGATCCAATTGGAGATAGCTAGTACGCTGAACACTGCCTTAATGTAGTTTACGGTCCTCAATTGTCCCTCGTAATTGCTTGAAACGTTCCTTTATCCTACCTTAGAAGGAAAATTCCACGTCCTTTCGTGACCTTCCGGGACAACCGTATGTAATTATGTATTTCTTGACTTTTTACTTTCCGGAATTGTTTCCATTATTCCTCGTGAGCTTATATGCTTAGGTTCAATTTGGAAAAGGGTTTTGGCTTTGTTATCCTTAGCTGGTGACGTTAAACAGTGGACATTAGTAGAATAAACATCCATATTGGTTTTTGGATAAAGGGCAAATGGTCCAGGTGCCTAGTTATGTAGAAAATGTGATCATGTTTTTTTAACCGTTTTCTTTACAGATTTAATTTTCATGAATTTTAACCAACTGCCGAAGAAAGGAGGGAAATGTTTTTAAGCAAAGATTCGTATTAACAACTATGTATTTGAAATGAGCTTCAATGGTGATGTTTTCAAATGTATAGATTTATCCAACATGACTGTAGCGTACTAGTTTTTAGAAGAGTACTAATATTCTGTGATGCAAAAATGTAAACGTACACGTATAAATATGAAATCATAGGATACAGTTTATGCACTGGTATTGCGTGAGTCTATATACTAATCATTTACCATCAGGTGTTCGTCTAAAGTAGGTAATACTCAGTCTTACTAAGAATAGAAGTTTAAAAAATAGTAGAATACTATAAATTGGTAATAACCATGACCTATTCCACATTGTATGATAAAATAATAAAATCCCATCCCGTGCAAAATATAAACAAAATATAATCGCGTTAACAGGAAAAGTCCTTTTTCAACATTGACATTAACACAAATATTGGAATATTGACAAAAAGGAAATATTTCATTATTCCAGCCCACCATTCAAAGTACAAATATCTTAAAAGTGATAAAAAAGAAATGTCTCGCGTTGAAAACATCGCTGAGAATGAATTCAATCGAAGCTTTTTATCTATCGTGCACTTACAAAGCTTCCGCAGACAGACAGACCGTTCTATTGACTCGCTTTTTCGATTAAGATACATTTGGAACGTCAAGGAACTGTTTTGTTTATGCGCCAAAATGTCTCACAAATCATGATTTACCATGGTAAAGCGTTCAATTGATCAAATTTTTCAATTAAATACTTACTAAGCAATGAATTTCAAAACTAGAATATAGAGTCGTTTCTGTATGATTTATCTATAACTGAAAATACACAATATAGTTTTGATGTGTTTTTGTATGATTTTACTTTAGAGATTTGATCAAGAAGTCTTGGGTTTGATATCCACCTAGAAAAATTATATAATTCTGTGAAAGTTTGTATTTATTTATGTACTGGAGCGAGGAGCTACGATCGCCAACCCGCCTGCCCAGCGCGGCGATTATGGTCATACCCTCCAGATGTTTGCCTCAAGTGGCGAGCAGCTGGAGAGGCCTATGCCCAGCAGTGAACTGCAATAGGCTGATGATGATTATCATTTCGTATCTTAATTGCTTCATATTATTATTGTAATTAAGCAGACCTACCAGAGTTGGTGAGGATGTATTTTATAATATTATAAGCATTAAAAGTTTAATCAGTATTTGACGACGATAACTATGATACTGAATGTCTGTAATTTATTCATTTTCTTTTAAAAATACTTACGTGTTTAGTGTTATTAACTAGCACTTGTTACTAAATATATTCTGTAGATACATCTACGCTTGTGTTGAACACGAAACAATTAAGTTAGGACCGTTGAAAGGTTACCGTTTGATTGACAACATCTAAAAGATTTAGTGGTAAGGTCAGAGCTGTATTTACCCAAGACAAATATACTCGTAGTCTATATTTACAAAAGGGAAAATAAAATACTTACTATTTGTTTGTTAGCACCTTATACGCACTTGAATTGAAAGTCATCATCAGACTATCGTTGTCCACTGCTGGTCCGGTCGCAGGGCTTAGATTCTCGTTCGGTGACACTGCTGCCCGTCATCGGCCTTTGGTATTTAGATACGCCTTCAATTGTGATGATTGAAAGTATTTTGAGCTATTATCAAATGAAACAACGATAGCAAACAGCAATAAATGTATGTTGAAAAATTATATTTATACATTATGAATTTATACATTTAAACTTCATAAGTAGGGTATTATAACAAAATATAGTATTGTCTTCAATTTGTTGTTGGTATGAAAATAAACATATCTATATTTTTGCACAAATATAACAAATTTGAGTTATGTAATTTGTACTTGGTACCTATTTATAAAAATGGATATTTGGCTAAAAGTTTAATTTTAATTTATTTTATTTTAAGAAACAAGTAAGAATGTGTTCTTATTATTACTTGTGGAGCTTTCATAAATACGCCAAAAGATTTTCTTATTAGTCGTGAAACTGATTAATAAATCGATTACTAAGTAAATGCGTATTTTTAAATGAGGCTTACAAAACTTTCTGTAGTGTAGGTATGGACAATACAGAAATATTCAATTCATCAACATTTTTTTTAAATATCTCGTGCTTTTGATAACTTGATATAAATTTAATTCTGCTAATTTTATTACGCATCTAATTCTCACTTAATTTTAAGACTATTTTATTATGCTCAATATTTAAATGAAGTTATTTGAAAAAGTAGGTATACCTATTTATCTTTTTGTATTACAATTTCTTGATTATAAAAATCATATTTAAGATAATATTTTTTGTGGCGCCACGTCCATAAGATTATGATAGCTAAGCCCTTTGAGAATTCATCCTGTGAAATATTACGATGAAACAATGAACAACAATTTATTGAAAAGGAATTCCGAATATTAAATCCGATTATTCAATTGTTTATTGTTATAACATTTTTGGCTTAATTACTATAACATTTTGTTACATATCAAAACATTGGTATATCATTCACATGTGACTAATGTCTCTAACAAAATCAAATAAATGCATTTTGTATTATTTTATTGCTGAAGCAGATAAATTTGGTATACTAAATAATAATTATGTTTATAGCTTAAGTAAGAGCCACATGACCATCAGAGTGTATAGATCACTAGAAGAGAGTCTAGAGCTTTTTTTATGAATACGATTTAAGTGAACTAACTTCGGACGCGTTTCGGGATCAGCCGAACAACAATGTACATACGTACATTGTTATGTACAATGTACATACCGGCCGATTTGTAAAATACTGCCATGCTAATCTGTAAAATAGCCAGCAGAGCTATTTTACAAATTAGCATGGCGGTGCCAATTAACTGGTAATTGATTTGGTTACTTGTTCAATGCCCAGTCACGTGGGCTACTCTTTCCATCAGGCATCGGGCCACTTGTGCTACTATAAAAAATATACCCAATGTCAAAAGTACATAACCCTTACGTGATTTGAACGTGTCATACATACTCGTAAGTAACATGATTGACAAACTTTATGAACAGTTATCGTAAGTAGGTAAATTAATACATAATGTAATACATTAAAACGATTTTTACTTAAACTGTTAAATATTTATAAATTTGAATTTATTTCTGACTTGAAATTAGATTTTGTTAAAGCATTGACAAAGAGAGCTGCTTCTTATCATTATATGAATATAATAAACAAAGGATGAAGTCACGAGAAGAAAGCTTACTGATGTGTTGACTTTAAAAATACTTACCCTAAGAATGTTATTAGAAGTACCTTAGCACTCATACAGATCACTTTAAACACTGTCTTATCAATTTGAGCTTTACAAAACACACAGCTGATTTTAATCCTATATATAGCACGTAACAAATTCTCATGATTTTATCTAAAAATGTAACATGAAGCGTTATAAAAATATTTACATTTGCACTTTTCGTTCCACTTTCACGTGTTTCGAGATAAAAAAAAATGTTGTTCGTGTTAATACGAGTAGCACGTGGCTATAGTTTGTCGTCACACACGTGGTAGTGCCTGTCGTCTCTCTCTCCCTTCGGGTTCATCCTCACAGCGTTGCCGTTGGTGAACAGCTCCGTGGCATTCGAATTATCTGTCAACAATACAAGACGGAATTAAAATAGGCACACCTTTTTAAACCGATATCAAAAAAATTTTTGTTGTATGTATGTTACCACATATATGCGAGAATCGTGAACAGATTTGGAAAATTCTTTTTTTTTGGTTTGTACTTCTTAGTTGGTCCCATTATCACCATCTAGAAGTAGGATTTTTTTTGTTAAAAATGCTGTTATTTCAGGAATGTCTATATGGTTTCTGGATTTAGAATAGTACTACCACATCTAATCCCGTGGATGTCATAAGAATATCATAAACGGGCAGCGTTTGCCTGGGTACAAATAAAATCGAATGCAACCTCATATACCTACGCATAGTAACCTCATCTATAAAACCTCATTTACTAAACTTATATGCAATCACTTCACGCTGAGGGTCAAAAAGGTACGAGCTGAGTCAAATACAAAAATATTCAACTTCCTAATAGGCAATGTTTCCTCGTATTTTGCTCGCTTTGTATGCCGATAAAAGAGATTGACCTGAAAGATTTCTAAACACAAACGTGAATTTAACAAAAATAGCCCAATTGAACTTTCACTTTTGTTTTTCAACCAAATCAATCGACCTTTGATTTTTAAAATAAGATATAATTGTTAATCAACAGGGACTTTTCCACATCAGTAGGTACGCATGTAATTTAATGGCCCGTTCGTTAAACCGAACGTTAAACGCGCAAAGGACTATTGAGCCTCGAGCTTCTAATGATGGTTATTTTATTTAAGATGAATCGGCTTTTACGGAGAAATGAGAGAAAAAACCATTTCTGTCAAGAGCGTTGACTTGTGATGCTTTCAGAGAATTTTTAAGCCAGTTTGAAATATTGTATGTCGTTTATTTTGCAACAAAATTTGTATAGCGGCACGTAGGATAATTTGCAAAAACAGTGTATAACTGCGACTGATGGATACTAATATTATCACTTAAGGTATAATAAGCAGTATAATGCAGAAACTAGAAGGGTTAAGTTTGATGAAGGTTCATAATCTAAGTGTAAGTCAGAAGCAGTAATATGTGCCTACACATTTGAGAACTTTGTCTCGCGTTCTCAAATTTGTACATACTTACAACCTGTAAGTTTGAGATGAGAACCATTAAGGTAAACTTACAGGTTGTAAGATTCCCCGTTTCATGTCATAATTTAACATGTCATTTATTATTGCGATAAGATTCTAACGTGTATGTAGATATACATTTATTTATAATTGCTCTTGACTGTGCACTTACACATTTGTAATCTGTTTAAACGGGGATTACTACAATCGATAGAATATAAGTAAAAAAAAAAGTAGAACGTAAAAACTAAAAAAGAATTACAAGACGAAATATTTATATCAGCACGCACTTTACGTATCAAATTCACATTTTCGCCGTGTTACAAATGTTTTATTCAAAGAGGGCCGTTTCTGAAGTAATGTAACCGATACTATAAGTAGTCACTAACGCATGTGGAATGCGAACTCGTAAAGGTCACAGCACACTAATCCACTCGGAAAGGGATCGCCACCGTATCGCCTCAAGCCGTTCAGTATTGTTTGAATGAAACTCCCTATTGCAACGCACACTAATTGGAATCGTAACGTAATCGCCTCGCCTCAGAACAGGCTCCGAACCGCGATGCGGTGCGTGGTCAACTTGCAGTTCCCGCGCTTACGGCTCGTCGTTCCCGCGCTTACGTCTCTCCGTACGCGAGCTCACGGCTCTTCGTCCACCCTTGCCCCTGTCCCCTCCCGCGACTTGCCAACCAGGTCAGCCAGCGGTCGGCGAGCCGTAAGCGCGGTGTCGCCTAGCCGTAGCCGAGTTGACGTACAGGAGCTGCTGATACGCTACGGTTACGTGCGTACGTAAGGTTGACGCTTGGTTGACGGCGAGGCGAAAGGCGATACGGTGACGATCCCTTTCCGAGTGGATTAGTGTGCTGTGACCTTTAAGGCTCCAATGCGGAAAGTCGCAATAAACACTCCCTTGAGGTGTCATAAAGCGAGTTTTAATAACGCCTCCAGAAGGAGACCGTGACTAAATAACACGGAATTTGATATGTCACTCAATGGGGATGTGTACTGTTAAGTCCATTGATATACTTTTAAGTAACTGTCAAAACATGACTAAGTACTTCATTAAATTATATTCTGTAAAGCTTTACAAAGACGTGACCTCACTAATTTCGCTAATCAATTGACTGAAATTAATCAATTTTAACGAATTTAAAAATCTACATTGTAGTTATAACATACGATGTCTTCTTTTGCTAAAATGGTAGTTATTTATATTGTATCTAGTCGCTACTTCCCAAGTCCCTAAGTGCTGAGGTACAAATGACTATTCGATCTCATTTTTGACAGCGAGACTAGCTGTATAAGGATATTAATCAATACTTCTTTGGAGTCGTCTTTGTTGTTACTTCCTTTTTGACATTAATAATAGGTAAAGTGTATATTATTTTATGCTCTAAAGTTTCCTTGAAGTAACAAAGGTACGTGTAGAATCATTGTAATACTTAAATCGTCTTCCAGCATTCATCGTATGTCGAGTGACAATTTGCTTTGAACTCTATAACGTTAACCTTTGCGTCGTTAAATACCTACTTACACATAAAAATAAAATTATCTATTTCTAAAAGAGAAACTGACATGATCTATTTCTATTATTCAAACGTTTCTGACATTTATATTTCTGATATCTACTTAACAGATCTTCACTAAATATAGAAATCCAAACAGTGTTCAAACCATCACATCGATGAAAGATTTTAATCGCTGTCCCAATTCCATATCAATATTTACTTTAAGTTTATCACAAACTATCAGTTGAGCATTTCCCTTTTTATACTCGTATCTACAACCTTCATTGTCACTTATCAAATTGCTTGAATTGAAATGACTGTGTGCACAAAATGGATCTCATAGAGGAAGTAGTCTGTCAACCCCTATTTACCCTTTTTGTTTATGTCTACGTAAATATCAAGGCTTTTACGTCACCAAAACTTTTTATACAGCAGTTTATTTGCTTTCAGATAATTGGATAGGTTTTGATAAATATATTACTGATATTATTTATTTATTTAAACTTTATTGCACAAAATGGTACAAAAGGCGAACTTAATGCTATTATCTAACCTATAGAAGAAATTTTTTTAATACTCAGACAAATTGTTGATTTTCAATGACTTTTCGTCTAGACTGGTCCAGGCTTCGAGACCCCAGAGCTGGCTCGTACCTCGCTCAGCGCATCTCGCTAGCTATTCAGTGAGGTAACGCAGCCAGCGTCCTGGGGTCACTGCCACACGGTCCCGTTTTAGATGATTTTTTTTTAGTTTTAGTGTTTGTACATATTAGTTTAGTTTAGGTTTTATTTATTTATTTTTTATTTATATTATGTAACTTATCTGTAAATATCACGAGAAATAAATATTAAGCTTTATGAATTTTACTTATTAGATGTCATTGATTAATAGATCAATGAAAGGCAGGAAAGTATAGCCTTAGTTTACGGGCCAGCTGCTTTACCGTGTCTCTTAACTCTTGACATTGGCGAATTATCCACGTTAACCCTACACATGTGATAGTTCATTAAAAAAATGTATTCTTCTTTGAATTTATTTGATACTTCATCTCATACTCAATTAAAAATATTTAATAATAATTATTAGTGGAGGCCAAGACTCAGAGCTTGGGCCAACTATATACAATAAATAAAATTCTATGTTATTTATGACTTATATAATTGATTTATTTTACTCACCATGTTGTTGAAGTGACCTAGACAGGTTACTTCTTCTTCTTGAATGTCATGCCCGGCTAAAGGAGGACACATCGCGGTAATGTCTTTGGCTCACTGGAACAAAACCTGGAGTCAGAATTACGAGGAACATGTGGTATTTAGTGAATAAGCCTCTTCGTGGTCTGGTATTTAGTAAAAAAGCCTTTAGGCACAAACTTTGTACTGGAAATCTATATCTAAACTAATATTATAAAGAGGAAAGATTTGATTGTTTGTTTGTTTGTCTACTATATCCTTAGGTATAATAAATCTGTAGAGAAGTCAATTCTGTACATGAAATATATTTTCAAAATAACTATTAGTAGGGGGTGATTAGTGATCGATACTGATGCCAAAAATGCAATCAGTAAAATTTTTGTCTGTCTGTATGTTTGTTATAGAAACAAAAACTACTGGACGGATTTTGACGAAACTTGGTAAAGAATAATTCTTTATACTCCTGGGCAGGTTATAGTATACTTTTCATCACGCTACAATCAATAGGAGCAGAGCAGTGTTGGGAAAACGGGAGAAACTTTTATCTGTACGTTTGATCGCGCATCACGTGAAAACTACTGCATGGAATTAAATGCGGTTTTCACCAATGTATTGCTAGAAGTCTAACTTAAAATGTAGGTACCAATTTATGGAAGTCCGTTATTTTTGAAACCCGATATCCACACGTGCGACGCCGACGGCACAGCTAGTGTGTAATAAAATACATTTTACCTGCAGTCTGTGAGAACTGTAATGTATTTTTTAATTATTTCTAGTACAAATTCCTTAGTTTCTACATTTCTTTAGATTGGCTCCTTTCGGTCCACGCACAGACATAAGCAAATGACAAGTACACGCTCCAAATAAATAAAAAAGTGGGCTTTAATTTAATAAAGAAGTCAGATTTTATTTAAGCACCTAAGTACTTACATCTTTTATGCCACGCACCTAAGCTTAAATTCATTGACGTCACATGTATCAAAGAAACAGTACATATTATACTCGTATATACCTACTTATTTGTCAGGGTGCCAATCATAAATGTAAAACTTTTCTTCAATAGCACTGAACCCAAATTACAGCCTAAAGAACAAAGTTTGTTGTCCCAATCTTTAAAGAAACAAAACATGTATCGCTTTGATAATGTTGATACTCCTATATTTATGACGCAGTTACTCTACAAAATGGTTTTTATGCCTTTGACGTTTTAATGTGCACATTAGCTTCATGTTATCTACTCATCGGAAATTCGTATTCGGTATATAATCGCTATCCTTAATAATTACCTACCGCACGTTGTTTTTGTATTCTTTTATCCTGGTTAAAAATAGAAAATAACAGTTGCTTGAGAAATCATTCATTATACCTAATCTTGCTCCTTTTTGATCAGTGATTCTTACGTAGGTACTAGTCTAAACTATCATGATAGCATTTGGTACTTTGAAATCCAAAACTTGACTTAAAAGAGTCAGATATAGTATGAATGGAAATATCAAGTCTTCGAAAAGCTTTTATCGGTTTGCCTTGCGTATAGGAAAACAAAAATTCACTATGTTTTATTTTTATACCTGTCTTCTCTAATGCAACATTCGGTTCTATTTTGAAACACATTTTATTGTCACGCGGCGTAGGGAGCGAATAGAAAAAAACGCTTTTATGTCAATCATGTGTCTTATTTCTCTGTTGTCTGAATGCATTAGTAAATAAAGTATAATCGTACATCGATGAGAATAACTGAAACACTTTCTCAATCAAACTATAGGTAATAGTAAAATACTAAGTTTTCTAAAGTTTCTTACCAGAAAATGATTTGTTCATTTCCAATTTTTTCAGATCGTTTGGTGTGGCGGACTTGGCAGACCGACAGAAGCATAGTACTATCCGGAAGTAGATACGAAATCTGTGAAAAAATATGTTTTTATACAAACGTTTATAATTCCATTTAATGCAATACCAAAAACTATAATATTCAGAAACGCATGAATATTTATTCCCACAAAATAGATAACATAAATTCATAAAAAGATCAAGACAGTAAGTATAGAGTGCATTATTCATCTTGATATTTTAAAGCTCTAGGTATCTTAGTGTATGTCATCATCATCAGCTCTTCACAGTCCACTGCTGGACATAGGTCTCCCCAATTGTTTAGCCACTTTTGTCGATCTTGGGCCACTAGCTTCCAACACTTGCCAGCCATCTTGCAAATCGTCGCTCCACCTAGCCTGAGGTGGATGTATCTACCTACACAGATTAATTAAAAAACACCACAACAGTAAGCGTTAAATATCAATAACTATAGATAATTATTTAAATGCAGCAGATGAACCTGTCCTATTATTGACTATATTGACTTTTGCCTTGGTCTGGGTTTACTATTTATTTACAAGAAAGTATCTAAGTATGTTTATCAGTTGTCTAATACCCATAGCTTCAGCTTAGGTTGTGCCTAGGTGGCTATGTGTGGCCCAGCGTGGCATTTTTTTTTTTTTTTATATTGGCTCGGCATAGTGGCTTCCTCTCGCCTGATGGAAAGCTGAAAAGGAAGCCCAAGTCGCTCTGGCCGCGGGCGGGAAACCTCAGTTTCCAGTCAGCCACCACAGCCATGCCGGCATGTCTTGGGTTATTTATTAAATTATATTATTTATAAGTATACGTATCATGTTTCAAATTGACCGCTAGAAGAAGCCAACAGCTTACCATAGCGTTCAATGGATAAATATATTTGATGTAAAGTATCACTTCGGATGATAATTCGACCATTGGCCGGAGTACTTTATTTTTATTTATATTACCACGGAAAATGACGGGAATACAAAGCGCGCAGTGAAAGCGTCTGCATAAGTACAAAGGCACTTATCTTTTAGCTGCCAAGACTGACCCGTGGCATATCGTACCAGAATTATATCTTGAGATCGGAGTACAACTCCTGACTGCTTATTTTTAGAAATATCTGTGAATGGTGTTCTTATGTAGATTTACTCTGCAATCAGTGTAGAGAAGAGGACAAGAAAAGGGTTGACGGTACTGTACTATATGTATTTATATATACTGTAACTATTATGTTCGCAATGAAACTCGTCTGCCGCCTCTAGCATAAAAAAAAAACAAAAAAAAAAACGAAATGTGTGTATCTTTTGTTAATAGAGATCGTGAGGGTAAACAAGCCAATATTAATTTCTATTGTTTACTTGTGCACCCTTCCGTATCTCCTGGTGAGAAATCATATTTTCAGCTTCTCGCATTAATAACCACGACATTTTCCTCAAAATACATACAGTTACATAATACTTCAAAGAGTGGTACATTTTGTAATTGCTTATAAGAATATTTCTTCTAACAACCGATCAGTAAACGCAACGATAATTAATTTGAGCCTAGTCGTACCCCTAACGAACAAATATCCTTAGTTTTCTTAGTTGTAATCCTAATTACCCCCACGATTAAGGGATCTCATACTTTGAAAACCGTTCGGATACGTTTTCTTCTGCTTGATATGGATTATTAAAGATTAATATTCATCAAATCCATTGCAGTGCATTGTTTGTGTGCTAAGTATAATGTATATGCTCTTAATATGCGGGTAGGTATATATAGATTAGCCGATAAGCTGGGGTAGACAGAATGGATTGGGGTGAATTGACGTACAAGTAAGGCTGCGTCTACAGAAGCGGAGCTGCACTGAGTGGAGCCGTATAGAGGTAAGGCTAAGAACTCACGGAGGGATTTACACCCGCGTCTGCCGGAGTCTGGAATGGTTCGCTAACAGTCTATTGCTTCATGAACGTTTGACCAACATAATCTTAGGCCTATTAACTTTTCGCCTAAAAGATAATATTTGATCCATAACTGTACGCTAAAAGAACGCTACGTCAGTGAGTGGGTGAAAAGTTAATGGGCCAATTATGCTGTTGCTCTAACCGTTCACGGAGCAATGGACAGTTCGCGAATCGTTTTAGACTCCATCTGCCGCGGTTGCGGGCCCACAGCTTTTGTATACTGCAGATTATTACAGATATATGTAAAAAAATAAAGCACATCTCACGACGTGTTTTACGCCCGCTGTGTGTGCGGTTGTTTGCAGTTCCTGCTGCATCAGCAGACAACTAATGGAAACGCGCAGGCAACGTTCAACTGCAGCCTCGGCAGATTGCGCAGGAGGTCTGCTATAGGTTGGCAGGCGAGCGCAGTCTCCTTCGGCGTTCAAATCTAACGTTATGTAACCGCTCGTCTTGACATAATCACCTGGCACGTTTGCTGGCGATAACCTCGGCCGTGATGGCTGCGCAAAGTACCTGTCTAGTGAGCTTAGAAATATACGCATTTCTACCACCGTGGCGGGCACGGTACAAAATTGCTTGCCGTATTAGCTTTACTCTTCGCAACCTCGCTTCTGTGAAGACGCACCTTTAAACGGCTATGAACCACCTTATGAAAACAGATTGACTACTAAGACCATAATGTATCTATCTTTATCATGCTAGCTGCGGAATTTCTATGTGAATTTATGTCAGCACTATCGAAATACTGATAGAGTTGTACTGGATATAAAGGATAATACTGGCCTTTTGTGCGCTGAAAGCAAGAATTTTGCATTATAGGTACGCGAGATTATTGGTATATCATTATTGATTCGACCGGTTCACATCCAATACGCGTTCTGAATGTATTTCAGCGAGCAGGAGAATGCGCAATCGTTTCGAAATTGTTTCGATTCGACGTTCTATTCTTGATACAAGTTGTGCATCTTTGTACTTAATTAACAAGCTAGATCCGACGTAATTTCAGTTCTATGTTTTTTTTACTGCCATGCCGGCCCAAACCTAACCCCCCACAAGATCCGGAAACCCTACTCACCAGCAGAAACACCCTACGAACACCGCAGCCGGAGGTCATTTGGCTGCGGTGTTTTATAGAGTGGAGGTCCTTCCCCGGACGGGCAGCTCAATTCGAGCGAAGATTCGCTATGCCCTACCTCTCTATAGAAGTTTTTATAGTAAAACAACAGTCGCCTGCCGTCTTTTGATGGCATGCGAAAGAAATGCCCTAGTCGTTGCCACAACGGACAAGAAACCAATTTAATCAGGTTGCCGTTAACTTTTCCTGGCTCCTTGTTCCCCGAGAGATATAATCTTCGGATTTTCAAGGCAAGAGTGAACCGGTTTTCGCTGGGTTAGCGCGTTTCATCGTGGACTACGATATCGCTTACCATCAGGCGAATCGCAGTCAAGCGCAAACTCATTTGGAATAAAAAAAACTCGCACTACGGGTACTTTACTAGTGACAATACAAAATGTTTTTGCAAGTAACCGACAATGCTAACAGTAACTTTCGGACGATTTCGGTAATAATTGCTTACCCTGCAAGTATACACTTATTATCCGACATGTAACGTCATAATATTTGTCTTGCCGCGCTGATGGAGAGCCAAAGCTCGACACAGTAAACAGAGGCTTGTTTATTCATATTATACTTGTTTACCTCCTCATCGGATAACGTGACCTCTAAAAACGTTAGCTTGCCTGTGTATTAATTGAGTTTACCTTTATTTTAATTTTAAAGTGATCACGGTTCGACAACTAGATCATTTTCTAAGATTTCAGCATAAAACAAACAGTCTGAATAATACTTGAGAGATACAAAAACTTTGTGAAATTACTTAACAAAGAGGAAGTTTGGCCTTTCTCATAGTGATGCTGTAAGATATATCTCACGGATAATGGTACCTAGTTACCTAGATGAAAATTAAATGTTAATGATTTCACTATATGAATACATATTGAAATTTAATAAATTGACTATAGTTTCTGTTTATTATAATTTCAACATTGAGTTTCCTAAAGTCCGTTAAGGTTTTTCTTAGTCACTACGTTTGGCATGCGAGTTGGTGATCGCAGTAGGTTTTATTTGTACCCAAGTAAACGCTACTGTCTGTTTCCTGATATTCCCTTAATCGTTTTTTCCGACACTCACAACGGGATGAGATGGGTTGGTCCTATTATCAATCCGGAAACCATACGGACGCGAATGGGGATGTTTCCAGGGTCAAAATAATTACATTATATTTAGTCCGTAGTTTAGATTATAAAAATATATGAGACACGTATTTTTCCTTTTTTCATTTAAACAAAAAATAACAAAGATACAAGGCATCAAAATTTAGGAGTGGGGGTCTTTGACGTTACTTAGTGGCGAAAATACTCCCACTCTGTGACGTCACGCGTAATTTTAACGGGCTATATCTTTGTTATTTTTGGTCTAATTTACAAATGAAAAAATACGTGTCTTTTATTTTTGAACAATCTAAAAGACGGACTAATTACATTTTTTACGGAAACAGGCCCATTAGGTCAATGCATGCATAGTCACATTTCTTATGTATATTGGTCTCTGTACGCCGAGTATTAATGAGATTCTAAAAGTTCTCTCCAACAATTTAATTTCGGATGTAATAATATATCTCATTACCATTTCAAATAGTGTATACCTACGAAATGAACTATCACTCTAACTACAAGTCAATAACTAGGATATTTATCATATTATATTGATCTAGCATTGGAAATTTAGAAACTAAACTTTGTCTACGTTTGAAACTACGTCTGTCTAGTCGACTCGACTCACTGGCATTGCGAAGAGACGTTGCATCCATGTGCGTTCTCTACCGCATCTATCATGGGGAATGTTCTGAAGAATTGTTTGGTTTACTGCCTGCAGCGGAGTTTCATCACCGCACCACACGTAACCGACTGAAATTCCATCCACATCATCTCGATGGCTGGCGATCCTCGACTGTACGTTTTATGAGGAACTTCTTGCCTCGCGCCTCGGTTTTGTGGAACCAACTTCCTGCGGCAGTCTTTCCGAACAGCTACGACTTGGGAACCTTCAAGAAACGAGCGTATTCATATTTAAAAGGCCGGCAGCGACCCTAAACTCGGTTAGAGCTGCGGGTGTCCATGGGCGGTGTCGACTGCTTACCATCAGGCATCACACTTGCTCGTCTGCCGCCTCTCGCATAAAAAAAAAAAAAAAAAAAAAACTCCGGCAGGTGGCGAGAAGTTCTGGGAATTTAGAATTTGAAGTGTTCGGCCTATGATATAAATCCTGTTTATTCAATTCCTATCCTGTTTAAAAGTTCATTCCGAATTATTACGAACATTTTAACGTGTTCTTTACTCTACCAAAAATCTCAAAGAAATAAAAAATGTTAATCCCAATCGAAATTTTACGGCGTTACAATACCTCAGTGAATTGTGAAAAAAAAAACAATAACAATATTGTAAAAAAATAACCAGTACTCAACATAAAACTGGAATCCTTGCAAGTATTTTTTCGCGTCGCAAAAAAGCTCGTAAGTAAGAAGTGGTTTGAAATAAATTAAGTAGAAAACCATTTTAACCGCTTATCTTTGTTTTGCCGGCAGTTCTTTTCTAGCCTCGCTGTAAAATAGTGTAGGTAGCTGAATACCACCGGAGTACATTGCATTGTTAAAAGAATATAGGTACTGATTTTATTTTACTTTATTAAGAAAATCAACTCGTGAGCTTTTACTTTCCTGAACAATTTTAGGCAACTTTGCAATCAAATGAGAAAACGACACACCGTATATTAATGTAAGTTAATGGTATTTAAAGATCATGAATCTGATATTTCATTTGTTACTCTAATTTAAAGCTCGTAACTTATACGCAATAAGTTGAAGTAATGTCTTGAATACTAATGAACTTGAAAATTAATTTCTCACGACATTGTCTAGCCTATATAAGCTTACAAAAGTAGTCTTAAATACGTCTCTTTGCGCAAATTAAAATTACATTTGCAGTTACGAATATTATAAAGACTATTCATCTTTCTAGTACAATGTTACCATTAGATTATTCTATATTTGCCTTCCAAATTAAGGAAAGTTAAAACGCCAAGCGCCTTCTGTTCAAGCCCTTTTTTGAGTAGCCACTTCTGTAGGTATTAAAACGAGATAAACCAATTAAAGTTCAGTAGCATGACTGGCATTACTTCGGTCAACGTTCGATAAAAAGTTCTGCAACTTTCGTCGCGGATAAAAGGTACATACCTACTCATGTGGATGAACGATATTGAACATCATTGTTGTTGCCGAGTCTGGACCTCTTTTTATAGATTTACATTTTATAGTTTTTTATATTTAAAATTTTTTAATTTCATATTTTTGATTTTTAGAATTTGTAAATTTGTGTTTGTCAATATGATCTAGCGTATTTATTACTTTAGATTGTTACTTTTCAAGTGCTTCAATAAAATTCGACCACTTTCCTATTTAGAATATTCCGACCACAAAACCGGCCCGCAACCGTCGATTCTCTCCTAATGACAGCATCCGAAGGATCCCTTCCAAGCAGGATTGCTGGGAGGGTCCAAGCCCTGAGACTGAGCCCCACGAGCTACGTTGCTTAACTTTCCTTCTGGTAAAAGTCATCTGCTCAGCCTGTGATGCTGATAAGGCCGCTTGGCTTTTGTCGAAAAATAAACATTTATTGAAAACCATGTGAGGGCATGTGAGGGTTTACGGTCAACTGATTTTTCAATCGCCTATAACTTTACGAGACTGACAAATTGGTAAAACCAGAAAGATATTCATAAATTGACTTGGCAGGACGTCATTTCCAATTATTTTTATATTTTCGTCATCATGTGTTCTGTTAAAGTGAAAGTGCCAAATTAATCATTGGTATTAATGTCAGCTGAATCCATCACCAATCTCGGGCTAATATGAGTGTCCACTGCGATTGTGAAATCCCTGCTATCCTACTAACGTTGCAAACAGTCAATCATAAACGTCATTGGAAAATGGAAATTCGATTTCATTCGGCAAAATTGGTACCTACTTGCTTCGTACCAAAGCAAGCACTTCGACCTTGTGAAATTGTAAGCTCTTTTCAATGGTGCTTACTGATAAGTACAGATATGTACCGAACTGTTGTAGAAGATCCATGTCCAATAATATCCACTTTCACTAATAACTAAATTAAGAAGCTCGCAAAAAAAAGTTGGGAGCAATTAATATTAGGTATTATTCATGTAGTAATGTTAAGGCGTCCCTTAAATGCTGCTCAAGGGACTCTTAACCCAATGGCAATTAATTAGAATGAACTTCAGTTTCATATTATAATGTACTAATGGGTCATAATTCAATCTTTGTCTGGGATATTATAAATAATTAAAGCGGGTTCACTTTACCCAAAGTTATCATTCGTAAAAGTATGCAATTCGTCCTCAGTTATGCATGAAATTGGGTGAAATTTGTTTACAAAACGAACGCCGGGGTAGATATTTATCATTCTCCGAGTTTGTAATTTGGGTGCTATGTATACAGGATGGAACCGATAAGAGTTTCGACAAGATTATGTCATTAAATTGCACGATATTGCAAAACTTTTACAACGTATTAAACCGGTGCCGCCTGATATTGTTTTGAAAATGTAATTATGTAAATTCTATGACATTTGTTTTGGATAACTGGTTTTTATGACGAAAAAAGCATTGGTTTCCTTGTTTAATTAATATTATACTGTAATATATTTTTATTTGTTCCGTGGTTTAATTAATAAAAAAATTTTAGGTAACCTACGTTATTATGACAGGTATAATATTGGTTGTAACCTTTCATTTACATTGTTCGTGCTGTGGTTGTATTGTAATGCTTGGTTCCAAGTGTATACCTAAATAGAAGAATAGATCCATAACTTGAAGTGTGAACATCTAAGTCTGAAACAAAAACCTAAACGCCTAATTTTGATCTGTATTGATTAGATGTAGAATATATGGCTAGCTAATACAGGTTAGATCAGATCAAACGGTTTTTCTATTGAGCTAATGAGATTACAAACAACAAACATTTCTTCCTGCTAATGTGGGAAATCGGTAGACTTTAACTGCCATTGTTCAGTATAGTCTTTCGCTGAATATATCATGACTTTTGCTATTAGTCATATTACCTTTTATTTTCAGCCTGTTAAACTTTACTCGGCTGTTGAAATAATACGAGTATCAGCTCTAGATACTAATTATAGGTACCTATGTTTATAATATTCCTAGTCGGTAATATTCCTTTTACGATTAGCTACTTTTAAAATCGAATGACGTTTATAAGACAAGACTTTATTTCCTACCGTCTACCTTGTAATATTTCTTCTTTATACTATGACGGCATTTGAGACATAAAACGCAACGGCTCACATCTTGAAAAAGCTATCTTATCACTGACCCCGCAAGCTGTAAAATTTTACGTTCCACGGCTTTTTGCCTGCGGTTGAGATAAAACATCCGTGTAATCCTGAATCATAATAACAGTATTTACTATTCTCTTCAGTTTCCACGCCAAATTTATTTTCCGAGCAGGAAAATAAAGTTTTTAATTCTTCATCTACTGATTAAACTGCGGATGTTAGACATTTTGCGTTTCATTTCCGTTGAATGAATGCACTTTTCATTTTCGTTGGTTTATAATGCATGTTCATTTAAATAATGTGTTCAAATTCGTCTCTCTGATACGTCAGTCCTTAACTACGAATTTAAATTTTATATTTCTTTAGCAAGCATTTATGGGTTCTAGATTTAGTGGGGCAGATTACTGCGTCTTTTAAACCGTTTCACTTTTTCATACCAATTGCTCTATTAGTGGGGTAAAGTAGCATAATCCGCTCATAGTAGGTGCGGAAGCGTGACCTTAAAACGACTTTAAATGATACTTACTTGTTACTCATCCAATAGTAGATGAGCGGGTTGAACATTGAGTTGGCCATAGCAAGCCAGTAGAAGCCCAGGTATATATGCTGGGCCAGGGGTGCCGATGCCAGCGACTGAAGGTGGTAGACCAGCACGAAGTACGCGTGGTATGGCAGCCAGCACAGCGCGAACACCATCACCACTAGGACGAACATGCGGACCACCTGAGAACAACATATTTTATATGTATTTAGTAGGAGCATTGCAGAGTCTATGAGCGGCGGTAACCGTTTAACATCAGATGGGCCGCTCGCTCGTCTGCCACCCATAGCAATAAAAAAAAAAAAAAAAAAAAAAGGTGATTCACTAAAAATGCTTTTGCACGCCAAAATTTCCTACTAGCACTTCGACGTATAGCCTGCTGAGAAGAAGTATCGTAACAATCTCGAACAGTTCATTATCATCAGCCTACCGCAGTCCATTACTAGACATAGGCCTCTCCAATTTTATAACATTATCATTTTCATAAACGCTGGCGAGCAGACTATTATGTCCTAATTTATAGCAATCCTAAGAAAACAGGTCTTAAGAGCACATCAAACATTGTTTGTACTCCTTTACTTCTCCACACTGAGTAGATATTTAAGTAGAAGTAATATACGAGTATACTATGTATGTACACAAGGCCAAACATGAAGTTACCCAAATCTGTCAAAATTTGACACATAGGGGTAGGTTGGTTGGAAGGTGGTCTATATGAAATGAAAACTTGTTTTATGTTACGTAACGGTACGTGCTGAACCGTACACCTGATGTTGAATGCCTTGACAGCTGTAGTGCCAAATAATATATTAGTTACTATTTTAGGGATTGGATTTGACTTTTGGTTGGTCCATTGGGATGTAAGGGAGTAGCCTATCATCTTTTCACTCCAAGGCAACCTCACCTGCCCATGGTGCATCCTGTCAAATAACAAACGAGGCGCTGACAACCGACCGGTGGCGGTATACCCATCACAATTGAAGGCGTAGCTAAATACCACAGATCGGTGACGGGCAGCAGCATCACCGGAGCGAAAAGCTACTGCCCTAGCGCTGCGATCGCCAATCCGCCTGCCCAGGGAGGTGATTATGGGTATATCTACCCTCCAGATTGTGTTCATGCACACATGTGTCTTGGTATTTACCATGTACTTATAATGTACATAATATAATGTATAATAATTATGTATTTATATACAAAACAATCTATCTGATTAAGATAGTTAGTGGTCTAGTATCTTAGATGGCGCTGTATAGCCCAGCGTGGAGTGTCTTGGAGTTTTTTATTTTATATTTATTTAATCGGCACAGCCGGACGGTAAAATCGAATAATATAGACGAGTGTTCGAGAAAAGAACGGCTTTCACTACGTGGGCAACATCGGCGAGCCGTCAGTTATTTATCGTATCGGTAAAGACAGACTCTGGAATAATCTTTCAGCAACAGCCTTTTCACCTCTTCCTTACATAAACTGAAACTAGGTTCTACTTTACTATTAAAGTAGTAAGTACATCTAACAAATTAAACCTTTTACATAACATTTTCTTTTGAGATTTCACAAGTTTTTTCTGTTCACTGTTCACCGCGTGTCACCAATCTTCTCAGAAAGTTTTTGATGTAGGAAGGTACAGACTATTAAGTCTCTAGGGACTCGACACGTGGAAATGATAGTATATAACGTTTAAACTTTTTCCCGTAAAATAAAGATAAGTCAATGATCTCAATGACTGAATTTGCATCAAACCGGCTGTAACTGACAGGACGAGATTGGCCATGACAATAAATTGAGCACTAAATGAACGAGGGCGATTATATCCAGTACCTACTGAGAGAGCTGCAAGTAATATACATGAACGTATATAAAAGATATATGAGACAGTTTTGCACTAGATTACCCATCTCTTTAGTGAAACTGGTTTGTCTGGAAAAGATCGCCGCGATAACACCGCGTAAGTTGTTTTGTTTGTAAATGCTTTCTGTATTGCCTGTGTTTTACATCTTCTTCTATATCTATCTATACTTATAATAAATCTGTAGAGAGGTCAATTCTGTACATAAAATATTTTTTCAAAATAACTATCAGGGGGTGATAAGTGATCGATACTGATACCAAAAATGCAATCAGTAAAATTTTTGTCTGTCTGTCTGTCTGTCTGTATGTTCGTTATAGAAAAAAAAACTACTGAACAGATTTTGACGAAACTTGGTACAATTATTCTTCATACTCCTGGGCAGGTTATAGGATACTTTTCATCACGCTACAATCAATAGGAGCGGAGCAGTGACGGGAAGTGTTGGGAAAACGCGAGAAATTTAAACCTGTATGTTTGAACGCGCATTACGCGAAAACTACTGCATAGAATTGAATGCGGTTTTCACCAATGTATTGCTAGAGGTCTAACTTAAAACTTAGGTACAAGGTATAGATGGGTATTATATGGAAGTCCGTTATTTTTGAAACCCGATATCCACGCGAGCGACGCCGCTGGCACAGCTAGTATAACAAAAAAAATTAAACTTAGTATTTTCTATAATTGTCACAAATGCAATACTGGGCGTGGGCGTAATTTAATTTGTGTATCGTAAACTACATCACCAGTGAACACGACCTTTAATATTTACGTACATATGTATATGCGATGTCGACAAGTAATGAACAAAATATTTTAGCCGACGGGATGATTTAAATGGAATGTACATATATTTCAATATCGTTTGTAAATTACGATTGAATGCATACGACTTGAAACTAGCTAGATAGTTGGACGTTGAAACTACAGCGGTACAAGTGATAGAATCACATGAGGAATCATAATGATCATCATCAACCTGCAAACTTCCGCTGCCGGACAAACGCCAAGCGACCAATGACAATTCTCATTTGTGGGGTTTATTTAGCTATAGTCATCACGCTTGGCAGGCGGTTTTATTTGTACTTGGATAAACGCTACTTCAGCGTACTAATCCTTCGGGCTATGTCAGTAACTTTCGTCCTTTGACGTATATGCTCGTTTCGTACCCTATCTTTTAACGAGATACCGAGCATAACCCTTTCCATAGCGCGTTGAGCGACTTTAAATTTGTGGACTAGTCTTCCCGTAAGCGTCCACGTTTCAGCAGCGTAGGTTAAGACTGGTAGGACACATTGATTGCGCTGAAGTGGCAGTGGGCTGGTCATGTCTGGCGCAGAGCCGACAATAGGTGGAGCAGACGAATCTTGGAGTGGACACCGCGTTTAGGCAAACGTAGTGTAGGACGCCCCGCAACCCGCTGGGCGGATGACCTTAGAAGAACTGCTGGCAGTAATAGAGAAATGTGGCGCGAATTAAAGGAGTTCATTATTCAGCAGTGGACGGACCAAGGCTGTTGATTGATTGATTGAAACGCTACTGTCCGATTCTTGATATTTCCTTAGTCGTCTTCGTAGGTGTCGAATCGGGATGAGATAGGGTGGTCCTATTCTAAGTCCGGAAATCACACAGTGAATACACGACCGTACACAACTTCAAAGGAGTTTTGATGACGACTTTGGTGGTGCATTGCGTAGTGGGTGCAGATAATCCGAATTCGAGTGCCGGTAAGGTCAATTTAAGTGACGAACTTTTCTGATTTGGTGCCACGTGCGTGCCCTGACAGAC
Organism: Conogethes punctiferalis; assembly: GCA_031163375.1. Lineage (NCBI taxonomy): Eukaryota > Metazoa > Arthropoda > Insecta > Lepidoptera > Crambidae > Conogethes > Conogethes punctiferalis. Next base: position 10,876,588 of record CM062082.1, on the reverse strand, counting down.
GTACATACATACAATGAAAATCTTTAGGAAAGCCTTTCGCTCAGTAGGTGATGATGACATTGCGACATCTTAACTAATATTATAAAGCTGAAGAGTTTGTTTGTTTGTTTGAACTCGCTAATCTCAGGAACTACTGGTCCGAATTGAATAGTGTGTTGAATATACCATTTATCGAGGAAGGCTTTAGGCTATATAACACCACGTTGCAACTATTAGGAGCGAAGAAATAATGGAAAATGTAAAAAAAAACGGGGAAAAAATAACTATTCCACGCGGACGAAGTCGCGAGCACAGCTATTCGACTACAACCGTAGTTATTTAAAAAAATTGTTCAAGATATTCTTAATGTCTAGTTTATACATACAGCGGATTTATTGAAGCTTGTACTCCGCCCGCCCATTAGAGAGCTCGGCATGTGAGCTAAAATTTCGCCCGCCAAAGGACGGTCACGGCACTAAATGGGTTAATTAATTGACAGCAGCAGGATGCAAATGTTTTTCGGCCGAGTTTCGAACATTCAAACTAAGCGATAAGAACCCCTACATTGTACCCTAATATATCTCCGTCTAGTTTTACGTTTACTATTTGGTGTACAGTAAAAAATATCTATCTATCTAACTTCTACCTTAAAAAAGTTTACCATAGGGAGTGATCTGAAGAGTTATTTTCTCTTATCCCTCCCTTACTTTTCGAAGTTTGATAATTCTTACTTGTGCCGTACCATTAAAAACTAGAACTCTCTGCCAGCACATGATTGTGTTTGTATGTATGTGTTTCTTAGCATAGTATGGGTTTCTTTGAACGAAGCGTGAATAAGGATCTTGTGGGTTAGCATATGATAGCTGTGGTGACTGACTGGAAACTGAGGTTTCCCGCCCATTGTCCGAGCGGCTTAAACTTCCTTTCCATCAGACAAAGGGAAGCCACTCTGCTGAGCCAATGTATATAAAAAAGTATACAAAAAGGGAAATTCGTGAATAGAATCATAAATATCACGCGCTATAAGAAATACAAACTACTGGAACATACACAACTGCGTAGGGAATACCGTAATAAATCTTGCACGGAGACGTTTCACTGGATCGCCAAAGTATTTTCATTCTTCGCTAGTTTGAGTAGTGTCACGTCCATCCGAATTTATGGACACGGTTTTAGGTAGAGCGACATTAAATTGTATACCAATGCATTTTTTATTACGGAAACTGTAGACATTTTGTATTAGACAAATCGTTGCACTTTAATGGAACATTTTTTTATTTTTATGACAGCTTTCTGTCACTTAGCATCGAGTGACCTTCACCCTCCGGTGCTGTCACCCTGTAATGCTAAGTGATCACTGCAGTCCATAGACACAACCACCAGAGAAGTGGTGTTGCCAACCCTTTAGAAATTCTTAGGCTCGCTTTTTGAAGGTCCATAAGTTTAGTACCCTGGGTGTTATTATTGTATTCAAGTAAATATTTGTTGATTCCGATCTCCAGAACACAAGTGCTTAAGTTATTTATTTTGGGATCGTTTGGGATATTTATTTACACGTTTTGTTGATATGTCTGGAAAACATCTCCCAGTCGCATTGTATCCTGATCGCTACATGTCCATCTTTGATCGTGGTTTAAAGAAAGTTCTTTTAAAGCGGCATGGCTGTGCCGCTGGCTTTGCAGATGTCCATGGGCAGCGGTTACTGTTTAACAGACAAAGAGTTATTCCAACTAATCCCATCCTCTCTATTTCTCTCCCGAACAACACGTGCTGGTGTGATGATTTTTAATATTTGTCTAATTATTGCCCTCATTATTTAGTATGTTTTGTAAGAATTAAGTGGCAACACTGGTTTGTCACATTGACAGTTGACAGCGCGCCTCTCTGGCGGCAAAATAGGCGGGGAAAAATGGAGGGGAAAGCTGTGCTGGGGGGACGGACGTTGCAAGCCGGCATTCGATTAGCAGCATTGACCGAGGATAGACGTCGAGGGAAATCTATGTTCGACGGTAGTCTTATAGTTCAGGTAGTGATGTGATAAGTTGTGATACCTTTATACCATTCGACAGATTGAAGTTATTATATTTCAGAAGCGGCATGATACCTGCAGCCTACAAGGTACGGAGTAGAAATACTCTTAAAATTATTTAATTAATATTAATATACGAGATATTAATATAGACAAGATATTAAAGGCCGTCACTGTAATTTTTCATTAAATTCAGCTTTTATTTTTCTCTTCTCTTCATTTCCATAATGATGCCGTCACGAACATTTGGTTGGGGCTACTCCCTAACAATGTTACTTGGCGGTAGTATTGAGAGTGTTTAAAATAATATGGCGATTGAATTACGCCACCACTGACAACAGCTTGAATAATATTTGATCAAGGCTACTCTTTGATAGTGCTATTCTTGTTGGTCTGCCTGAAATAATTTGTCGCGAATTCTATTTGGTCAAGGCAACTCCTTGATAATAGTCCGCGACGGATTCTCTGGCAAACGTCGGTGCTAGAATATTTATATTTATTGCATAAGTGTTTTCTGGAGCAGACCGCAACTTGAGTAATGTTCGAACAAGGCAACTCTTTGTTAATGTTACTCTTGTAAGCCTAATAAGGTTTATCGCACGACCCATTTGGTTAAGGCTACTCTTTGACAATGTTGGTCTGCGATAAAACGTTAGACTGCGGTCTGTATTAGAAAAAACTAGACGTTTGGTTGAAATTGCGCCGTTAATTGAAAAGATAAGTTTTATGAAGAGAGGAGAAAGTTAGAGTTCTTAACCTTTAGAATAGGAAGAGTAATTTATCGATAATAATAACAACTTCATTGAATATAAAACACTGAGTTACATTTTGTATATCACAACTGAAAAAAAAACAGTATTTTATGCTTGCTACCGCCAGATATCGCTCGTCCGACTAATTAACAATGCCTATCGCGTCATAGGAATCTGAGCGTTAAGTGTAGCGTAGAATGAGGTCAAAATGCTATGTGACAGACTGATTGTAAGCGGCGCATTAACTTTTTATGTGTCCATTTGCTTACTTATGCGATAATGCGATACACAAATTATTATAACACAAGCTAGGCTGAGCCTGTATTATACGTACGTATTAATTCCTTCCCAATGTCTTTTAGTAAATACAACGATATAGGTATACTAATGAAAGTTGATATATTTGATTTGGTTATTTCTGGCCTTAGTGTTGAGTAAATGGGGCCTATGTTAGTTTAAAATATGTATGTTCAAAGATTACTTCGCTAAGATTGGATACGCTTCTCAAAATTTAAGGCTATAAATGTCGTGGACAAAACGTTACATGTACAAGAGAAGGCTATGTATGCCACTACCCGCAAGTAATCTAATTTATATGTGTGAAGAGAGGGGTGTTAAAGGTCTGATTTTACTGAAACTGCTACCGCACCAGATTCTCTTGTACACACACACACACACACACACACACACACACACACACACACACACACACACACACACACACACACACACACACACACACACACACACACACACACACACACACACACACACACACACACACACACACACACACACACACACACACACACACACACACACACACACACACACACACACACACACACACACACACACACACACACACACACACACACACACACACACACACACACACACACCCACACTTACTTTAAAAATATATGAATATCATTATGTAATTTTTAGTATGTACACAATGAAGTACTTATTCAGCTTTTAGCTCTTAATACTTGAGCCGGTATGGTTTGAGCCTAATGACCTGAAACATGTGTATTCAATTGGCAGGCATCCGTCTCATCACACAATATGTCACAAGTTTTATTATAGCCTGTTAAATTTAATGTACCCTGTGAAGAGAAATAAAGACTCACGCACACGCACACACACACTCACACACAACACACAATCTGATGTTATATTGATTAAATTTGTATTTTTAAAGAAATCTGTAACAACAGAGCCAAGGCCAATAGGGCTACATATACTAATTGATGAAATCTAACGGATACGCTGTTGATTTCGAATAAATGAATAAATATTATATTAAACAAGTAATTGGAGGCTATGTACGTCTCTACGGAGCTATGTATGTTCCACAAGTGATTGAAGGCTATGTATGTCTCTACGGAGCTATGTATGTTCCACAAGTAATTGAAGGCTATGTATGTCTCTACGGGGCTATGTATGTTCCACAAGTAATTGGAGGCTATGTATGTCTCTACGGAGCTATGTATGTTCCACAAGTAATTTGAGGCTATGTATGTCTCTACGGAGCTATGTATGTTCCACGAGTAATTGGAGGCTATGTAAGTCTCTACGGAGCTATGTATGTTCCACAAGTAATTGTAGTTTATTTATGTCCTTAAATAAGAAAAGACGCCCCTAAGAAGCTATGTATGTTTAATGATATTTGAGTCCTTGGATGCCAATACAGAACTATGTATTCCACTAATATACAAAATTGGTTACGGAAACTAAACTATGAGGATACAGAATCAATATTATCAGACGTAAAGTAAGCTAAGTTCATATACCCACATACACACCCGCGTCACTCTCATGCATACACACACACAAACGCACATACACTCACACAAATGCGGAACCCAATAAATGCTAGCTTTCCTCGATCAACAGGTGGGACCTGGAGGCCTGAAATGCAGGGTCGCCCTAGATTAGGCTCCAGATTACACGCTAAATAATTTAATTTAATGATTCAGTGCTAATGAATTTTACCAATTATAATTTAACTATAATTCTTTATTTCAAATAATTGCATACATTAGATGGCATTCCTAAACTACTTGTCAGTTCGATAACAGGGATGTAGATGATGTTGTAGGTTATTAATTTAATCTTTATTTCACAAAGTAGGTAGACAATGTGTTCTGGAATGGATTATGTCGGCGGTGTAATTTTCTCTTGCACAAATAATGGCAACTGACGACATGATGACTACTCCGCCTAGTAAAGTCCAAAAAGCCCAAGACACGAGCAGCAGAGGGGACCATTGGTGGATGTCGATGCAGGCCAACAGCTCGTCGTAACCATGTGATGTTGTCCGTTGTCATCAGGGAAGTCTTGGTGGCTCGTAGTATAACTTTATTTATTTATTTTACATTCGACTGTACTTAAACCTATGTAAGTACATCTATGCTCGTAGATTGACACTATCAAGAACCCGGGGCGGTCGACTTGTTTTTGTTTTAATATTATTCTTTTTATTTTTGCATATAAGACATTCATTCACTACAGAGATACATGAAGAGAGAATTTAAAACTGGGCTGTGCCAGTATCAACTTGTTAAAATTAGTGAGTAGCATCGAAATGAATAGGTACTATTGAATTTCTAAATTTAGAACCTGCGTAGGTATATTTCATTTTAGTGCAAGATTTATGATAATTGGCATTTCTTAAGTAAGGATGTTGATCTCCAATGTATTCTTTTAAATGGGTACCTACACTTGAATGGTTCCCTAAGTGAAGCATGTTAGGTTTAGACTAGGCTTCGTCTACGCACGAGACGTGTGGTCCTCTTATGCGAGGCAAAAATTAACCTATGTATGTCGGCGGACGGTGCCTCCGTCGCATGGGCCGTCGTTGTGGTGCCGAGGGTCGTATAGATAGAATAAACAGTCTTTGTTGCACAAAAGACATTTCGGACATAACAAAGGACAGCTTAGGCAGTTTTGTCGCTTGTAGCGATCTGTACCAGATAACATTTAGGCAGAGGAAGGAAGTTTTTTAAAAGCCACGGGCTATCTAGTACAATACCATCCAATGTTACTATTAAGTACTTTATAAATGGGCAAGCCAATTGCATAGTTATACGAAGTAAAATAAACATAATCTAGACATCATTAAAAAAAACCTATGGATATAGCATATTAAATTGATGTGGCATTCGTATTTACACTTAAACACACACGTATACAATACATTCGCATACATATAAGTACATACACTCTCCGGCGCAACAGGCACGATGGGCACAACACAAACCTACCTAACTGGGGTGGAAAACTAAGGTTTGCCCCCCTATTATTATTAATATAAAACCGGACCTTCCAGTTCATTTCATATAGATAGATTTAAAGTTATAAATTGTAATTGTTCCTGCGATACAGGCCTTGAGGCTAGTACAGCGACAGCTGACAATTTTTTTTAAGGATTTTGTAATATATTTGGTTTAGCTCATTTGAGTTGTATGCAGAACGATTTGTATTATTGGATAAACATTTTTATTTTTACACAACACATGTAGGTACACGTACGTAATTATTATTTATATTAATAAAAAAAGCGGTAACGTTCTAACTATAGAAATGTAGGGCACTAGGTACTCTAGTCCACTTATAGCAACTCGATATCTAAGTGTGGCGTATTGTTTACTTTCACATGCGTCAAAATATTTCATGAACTGTTCCCGCAATACGAGTATTAATTAATGGACTTGCCTCTAAGAGTAAGAATTTATTTATTTGCTAGAATGCGGTACATATTATTACAGATGATATGTATAATGGAGAACTAAACACATTCACTCTTCAGAGTTGTCAAATGAAATAAATTATTAGATTGGATACATAATTGAAATAAATTGTAACATGCCAAATTAAATTGATTATTAAATTGAGTATATACAAGTGAAATAAATTATTATACGTCAAGATAACTAAATTATTAGAACACCTCTTTGTACTACCGGAATAACATTTACCATATTTTCAAAATATCATTAAAATTGAATTAAACAAAGCAAGTCACACGTGTGGTATAAAACAAGGTTGAATAAGCCATATTCTAAGCATACCTATACTTTAAAAGAAAACTTACTAATTGTTATATCATTTGCGTTCATGGGTAACTTATTATATAATTTGACAGCCATTGACCGACTGTTCCTTGAACGCATAGCTGTTTTCATTAAAAGCATGATTAATTTAATTGAGCGTATAGACGTCTATCTCTAGGAGTACGTGGAATGTCATACAGAGTCTTAAATAGCTCTGGGTGAGTTTTAACGTCGTACATATAAGCAAGGGACAGTGAGTACTTTCAATTGTTTGAACAAAGTCTAGTGAAATAAAACTGTCTGCTGGCTAACAAATAACTTTGGGGTTTGAGGTTTTCTAAGAGGAGGTGAAGGGAGATTTGGTTAATGGTGGACATGTAGGCAGTTAAAGGTTTGAAATTGGGAGGATCATTAACTTTCAGTAAAACACTTTAATGATTATGTTCCAACATTGGGACAATGTCACTGAATTTCATTGGGCTTGGGATAAGACCTGAATTTACGTATCTACTCATTAAATTGGTTATTAATTATAGCTAATGTAGGGAAATGGTGTGAATAATTTATTTTAAGACCATCATGGGAGATCATCGGTCTTTACGAACTTTATTTCTTGAAGGGTGTATGTAGATAGGTAATCTATATGGGATGTCTACTACTTGTTTATGGATAAGCTTGTTATAAAGAAGGTCACGCTATATCACTGTGATCATTACAGTTACGAATTTTTCTAATACGATGAATTACAATTTGATCTTCCTGTCATAGTGAGTGACCTAAACCATTAATCTCAGTAAACCAAATCAAATTCTTTGTTTGTCAGAACAGGTTACAATAAAATAAACAAATAGTTATAGTTGGGTCTGCCTATAAAGGCGTACAAATATATTTGGTGTCGGAAAAATCTTCTGACCACCGAGAGATAAGACACAACACAAGGAAAAATATTGTTATTTATTTGTACCTACGTGTGAACGTACTTAGTTGCCACGGACGATTGCAGGGGTTGGTAAGTCTGAACGTCGTGGCCAGTTTTCAGTTGGACTTGACACAGTGGATTGGTCAGTTTTCAGTGCTGCACAATGGCCTCTCCCAATGGTCACCACTTTGATCATACACCGTCAAATTTATTTTGTATCTTGCATCAAGGCTTTGACCATGAACTGTAAACAAAACTACCTTATTTATATCAAATATCATCACAAGGTTTCTTTTTGGTGCCAATGTGTATTCCTTATTCTCCTTGTAACACGTTAGTGGAGATGTTATTAGTAAAGTATTTGAATCTAGAGCAGCGTCTAGTAGCGGCTAGTTAGGCTTCTCTTTTTCTTTCGTACACTTATGTCTATCTTGTACATAGGCACAGTAAATAGTTAAGTGTGGTGTACCTAATATTAGTTTTTATTAATTTCAGTTTTATTTATATATATAAATATATATACATCTAGCTGTTCTACTATTTATTTTAAGACATTTGTTCAATTGTTCCTGTCACATGTTAGTCTCAAATGGGCATACTTTGAAAACTGTGTTAATCAATTAGAATACCAGCACCGAATGTGATGATTTTATACTTGCCCGTTAATGATTAAAACTGATGTGGTATACATATTTTACCAGGAAATGCAAGGGGTTGTAATTTAACAGTAATTTGTTGTTATAAGTCAAACTGTTTTTGTGTTATTCATTTTGTTGTAATATCGGGTTCTCATTTTATTTATTGAGATGGCGCTTTAGCACTATTGGTTGAATCATATTAAGTGGTTGTTTCGATTGGCTGTCCTTGAATAAATAAATAATTATGTAGTGGTGCGTCGGGAGACGGCACGTTGTCGGATGGCCGAATGTGATGATTTTTAATATTTGTCTAATTATTGCCCTCATTATTTAGTATGTTTTGTAAGAATTAAGTGGCAACACTGGTTTGTCACATTGACAGTTGACAGCGCGCCTCTCTGGCGGCAAAATAGGCGGGGAAAAATGGAGGGGAAAGCTGTGCTGGGGGGACGGACGTTGCAAGCCGGCATTCGATTAGCAGCATTGACCGAGGATAGACGTCGAGGGAAATCTATGTTCGACGGTAGTCTTATAGTTCAGGTAGTGATGTGATAAGTTGTGATACCTTTATACCATTCGACAGATTGAAGTTATTATACTGGCAACGTTGTCATCTGCATACCATTCATAGAATTGTGGCGCGCACCAAGAGGTTTATGTCCCTTCCAGCTCATGTGTTTCCTTCCTCTTACAATTCTAGGTTCTTTAGGCGGGGCGTGAAATGGCATCTCAGTGGGCCTACAAGGTGCCCTCACCTTGGCCACAGGCGCGGTAGGTTTGTCCTATTATGCCTGTCGACCTAACATTTTGGATCTTAACCATCGACCCTTTACCATCAGGTGGAGTGAGGTCATCCTGAACGCTCTTTTTATAAAAAAAAAAAGATTTATTTACTTATTATAATGAAAAAACGGCTACTTACCCGTTTGCCACCAACAGAAAAAAAAATGGTCTAGATACATTCGATTTAACTTACTTGCCCATTACAATGTAATGAATAAATCAATGAAGGTAAGGCGTAGCCCAACAACGCTTTTCTGTTCATTTGATAATACTTGTTGACGTTTTGTGAATACTCGTACCAGGAAAGAAAGACGCAAATTTCGGAAGAAACGAACCTTACGCAATTAAACCTTTTTCGTTGATCCAGCTTTACGAGGAATAGATACGTGTTCGGAAATTTTATTGCCGGGATGACCATTAGGTTACCTGTCATATCGTTAACATTGAGCAAAACGTGCCAAACTTTTGGTAAAGGTAAAATGACGAGTACATTATGTTAATAGGTAATACCACGCCCCACACATTACATACACGTATTAATAAAACGAACACAATTGAAAGCGTAGCTAAATACTACAGACCGGTGAAGGGCAGCAGCGTCACCGGAGCGAGAAGCTACGTCCTGCGATCGTCAACCCACCTGCCCAGCGTGGCGGTTATGGTTATAATCCTCCAGATGTTTGCCCGAATGGCGAACAACTGGAGAGACCTTTGTCCAGCAGTGGACTACAATAGGGTGATTATGAGGCTAGTAAATCTTAACTAATATTATAAAGCTGAAGAGTTTGTTTGTTTGTTTGAACGCGCTAATCTCAGGAACTACCGGTCCGAATTGAAAAATTCTTTTTGTGTTGAATAGACCATTTATCGAGGAAGGCTTTAGGCTATATAACATCACGCTGCAACTATTAGGAGCGAAGAAATAATGAAAAATGTAAAAAAACGAGGAAAAAATAACTATTCCACGCGGACGAAGTCGCGAGCACAGCTAGTAATAAATATGCCGTAAATCACTGATCAAAAGCATTGTGCCAACAAGCCCGGTCGTATTTTCTCTTAACGTAGCTAGATACGCTGGCCGAGAAAAGCACCAGCGCTTTCTATTAGGCATTCGGCCAGGTTGCGATACAAGCGATACGCGGTCACTTCCCAAAGGCCCTGGTTATCTGTTAGATTTATTTTAATTTGTATACTCTATCTCCTGATCGAATTTTGGGCACATCGGTCGATTGGCCGATCTAATGCCGAATGTCCAATAATGTCAGGTGCTTGGCTAGTGCCATTGTACAATCGGATGTCTCGACAGATGGCACCTGCGACTACTAAAGAAACCAACGAGGTAGAGGAGCTTATAGCGGTATCCACAGACATTCCTGAACGCTTGCCAATAAAATATACTACAAAAAATATAAAGAAATCATCTTTTATGTTAGTAGGCGGTGGGTAGATTTCAAACGCGAGACCCGTGCTACAAAATTAGGTATCATTTTACACAAGAATTTACATTTAAAACTTGTATTACTTGTTTATCAAAAACAGCTGATCTGTACCTAATAGCCATTATAAACTTAAAACAAACAAGTCAAGTTACTCAGCGTTTCATGAAAGCCCTGAAGGATAAGTCCTTATCGGTGTTTTTATAGTTAATCCCACAGCTAATAAATAAGTGCGACAAACTCTCGTAAGCTTGTGATCTTTAAGCACGTTAGAAAACTTGTTAATGGACAAGTAAATAAACAAACTTGAACCGAGCCATGTTGCGGGAAACGCGATGTGGTAATCCCATGAGGATAATTTATCCTACATTTTTTATGTTTTGGTAGTTTATGCCTCTTTTCATTATTTAATGAAACAGAATTTACAAAGCAATATTTAACGAACCAAAAAGAAAAAGAATGGCGGAAGAAAGAATAGTTAGGTTTTTCATCATCAGCCTATTACAGTCCACTGCTGGACATAGGCCTCTCCAGTTGTTCGCCACTTAGAGCAAACATCTGGAGGATATAGGTACCCATAATCGCCACGCTGGGCAGGCGGGTTGGCGATCGCAGGGCGTAGCTTCGTAGTATTAATGATAGGTAAGTAGGTATTCTTAGAATTTAACAATAGACAACTATAATCTACATATACATGAGGTATATTTTATTTCCAATTACGTTCCTTCTCCTGTAGGAAAGTCGACTCCAAATTACAATGAAACAAAACCTTCATTCACATGGAAATTCCGTAATTAAAATGTGGAAACGCACAAGATGATTAAAACAAACAAACAAAATGAACTCACGCAGTGTGAATTTTCATTTGCTTTGTTAATTAACAACTATTGTATAAAGCTAATACCTTTTAATAGGTATTTAGATTGTAAGGTTAATTTATATCAAACCACTAACCGCCTCTAAATTTACAATAGAGCAGTTTTCGGGAGTATCTGTATAATAGCAGTATAGGGGATGTAAGGAAGCGGCCTATCATCATTTCGCTCCAAGCCAACTTCACATGCCCGTGGTGCATCCTGCCAAAATAATGCCTGCGCTGGCAACCGACTGGTGGCGCTATAACCATCACAATTGAATGTGTAACTCATCATAGTCCTCCAAAATGTCCCTTACATCTTACTGAAACTAGAAGCTTCCAGGAGTAATGACGGCTAGGGTCATTTTGTTTTTACGCCTATGTGCCATGCTATAAGAATACTGTTACTATAAGAATAGATGAACAAAGACTTTATTTATACAAGGAATCCAGCGTGGGCGCCATAAACTGCTATATTTTAGGTACCTACGGCTACATTATTTAGGCTGTTTTGCGTTTTCGCTTTCGTGGGTAAGTAATTGCTCAAACGTCCTTTTACACTATACACCTTTGGTATTACATTACAGGTGCAGAATTTGATTTCTAATTTACTTTCTTTATGATTGGATCAGATAATATTATGATGATAAATGTTTCTCCATAAATTGGACGTAGTTATGCTACAACGTTCCAATCCACAAGGTGGCCAAAATCGAGTTTTCATGCTCAAGCTACGTATTTAGGACCGTTCTATCTTCTGGTGAAGACACTGACACTCTAACCATAGTAATTACCGAAATAATTAAGCCGTCCAAACGATAAAACGTTCCAAAAGACCTAATCATATTCTTAAAAAGTGTCAATTCATTTGGATCGTATTTTTTAATTCGTTTTGGAAAAACAAAATGATCCAGGGAACTTGAAACGTTTAATAAAAATATATATTATGAAAATATCTATTTCTATAAAACGTTCCAAGTACTTTCTAATGTTGAAAAGAAATTATAATGATAAAAATAAACGATCCAAAACGTATTATACTAGTAGGATCATACATTTATCTAATCATGAAACGATCGATCGACTTAACAATAACATTATTAATGTTCAAAAAGTGTTGTATTGTCAATGTTATATTATGCTCATAGTGCTCTCAGGAAAAATTTACACTATCTTTGATTCAGTATTAGCTGAAATATAGGTATAAGTTTATATTTTGCTATTTATAAATAAATAAATATTAACTAAACCCACTTTTGAATACAATACTTAAAAATATACAATGTCTTCTTATGTCTGGAACGTTATCACTAAAATAATATGATCCAAAGAAGAAACTCTTCGCTATATACGGTCAAAAGGAAGGATTTGGTACTGAGGCGCCCCGGCCTACAGATGAGAACAATATTCCATATGAGTCCCTGACTCTTGTTCGGCTTAAAATTGAGCAGATTCTCGTTCCCCTATGATAGGACCGAGTCCAGAGTGGTCTCAATTTCACCCACAAGGTTATTCCGGCTTTCTGTGATATTATCCCGAGAGGCTTGTACATTACCCATGTATAAAGCGCCCCTGTGCTATCACCTGCATAATAATGTATGCTGCGAATATGCAACATGTCATTTATATGCAGAAGAAATAAGGTAGGGGACAGTACACAGCCTTGTGGCACACCAGCATTCACGGGCTTTGCCTCAGAGCAGGAACCGTCGACAACGACACTGATGCTCTGCTCCGCAAGAAAACTGGCAAGCCAACCACACAACCTCTTAGGAAGCCCATATGAAGAAAGCTTCGCTAAAAGCTCTTTGTGCCAAACACGATCAAACGCCTTTGCTATATCCAACCTAACAGCCAAAGCCTAACCCTTGCTCTCAACCGCCTCCGCCCAGCGGTGTGTGAGGTATACGAGTAGGTCACCAGCCGATCGACCCTGACGAAAACCGTATTGGCGATCAGAGATCAGCTGGTGTTCCTCCAAGTATCCAAGGAGTTGGCGATTTATTATTGTCTCCATTAATTTAGAGAGCAATGAGGTAATGGCAATTGGTCTGTTGTGGGAAGGGTCCGATTGGTCTCCCTTTTTGGGAATCGGATGGACAAGCGCAGACTTCCAGGATTTAGGGACAATACCATTAGAATAGGAAAGCCGAAAAAGGTTAAAGGTGCTAACTCAGGGGCACAGATTTTTAGTACTATTGGTGGGATGCCGTCAAGCCCACTCAAATTATTGATGCCAAGGGAGAAAAGCAGTCTACGAACATTGTCCTGCAGAAAACGAATGTTGATGGATGGTAGGGGGTAATTCTCCCCGGTTATCAAGGATTCAGTTAGATGCAAATAGAAAGCCCGAGAGGTCTGCTTTCTCCTTTGCGGTATGGGCAAGCGTGTCATCAGCAGTACAAAGTGGTGGAAAAGACGACTTGCAGAAATTTCCCGACACGGCCTTGGCAAGAGACCAAAAAGCTCTAGTTCCAAAAGGAACTCTAGTGAGTCTCCCACCAATTCTCCGGATATAGCTGGAATTTGCAGCAGCTATCATCCTTTTGTAAGACCTCGTGGCAATATTGTAGGTCTTAAAATTAAACCGACTTCAAAAAAAACACAAACGACTAAAACTAAAAAGCGATAAATAACGTAAGTAATTCTATCCTTAATACATAATTATTTAAATATTACAATTATCACTTATTTTTGAAGTCGGTGCCAGCTCTCGGTACCTAACGTAGACTGTTGTTGTATGACGCGCGCGATCGGCAAATCCACACGACAATATACATTTTTTTGTTTGGCTGGCACCGACTTCAAAAATAAGTGATAATTGTAATATTTAAATAATTATGTATTAAGGATAGAATTACTTACGTTATTTATCGCTTTTTAGTTTTAGTCGTTTGTGTTTTTTTTGAAGTCGGTTTAATTTTTTTTTAAAAAATAATTTTATTTCACTATTTTTAGTTGCGTTGATGTGCTGTGACCTTGAGTAAAGGCTAATTAATGTCCTTAAGAGTTTTACTTAGGAATGAAAAATTTTGCTTTAAGTCAAGTGAAGACTTTGCGATCTAGAATCAAGCATATCACTTACCAAATCACCTGCCCTATTAGCCCTGCATAAGTACATACTACTACCTAGTTTAATAACGACCAATGTCAGTACTGTCCCCTAACTCCTAACCGTTAAAGAGTTTTGTGGCTTCATCATCAGCACCAGATGTTGACGCCCGGAAGCATATACCTGAGTAAAATATGATTACGTAACAAAAACACCATATGTGCATACAATTTTCGGTTGTTGCCCTCAATTTCTCCAGGATCCCATCATCAGATCCTGACTTGGTGATAATGGGACCACCTCGGAAGTGTCCTCTGTCGAACTGTCGAAAAATTTTTGAAATCCATCCATAATTGACGGAAATATCGGTGAACACACATAAAAAAAAAAAAAAAAAAAAAAAAATATTATACATACAGACGAATTGAGAACCTCCTCCTTTTTTCGAAGTCGGTTAAAAAAGACTGTAAAAGGAGAGGTTTCGATTATTAATAGATCTAATCTTATACAGCTGTTGCCTAAAGGAAAACCTATTGCTCCAGCTAAATTGGCTAATTTACGATCTTTTTATAAATCCATTCACATTTAAATAATAAATAATGTTTTTTTACTGTCCAATATTTATTTTAGATAAAATATATATAAATTACTTAAATATAGTAATTTTCACATTTTGGAACGTTTTCACAAATTAATTTAAAAGTCACCTTCATATAAAATGCCTTTTTGTAATAACGTTCCAAGTACAATTTTTTTTAAATTTGTATGAGTAATATTATTTTTTTGCAATGAAAGGTATATGAAAAAATAATATTTAATTATTTAGTATAGATGATATACACTACTCGGTTCTACGCGCTACCATAAAAAAGCGTACCACAAAAACACAAAAACGCAATTTTCTCAGTTCGATCTGCGTGTGGATTGGAACGTTGTAGCATAACTACGTCCAATTATAACATTTCAACAATGTGTAAAGTTTAAGTGTTGATATACTTAGTATGTTAATTATGAGTATAAGTCAGTCACGTCGAAGGATACATAATCAATGAACCGATATTATATCTTTAAAATCTTTTTTTTAAACCAGAAGGTCCAGTAACTTGTATAAACTTGTTGTCGAGCTATGTTTCATTTTAAAGATAAATGTGATGAAAGTAAACGGGTTTTCCGCAGAAAGTCATGTCCATATAATGCCAATGTAAATGTTCATTTATAGCAAGATTCTACCTCGTAAAACGTTAGACTTGCAAAATAAATGTAAATAAAATGAGACCCGCAAAATGACAGATTTGCAAAAAAATCAAGTGTGAAACCGAGAACCGCAAAACCACAAATACAAAGGTCAAAATACTCAATGCTTTTATTTAAATTAGATTTCTGCCCGGATATTGGAAGCTCACGGATTTAATTGTATTTTTTTATTTGCTTTCGAAGAGGGTTTGTGCCCTACTCTCGGCAGAAAAATATCTACATCTGTTTTATATATTACTTTTTTTTGGAGGGCATTGTTTACCATGTCAGCCCTTACAGCGGCATTTTTAATTACAAGTTTTCAAATCCAGTTACGCTGTCCATTTATATTAATCATCAGGTTCTCGAAGTCCACTGCTGGGCATAGGTCTTACCGATTGTTTGCCACTTTGCTTGATCCTGCGCCTTTTGCAACCTATTAATCGCTATTGTATTTCATTAGTGCTGTACATAATTAGCTTAAAAATTAAGGTACAAACATTCGATTGTAACACAAAACAAAATTTTCAGCATTTGTGTTTGTCGGATCAAATACAAATGTAAACACCCAGACACGTATATCTAGATGTTTATATTTATATTAGAGCATATATTTTTAGTACCTTTATTATTCTGATACCCATGACACAATTGATACTTACTTACTCTATTTACTTTAGGATCGGAGTAATGTATGTGATATTGTCTGATTTTTATATTAGCAAATAGTTCTACGGTTACTATTTTAAACGCAAAAACAAAGTTACAAATTCACAGTAAACTTTATGATACCGATATGACAGTGACCCTATTTTAAGCTTCCATTCACGTCTTGTAACACGTTTACTCGCAAATGAATTGATGAAGGAAATAGGCACATCGTAGCTACGCAACATAACCATTGTTTACACAGCCATTCGGAGGAAATGGGAGAACTCATGTGAGGATTTAAACAATTCTTTAGGTTCTATTTGGCTGCCTTTATCCCGAGCTTTATAATGAGGCACAATGAGATCTGCTTTTATTCCATTTGTCTTAAAGATACCATCTTTTTGTTATTCAACTTCAGGCTATTGTAAGCAAAGTTTAATTGTTTTTTAAGATCTAGATAATGTAAGAAGCTGTCAGAAAAAGCCAAAAGGTTTACATATTTTTTTTAAGTACAAAAATAATTTACTAACAGGTGGACAGTTTTGGTGGAGGACGTAAACGTTTAATTTTTATTTAGATATATGACGATTTGGAAACAACACTAAAATGTTAAATATTACAACGATCATATTGACCATTATGTTTGTTGCGAATGCAAGTAAATTCGGGTTTATTTTCTTTTCTTGCCTTTTTAACCGACTTCGAAAAAAGGAGGAGGTTCTCAATTCGTCTGTATGTATAATTTTATATCTCCGTCAATTATGGATGGATTTCAAAAATTTTTCGACAGTTCGACAGAGGACACTTCCGAGGTGGTCCCATTATCACCAAGTCAGGATCTGATGATGCGATCCTGGAGAAATTGAGGGCAACAACCAAAAATTGTATGCTCATATGGTGTTTTTGTTACGTAATCATATTTTACTCAGGTATATGCTTCTTGGCGTCAACATCTGGTGCTGATGATGAAGCCACAGAACTCCTTAACGGTAAGGAGTTAGGGGACAGTACTGACTTTGGTCGATATTAAACTAAGTAGTAGTATGTACTTATGCAGGGCTAATAGGGCAGGTGATTTGGTAAGTGAATTATGCTTGATTCTAGATCGCAAAGTCTTTACTTGACTTAAAGCAAAATTTTTCATTCTTAAGTAAAACTCTTAGGCTTCCTTCAGATTGACGTTTAACCGCCATCAAACCGCCGTCAAACCGCTACCCCTGTTCACACTACGAACGCGGCGGGGCGCGGCGTTCAAACTGCGGTTTGGCGGTTGATCCGCTACCCCTGTTCACGCTATCGGCGGCGGCGGCCGCGTTTTGACATCCGCGGGCTAGGGCTGCTCTATAATCAAATTGTGAATATCGATGAAAGTTGAAGACAAATGCCCATCGCGAATCTTACATATGCAAAGTAAGCGTATCTGCACTACGTAGTGTCACTAGGAAAATAACTTAGTGCCGACGTACGTTCTTTAGTGTAGGTACTCTCGTAATTAATGGTTCACAATAAAATTGGTGGGCAGCAATACTATCCATATTTTGGGTAAAATTTTCAGCTACTAAATATTTTTAGCTAGAAGATATACTCTACCACAAGTCAATGTCGCAAAATTTCATATTCATTAATTCTAAAGAGGTTTACTCTTGTCGGGTGAGCAATATCCACCACTCCCTGAACTCCGCCAGTGCCTTCAACTCCCATTACGTAAAACAGTACTCGAAGGTAATATAGAATAGGAAAGAAAGGATGAGAGAGGCCACGACGACCATTACACAACAGCTAAGGAGAAAGTTATTTAACTATTTCCTAAGTGATAATAATGGCCCGTTTGCACTATAAAAAAAATTACCATTCTTTACTCTTTGTCGAAATATTTTCTCAAGAAACTATCCATTTCCATTTAAAATTATTTTACTTTTCAGCTTATTATATTTAGATATTATCGAAACTTTAATAGCACTATACCTCCATCACTAGCTAGTGACATTTCTTCTTCTGTTTTATAGAACGTAACTTTACACGGTTAAAATAAAATATGAAACAAATTTATTTGAATTTATAAATTATGGTGGAAAATATAAGTACACGATGAGGCCACACTAATTATTTAGAAATGGTTGTTAAACTATGGATACATTTTTAGTTAGCATTTTTCTATAGCAAAAATCAAATATTATTTTCTATGAAATAAGAAATAATGGAAATCTGAACATGATTAATTCATGAGTACTTATATCTACCTATTTTATTAAGCTTCTTACCACTTTATTCTTGTAAAATTAAAGATAGGTTTATATTGTAAGCGTTGAATATTATTATATTCGCGGATCATTCTACGTAAACCATTACTGTAACAAGTGAATGCAACAACATTAAAAATATTGTTGTAATTGCTACATTTGTGTTTTTTTAATTTTATTATTAAATAAACATAAAAAAATATGTATTACAACTAAATTAACTCTTATTAAGTCTAATTCCTATTAAAATCAGGACAGTCAGTTCTTTTAACAGTCCTGGATGTAAACTTGAGTGAAACGTCCTCCTTGTCTCCGATATACTCTCTTGCGTCTATCGTAGCAAAAGAGGCACATTTTCGTCTCGTCTGAGAATACTACAACCCTCCATTGGTCAAGAGTCCAATCAACATGGTCGCGAGCAAATTACAAGCGACTTGTCGATGGGCTGCTGTTAATTTTGGACCCCTAGCAGCTCTGTGCACCGTGATGTTCTCCTCCCTCAGTCTTCGCCTGTGTTTACAGACACTCACGGTTCTTCTGCGTGCTGTCTGAAGCTGCCTGTTGTACCTCAATGACATTTGAGAACCGATTTCAAAAACACATTGAAACAAAAAAGCAGTCCTGTCTGTCCGAGTTGCAGCGAAATCTACCTGATCCTTGTCTATAAATGTAGCCACCGGTCTCCAGGAACCGCTGGCAAAACTTTACAAATCGAAAAACGGTTTGAGTTCAGTTGCCAGCCACCATCACCCCACCGCATACCCGATTGAAGCAGTGCCCTCACTTGAGCAGCTTCATCAAGTGTGGTATCCATGTTCAAGCTGTGTTTCTTATTACACATCTTTTATTGTGTCCTCATAAACTTGTTTGTTAGCGAAAACCCCCAATTGAACCGTTATCGACCCTGTGAGATTTGTTTGTGTGCGCGTCGACGATGGCACCGACATGACTGATGTGTACCTCTCCAATTGAAAGTACCAGGAGTGCATAATCACATAGGAAGTTTAAATTATTAAATTCCTAATTCAAGAAGCATTGTAATATTTGATAAGAATGTCTTTAAGTATTGTGGGAACGAAAACTCCCATTAGATCTACCGTAAAAACAGGTAGTAGAATACAACATAATACATCATAATTTTAGTATGAAGTAAGTAAATACAATAATTCTTTTTTTTCGCAACGCGCTTCAAAAATGGTTACGTTCTGTTAGTAGATACGTAATTGTTTTATTTATAGTGTTGTTACAATTTAATCGTTACGCTAATGGATCATAATGATTAATCGATATGTGAATAGTACAAATTGTAATCAGCATTGGACACCAGAAAGTTAAACGATCACTAGGAATCGTTTATAATTTGCTGTTCGCTATAGACAATTGTGACAACTGTATTAAATGTGAGTTTATGAAATTTATTTATTATAGATAAAAATACGATAATATTATGATTTAATCAAAACTTAACTTTTGTAGTAATATTTGAAGTTTGTAGACGTCAATAAACTTCTCATTTGCAATCAATTTAGTACTCATGGCTCTCAAATAAGTTAAATTGTACTTCTTTTTAAGGTGAACATAAAGTAATATAGAACAGTAAACAGTCGTGTATCCTATTCCCAAAAACAGTTATTAAAGTCACACATAAATTATCTTTAAAGCGATTATCGATGTTTAGATTGTAAAATCATTTGGTACTTGAATCGATTTATTCTCACTAAAGAATCAACTATTATCTATAGCCGACCATCGATCTACAACACTACCAGCTGCCGAACCGCAAAACCGCGACCGCTAGTGTGAACACCTCGGCCGTTTTGCGGTTGATCGGCGGTCGATTTGCGGTAGCCGCCGGGCGGATCAACCGCTAGTGTGAACGAAAATAAACGCTAGTATGAACAGGCGCTTAAGGACATTAATTAGCCTTTATTCAAGGTCACAGCACATTAACGCAACTAAAAATAGAGAAATAAAATTATTTAAAAAAAAAAATTAAACCGACTTCAAAAAAACACAAACGACCAAAACTAAAAAGCGATAAATAACGTAAGTAATTCTATCCTTAATACATAATTATTTAAATATTACAATTATCACTTATTTTTGAAGTCGGTGCCAGCCTCTCGGTACCTAACTGTATGACGCGCGCGGCCGGCAAATCCACACGACAATATACATTTATTTGTTTGGCTGGCACCGACTTCAAAAATAAGTGATAATTGTAATATTTAAATAATTATGTATTAAGGATAGAATTACTTACGTTATTTATCGCTTTTTAGTTTTGGTCGTTTGTGTTTTTTTGAAGTCGGTTTTATTACTTAATTTGTTTTGCGCCTCCCGTATACGCAAGAGAACACAAACACGCCCAGAACATAGCAAATGCAAATTTTATAAAAGAAACAAAAGACAAATGTTTCAATTATAAGAACTTATGAAAAGAGTTCGAAACAATGTTGTTAAAATATCAGAGGTAGATTTTGGATCAGTCTTTTAACAAAGACTTTTTAGAACAGGGTGAGTAAAGAAAACTAGTTAAAGAGCTTTCCAAGAAAATAAAGCATCACAAAAGAGAGTGTTAAGCCATTTTGATTTATAGTGCTTTTTATGGGAGTTGAAAAAATATTTCTCTTCCATTTATTGCCTTGAGTGACGTATGAGTCCAATGAAAAACTAATGTTATAGATTTCGTAAGAGATCATTTCATAAGAGTTCCGTCGCTTCTTATTTTTTGTTGAACAAGTAATACTAACTTCTGTGACGCTTAGACACTTGTAGAGTTATTCCTGGTTTTACTAGGTAGGATGGTACCATTAGTAATTATAGTTTAAGGGGTAAGTCATAATTCCTACTTTATAAGTCATTTAACCCTTTTTGACCACATGGTTATTGTATTATTTATATTTAGGTACTTTCACAATCTGTCCAGTTTTACGAGTCCAGAAACATAAATTTTGCGAAAATTTTTGGTGGTGACAAGTATTATAAATTCGTGTCAAAACTTAGGATCAAGAAAACAAAGCCAAGACATGGCATGATACGGTGCCAAGAGATTTTTGGACCATTCCTTTCCAAATACTTGTTTTACGTCAACTTTTACGAGGATGTGACACCTGCTATACGGATACATGGGATGTTTGTCTTTCCATATATCTACTTAGGTATATTCAATATTATCAGGCGTATATAATTATTGTCTTCTGTAAGACAACTGGCTAAAAAAGAAAACGAACGGAATACAGGAACACCCCTCCAGTAATCCACATTACATGAGTGTTGGTGTGTTTTTAAAAGGTGTTCAAAACAAAGTAAATTTAAGAGTATAAGTAGCCTAGTAGTTATGTCAGTTGACCATAGGCGGCGGCTCAAGCCTGGTCAATACCAATGTGTTTTCAAATTTGAAATCCACATAAACGTTTATAGGTATTCGACATTCTTACGGTAGTGAAAAACATCGTGAGGAGACTTCGACATCTAGGAAGATATTTTAAGGTTGTGGGAAGTCGACCAATCCGCATTTGGGCAGCGTGGTTGACTAAGGCCTTATCACTCTTAACGGTGTGCAGGGTGCAGCCACACCGTTGCACGAGGTCCGCCCGGGGAGCACTCTATTGCTCCCCGGATCCAGGGGCAGGGGTATTTGCTATTTGCCCTCCCAGGACCAGGAGTGCCGGCCGCTTATCATCTGCGGCTGGCCAGGGCAGGCAGGGATATGGCCGTATGCTTCGGCGCTACCCGTGTCCCTGCAACTTGCTGCCCACTGGCGACACAGGGGGGTTTAGCGGGTATGCCCTCCCTTTTGGGAGGTGTGAGTCCCACACACTATGCTGCCTCCCCCCGGAGACGGCATGAAGGTGCCTAATGCATTCCCCTCTTAAAAACAAAGGCCTTATCACTCTTTTTTAGAGGGGAATGTATTAGGCACCTTCATGCCGCATCTGGGGGGAGTAGGTGGTCGGCGTGGTATAGGGGTTTCACACTTCCCATAATACGGCCAGACAAGCGGTTGGCACTTCTGGTTCCGTTCCGGAAACAATAGAGTGCTCCCTGGATGGATCTCGTGCAACGGTGTGGAAACCCACACCACTGGAAGGTCTTACCGCTCTTTTGTTTTCTCTGTTCTTCCGTTGTTCATGTTCACCTAATGTGTATTTATATTGTGAACTATCTGTGTCTTGTTTTGCCAATAAATATTTTTCTTTCTCTCGT
Organism: Conogethes punctiferalis; assembly: GCA_031163375.1. Taxonomy (NCBI): domain Eukaryota; kingdom Metazoa; phylum Arthropoda; class Insecta; order Lepidoptera; family Crambidae; genus Conogethes; species Conogethes punctiferalis. The sequence goes on along the minus strand of CM062082.1, from coordinate 10,853,753 downwards.
GGTGTGATACACAGTATTATTCATCTGAATAATCTGATCTGTTAAATGCGACGCAATGTTCGTGTTTAAGTAGATTTGAATGGTGAATGCGAATCCGAAAATAGCTGGGAACGGGCCAACTTTATTGAATTACACGGTATCGTGATGCAGGTTTACGGGAGTTTTATAAATAGGTTCAATGTATTCATCACATTCAATTTTATGAAGATCTTTTATCTATTTTCTTGAAATTTGTTTACTCATAATCTTCAGCCTATCGCAGTCCACAGCTGGACATAGGCTTCTCCAGGTGTTCACCACTTTGGAAACACCTAGAGGTTATACCCATAATCGTCACCCTATCAAGTAACGCTAAGAGATCACATTATTATCCATGCAGATCAATCTAAGTAAGTTACCTAATCAAGGCCCTTTTTTAGTATCCCGTCCGTACAGTAGTGAATCACAACTGGATTATTGTCATCCATCTTGACTAAAACCCACTAGACGTATTTCCTTGTTAGAGGCGTTTCAGTCGGAACGTGCTCCCGTGAATTGTAAGGAAGTTAGCACATATCATAGTTAGATGTGTTAAGGGGAAACGGGATTTGCTTCCAAAAAAACATATAGCCGCCATTTTAATAAATCATTAGAATAACGCGCTCGAAATAAATAACGCTGATGTTTTGTCAAATTCAGAAGCTGTGTGCCGAAATGGTAAGAGCTTAAGCTTAATAAAAAGCGCAATTTTCTTTGTGTTTTAAGAAATTACTTTCGTATCATTACAATTAAAAATAATAATATAATAGTTACCAATTAAATGGAAACTATAGAAATTTTTCTCAAATTCTGTATCTGTAAGTTTATACTAAAATCTATATGAATAAAGAATTTTCTTTTTCTGTTCTAAATGCGACAATTTTCTTTGTCTTTTTTTCACGAAAATGAAGTAATAAATCACCGTAATTTTTTCAAAGACAGTTGGAGAGCCCGAATATAGCATAGGTTACTTTTTGCCCTCCACAGCTAAAGTGATCCCTAGGGATCGCCATAACGGCTTCGCAGAAAAGGTAGGAACGAAATTTTCTACAGTATAGAACCACTGAAGGAAGCTGTAATACAATCTTGAATCTGGGCAAAGCACATTCTTTTTTCTATTACCTACAACATAACATACCTACATGAAATGAGATTTGCCAACACAAAGCAACAATACTATATTGGTGCTATGTACTATATTAACTCGTCTCATGTAACAAAACCCAATGTAATAATATAATGATAATATTTATTAGGAAAACTAGCTTTAATAAAGTTATTTTTATTCTTTTCATTACACGACATAATAATAACAGTATGCGTGCATTTTATACTTGAGGAATAAAACTTTTGGTATTTAACTTTGCTTGCCACAACAAGACATTAGACTAAAAAGTGAAATTATTGTAGTTACTTTGTAATGTGGACATACCACATTTTTGGGAGGTTTTTTATTAAATCCTTATCGATTGTGGTGTCACTTTCCATTATAAGCGGTTGGTCTTTTATTCCCGATTCTAGCCGTTTTTTCCCGATGTCTCCCACTATTTGTCCACCACTGGTGGACATCGGGAAAAAAAGTTTGCTATATCCACACAGTGGGGGACAATGCTACTGAAATCTTCCCGTCGGGTCCTAGTGGCCCCAAAACAGTTCCGTTGTCCCCCACTATTGTATTCTATGTACGTATATTAATAAATATTTTCTTTGGTTTTCCTTATCGAATCCGTTAATTAAGTCGTCTATTAGTATTCCGTAAACGGTACATTTTTATCGTTATCTAGTCCATTTGAACGTCTCTACGATATATTAGAGCCGCTGATGCCACAAGTTGGAATCCCTCTGGTGTAATTGGGTAAAAGATTTCCAAATTTCCTGCCCCATTTCGATCGAACTGAAGCTTATTTGATTGCGAATTAATTGTTTCAAATGAATTTATATCTAAGTAGCCCCTCCAGGTTTAATTGCGTTAGAGAAACGTTGAGTTGAAGTTATTGAATTGGTTGTATTTAAATCCATCCTGTGGACTTTAGGAAGTTTTATTCTAATTGTTGCGAACAAACACCTGTTTAGGATTAAAAAATAAATGTAAATCGTTCCTTATAGTTTAGAATAGCTTTATTACAAAATATTTGTGTTACCACAGCATATAATATTGTGGATATATTTATGGTAATGGTTTATAGTAAGGGGCCGATATGTCCATATAGTTTCATGATTTTACCCCCAATTATAATAAGTAGTTACGAGAGATTACGAAAACACTTTCCGTATTGGAAGCAATAATATTTACTTATTTATTTCTTTTTGAAACAGAAGAATGAGTATTATGATAAATTAATACTGATAATTATGACCTAGTAGTATAGTCTAGTATCTACGGTATATCTAAAATATGGCGATATACCCATAATAAAATGCCACGCTGGGCCACACATCGCGATCTGGCCCCAAACTAAGCCGAAGCTTGTACTACTTATGAGTAGCTACAAGATAGCTGATAAACTTACTAAGATACTTTTTTTTAAATAAATGCATATTATACGAGTACATAGTAAACACCCAGATCAATACAAACAGATATGTATATGCACAATTGCACACATTATGTTTGTCTTTTAACCCTATTTTAATAGGGTTATTATGTAAATAATCATTGTATGTGCCTTAAAACAACGGGCCCCATTGAACTCATGAAAGTAAAATCTTTGCTTGGTTATGGGATACGTTTTATTTATTTGAAAGGGAAATTGGAAAATGGAAGTTCGGTATCACCGGAGTTCCCCAAAGATCAAATCTAAAAGGATTCGGTAAGATAACTATTCAAATTGTCGAAATAACTTTTTCGATTTCTTTAGTCTTCTGTCGCATTACTTTCTAAACTATGTTATAAAACTTTTATGATTTTAAATAAGTAGCTTATACCTAGTTCTTGACTTTCAGCTTTACCTAAGTTGGTAATAAAACTACATAGATACACATTTAAATTCTTGTTTCATAGAGCGAATCCCTTATTTATACTATACAAAGTAAGAGTTAACATTCACAAGGTCTCGTAAACTTGTTTACTTATATAATATTTTTTACATATGACTATAGATACCTACCTGAATAGTACGTATTTGTACTTAGATGCTATTTTGGGAAAGTAGTCAACTTTACTTCTATGTCCAAATTATCAGGTCTTTGTAAGGTAAGTAAAGTAGATTTCATGATAAAAATACCACGATGGAAAACAAAATTAAAAAAAAACATACTACGTGAAATATCGAAGGAAATAAGAACAATAAAAAATTACCCGCTAAGTGTCCACCTGCGCACCCCTTACCGCGAAACCAATTCCCAGCATTCATACGTAAATAAAAGAGAAAGCTACAAATTCTTTTTTTTATCATACTACCGTACATACATTCATGTATTATAGCCTTGTTATTATAGTATTATATTGGAAATAATAGCGTAAAACTATTAGCAAAATGGTTGCAATAGTAAGTAGGTATAAGTAGAAACTAGATAAAAAGATATATCAAAGTACAATTTAGGCGGCCTTATTGATTTAATCTTCTTTTAGAATTTGATAAAATCAACAAAGAAGTTGCTACATTGCCAATGGTCTGTCATAATAGCACATCCATCCAACCAAACTGTAATATATATCAACAACAATCTAAAACAAACCTTAAAAGCAACACTTAAGGTGTCTATTGATTGAACACACATAAATATTGTTCGTATTACTCGCGGACTGAATAAACAAACAAGTCAATATCAACGAATGAAGTGAACAGAAAAATAAAAACAATCGTTTGCTGGCAACGATGTCACAAAGGGAACTTCCTTACAGCTAGAAAATAGTTGGCTAAACTGGAAATGAGGCATTTCCTGGTCTAATAGACAAGCTGAGGCCGGGAGAGCGTGTCGCTGCGTTTCTGAAAGTTTTCTTATAAAGTTATCGTCACGTCCTCTTCAGAGATTCCAGGGGATCCTTCATTTAACGTTTACTTTAGAACGCCAAGGAGTAAGTGTGATTTAGACATAGAGTCATAAAACTAGATCTTGAAGATACCTTAGTACGACTATAATGTGCTCTAAAATAAATTTTCTATGCCTTTTCTATAGGTATTTGTAAATTTACATCTGCATTAATATTAAAAATGAGCAAAAATTTGGATTTGTGTGTGTGTATGTTTGTAATGAATAAACTTAAAATCTACTACGCCGATTTCAAAAATTTTTGCACCTTTTGAAAGATACATTCAACCTGAGTAAAAAGTATGTTTATTATTGCTAGAAAAGATGAGGAATCCTTATTAAAATGCTAATAATGTCGCCAAACGAAATGTTTATCTGAAATAATATATAATTGACTAGCTGTGCTCGCGACTTCGTCCGCGTGGAATAGTTATTTTTTCCCCGTTTTTTTTTTTTACATTTTCCATTATTTCTTCGCTCCTAATAGTTGCAACGTGATGTTATATAGCCTAAAGCCTTCCTCGATAAATGGTCTATTCAACACAAAAAAAAAATTCAATTCGGACCAGTAGTTCCTGAGATTAGCGCGTTCAAACAAACAAACAAACAAACTCTTCAGCTTTATAATATTAGTTAAGATAAATAATGAAAATTATGGGGCGCATTTTTTATAGCCGAAGGGGTCAGAACTCCAAATTAGGCCTTGCAAAATAGTCACTTCACATGATACTTCCTTCCCCTTTTTGCTATCAAACAACGCGACACTAGGAAAGCTTCCACCCTTATGTAGTCGCAGTTCCGCCTACACGCACAAAGCGCTTTGCTTACAGTTTCATAATGGGAACAGCTAAGCTGTAATAGCCTTCCGGTGTTTGTTTTTCCGAACCAGTATAAACTGGATATTTTGAAGGCAAGGGAGAATAAATACTGGCTACAATCTATTTACAGTATCATTGTCACATATACGTACAAATCACAAGTAATTGAGAACTAACGCACTCAGTTTCGGGCCGTGTATTCCTACCGATGTTCGATTGTTCAAATCACGAGGATAACAAAATGGAAATGCCTCGTAGTGTGATCAATAGCACAGGAAGGATTCTTTTGTTATAAAAAGAAAGATTCAAGTTTCCTAAGTTGAGCTGACCAGGAATCATGGAAAATTTTAATGAAACCTTTAAATCCTTTCAACTTTTCTGCTTGAGGCGAATGCCATATCGTAGTGCGTGCAAGAACAATTTATTTGTTTTAAAAAAAGTTTAATATTGTTACGATCTGGTAGCAAAGTGGCGAACGCCCTTAATATTATCTTTAACTTTTAATGAATTCCTTCTCTTTTGTTTATTATCGCGTAAAAATAGCCTGTCTGTATTTCGATTGTCTATGTTTATTTTATTTTTCTATGACTATATATACATTCAATTTCAGTCTGTAGATTTTCCTTTACTTTTACTTACAATTTTCCTTTCAATTCTTGTCCTATAATTAGGGGTTACGCCCCCCGCAATCCGGTGTAAATAACGAGGCTGCCATAGTGGTAATTTAAGATCTTTTTTAACATTTTTCAACCATTTTCCATAAACCAATCAATGGTGACCTTTAGAATAGATACTAGCATATCTAAGATTTATCAGGCGATAAAGGTGAACTTCAGTAGTTGCTTAAGTAGACCTTCTGACAGCATTTACAAATAAAATAATAAGATTTTCAGAAAAATACGGATAACATTGTTATTGACAATGACAACAAATTTCCCATTTACTTCTGTAAATATTGAACAAAATGTGTTTTCCGATTTTCTCGTTCCAGACATGTAGGTATCTGTAACAAGTACAAAGCTTATCTATTGTTAATTTGAATCAGATATCGAGCAAAATACCTACGAAGAATAAATTGAAGTCTCGTTTGAAATGGAAAATTACTTGCTTGATACCTACTGTAAATTTATTTCAATTGGAATTCACCCTGTGCTACTTACAATCACAGAACAGTAGAATTTCTCTGCCGGCAATAGTATAAAAATAGCAAACCGAACCCTACCTACCTGTTCATCTATTCCCAACTTATATAAGCATGTGAGACAAGAGGTGGGAGGTGAAGTGACGTTCGGTCGGGGTGATGATGAGCAGCGGCAGCTCATGTAGGCAGAAGTAGGTGGTTGAGGAGTTCTAGGCCAGTTAAAACACAGCGATAGTATCAGAAGTACTGTATTACAGTAAATAGTAGCAGAGTACAGTTAAAAAGTAACGATTCAACACCAGTATGGCGTACTGAAGGTAGAGTAGAAGACAATTACGAACTTGAAATGAGATTTAGCATCAATGAGTTAGAATAGAAAAAGAAAATGTTAGAAAGCATATTAAACTACATACATATATATTATATTTTCTAAATTACTTCGAATACTACGATGATATCCAAGGCTGCCTTGTTATCATCACCAGACTGTTGGGGGAGCGGAAGGCTCTCCCCCTAGTCTCGAGAATGGTGACGATACCGAGATGTAAAGTACTAGCAGCGCCATCTATTAGCACCTACTTGACAACTGCGTACAGAAATGATGTTTTATTGTATTACATATTTTTTATATTTTATTTACTTGATTACTTGCAGCATACTATTAATATTATAAATGCAAAAGTTTGTTAGGGTGATAGAAAATGGTATTCATCTTTATACAATATTATAATCATCAAGCACAAAACTAGGTACATACCTACTTTTATTTTCAACCAAACCTTCCGAAAAGGGCTTATGGTCCTTTGACATTGCAATCTAGCGTCACTGATATCATTAATCATTTAAACCGTTTAGGCGTAAATTATGATATGGGATGACAGAAAGGGGTATCCTCATCGTAAATAGCATGAATGACTTATAATAACGTGCGTAGGCAACATTCCATTTTGACAGAATTAGCCAAGTACCTACTTGTCGTGGGCTGGTATTATGAATAATTGATCCTATGCTCCGAATCGAAAAATGCAATCAGAATAATGACTAATATGATAAAATGATTCCAAATCTAATTGAATAAGAGAGGTAGGTCATTACAAATCTTCGCTCGAATTGAGCTACCCGTTCGGGGAAGGACCTCCACCCTATAGAATACCGCAGCCGTATTTCTGTCCGTAGAGACCGGTCGTATTTCTGCCGGTGAAAAGGGGTTTCCAGAGCTCATGGGGGGTTAGGTTTGGGTCGGCATGGCAGTGGCAACTGACAGGTAACTGATGAGTTACTTGCCCGTTGCCACAGCGACTTGGGCTTCTCTTTCATTTTCCATCACGCGGAGGGAAGCCATTAAATTTATGTCGAGCTACTATAAAAAAAAACAGTATAGTAACTATGTGTGACTACCAATTACCAAATAAACCTAGTAGAATTTCTCTATTTGAACCACATTCGGGACCGCATATTAATCATTAACCAACACAATTAAAACCAACACGAATTCACAGGCGAACCGAAATGAATAATTTGCAATTTTCTGACCGGGCTCAATAAAATAGAGAAGTTCAAAAGATAAACCATCTAGAAAAGAAAAAATATGTACATTGTCGTTTGTAATTTCAGTTAAAGGTAGGATGAATAGAGTGAATTTTTTTTTCTAAATGACTACTATGATGGCCAGGGCGGCCTTGTCATCACCGGACTGTTGGGGGAGCGGAAGGCTCTCACCCCTAGGCAGTGAAATAAATTAACAACGATAAATTAAAACCTCGCCGTACCATCAGTAGAGGTAAATGTACTCTTTAAAAGATATCCCAAAATTTTATGTATGTTTCCGACTCGCGAATTATTGAGAGCGAGTATCTCGGTATTCACGAATCATGAATTTAATCTAGCTTTATGAGTTGATAAAAATATCGTAAAAAAGTGTACACACTCGGACCCATGTGACCTCAATACGCCAGGATGCCAATAAACTTTACTCTTTATGTGTCCATGTACCGTTTCATTTCATTACGGAGGCCGTTGGTCTCATTGTATTAGTAGATATCCACTCGTCTGGGACGATGTGAAAAGGTTTTTTTACAATAAACATTATACAGAACGTTCTATCTTCTTCTTAAGCCTTTGTCTATCAATCGCTTGGTGAAGGTTTCTTAAACTACCTCCATTAATCAATGGTTTGGACAACTAAAATATGGGTTTTTAGTTGGTTGGATTCTGGAAAGACCTGAGTTGCAAATGAGATAAAAGTATGACACCTTTCTTCCATTTCATTTGCGTTTTTAATCGTAGATACATACAAAATTGTCCATGAAGAACTCTTTCACACCAGCAATAAATCCAGGAGGAAAAGCTTTCAGTATTCCTATGTAAATTACAAATAAAAAACGATGATTTTCTTTTTCTATAATTATTTCTACAAATCTTAAGTATAAGACTTATCAATAGGTAGGTAAACCTATTCAACATGATTCATTAATTTATTATTTAATGTAAAGAATCAGACAATGTAAATATTTTCATGTTAATGATACTCGCAGCTGACAAGGGGCATATTTAAAACAAAATAACTTACAAAAATAACCCTCAACCCTAAATGTAGGTAGATACTTAAAAATCAAATATGAAATTACCATTCCTTTTTCTGTGGAATTAATAAAGCGGTAACAATTTACATTTTAATGATAAGCTGTATAAGCGTAAAAGAAAATTGCTCGTAAAATGTTGGGATTGTTTCGTGGATTTGTTGTTGTGGAGTTTACAAGGCGGAAAGGGAAATGTGTGGGAGCTAATTTAGATAAAGATCGACGTGTCGTTAGGAAATTAAATGCAAGCCGAATATGTTTTTAAATTTTGGCACTTTTTAACAACTTTTTTAATCACGAGTTTTAGGATGTTCAGATGATAAGCGTTCAACTCGCGTTAAATATTTGTATAATGTGCATGACAAGCGCTTGCTAGGCGTTGAAAGTGCGTTGCTGCGGCCGTCAAGTTTCAGTCAGTAGAGTTTTAATCCGCATCAAAAGAGCACCCTCTACTGAACGGAAACATAGAAAACCAATGATCTTTTTTTTAAAAAAAAACCCAAGACAACACGCTGGGCCAAACAGCGCCATCTAGCCCCAAACTAAGCCGAAGCTTGTACTATGGGTACAAGATAACTGATACACTTACTTAGATACTTTTTCTTTGTAAATAAATACATAATTATTATACATAGTAATCACCTAGACAAATACAAACAGACATGTTCCTGAACATAAATGTTTAAAGTACTGTGAGGAAATCGAACCCACGACCTTTGGCTCGGAAGGCAGAGGTTACCAATTAATGAGCCATCGTGTCATATCAAAGCGCGTTTTGAAGCTTGATGACACTTGATTGTTGTCATAGAAACAATCAAGTGCTAGCGTTAAACGCTCGGCTTAGTAAAACGCGCGTTAGCATGTGTACGACTAACGAAAAATGTATGTACGAGTAGTTGTAAACGCGCGTTGAACATTTATCATGTGAATACACCCTTAGATTCGGCCGTGATTACATTCCATCCACAAACAAATGCATTGGAAAGCGTCATCATAACAAGCTGACAGATACATAGAAGCAGAGTTCGAAAATTTATTTTCTGTATCTGTAGCTATATTTTCCCGGAATAGCGACACTGCAAATTTGCCTAAAACCACATACACACTACCCCAGATTGTGTTAGGTACCTAAATCTCTGAAAATATCTCAATGAATAATGGACTCTATGCCTTTGCCATTTAGTTGAAAATTTATGAGGGATGTTTGGCAGAAATGGGGTAGTATTGGCAGCATGTACATATACGTACGTGTGTTTTATGCCCCGTTGAACACTTGCGGTTATACACAGTTGGTGGGCGCACCTAATACATTATTATTGTCTTAAAACATAGCTATATTGTATTACTATAGGGAATGGAGCCATTAGACCGTTTTACTAACACGCCAATAAAGTTGCACGTAGCAATTTATATATTAGTCTCCTGATTGTGTTTCCGTATAAACTATTCAAGGGGAGTTTTGACTTCCAAAAAACATTTGAGACCTCATGATGTTATTTTTTAGTGTAATAGAATGCGAAAGGTTAAAATATTATATATATACGTACTACGCTATTTTATGTATACCTAAGTATTATTTTAAGAGTTGTAGTGTTAAAAGACGACGCGAATTCAAAAATAATCAGGACATTTAAAACGTATTTGCAAAACAACAAACCTATAAAGAAACCATTAACCAATTGCGGGCATTTACTAATTTATCATGAATTCATTTAAAGCAAGTTCTTGTGAATACAATTGGAATTAACGGTTATACAGTGTAATGGAGCATCCGTTTGGGATTCCAGCTTTTGCAGCAGGGATCAAGGGCTTAAGTTCTTACTTACTTACAACGCTGGCCTCGACGACTCGAGTAGGTTTCGACACGAGAAAGCCCTTCCGCAGAACAATCATTAATGCCACGAACATTTGGAATAAAATTGTAACTGGTTTTTTTAATTGTACCTATATGTGCAAAATTATCCAGTATTAAGACATTAATAACTAAACCCGTAATCTTACGAGTTTCAGGTAAAAGCTAACAAACAAGCGTTTTGAGATGGGTTTGCGCTGGACTGCAATTCGCCTGATGGGAAGCGACATCGCAGTGTACAATGTAGCGCGCTCACCCAGCAAAAATCGGTTCACCTTTGAACATCGGAAGATTATGTCTCTCGGAGAACTAAAAGTCCGGCAATGCATTCCATACTATGACCGTTCGCATTATGAAAGTAGTTCAGTCACACAATCGTTTTCTTTGACTCATTTTTTAAAGATTCAAATTGTACATATATAAAAGACGGTTCTCTCAAAAACAAACGCTGTTCTCAGAATCAAATGATTTCTAAAGGACGACGATGACGGTGGGGAAAAATGTCTTCGTCAACGAATAATTGAGGGAGCATAGTTCCAATACATAGATCTAATACATACCTAGATGTGTGAGTGTGGTTACGTGCCGACATGCGATAGTTTGCCAATCCCAATCGATTTGTATTTTTGGATAGCCTGAGGTGCGCCTGTTACACTACTGAGAACCTCGTCCAACTCGTGACATTTCAATTTAAACTACAAATAACGTGGCTCTAGTATATTAGACAATTTATTGACAACTTTCGGCTTCGTGTTGTGGTAATATCGTAGCCGTAGTCACGAATACTGTTCAGTAGGATACTATGATTAGCAGCCTTACTTTTAAAAGTGGAAAGGAAAATGTTGAAGCTATAACTGGGCTAGATAATTGTCAAGCAAATGGTCTTTCAGAGACCATAAACATTGATCTATCCCTAAAGGGCTTAAGCACTGTTTTACGGTACAGGTAGGTATGGTACCTTCCCTTACATAATCTACATTAATAATGTTTGGGTTTGCCCGCCCTGTTGTGTAAGTAGGTATATTCTGAAGCTTTATTAAAGGGTGAATATTCGTGGCATCACGATGGGTATGGCCGGTAACTTCCTTTGATTCGCATCAGTTCCACTCGCGCGAAGTATTCAGGCGAACATATCGTCCTTGCCATAATACTTTGCATTGCAAGATACCTACTCATCGCGCTAACACGAAAATTCGGAACCGAAACTTGGCTATAAGCCATGATTTTTAAACTTTGGCGACTGGTTAAGATTTCACATTTCATGAAATGTTTAGTAAATTCAGTGAACTTCCAATGTCAAAAAAGCGATGAGATTTTAAAACAACTGTGACTTGTCTTAAAAGTAATGACTTTAATTATAAAAGATATGATTATCATGCTAGTCACGCTTGCATGCTGGAGCCTCTTTATAAATGGACGTCACAAACCCGTGTCCGAGCATAGGACAGAATAGATTAATTATGTTTTGTTAATGGCTTTGTTTTGACTTTTTAGTGTGTCAAAACGGAAGATTCATGTCAGCAAATTTATCATAAAAATCTTCTTTTTTTATCAGGTAACAGTTAGTATTTAAAAAGGCAAACGACGCGACCTATGACAGTGATTTTGTGACAGACAGACGATGCTACAGTTACATTACAGTGTATAATAGCTAAGCGAGCTTTCGGTACACAAAACACGGAAGTTTTATAAAGGCCTAAATTATGACGTATGATCGCCAAATTGATGCAGAAGAGAATATGATAGATTGGTTTAGTTTCACATGTCTGAAACAAAAAGAAACTACGTAAACTGACGTACAGAGTTTTGATGCCGTTGAACTTTATTTGAGTTGAGGCGGCATGTTGAAGATGTAACCCATCGGATTTACATGAGAAAAGTTTTATCACTTCACATTTCAGAGTGGATACAACTTACTTGAATTTATTGGATATTTAGGACCTAAAAGATTTGAAGTGTAATGGATTTTACATTAATTTGTTTGGAATCCCTGTGATATATTTTTACAAGACTTTATGGAAGAGATACTTAGTTAAATTTAACTAAGTATCTCTATAAAAAAAAACGAATAGATTAGAATCGAAAGAAGATCGATTTTTTAGAAAATAATATATTATTAGACAGACTAGATTTAAATCTGTATAAGCAGTTTCGCCCTAGCTACGATCACAAACTTTATTGAGGCATTAGGTTCTAAGATATAAGATATGTTTGCGTTCTTTGGGATCAGCGCTTTTTTAAAAGAAAGGCTATCTTTTACAATACCATCCGTTAGTGAGGCCGTAAGTAAAAGTGCCTAGGTATAAGAAATAAATAAAATATCTAGCCTAAATTTAAATAGTTAACCTCAGTTGAGATGTTCAAAGGTAATAAAGGGAAAGGAGTCGCAAACATTGTTGATCGTAGGTATACTTACTCAGAATACCTCATATCAAAATTCACTTGAATGTCGACAGCAATATCATAAGCTAACAAACGTCTTAATGGAGTAAACTAATTGTAGCTTAAGTTATTCAGTAAACATTTCTGTGATTCGGAGAAACGGCATGTTAGCGGGATCATTAGGTTTTGAACCACAACAAGCACTCTCGCCTTGTGCAAAGGGGGCAGGAGTTGACTTGATAACCATGAATACTTTTAAAAGTATTGGCCTATGAAAATCTTTCAAAAGCTTTTTTTCCTATGAGCACTTGAACGTCAGGCTTGTTGAAAAGAAGTGCCGCCACAAAATCAACAGTATTTTTAATTGAATAGCAAACAATCGAAGTCTGAAGTAGCAATAGAATAGAACTGAAATGAGTGGAAACTAAATGTAACAACAATTTTGGGACTGCACCTGCTAAGAGCTTTATAGACACTTTACACAGACATACATACAATCCTGTGAATTTTCATATATTTGACTGGTTCGGTAGCTCAATTGGTAGTGACTCCTGCCTTCTGAACCAAGGGTCGTGGGTTCGATTCCCACCCGGGACAAACATTCATGTGAGGAACACTTGTGTTTGTTCCGTGTCTGGGTGTTAATATTCGTATTTAAGTATTTATTTGTGGTACCTTCGTTGTTCTGATACCCATAACACAAGTGATTACGCTACTTTCTTTGGGATCGGAGCAATGTATGTGATGTTGTCTAATATTTATTATTATTTTATTTATTGTAAAGAACAATGGCGATCCAGTGGCTACACGGCCACATGACCGACGACTTGTTGGACGTCCTACGTATACCGCTGGAGCGACGAGCTCGAGAAGGAACTGCATGAGCTCAGCATGGCGGACTAACAGGAGGCGAGGTGGCAACATGTGACACCGGAGGCTAAGAATCACTTTGGCCATCATAGTAAGTAAGTATCTTAATAAAATGTAACTTAAGTAAAACGCGACCTTTTAAAAAAAAAAGATAACTTCTTTTGGCAGCCTCGCTTTAGTAAAATTCTTTTGATTACAATAATAAAAGGCACTGACACTTCGAATTATTTCCAGATAAAACGTCGTAAAACCCTGCCTTTGTCCTTATTGCGCGACGTTTTACATGTCACCAACAAAAACCGTTTAAGCGACATTGAAACAAACGCTTTGCCTCGTTCTGCGTCACCACTGACCTTTCTCTTAGCCCTGACGACCTGCATCTGATGGTGAGTGCACTCGCCAATGGCCCTTCCCCGCAGCGCAGCGCTCATTCGTGCGTAAGCCCACACCATTACCGACATGGGAACCACGTATGTCACAGCCAGGAACACAAGGTTGTAACTGAAACAATGGAATAAGTTATGGTGTCGAGTAAAACATACAAAAAGCGATACCATACAATTAATTAATACAGAAAAATATTTTTTTAAATAAGAAATCCAAATCAGAATCAGTTCACCTGACCGGAAGTTATGATGCCATAGTTATACAGATAGATATATGCTAAACAAGTGAAACTTAATAACGCCCCTCTTTTTGCGCTATCAATGTATTTGTTGAGGATCCGAAAGGCTCAAATCAAATTAAATTAAAATGCAATACAAAATAAAAAGAAATAAAAAGCAAGAGTTCACTCACACACGCACAAGAGATAGGAAAAAAGAACAGCCTGAGAATTTTTAAGAAACAAAAGACAAGTCAAAATAAAAAAAAGAAAATAGCATAAAAAGGAGGTTGGGTGATATGCGGCCAGTCCTTAACAGTATTACAACAGCCTAGAAAGCGTCACCCAAGCTTGGACTATTGAGAAAGATTCGAAAATATCTTCTCTGATCTAATTACGCATAATTATCTTGTATCTGTTAGTATATCTATTGTTTTTTTCATAAAGTTTCATAAGGCCCTAGACTTTGTGATGTTAATAAAAGTTAAATTGTAATAACCATAAATGGACAGTAAACAATTTAAAAGAGGAGTACGAGTTCATATAAAGTAGAATACGTCTTCTTTACAAACTAGTGGTAGATTGACGACTTAAAAGTATTGTATAAAAAGCTATACGAATAAGGACTATTTTCAATTTGAATTTGGTTATTGCCTGCAAATAAATTCACAACTCGTACGTCAAAACAACGCATAGACCTGTATTGGAAACGATCCTACGTTTTGTGAATAAGGAAGCAGAATTGCCGCTAGGCTGTAATCCTAGATAAACAGGTAAACATAATAAAGGTTAGTTTAATCATAATAAATGTAAATTTAATATATTACCTATTTATCTAGGAAATATACTAACATAATATATTGTTGATCCAGTAGTAAGCTATCTAACGGTGTAATTAATAGTTATTGGATATAGGATTCGTGTGATGGGTACAATATTGCCTTTCTCACTCCGTTTCACATTACATTAAATAAAATATCTATTTGCAAGCTACCTAAATCAGGTACAATAGAAATTCTATTGTCGTCAAACAATAGTTTTTCACCGGTCTGACCCGAATGGCGCTCAGCGTGATATTTGTAGGATTCCACTTGTTTTGGGGCAAAAAGCTAATATCACTTTTGCGTCTGTCCATTGAAGTCCAGCTGTTGTTTGGTCCATTTTTTTTAATTCAGGGATTTCTATTTCTGTATAGAATAAAACCATTATAAAGACGCATTTTTCTAGGAAGATCAACTCTACCTAGAAAAATGCGTCTTGACTAATGCACATCAGATTTAGATGAACTTTGCTGTGTCCCCGGAATGTTGAGTCTTTGAGCGGTGGTAAACGTTACATTTGTTCGGGACGTCTGTTCGTTTCCCAATCTTAGCAAAAAAAGCAAAAGAAAGTATCGAAATGTCCTCAAAACATCCATGAATTTGATTGAATTGACGCTTTGCAATGCATTGTTCGAAGCTTTTACTGTAATTATAATGTCTTTATCTATTTATTTATTGATAACGAGCTTTTTATCGTGTACCCTGAACCGTGTACAATACAATAGTAGGTACAATGTGCACATTGTACCTACTATTGTATTGAGTATTTATAAAGCCAAAATACACTGCAGTGTACTGCCAAAATACTCTTCAAAAATCATAAGGCTCTGTTTGCAAGCGCCTTTCGTGATCACGGGGCTTTAACAGTAAAATATCACCTCACAAATCTGGTAGGTAAACGGTAACACCCAATTAATAAATTGTATACGATGTTTAACAATAATTTGAGCATTGAGTCACACGTGTAAGGTTATATCCTTGATACATGTTTGTGATCGCAAGATTGTACTCGTAATAGCAAACTCAAATGAGCCACTCGTTATGTGCATATTTATAGGGGTTATTGAGGAGGAGGCTGTAGCTTGCAGAAACACTGCTGGGAAAACAAGCTTTGAAGTTACGGTTTACATTAAGGCGTACGCATCCGAGGAAGGGTGAAAAAATCACAATATAATATGAATATGTATGTTGTATTGTAGGTATTTGGTAGTTGTAAATATCAATTCTTCGAGACTATTAATATTGTAAATGAAAAGTAACAATTTTTTACGGTGACACAGTCAAAGAGATTACTTTTATTGCAAAAATAAAAGAAAACCTAAGAAATATATTAATTCAAGAATAAATAATCTAAATCGGTGAACAGACGTCATTAAATGGAGCTACGCGTTTAAAAGAGAAAATCTTTTGTTCACGCCTCTTTTAAATTAAAACGAAATGGGGAATTGAAGAATTTAAAATTATTTATTTATTTAATCTTTATTGCACAATAGAAATAGTGTACAAAAGCTTGCACTAAAATGTACTCAAATGTTGTACAGAAAATGGAATCTTATGAAAAAAATGAAGTTAAGACAATGTTTAACCGATGACTTACCTATTCGATGTATGAAATCCAAGCCTTAGAAATAAGATTTGAAAACGCAAAGTAGAATGACCTACATTCACTCTATTTAAAAAAAAATACATGAATTTTGTTGAAAAATTGAAATGGCTACACTTAATTTTGCGTAACATTCCAAACGGGTCCCAGCCGACACGCCACCGCGATAAAGAATCGGTGACAAACCAATAACCACTAGGACGAAATCACGGGCAAAAGGTAATTTACAATAAATTTCAAGGCACCAATCTCGTAAAAGAGTAGGTACTTCGCATTATGTCGAAAACGAAAAACCTTTTCGTTTAATGTTTACTCTCTAATACGATTCGGTCCATCGACTGATTGCCATTAGGCAGTATTCAGTCGATCTACGAAAGTCATAGGTGCTTGAACGCGTTGCGGCGCGTGAAATGGCATACACTCATACACATATTATTATAACGTCACAATCTGATAGTTGCATTAATTTAGGGTGATGTATATCGCTCATATTTCATCTGCTCAATCTCAAATCACTAATCTAAAGCCTGCTCCGTTTTTCTATTCGAGGTACCAAACATAAAAAGACTGTTAAAAGTGGCAAGCTTGTGGTGACAGCCGCGTAATAATAACTCAAATAATTAATTTATATGAGTAACTATCAAGCAGTCTATTAATGTGTGTTGTGTATCAAGTTTCTTAGATAAGTTCCATAAGATGAAGTGATTGGATTTGTTTGGCATTTCTGTTAAGATTAATTATCTTATAAGTAATTGAAAACGAAGTAATTGAACACAAGTGCTTAAGCTACTTACTTTGGGATTAGAGCAATATTATGTGATGTTGTCTGATATTTATTTATTTTATTTATTATTTAAAGTGATACTTGGTAGGCTTAACTATACGGATTATGTTTAGTAGCAAGGCAAAATTTTAGTAAATGAATATGAATTCGGTTGACTAAGTAAGTACAACAACCACATACTTAGTATGACTTTTGAGTCCACTCAAATGCTAGGATTCCACTTTAGGTTAGGTGGCATTCTTTTGTCTTTTTGTACAAAGG
This sequence comes from Conogethes punctiferalis, assembly GCA_031163375.1. Classification (NCBI taxonomy): domain Eukaryota; kingdom Metazoa; phylum Arthropoda; class Insecta; order Lepidoptera; family Crambidae; genus Conogethes; species Conogethes punctiferalis. The sequence continues at coordinate 10,836,048 of CM062082.1, read as the reverse complement.
TGTAGTTTACCTAGTAAGATTTACAAATCTCAAAAACTATAATGTAGGGTTGTATCCGATTATTTTTCATAATCAGCATTCTAGCTCGTCTACAAATACATAAATGTTTTCCCTTGTACTGTGAGCCCCAAATCCTTCCCTTTTTGTTGATTTCCTAAAAAATGTAAGAAAGAAAGAAAGAAAGAAAATCAGTTTATTTGGTGCCACACATCACAAATTATGAAACATACATATTATTAAATTACAGTGACAAATATTAAAAAAAAGAAAAAAAAAACACAAACAAGACAAAATAAATAAATAGAAGAAGATCACAACAAAACGGTTATACATTATGACACTGTATGCCATTTACTTACTTGGTGTATTGTAGCAGAATTAAATAACTAACTTCCATCCTTACAATTAAATAACTAACTTCCATATTTACAATTGAAATAAATTAGATTTGATTTTATGCTTTTAGAAATTTATTGTGTGCTTACCAATAATCCGTCCTCGATGTGGGATAACTGCCATCGGGCCATTTGATGAAACATATCTCTCGTTCTCCGTTAATGTACCTGTGAACAAAATAAAAGGTTAATATAAAAGAATGAATCATAATAAATTACAGTCCTAAATACCACAGGCCGACGACGGGCAGCATCGTCACCAGAGCGACAAACTACGCCCTGCGATCGCCAACCCGCTTGCCCATAGAAGCGATTATGGTTAAACCCTCCACATATATGACTTAACTGGACAGGTCTATGTCCATCAGTTGAATACGATAGGCTGACGATGTGATGAAACTATTTTCGTTTAGCAGCTAGACGAGCTATTAGGTACATGAACCATGAACGAAGTAAATTGTCCTTACGATAAAGCGTTTGAAACCACACAATGGTCATTTCAAAGTTAGACGGACTATTAAATTCACGACAGGGACTAACACGTCACTTGGGAATGCTTCAAATGTTCTAGCAACTTTTAGTAGTACCTAATGGTTTATTTACATTGAACATTTTAGGCATTAAATAGAACATGAATTATGAAATTAGAATTGAAATATCATCATTATCAGCCTATCGCAGTCCACTGCTGCACATATGCCTCCCCAGTTGCTTGCTTTTTAAGCAAATATCTGGAGGCTTTACCCATAATCGGCATCAATCGCTGAGCAGGCAGGTTGGCGTTCGCAGGGCGTAGCTTATCGCTCCGGTGATGCGTCCCGTCCCGTCATCGGCCTTTGGTATTTAGCTATATCTTCTATCGTACCAGGCCGTTGAAAGATACTCGTTTGTTATTCGGCAGGATGCACCACGGGCAGGTTGAAGCGAAAAGGTGATAGGTTGCCTTACATTCATTGTGAGTATAGATAATACTGTTGCTGTTGTTCCACCTATTATGTATACCTAGCTAGATAGCTAGGTTTACGTAGTAGGTCGTACAATATACGGAGGGAGGATTCTATGTTTACATTTCGTAGTTGCTAGCATCGTAGTATTTCTACGACTACGAGTATAGGGGTGCTACGAAATAGTCACCATGCGGTCGGTAAATACTGGCAAAGGAGTAAACTGCATTTAGCCACTTCTAACTTGGTAGTAGCTTCGAAATAGAGATAAGATTGTATATGTAGCAGTATTTGATTGATCCCTAGTTCAGAGTTGTCAATTTCAACAAAATCTGTTGTGACCTGCACTTGAATCTTAATTTTTAAAACCAGGTAGTAGACATGATTGGTGTTGTGATGTTACTGGGACTATTTCCTATCTCCGCAATCATAGCGTTTTGTTCACGACCGCAGCAGAAACAAATGAAATCCGCAGCATGATGTGATATACGCGTTAAAAAGCCCTGAACTGTGATTAGTAGGTACTAATACCTATAACTTATGTACTTATGTATCTACTCTTACAGGTAATCGGCTAAGTCAGGTTCATTTGCTTTCTAGTACCATCTTAAGATCGCAATTTGGCCCCGTTGCTTAAGCTGTTGGAGACGTCGAAAGCAATTAAAAGTTGTAACAAACTTTTTAAACAAGTTAAAATTTTTAACTTTGATCACAGACACCACTGTTGACCTTTAGGAACTAAGGAAATAGAACGCAATACGTTTATGAAATTGTCAATCTGGTCCAGTGCTCAATTTAGAGTTCTGTTAAAGGGAAATATTAGATTAATTGAAAGAATAGGAACTAAAAATAATAACATTAATGTAAGCTTCATGTGAAAAATTATTCATGCGCAATCAGTTCGTCAACATACAGTAATTAATAACACACAAGGAATCCATTCATTCGTTTCCCTATGCAATAAAAATGCAATTTACCTATTGGCAAGTTCTAAGTACATATTGCCTTGATTTCGTTTGAGTTTCTCTAATAATTTACGAATATAAAAGGCAGTAAATTTTTAAAAATCTTAAGTATTTAAATTGGTATCGTACAATATCTAATTGAAAAACATTGGGGTCAAGAAAAAAAAGCTGTCGAAATTCTCGATTATTATCAGACAGAGAAAGAGAGTTCATTTGTATTTACGACTTTTAAGTAGACACCTATGTATTTTGATATAAGTCTATATGAATAAAAATCTATTCTATTCTAATCTACTCTGTAAGTAATTGCTTTCTTCGAGTTTCAAATACGCTTTTCCATTCAAATAAGCTAGTTGTGATTCAAGTGTAAATCCCTTTGAACTGACTTCAAGGGTATTCTTTTTTATCGAACTCTTTTTTGTAAAGTGAGATAAATCCTGATAGACTTTTTTGTACTATTGTTTGTATAAGTTGGTTTTATAGCTGGTGTCACGGCTTCAGATCATCTTAATTAAGATTACTAGATATAACTTTCTCTTCTATTCTTCTCTGTCTTTCTTTACTGTAGCTTAGCCTAAATTTACTTATCCTTGCCTGATGGAAAAAGCAAGAGCAATCCAAGTTACTATGGCCACGAGCAAGTATCGTAGGAAAACCATTTCTTGTCAGTCGCCACCTACCTACTCTACTTATTTTCTAAAGCCAAAAATTTCCTCTACTTCTAACTAACATTGTGGTGGCAACTGTTAAATAATTGATTCGGTTAGTTATCCGTTGTCAACGCAATTAGAGCATCTCTTTGGCTTTCCATCAGCGACTGGACTATGATATCTGCCACTATTCTATCCTACCTTTTTTTTAATACTACCTTCGCACACGCTTTGTATTTTCTTTTTTTTTCCGGGCAAAATGCTGTTATATATCGTTGTCACATGGGGAAGTAGTAGGATTAAAGAGAGGTAGGGCATGGAAGAGAGGTAGGGCATGGCGAATCTTCACTCGAATTGAGCTGCCTGTCCGGGGAAGGACCTCCACCCTATAGAATACCGCAGCCAAATGACTTCCGCGTCATGTTCCTGTCGATGAGTAGGGTTTCCGGAGCTCGTGGGGGGTTGGGGTTGGGCCGACATGGCGGTGGCAACTGACAGGTAAATAAACAGTTACTTGCCCGTTGTCACAGCAACTTGGGCTTCTCTCTCGCTTTCCATCAGGCGTAGGGAAGCCATTATGTCGAGCCACTATAAAAAAAAAGGATCTATGGGCAAGAGAATTGCCTCAAGATGGTTGTGGGGCAGGAAATACCCATTAAAATGCTGTTTATACCTCGCATATCATGTCCATACCAGGACAAACGGTTACCGTTTATTTTTCCTGTCACCTTTAACGGTAGCACTTTTGTACTTGCCCTGATATATTTATTTCCTATCTTATCCACACATTGTTGTCGCTCTATACATTAATCCCAACATTCTCATTTCCGCGGCGTGCAATCTATTTTCATCCATCTTCTTAATGGCTCAGCAATCAGACCCTTACTACAATACGACCGATCTTATTACTGTTTTGTAAATGTAAATCCTTTAGCTTCATATGCATCTTTAACCATCATCAAATGTATCATGTAATTAATTTACATAATAACTTTAATGGATATAAAATCATGGAAAGGAAAGAGTTATTATTAGGTAACTCTATATACAAGTATGATAATACATAGTAGTCGTTTTAAATCAATAATCTGCCGTTTAATATGTATGTGTATCTGTCGCATGACATTGAAGAAGTACGTACGTTTAGCGAATATACATCATAATATACCTAGAATACACATTATTATACATTACACATACAGATAATTTTAGTACACAACGGTCCTTAAAATAGTCACGCATTTTCTGTTCCTTCTCTCGCTTTATCTGATGGAAAGACAATTAACACAGGTGTAGAGAGATCAGGCGTCGGCTTAGAGTGATTTCCGATGTATCGTAAGCCGAGTCCCTATCACTACCTGACATCGGGACTATACTGATTGGTTTTTTGATCCTATTAAGTATTTGACTTTACCGGTATTTGAGCATTTGACCTCTTTGCTTTAGTAAAAGCCCGATAAAGACTACACAACTAAACTTAAGACACTAAACTACTTAAAACACTGTTTATTGCTATTTCTAGTTTATATCACAATCTAATATTTCAATAGGTAATTTTTAATGGTTTTCTCTTGTATTCTGTCGTTAGATTGACGTCATCCAATGTATTAAGCGTTATTCAATAATATGATTAATATCCAAATAATAGCCATATTTATGGAACCCCTGATAAGAATATATTCTATAAATCATTTTTGTTCCACACTGTTAAGTTCCTACACAAATCAATCATACATATAGCGTTATTATCTTCTATGATTATGTAGGTACGGCCAAAATCATCAATCACGTCAGTCTGTTACATTTCGATAAATAAATAACACGAAAACTGGTACTCGCCCATGTAGAAATAGAAATAGACTTTTTGTTTCACATAGACAATAATACTTACAATAACTGTGTTAAGGATATGAGAACAATAGAGACACAAACCAAACACACAAACACACACAGATGAAAATTGAACGACACATCAAACGACCTTAGGGTCAGAAGGCAGGGGTCAATTGAGCCACCAGGCAAGTGTAATTATGCTGTGCTAATAATAAAATGTTGTATAAACTGTACAGGTTATATTTTGAGATAGTAATCCAAAATGCTTGCTGCCAGCTTGACTTTGAGTAATTACACTCAATGTCAGTATGGAAGTCCAGTCTTGACCACTAGGCTAGGCCACCGACGCTGTAGTCAACCATTAAGCTTAGTTTAAGGAATCATAGTCATTTGACTAGTGGATTATATAATTATACTCTTATATAGGTATGGTGGTGAAATAGCATAATTTAAAAAAATACATGATTATAAGTATTTACTTACTGTTTCTTATATGTGTCCGAGTAAAGCAAGTTCGGCAGCGCTAGCAGTGCGCTCGCGCACCACACAGTGAAGAGCGCGGCGCGCGCGACGCGTCTGCTCAGCCGGTGCTGCAGCGGCTTCACTATCGCCACGTACCTGCACAAATAAAATAAATTTATAATTTAACAAAACACTAAAACAACACGCTTTAATGATTGTATTCAAAGTCCATTATGTGACCTTTCTCCCTAGTAGAAATACGCCTACTCTCTAGTAATCATAAGCCTAGTGGTTCGCCTATAAGTACCAGATAATGACTGAGCATACCATATAGTAAAAGTTATTTTCCTAAATTGACGCGTCCAAATATCGAACCCAGTTTCAGATACGTCCGCGCTCTTGAGCTTAATGTCCTAATCATTGCACCACGCGAATGTAAGTGAGCGATAATCTTTTCCCTCCCAGCCACCCTCACCTGCCCGTGGTACATCTTGCCTAATAACAAACAACGCTCTGGCAACCGACAGGTGGCGGTATAACCATCACCTTTAAAGGCGCAGCTAAAGCACCACAGGCCGGTGCCGGGCAGTCACCGAAGCGAGAAACTACGCCTTGCGACCGCCAACTCGCCTGCCTTCAAACACGACGATACGATAATCCATAATGGAGTGGCAGTGCCTAGAAGTACTAGAAGTCGTTGCCTGGAGAAAAAAGTCAGTAGAGCAACAATAGTACAAACTTATGCAATCTGAAAATAATTTTACGGCTAATAATATGACGTGAACCAATAACTCAAGTTAAACTCTGTTGCGAGCGAGCGGTTCGCCTACTTACATTCGCACTTACTTTCGATTCCAATTTCGTACGACACCACCGCTGAACATTAAAAAGCGGCCATCGACCTTTGTACTCTATTTACAGTACCCAGCATTGGCATTCAAGGAGTTGTATGACGCCATCGAATCGAATTCTGTGTACGGTACGGAAATAAATCGGAATTTCGATGTCACTACATTCAATTGGTTGTAAAATTGGATGCTTTGTTCGGAAATTACGTTAAACTCGTAAATATAAACGGAGAACCGGAGGCTTTAATCAATTTTATAAAATAAGATCGCGCCGGTTGCGATGCCTGTAAGTTAAACAAAGTTTACACAAAGTTAAACAAAGTTTAACTTACAGGTTAAACATTTTAGTCAAAACTCGTGTTTGTTATCTACACGTGCAGAATAAAAAATTTACGATTCACATAAAACGATCTGAAACCCTAACAAGCGAAACTTTCCCGTATTCTTAGACTCAATCGTACTCGTAATAATATCGGTAAAAGCGCTCAAAGTTGACAATTCTTAACTTCTAAATAGACACTTGTTGATTGTACAGAAAAAGGAAAACCGTCGATAAAGTTAGTTCATAAATATGGACAACATCTTCTTGCAACGCTGACTTCATAATTAAGATTGTCGAAACGGAAAATTCATAATCAACTACCTGAGGCTACAGGAATATAAACTTGGTAATAACCGTTTCTGAATAAGTTTGTGAGAAAATATCTTTGGCGCTGCATTTTGTAAAAAGATTTTTGTATGAGATATATTGTTTGACGACCATTTCCGTTCAGTACTAGTGAACGCTGCCTACAGTCTAATATAATAATATTTATTTATTCCAAAAAAAGTGTCTAAGAAAGTTTAATTCGTTGTCTAGTACCCATAATACAAGCTTTGGTTTAGCTTGGGACACAGATATCTGCTTGGGACTAGATGACGTTGTGGCCCAGCGTGGCATCAGCATGTCTTAGGTTATTTAAATAAAGGACATTCTTAACTAATCGTACTCTCTACTTACCCTGCACATAAATCAACCCTTTCAGGTATTTTTATGTGCATCTCACAAAAGAGACTTTATTGTACGTAATTTTAATGAGATGAAGCATTCTAGAACGTTGAATAGAAGCTTGCAATTTATTACCGCGTTGTAAGGAAAGTTCTTTTAGTAGATAGTGAGGACATCAACTCAAATTAATGGGGCAAATAAGCATTGAGCTAAATAGTTAAGCCAATGGGTACGAGTATGACACTGTGCTATGAAACTTTCTAGAGACTCTTAGAACATTATCAGCCTGCGAATGTCCACTGCGGACATAGGCCTTCCCCAATGACATATTGTCATGTTTGGGGGTAATTTGCCTTAATCACCACGTTTCTGAACCAAGGGTCGTGGGTTCGATTCCCACTCGGGACAAACATTCGGGTGATGAACACTTGTGTTTGTTCCGTGTCTGGGTGTTTATATTTACATTTAAGTATTTATTTGTGCTACCTTCGTTGTTCTGATACCCATAACACAAGTGCTTAAGCTGCTTACTTTGAGATCGGAGCAATGTATGTGATGTTGTCTGACATTTATTTATTTAGCAAGCTGGTTGGTGACCGCCGTAGGTTTTATTTGTACCCCGGTAAACGCTGCTGCCTACATCCCGATATTTTTCCCTAATAATTCCCTAACTAAACGGCTCAACTATTTTAGTTGCATGCAAGCGTGTCAATTTGCAGTACATATTATGTTGGTTTTCCCTGAATATTTATTATAAAGTATGGTAAAATTTAGCGTCGGATTGGGAAAAGTGTGTTACATTCCAAAAGTTTTTAATGCACCTATTATAAATCGAAAGGTAGATCATAAAGTAAAGATGGTTATAATCCTATGGATACGTTTATATTGCTGCATATGTACACAAGGGAGGAAGTATGGAGAGTTGAAATGTATGTTTATAGTTATATCTAACTCTGACGTGCTAAAGGTCGGACATGTGAAATCTGTTTTGATGACCAGAGGTTTTACTGCCCGCCTATAAAATTTAGGGTAGGTCCTCATACTTTGAAGCTATAAAATGTCTGCCCAGTATCAGTGGCATAGAAGAGCTTTACGTAAAAACAGTTTTTAACGAAGGTCAGGATGGGATAAAGAATATTAGGACGAAAATAGCATCGCTCTGCATTTACAAACAAGGAATAAGTATATTCAAAGCACCAAGTAAATATGGACACCACACACTGGACTATTTAAAGGACATATCCAACGAGAGTATTTGAATTTTTTTAGGAGAGATAGGGGTTGCGGATCTTAGCCAATAACCTCCGGGTCGTGTTCCTGCCGATGCCGGTAAGTAAACCTACTTCTGGGGCTCGTGGGGAGTTAGGGTTAGGTTGGCATGGCGGTGGCAAGAGACAGGTAATCGACCAGTTACATGCCCATTGTCACAGCTACTTGGGCTTCTCTTTCACTTTCCATCAGGCGTAGGGAAGCCATTTATGTCGAGCTACTGTAAAAAAAAGAATCATTCGTATTCGAACTCTTATAAATGAAGTAAAATTTAATGTTGTCAGTGCAATTGGGATCGTAGGTGATCCATCACTAATAGAAGATAAGCTGGATGATCTTAATCACCGCCGCCTCATAGCATGTTTGTCGGTTTTTTATAGGATACATTTCGGAGAATCTGCAAGGGAACTGCATGGATTGATTCCGCCGGCTCCTTTCCATCATCGGGATACAAGACGTAGGTTGGCCTACCACCCTTACGTAGTCGACATACCTTTCATCCGTACAAAGAGATTTGCTAATTCCTTCCTGCCGCGGACGGCCAAAATATGGAATTCTCTGCCAGCTGACGTCTTTCCTGAGTGTTACAACTTGGAGGCTTTTAAGGCTAGAGTGAATAGGCTTTATCTAAGTAAGCATGCTCCATCCTAGACCACATCATCACTTAACATCAGGTGTGATTGTGGTCAAATGCTTTCTTAGAATTAAATAAAAAAAAAAAAATTCCAATATGTTGTTCAATCCAATACAGACATAAGTATTTTATTTTACATATCATATGTAGCTAAAATACTTATGATATGATATAATAACTCCTGGCCTGGTGTTACGGTGTCGTCAGGTGACCTTCAGGTCCGTTTACCCCCTTTGACATAAAATAAATAATGTTGTCAGCTATCTATATAAATACTATAAAATTATATTTATCATCTTCCAAAATAATTCATGTTCGTAGCACCAATCGTTTGCTAACAATAACATTGGACGATTCATTAGGTCTTCAAACTGAATGTCGTAATTAATTCATTGGTAACAATGCACAGGCGTGTTTTGTTACGAAAATATCTATCCCTATTCAACAAGTTTAAGGGCATTTTCAAATTAACCCAGGTAGATGTTAGTGGCAGGGAATTAATTTAATGAATAGTCTTCCCGAGGGAAAATACAGGTAAGGGATTGTACGTAACACAGCCTATAATACGAGTACGTGCGTTCGTTACGAAACAGTAAACTTTTCCATAAAGCGATATTAATATCCGGACCACTAATACCTTATGTAGGTAATATTCCATTCATACGCCCCTAATATTTAGTCGTTCATCTGTAGATACTATTCATATGCCCCCAATATTACGAGTAAGTTGACTAAATGTAGTATTCAAATAGTTACTCACATACTCGTATTAGTATACTATGTAGGTACCTATAATTCTACACAGCTTCCACAAATATTTGGGTTATTTCCTCAAGAATACTTAATTAAACTTATTACTTGTTTTTTATTTCTTTATGCTTTTATTAATACTTCAAATACAAAAGTTTCTACTTAAGTTATGTTATAAAATCGTGTATTTTTATCTTCATATCCATTTGCTTAGTTATTTGTATACTTTAGAAGTCTCATGGGTTGTCTTAAGATTAAGGTAGCGTCTGGTGAAATCTTGAAGTCTTTTTACTTTTTGCTACATAAGCTTGTTTATTAGGGTCAGACCCTTAGGTTGCACCTGAGACCGGATTTTTATGTACGATGTGAAAATGGAGTACCTTTTACGAAATTAATGAAACATTATTTTGGCCACAATACACTATTAACACAAGATATGGGTACATTTTGTTATTCTTTCTGGAACTTTTTCATAGTAATTGTTGGTATATTAATTGCTAAGATGAGATAAAGTCCCCTATAAGAAATGAATCACTTGTAGGTAATAATAATGTTGTTGTTTTTAATTTGTTTATTCCAATGTTTTAATTTGCACATTCAATTCATCCATTTATTTATTACTGAAGTTGTTTAATTTTTCTATTTATATTCCCTAAATACTTAATACGAAAGCGTTGAATGTGCTGGCGGAGTCCACTGAAGAATGGAAATTGCTCCACCAACAAGAGCGAGGCTCTTAAATTTTGAATGAATGAAATACTTAATACATAATTACTTTCATATTAAATAATTACTACCTAAAATTGGTTATTAACTCTTGAGATCAGTCCAATTAGTATTTCAATATCTTCGTCTAATATTGAGTTATGTAAATGTCGCAGTCATCTGGTTGAATCTCCTATTAATTGAATAAATTACAATCACCTGACTGCTTTACGTCCGCTCTGTTTAAAGAGCTAAGTTTCAATCCATTACCTAGTTGGACGTTAAGTGACACGTATTTAGTCAACGTTCGGTCTAATCATTCAATTAAATGTCGTCATTCAATGAACACGCTAGCCATTCAATGGAATAGGAGATTCAACCAGATGACTGCGTCATAAACATCAGCTCACTAAAATATAACCCCTTCAATTTTAATGCATTGTTTGTCAAAAAATAAACTCCGAAAAATATAAGATACTTAAGCAAAGTTAAAGGCTTCTGTACATTTAATATTTTCTCGTAATCTTTGAAGAATATCAGCTGAGACAAAAAGAGCAAGGAATAAATTGTAAAACGGAGGTTTACGTACTTAATTATCATAATAAGGTGAAAGTACTCAGTCACAGACAGGTAGACTTCGTAGGCCGTAAAATCTGTAACAATATCCCTTTGTTTTATGACTTTAATCAAATAACAGCAAGCTTGGATTAATTTGAGTGAATTAAAATGTTTTGTTAGGTTGATGTGTTGATTTATTTTTGTTTGCCTTTACGAGCTTTTAGGGAAACATTTGAATGCTTCTGTTTAAAATTGAAACGTTCTTTTTCGGGGAGATTGTTGTTCTTTTCGTATTTTGCAACAACTCCATTCGATGGTATTATTTATTGTGCAAAGTGAGGAACGTGTAAAGAGAATGGGAAATATTTTCTGAATAATAGCTTTACTTTTCATTTTGTAAGAACAACTATATAGAAATATTAGTTGTGAGCACATGGTCGACGAGTGTTCGCCTTCTTTACCGTGACCGAAATCGGCCGGAAAGGCACCGTGATTTACTTTACATTTTCACATCAACAGGCTTGGTCCGACCACTGCTGAACGTAGAACGTAACTGTAACATAGTAAAACTTTCAATATAAATATATGTTTTTCTAAGCAAACTGTAGCCATACGCGATTCATGCTGAAAATAATCCCTTTAATATCAAAAGCTTTTAGCATTACATACATACGTACACATAAGTATACTCCCTAAAAACGTGGCGTTTTGGTTTAATTTCAAATTGGTAGTTGTATGTAATTGACTCTATTTCAATATTTTGCCAATTACCTAGTTACTTCTAATTATAATCACTATTAGTCGCGACAGCATTTGTGGAATTTCCTCCTACGATACCGCTTTTGTTTATGTAACTGTTATTGTCATACAATCGTACCGGGAGGGCACCACTACGTCCTCCCGAGGTGTGCCGTCATTCTATCAGGCGGCGCACCGCTACTGAGCTGAGGAGGGGTTGAGACTAATCCCAACGGGCATCCCGACCCCACTCAGATGAGCGCTCGTAGCCGACCACCGTCAGGTTTAGTGGGTATTCTCCGTTTTAGGAGTGAGTCCCACATAACCCAGGTGTCCCGTACCTAGGGCCCTGGTGTATGCGTAAAGACATTCCTGACGTAGAAAAAAAAGGCCTATCTCCAGTGGACTTCTATAGGCTGATGATGATGATTAAAAAGATACTCACCTATCAACAGTGATGGCGACTAAAGTGAACACTCCAGCTGAGACGGTGAGGTTGGCTGTGAAGTTGCTGGCTGTGCACGTAGCGGCACCGAAGGGCCAGTGGGCGGTGACCAGGAACACGAAGTTGGGGGCACCGTTCAAGGTCGCCATGAGGAGGTCGGCGACCGCCAAGTTGACTAAGAAGCAGTTGGTCACTGTCCGCATCCTGCGATGAGCTGGGACAAAAAAGATTGGTCAGAGAATAAGGGAAGTATACGGAAAGCTGATGATGAGTATGATGGTAGATTATATAAATTTTTACTGTTGTCCGCACAGTCAGCCGTCCGTCAGTCAGTCATTAAACCCCACATTCCTCAAATGATTGGAGGAGGCCTATGCCCAGCAGTGGACTTCTGCAGGCTGATGATGATAATGATGATGAACCATTGTGCTAAGCAGAAACAAATGTGATGACATGAGTGTGCCACAAAATTGAAAAAATAAAAATAATATAGGTAGGTGAACGAAAATTAACCATCTACTTTTTCGGAGAAAAAAACAATATATAAATTCCTTGCCATTAGGAACAAAGTTTTTTACATCCAAAAGGACTATAGTACCTATTTGATATTAGTTTCCATTTAATACTAAAACCCGCCCTCAAGAAAAGGGTCCTAAAGCAAATGGATAGGTACTAAACGGTCTTTAGATGTGAATCGCTTTTATTGAACATTCATTTTTTATTTGAATTACCTACTCATTGGGTACAACGTGTGTTTTTAGAGAAGTACTTATGTCCTCGCGATGGTTAAAACTTAAATTCTGTTTTATTTGCCATTTTATTCATCGGTATTTCTTTTTTTACCACAGACCGATGACGGGCAGTAGCGTCACCGGAGCGAGAAGCTACGCCCTGCGATCGCCAACCCGCCTGCCCAGCGTGGCGATTATGGGTATATCCTTCAGATGTTTGCCCTAGGTGGCGAGCAACTGGAGAGGCCTATGTCCAGCAGTGGACTATAATAGGCTGATGATGATGATGATTTCCTTTTTATTATTGGGGACTGCTATTGACGATTTATTTTGTGGTTTCGTTGATCTTGTCGCATTTAACGATCGAGAGATTCCGGGATCGAATTCTAAATCGGACAAAAATGTTAACTGAGTTTTTGTGTACAAAACCGGAGTCAGGAAATTAGCGATGATACATCATGATGTCCTGCATCTGATCTATCTCCGGTCGTGACGAACTATAGTACCATCGGCTTTTGATAGTGGAGGAACACCTTTGATGGCGCATACACATGTGCTCTTTTATATTTATATGTCCTATAATAATTACATACTCATACATAGGAGACTGGCCCCTATGGCCAAAATTCAGTCGAAAGAATATTATCATTACTGATCAACTTGTAACATAATTAAATACATACCTCACAAGGGTAAAATACCTATATAACTATTATAGTGAATAAGTAAAAGACACCTACTCTTACCTCTGCGAAAACCACCTAATGGTTAGTTACAAATCAATTGGTCACTACAGACAGTTATTGCCTCTTAAGACTACCATTGAATAGCAGAACCACACTATTATTGTATAATCAAAAATAAACCTTATCACTTTGACATAAGAATCGAATTTATTACTTTTTCTGTTGATGGAAACGGCATGTTTTTTTTAATAAAAACAGCTCAACAGTCCGTTTTCAAAGGAGACACAACGAATGGCGTACATTTACGAAGTTTGAAGGAGTAGGTAAGGGCTGAACACAAACCTAACAAACGACGCAATGGGAATTCACAACGCATAAAATTTCAATACGAATTGCAGAGATGCAATTTAGTGCGGCAATGCATCTAAATATAATATGTACCTAACTCAAAGGTGACTTACAAAGTGATCTATCAACGCATACCCCCGAATTCAGCCAGTGAAACCACTAGACAGATCTGGCTGAATTCGGCATGCAGGTAGATCTTATTACATAAGCAAAGGATTTTGATCAATTCTACCTCCAAGGGGATAAAATAGGGGATGAAACTCTATTTCACGCGAAAGAAGTCGCATACCCAACTAGTTATGATATAAATTCGTAAGTTCTTGCGATGCATCTGCGAGCTCGTAAATTTTAACGATGCGAAACGCATCACAGTTGTGTACAAACCCTAACATTCGTTATTTAGTAGGACTTAAAAGCACTCTACTACGTCCTAGACATAATGAATTACGTAACTATTCCTTGGCAGCAATAAATTGTACCACAGACATCAATCAACGTTAGCACAGCTAGAACCATTTTCACAGAACTGATTTTTGAGGGCAAGCATTTTCACTTCAATTACTTTTGAGGTTGTAGCAAGGATTTAGTTCCCGCTACTAGGGGTTTCACTACCGTCTTTCTGCCTAGAAATGTTAAGATCATTATTAGTTATTTGGTAGTTTAAGCATTTGTAATTTTTAATTCCTATGAATTAGACGGAATGCAAATAAAAAAATATTAATATTTTAAAAAAGTATGCTACATTTTTAGGACACAACTTTAAGTTAAGTAATCAACGAGAGGACCACAAATATATTCATAAATACAATATTAATATTAACCCAGCCCAGAAAAAAACCCGTCCCTATGTATGTATAGATCTTTAAAACTACGAAACAGATTTTGATGCGAATTTTTTAAATAGATAAAATGATCCAAGTTTATATGTATAATATATGCATGCATATTATAGTAGAGAAATCCGACATTTACAAAGCGAAGCGAGGGCGGGTCGCTAGTTTCAATATTATAAGAAGGACACAGGCTACTTTTTAGCGCAATTTAGATAACCGACTCCCACGCGAGCTACAGTTTACATTTACATAATAGGGAATATGCATGAAAAATTATTTCATGTATGTACTAATTTATCTTAAAATAGATAAACATACGAGTATACTACGAACAGTGAAAACAAAATGGGCGAGATAAAGTCGTTGAAAGTAAATATATCCGTCTCTCTCACGCGAAACAGATTTTTCTATGGAGTTTGTATGGCGCACACGGTACGTGACGTCATCCGCCACGTCGGATCTCTCTGTCTAAGCAATAACTTTAACGCTTTATAACTCGCTTAATAGAACAGACAGTTTAAAAAATCTTCGACATTTATGTATCTGGAAGATAAAAGATCTCAATAAATCCATAAAAAAAAGTCATGCATATTCCCTATTCTTCCCGACGTCTCATTTACAGCACCTCGGCCAGCAGATATTATAGGAAACACATTTACACAACATTAATAAAACACGCTTCTCACATTAATGTCCCGGGCAGTAATAGAATCACGCGTATTAAGTCCGGATCAATACCGATTATACGAACGGGTCAGGCAGTCAATCAGATTGGAGTAAACCATTTGTCATAGTGCAGGAAGGTCCTTTATTTGTTTGGTTCCGTTATCGGGTTACACTTATTAATAAACCGTGTATTAGTATGCGCATGTTTTGTGTATTGATTTTTGTAATATAGCATTTTATGGTTATTGAATCATGAGTAGCATTAGTGGTGCTTCTATTGGTTCTAGTTTAATTCTAGTTAGTACACATTGAAGTTGGAAGTAGGTCAATGATTTTTTTTTGAGAGGCGACAGACTATCAAGTGTTATGCCTGATGGTGAAGTGCCTACGTATACTTAACTACAAAGGAAGACAGGGGGGCAGGTTTTATTAGGGCTAAAACTTAGTATGTAAATGAAGGGGTTTAAAAAGTAATAAGAAAGTGAACTACGTATACACTTATTAGATAAAAGAAAAGGAATATAATAATGTTTCTAGTAATTGATGACCTTGCCCATGAATGTCTGTGAAATGAGTAGAAGGGGAAACATGTTTTACTGACACAGGAAGAATTGAATATAATGAAAATTGGCCTACAAGGAAAAATGTTGGCTATCTTAGGTTATTTATGCCACATTATGTATTTTTTTAGTGCCACAACATATTGGCTTCCCGTTGCCTGATGGAAAGCGAAAGAAAAGCCTAAGTCTTTCCAGCATTATTATTTTTTTTTTACTTTTTTATTGCTTTTTGGTGGCAGACGAGCAAGCGGCCTGTCTGATGTTTACTGTTTAACATCAAACAGGCTGCTCATGGATATCAGCAATTCCAGCTGGGGCACAGCAATGCCGCTACCTACAGTGAGGCTTTCCTCACTTTAGTTCTCTTGAAGCCTCGTTTGAAAAAGGACATATCGTAGCGATCAGGAACACCGCGGCTGGGAGGTCGTTCCAGAGTATTCAATTCCAGGATTCCAGGGTATGCATTCCAGATGTCTGTTGACAAGCGACGTAATGGGAAGCGATAGGTATTCCGGAAAACCTTTGTAATAAAAATGGAACCACTGGAACGGAAATCCAAGTAAAATGGATCTTTATGTTTATTTCTTGGAGATACGAGTAGATACAGTTAACTTCAACGTTTACGTGAGAACATAATTAGAGATCATAAATAAATACCTTACCTTATCTACATAACCATAATTACTATGACGGCCAATTGGACTATGTTTTTAGGGTTCCGTAGCCAAAATGGCAAAAACGGGACCCTTATAGATTCGTCATGTCTGTCTGTCTGTCTGTCTGTCTGTCTGTCCGTCCGTATGTCACAGCCAGTTTATTCCGAAACTATAAGAGCTACATTATTGAAATTTGGTACGTAGATGTATTCTGTAAACCGCATTAAGATGTGACTATAAAATCAGAAAAAAAATCCAAAATTTTTGGGGTTCCCCATACATAGAACTGAAACTCAAAATTTTTTTTTTCATCAAACCTATACGTGTGGGGTATCTATGGATAGGTATTTGAAAATGATGTTGAGGTTTCTAACAACATTTTTTTCTAAACTGAATAGTTTGCGCGAGAGACTCTTCCAAAGTGGTAAAATGAGTGTCCCCCCCCCCCCCCCGTAACTTCTAAAATATGGGCATGATAAAACTGAAAAAAATATATGATGTGTATTACTATAAAAACTACTAACGAAATTTGGTTTGAAGGAAATCTAGACAGTAGTTTTTTTTAAACGTCATAAATCAAATTACCTAATTTTTTCATTCAATCAGTGGTACGGAACGCTACGTGCGCGAGTCCGACTCGCACTTGGCCGGTTTTTATTATATTTGAATACATAATCTGATAACGACATTATTTGTAAGTAAATCGTGTAACTGATGGAGCTAATTGTCTTTAAATTCATCCAATTTAATTTACATCTGCACTTCATGACAAAAAACGACATTCTCATGTACTCAACTAGCTAATTTCAGCAGTTACACAGCACTTTTTCTTTCTTCTTTAAACTATCACCAGGAGTGCATTGACCTGTTATTGCATTCATTCAATATCGTAAACACTGACACACGTACACAGCAAATTCACTTTCTTAGTGTCATGCAGTTATCTTGTAATAACAAAATGTTGTTTGCTCAGAAATGCGCTCCTTAGATGGAGAAAATAACATTCCAGACGTAGTATTTCAGTACAAATTATTTTCTACAATTTAAGTACGGTCTGTTGAGAAGTAACTGACTTTAAAAGGTAAGTAATGCTATGTAGCTACGACGATGAACGAACTTTTGTAAATGTAATAGATATTGAATGTTTTCTGACGCTCCTAGCTAACATCTGGTGCCTACAAATTGGAAATTATGGTAATTATAGGATCAACAGGTCAGGGAAGTTAACCTCCCGTAACCTGGGTTGGCAATGCTGATAATTGCACGGTTTCACATAATAGAAAAGCCTGACAAAGTTCATGTGTAGGTGTAACATTGCTAAGGTCATAAATTCAGAACTATTCTTGTGAATAAAGTAAAAAAAAATCGTGGTCTAAATCAGTGAATGAAGATGGTAAATCGTAATTCACCTGAGTAACTTCTTTTCAGATGGTTTAAGTTTCATCTTGATGATAAATACCAAATAATTTAAGATTTTGACAAATGCATGGATGATGCATTCAATTCTTAAGCCAATGAAGTAAGATGCATCTTTAAATACAACTGACGTTCAACTTTGTACTATAATAAGAAATAATTAAACTAAACTTATTTAAAAACCAAAATATTTCAAAGATGGGATGTATACGAGCAAACCTATCATCTTTTCATCGCAAGCCACCCTCACTTGCCCGTGGTGCATCCTGCTGATTAACGAACGAGGATCTGGCAACCGACTGATGGCGGTATAATCATCACGATTAAAGGCGTTGCTAAATAGCTGCTGCCGGGCAGTGGCGTCACCGGAGCGAGGAGCTACGCCTTGCGATCGCCAACCCGCCTGCCCAGCCTAGCGATTACGGGTATAACACCTCCAGGTGTTGTTCTGATGGCTGAAAACCAGTGGTTTGCTCTTTGAGCGAACATCTTGCTGAGCCATCACCATTTTACATTGCTGTAGCACACATACCCCACCTGATTCAGATCAAACTTGTAGCCGTTTGTTGTATGTGTTTATCTTTTGTATGTGTATGTGTGTCGCAATGTGAAATAAATTTTTATTCTATTCTATTCTATTCTTGTTCCAAAGTGGTGAATACCTGGATAGGCTCATGATGATGATGATTTTAAAGATGTGGAAAAATTCAAGCAAGTTATCTCTTTAAAAATCTCACCTAAAACAATCCATATAACAAGTGTGTTCCCCAATATGGCCAGTAGAAGCATCAGTGCGAACACGATGAACCAGGCCAGCTGGCCCCACCACGGCACGCTGTACGGCCTCTCTCCAAGACCCATGCAGTTCCCAAGAGTCACCCTGAGGACAAAGCAGAATACATGTCAGAAAATACTTTAACACTTCAAACATTACAATCATATCTGTATATTCCACACACATTAGAACCTAAGGCCGACAATTTACGCAAGGTGACTGGCAAGGCAAGTGCTGGATGCGAGAAGCCCAAGATCGAGTGAGGTAGCGAACAACTGGAGAGAACAGCAGTAGACTGCGAAGGGTTGATAATGATGATACTCGTGATAGAACGAAATATCCCTAAGAGTAAAACGGTGAAAGAGAAACATCGTGACGAAACTAGCACACTTGTGAAGAAATTGTAAGGTTGTGTAAAGTTGGTCACTGTGACCGACTAAAGCCTTATTGTTCCCAAAGCGAGTAGTTTACACTTACCCTGTTGATAATATAACAACAGTAGGTACATTTCGATTGAAGGCGGAGCTAAATACCACGGTTGATAACGGGCAGCAGCGTCACCGGAGCAAGAAGCTACTGAGATCGCAGTGAAGCCTCCAGATGTTGACCCAAAGTGGAGAATACCTAAAGGGCGTACGTCTAGTAGTGAACTGCGATAGGCTGATGATAATTATGATTTTATTTTTTGACACTTTTAAGTGATTTCAAGGTAGTCTTGCAATACCCCTATTTTTTTTTTTTCTAAATGACTACGATGATGGCCAGGGCGGCCTTGTCATCATCACCGGACTGTTGGGGGAGCGGAAGGCTCTCACCCCTAAAAATTTAAGCAACGGCGCTGAGGGCGCCCCCTGTGGGGCTCGAGCCTCGGCTCAGGGCGTTGCTGGGAGATGCCCTACGGACGTATGTTTGGGGAGAAAAGCGACCAGGCGCGGGCCGGTATCTAGAAAAGGGCGCGAAAGCTGGGGGGCGACGCGACGGGAGTCCCCGCCGGCGGGGACGGAACGACGGTTGTCTTGAAGTGTGGTTTGTCGCGAGTTGTTCGGCGGCGGTAATGGCTAGAGTGATGGGGTCGCAATACCCCTATGTATATTATGGGGCAATGGCCTACCTTCAATAGCTCCCTTAGCTACAGTCATTACGACGATTCTCGGTTCAAAAGGATAAAATAAATATTAAACATCTCTATTCGACTATCGTAGGTACTCTTCGCTTTAGTGTCAGGTCTATAAAACAATAGGTCATCAAACGCCAGTCCGTTGTACGTGTTCGGGAGTATAATTTGTTGGCGCGTGTCATAATTTAGGTATATGATACCAATTAAGC
This sequence comes from Conogethes punctiferalis, assembly GCA_031163375.1. Classification (NCBI taxonomy): domain Eukaryota; kingdom Metazoa; phylum Arthropoda; class Insecta; order Lepidoptera; family Crambidae; genus Conogethes; species Conogethes punctiferalis. The sequence goes on along the minus strand of CM062082.1, from coordinate 10,815,867 downwards.
AACCGTGAGGTTACCCAGAGCGGCAGAAGTAATGGAACGACGCGTTTTACGCAGATTAGACGGATGGCCGGGTGAACATTCGGTTTAATTACACCTACCGTTATTTTAAACTTCCAGGTTGCGTTTGTGACGAATCGGCATGCAGACGAAGTCATGACATTTTACACATCTAAAACAATCTATGTATTTATAGAGTGGGCTGAGTTTCATGGATTCGAATATGGGATGTCAAAAGGTCAAGCATGTTACGTAGATTGTGAATTTGTGATATTCCCATGAATATAATGTAAAAGCAAGCAATTAGATATAAAATATAATAAATTTAATTTTATTACAGATTAATTTATGACAGGCTTATTCTCTTTAAGCTCTAATACCTACCTCTATCTTATTCAGAACCTAAGAAATATTCTCAAAATGAGCCCGCATGAAACGACTTGGTACTTCCGTTAATTGATACATTTTATTAACTAGCCGCGTCATATAGTTTATGTAAAGTTAAATTGCCATAAACTTCAAATGAATTCTTAGCAGACCTATAATTAAGTAACAATTAATAAAAAAAAAACAAAAACTAAACTAAACTTCTTCAGAAGCAGCAGTTTCCATCATTTAAATAATAGGCATCATTTACGTTGCTCTACAAGTTTGTTAATTGTCTGATGATATATGTAATGTATGTATGCTTTTATAAGCTTTTTGTAGCAGTGATTCTTCATCAAGTGTATAGTTTCGGTATCGATTTTTCATACGTATGTTATTAACTAACATACAACCTTTAACCTTGAATGTTCAATAGAAATTTGTAAAAGTAATAACTAAGTGACCTAAGTATTTATAGAAATATGTAGGTAAATAAAAATTTTCGACTTTATAAAAAACATATTGAATTAAAAAGTATGAAGGAAATCAAAGGCAATTGGTTTTAATTAAAAATAATAATCTTTCCTTTGTTCTTAAATATAACCGCTTGTACTTACTAACTATAAACTTCAAGCGAAATCACTCATCAAGAAAATCTTGATTTATCTTTTTCTCAAGAAAGTAGCAAAGAAAACGAAATACAACTACCTACTAACATTTCGTAACTGAACCACTTAATGAAGGCTACTTATTTCAAAAAGGTTCTCTTGTAGATTCTTAAAGCTAATAAAAGTCACAAGGGCTACAAGCAAAATTGGTTTCCGACGCAAAAAAAATGTTAAAGGTTTCAGCCCGGAATAATTTTACATACTAATAAACTTGCCTACTTGATTGTAATAATATTTAATATCTAAGACTATAAAATATGCAGGGATCAAACTGGTTCAATGATAAAGTTACGCACCTGTGAACTAAACCAAATTTTGGGTACCTAAACTTTCATTTTATATGTCGCCAATTCTTATTTAAATTATTAAAAGGAAAGCTACGAATAACTATTCTTAAATTATTCGTTAGGTTATATGATTACAATTGATCAGTATCACAACAGAATAAACACCGTGTAGAAAAAATGTTGCCAATATTTTCTTGCCATAGACTAACGTTTGGTAAATTCATCATCTGGAACTAATACTCGCAGTATAAGTCTGATGTATTTATTTTACTTTCCTTTTCTATTTCTTTTTGTATTTAACTTACCTACATATTCTCTAGGTACCGAAGTAAGAGTTGCGTGTATGAAAATACCAAAAACATTATTTCACTACCAAAAGAATTCATATGAAAAATAAGTAGGTGAAGTCCTACATATTATTTTTGTCCGCTTTATAACATTTTTCCTCTATGAAAGACGATATGATATAGCGTGTAAACATCATCATCATCAGCCTACTCCTCCAGTTGGAGGCCACTTAGGGCAAACATATGGAGGAAATACCCACAATCGCCACGCTGGGAAGGTGGGTTGGCGATCGCAGGTCGTAGCTTCTCGCTCCGGTGACATCGGTCTGTGGTATTTAGTTAAGCCTTCAGTTGTGATGGCTACACCGCCACCAGTCGGTTGCCAGCGCCACGTGGTCAGTGTGAACTATACTCTCAGTACCATTTGAAGCATAGGTAGGTGCTCCTAGAGCACCCAGACCCGAAACAATTTAGAAAATCTAAATGGACCCGACTCCATTGATTATAATCTGACCATTACCTTTTCGTCGGGCTTTTTTGGTTATTAAAATGCAGATTAATCTTCGAGTACACCACGTATATGCTCGAGTAAAGTTATGGAACAAATTACAAATTCAGTTTTAGATATCCAACTTTTAAAAAGAAGTCGTTGATTTTACCCAAATAACTTTTCCAGCTGTTTATCGATAGAATGAGTTCAAAATATTGTTTCTCCCTTAGATACCGCTAGAATAAATTACTAAACTTTCACAAAATTACTAACTCTTCTCGATAAAGTTATTGAACCATTTATTTGGTGTTGGATTAAGCGTGTTATCGCGGAGAAACGATAGCCGAATTAACCCGTGCGTGAATGAGGTCGGGTATCTCATACGAATATATTATACGCATTCAAATACCTAACCGCTAATAGTCTTGTTGGTATAGTAAACATTTCTATATAAGGGTAGGTACATATCGTTCATATATCCTACTTACACGCACCTAGCAGCTTGTGTACCTAATTCAAACCGGTTTGAGTATTAGAAATATGTTACAGAACTTACAGACTATACTTTGTGTTTTTAAATCCTTACATAAATCATTATTATTATCGTCAGCCTATCTCAGTCCACGGCTGCGCATAGGCCTCACTCACTGATTATTATGAGTAATCACTAAGAAATTAACATCTACAAAGTACATAAAACATTTCGAATAAATTCTTACCGACTTTATCGCACCTTTGTACTTCAAAATATTATATGCATTAATGACCGGTTAACCGATTTAACATTACACATAATTAAAGAAATTGAAACGATTAAGTAAAATTAACGTGTCACCATATTTTTTTACATTAGTTAGATTATTTTTAAACATAGATACATAGAACATCCTTGTTAAGCCATGCACTAAATTAATTCGTTCGGACACCTTATCATCTTCAAAATAAACAAATAAACTTTTCTTTGGTTATATCTAATTTGTTTTCTAATTTTAAGAATGCAAAAGATTGTTATCGAGCCAATGAAGTTGCTAAACTTTTAATAGCATTTGCGGGCCCATCATGGCCGCTGGGTGACGTTCGCTTCCGGGCTCAGGACTTTGCCTCCTTGTTTGTTTTAAAAGAATAAAACATTCAGGATAAAACCTTATTTTAAGATGTATGTGGTATTAAGCGAAAGCCCAAGATCGATCTGGGCTATTATGGCTAAAAATTGTTATAAGTTCGTCTTTTAGCTCATTCAAAAATAAAAGACACGTATTTTTCTTCATTCAAATAAACAATAGCAAAGATATAAGGCATCAAAAGTTAGGAGTCGGAAACTTTGACGTCACTCGCTCCCGTAAAACTGCCTCACTGAGTGACGTTACGCATATATTTCAACGGGCTATAACTTTGTAATTATTAGTCTAATTTACAAATAAAAAAATACCATTTACCTTCGGAATGCCACGCTTTAGCAAGAGCTATTGCGCCACCGAATCCTTCAAAGTAATCTTACTCCTTAGCTAATGAATAAAGTGATAACCTAATTTCAAACTAGGATTAGTATAAGTAATAGACTGCCAGATACTACCCACGACAGTTTGGAAAAGTTTGTTTCATAAGCTGATCCGACCAGTACCTACCTATCTACAGTTGATCAAAACTAAGATCATAAGTGCTACAGCGAAACACCTAAAGTTCTACGAAATTGAGGTCAAATCTTAAGCTAAGCTACGCGCCCTATGGATACAGATACAAAGATACCTTTAAGTTAACAGTATCATAACTTTCGACCTGTGTTTGTTACTTACAGAAAATCCTAAATGAACTCACTTTACTGCAAACTTCCGCATTAGAAAAAGACATTTCGGGGCTTTTACCTTAATAAAGTACACAGCAGTAATATTAATTGTACTCATTTGTTGTCAGTCCCTTAATTCACTCTTATAAGACCTTTAACTACCGACGTGGGTTTTTTGTAACACTAGTACCGACGTGGGGCTTGAGAGGCCGCATATTCAACACAGAGTTTTACAGAAAATACTTATAATGTACATGAATTAATGGGTTACATTGTTAAATTGGAATCTATAAAATGAAATTAAATATAATTCATAATAATCAACTTTATTAAACTTTGAATTACACGAGTTTTAATCTTTGGCTGCGTTTTTAACTCAAAAATGGCACTTCACGAAATTAAAATAATAAAAAAATATATCACTTCTTAGGAACCATGAAATGCACTTATTCATAAACTTAAGGGCTATATCTATTAGAAAAAAAAATTAAAATGTCGAGTATTCTCAAAATAAAAAAAAATGTCCAACAAGAAACTTATTCACAATCAGGGTACAATTGCTTAGCGCACTGCAAACAAACATGTTTCTTGCAAGAATAACATTGATATGTGGATTTTCTATTTAGTTTGGGTGGACAAGATGCACATATTTTTCTTGTTTTTTCTTCTTGGGCTTGACCTTGAACTAGATCTGGTGCATCAGAACCGAGTATTCTGGATAAACTCATACGAAGTTCACGAGGCAAGCGTAAGTTGATCAACCTTCGCTTCATGTGCTCTAATACTAAGTGTCGAGCTAATTGTTTTATGAAAACACCACGATCAGTGTTTTGAAGCGGTGCATCTTCGTTATCTGACGAAGATTCGGAAATATTTTCCAACTCAGGTAAGGGCTGGGTTGTAGCCTCAATGTCAGACATATCAGTATCAGTACCTGTATCATGATCGATGATTTCCGGTATAAAATCGACTCCAACGTCATCTACTTCCGAACCGCTGGACTGGAGTCTTCTGCAAGCAAGTTCTCAATCAAACCAATTTGATTTTCATCCAGAAGATTTATACGGCGACGTGGTCTTTTGAAATGGCATGGTTTATCTGTAGGTAAACTACGTTTATCCCCCAACGTCCCAGGTACATCCATTATTTATTGTAACACTTAGTTTTCTGAAAATAAGCACTTTATATTAATCGTAGCTCAAATAAAATACTAACGTTAGTACCGACGTTGGGCCTGAGAGGCCGCGTCGTAATTTAAAATCGACATAACTTACCAAAATTGTATTCACCGGCACTACTACCTCACTCAACGGCGTCGGCGCAACTAAACTCGCAGCTACTGACAAGCACTGGGCCCTCTTGCGCGGGGAAGGGGTAAATCTGACAAGTTAACAACCCGCCACGGCCTCTCAGGCCCCACGTCGGTACTTAAAGGTAAAAAACTCTTCAACTTGTAACGAGCGAAATATTTTAGACACTGCAATTTTGAACCACTTACCTTGTTAAATAAACATTAATTTGGAATTGCCTTTATAGAAAACATACTTGGTATGATTATAATATCGTTTGTTCTAAAACAAACGTCATTGATTACACAACTCAATAGATTTATTTCCTGTATTCCATTCATGCTCGACGTAATCGAAACTACATACGAGTATACTCGTATATATGTATACTCGTACCTTTGTATATTTTTATCGGCTTTCCTATTCGGCAGCTTTATCATCATTAAGCATTGCTCAAGAGAGTACAAATGACGGACATAATGCAGTATACAGTATTTCTATACATGTGAACCGTTGGTCGAACCGGAAAGCTATTATATTGTGCGGTATGACTTAGATGCACAGCCATTAAATGTATAAATTACACAAATTATAATCCAAGGCTATGGTCACACTGTGCCTATTTTGCAATATATTACGTCGATCTCGTTATTAAATTGTCCTAAGGTGATATGGGGACAATAAATTGGTACCTATGTTATCATTATGGGATCCAGCACCCATCGTTTGACTAAAATAATGGGTCGTTCCACGGCATGGGGCTCAACTGAATTTGGTAAATCGTCTTAGAAGCGACCTGAATAGGAGATCATGTATAATGTATGAATGTTTTAACTTTATATTATTTATTAGGTACTGGCCTTATTACTTGCATAGTGAAATAGCTGCTCCAAGCGGATAAGCCAAGATAAATGTTAATTTGAAGTTAAAAATGTAATACTTTATTGACATTGATATTTTTATACAATACACGACAAATTCAGCTATAATTTACATAATGAAGCAGATAAAAATCCCCCTTCGAGTAAAAATTATCCTTTATCTGTTCTTTTTATTAAGCAGCCTTTACATAAAATTTCCTTTATATTTGTGGGCTGAAATTCAAGGTATACGGAAGCGGTAAGCGGAACAGAGCGAACCTATATAGTTTTCTAGTCTTATAACTAGAAAACTATATCGGTTCGCTCTGTTCCGCTTGCGTCGGAACGCACTCTTACATCACTCAACATAGCCAAGGTATGCATAGCAGCCTATACTTAAATTTTTTCAACTCTGCTAACATAGTTTCCACTGAAATGAGGCAGAGCTGAGATGTTTGATTAATTTTTCCACACTTAACTTGCGCAAACCCGCTTCTACCGATACGCACCCTTAAACCAAGCTCTAAGGAAATCAGAAAGGACTAAAATCGTCTACAAAAAGGCTACCTATCTGAACTACGCCGAAATTAAGCCTGACAATTTATCACGTTCAGTTTATAAATTCCATGACCGTGTCAAAACCTAAGCTAATTCACTTTCATAGTTGGTGATTTCTAAAGCTATTCATAATACCTAAACCTCTCAGTCAGGATTAAGGTAATTTACTGTCTTCACCAATTCAATTGTTATGCAGATTAGTCAGAGCATTCGGCCTCTTAGTAGACTATAATCAATACTGGATTAGTGTTTTGGTAACAAGGTACGTATTGGACCAACATTAGTCTTGTTTGTGTACCTGTTGACTGTAATTTTATCATTATCATCATCAGCCTATTACAGTCCACTGCTGAACATAGGCCTCTCCAGTTGTTCGCCACTTAGGACAAACGTCTGGAGGATATACCAATAATCGCCACGCTGGGCAGGCGCGTTGGCGATCGCAGGGCATAGCTTCTCGCTCCGGTGACGCTGCTGCCCGTCATCGGTCTATGGTATTTAGCTACGCCTTCAATTGTGATGGTTATACCGCCATCAGTTGGATGCCAGCGCCTCGTTTGTGATTCGGCAGGATGCACCACGAGCGGGTGAGGTTGGCTTGGAGCGAAATGATGATAGGCCGCTCCCTTACGTCCCTAAAAATTAGTAATTTTATGAAGCTGTCTAATTAGATTGGTTGTTTGGCACCTTACCTATCCTTTATATACTTTTAACTATCCACTACCCTTTTTTTTAACAGAAAAAGAAATACTTTTACGCATACCAGCAGGTGGAGGAGCCTTAATAACCTGTCGAGCGCTGTCATTGAGAAGTATTAAGTTACTTATCTACTTTGGGATCGAGTCAATATATCGTCGGCCGTAGGCTCAATTAAGGTAAGGGACAAAATACGATTTTTCAGGAGAGGCCGACAAAGTTTTTTTGTGAAGTAAATTGTACATAACTTTCTTTGTAATTAACCTTTTTTGAGTTTCTTTTCACACATTATCTTATATTTAAGTGCACTATCTTCCTGTGCAGTGTTTATTTAAATATTTTAATTATTTTAGAAAAAAGATGTCCCTTACACCAACTTTTTTCGTTCGTAATGTCCCTTAAATGCCAATTACGTTGTGATATCGTCCTTTACCTGAAATTGACCTACACGGTGTGTGCATAGTATTGATATAAAAATGGCGTAAGGGGATCGCATATAAATTATTAAAAACACTCTTTTGAGGTAAGTCGCATTTTTAAAGTGGGGTATTTAATAAGCATTCATGTAACAGCTATGAAAATATATTGAATTGTATGTGAAATATTTATGTGTCCCTTACATGGAATATTTTGACACTTTAAAGTTGTTGATATCTAATGGGTGAAATAGTACAAATTTCATTAAATTTGTATGTTTTATTATAATTACTTAAAAACAGATAAAATTAGGCTAAAATTGTACCTATACTATGCAGACCGCATACTTACTGCACAATGCGGTATCAATTATTTAACAGCCAGTCATAGAGGCTATACAAATACTAAAATAAACTATACAACTACTAAAATAAACAATGTCATCTACTTACACAACAAAAATATGAAAAGTTTAGTACATACTTACATATATTCAAGGATAACAAATTAAAGAGTATGTTTACAATATAACTAATCAACATTAACAATTTACGCAAAAAAACAATTATTATCCCTTTGTGGGTCATTGTCAGATATAGGTTCGCGTCTTTTCAGTGCAAAGTTAATTGCTGTTAGTTAAGAACTATTAGAGCCTAATCTTCGGATGGAACTTACATTAGCATCAACGATGTTTCTCATTCTATGGACCTGTTGTTAAAAGCGTAAGTTCTATGCACAGTTGCTGTTAACTATTGAGCACTGATATAATACGAATTTTGTTTTTTCAACTGACAATGACCCTTATATATGTGAAATTGTAGATACCGTTAGATTATAATCCATCTTGCGAGATTGTAAACTGTCGAAAGATTGTGACCCGTAACATAATTCTTACATTTAAACTATCATTAACTTTTATTTTTGTAGATTTTGGTCGATCAAAGTGGAACTGTTGATAATTTAACGCGTGACAGATTTTAATTTAAGAATTTCACATCGATCGATTACAGTCTGTGTGTGTTACATTTTAACTATTATATCGACAGTTTACAATCTCGCGAGATAGATCATAATATAACGGTATTTACAATTTTAAAGTGACATATGTTAGTAAGAATGAAACGATAATTATGTACTTTTTATTCACTAATAAAATTGTAGTAATCGCTGTCTGCGTCATAGTAACCGGTTAAAATTGTTTTGTTTCTCCATGTTTACCACTAAATCTTTGTCAAAAATACGAACATTATCCCAACTTTGGTTGGGATAAGTCCGACAGTCCGTACTGATAAACGGTGTTTTAGATGCCCGCCCGCAGCTACTGCATTCTCTCTTTTACACATAGAGCGAAGGTGTGGGATAGAAAAAGATGGAAAACGTGCACACGTGCTCTTCTCCAGTTGTAAATTAGTGTAACGGACACGGAACTTAATGTAAATCGAATCAAATTGGTGTAAGGGACTTGTTATAAGGGTTTCTTCAAAAAAATACCATGTAAGGGTTATTCTTTGACTGCGAAGACCGTTACTTTACTTAAATTCGGTTGGTAACAGTCCTTACACCATTTGAAGTTGCTACATTATATTTTTTTTCAGATACATGGTTTTGTGGGACGGAATTAATTTTAGACCCCAAAAAATTTGTAGAGTAAGGGACGAAATTAAAAAAAAAATAGTAGAGTAAGGGACATTTTTTTCGAGATAGAATTTTTTCATATATATCATTCGAAAGAGCGGAAAATTCTGAACAAAACTGTATACTCAACTCATTTTGTGAGTTTTGTCCCTTACCTTAATTGAGCCTACGGCCGACGATATGTGATGTTGTCTGATTTACCTATACCTCTAAAATTTAAAGTAACAGTAAATAGAACGTAGTGTTTTATGTTCTAGTCTATCACGATATTTCGATGGATAATGGATTCTTCGTGTTGAAAAATAATGGGATATAGTTTAGAGAAATTCGTCAAACCAGGGTAGGTTGATGTGGTCGTTATTTCATCAAAATATAGATTTTTATAAGTATCCAAATACCTACTTATAAAAACTTAGTCGCGGATCCCTCTGTCTGTTAGTTCTATTTGCACTTAGTAGGGGTTTTCAAGCGTTGCCCTCTTTGACTTTTGGCGACCCAAACGCACCGCAGATCCCAATTTGTATGGAAATATTAAATCACTTCCCCTCGAATAGTCCTATTCAATGAAACCCTTTACAAAATGAAAGCGCATCCCTCCACTGGTCCGTAATGTCGTATAATAAATATTAAAAACCAATCGTGCTCATATTGAAGGTAAAAGACCTTTTCTGAAAATTAAGGCCAATGATTTTCAATTAGCACATAATCGAGTATATTAGAGCTGTAATACGGTTTGTTTATATTTTTGATTAATAATGGTAAATCATGTGTTTGTTTCACCATTCTGCGGAATGTATTGAGAATGACCTGTGGGCACTACCCCATCTCTGTTTAAATATTGCCCAAAAGATTTGCCAAGCTATGTACTTTTCATCGATAGCTTAGTACCGAGATAAGGAACGTGTAAAATTAGCCGGTTATTTGGGATGTAAGGGAGCGGCTATTATCTTTTCGCTTCAAGCCACCCTCTCCAGCACGTGGTGCACCCTGCTGAATAACGAACGAGGCTCTGGTCACCGACTAGTAGCGGTATAGCTAAATGCTACACGCCGATGACTGACTGCAGCGTCACCGGAGCGAGGAGCTACGCCCTGCGATTGCCAACCCGCCTGCACAGCGAGGCGATTATGGGTATAATCTCCAAATATTTGCCCAAAGTGGCAAAAAACTGGAGTGGCCTATGTCTACCAGTGGACTGCAATATGCTGATGATGGGTCACTGCCATACATCCTACTAACTAAACAAAGTAATATTTAATTAAAAGTACCCGAGTAACACAAATCGCTACAACACGTCGTATCTTACCACACTACATAGTTTCAGTAACAGGAATAAGCATTCCTTGTACTAATGGAACAGTGTAATTAGGAGAGGAAATTGCATTTTCGAGTGTGATGACAAGGTTATACGAAGCTGACAATGAGTTTCATTTAGATAACACCGTAAAGGCCAAGATACATTACAGTCATCAAATTTGTTATTACAATAATGGTTCCTCGTCAAATAAAATGTTATAATTATGTCAGATGTGTAACTGGGATGATTACAACAATTTACTAAACCCGGCTCATAATAAATGGCTTAGGTAGGTATAATAACTGACTTATAAAAGTAAAAGATCTCAAATACTTAGATCAAGTTTAACGTTTACTAAATATTACATAATACGTATATTTATGTCATCGTGAATCGTGTACTCTAAATTCAGCAAAACATAGTCCCATTACCATAGGAAGAATTGGATCGCGTAGGATTTTATTTATCAGACAAAACGTGGCATTACCAAATAAGGCTTATTGGACACATCAAAAACTAACCATACATGGCTAGAATGGTCAGTCTTTATAATGCTACTGCTACATTAGCAAGAGAAGTTTCGTGTCGGGCTTCGGTGACAAAAACATCGGATTCTGTAGCTATGTTAACAAGCGAATATTCGTTTCAGCGCGATGAGTATGACTGGTAGGTAAGTCCTTTTGATTTGCTCCTACATAGACAAAGATCCATAACAGAGAAGGTGTACAGTTTATGAAGTGTAGCAATAGGTAGTAATGAAGCATTAAGCTTCCCTTAAATTTGGTAGTAAGCTTCTATGGAGGATTTATACCAAGCTAAGTTTTGGTCGTGACATGTAGGATTTCATTTTAGTTATGAGTTTATCGAACCCGAAAAGGAGAAGAAGATTAGAATACAAACGTTACTTACTTGAGATCGATGTCTTCGACGATCTGATTCGGTAACAGATCGAGCAGCTGGGTGACATTGAGGTGAGCCCACTTCTCTTGGCCCAGGATCTGCTGGGTGCAGTTGATGAAGTTCTGGATATCAAGGTCGGTGTCCATCGCACTTACTTCACCAACTTTTCACACTGAACATGGTTTCTGATTTCATTTATTCACTTTCACTTTTCAAAACAGCTGATCAGATAGTCCAATAGTCTGATACTTCGTTGAAATGATTGATATTTTTCATTTTACAACTAATTTGGATGATGCACATTTATATAATAAGTAAGCTTAAGTAAAAACACATTTACACATAGGAAACTTATACATTAGAAACATTTATACTTTGTTATAAAATATTATACGGCCTAATTGATAAAGATTCGTAATAATACATCACCTTGTTAAGAAAACATGACAATTGCATAGAATTTCATATTATTTGAGTAAGAAAGCATTTATTTTATAAAAATGACATCAATCTGAGTAATAATAACAAACATTAAGGATTTTAATTAAAATGTCATTGTAGATAATTACTTAGTCAACAAATAAACGATTGTTAAGTAAGTAATAACGCAAGCTTGAACATTGATAAAATGCGCCAAAAGTACAACAAAAAATAGAATTTATCAATGGATACAAAGACGATTCCACTTATTTTCGAAGAAAGGATCTGAAAAGTGCCTTCTGTCATTCCTAATTGAACGTCTTGGCTATAAATATCGCGGTTTAAGTTATCGCCAACTCGCGAAAATTTGTACCGGATTTTTTCTTTCAAATCTTCAAGAGAATCTTTACAACAAAATTTATGTGACTATATTTATCCGTCTAGAAAATTCCTCTTCAGATATTCCAAAAGTTAGTGAGATAGGTATATATATATATTCAATTAGATACCGACCTTTGTGACCTATAAGAGAAGGGAACTAGACAAATTGGATCATAGCCTTAGTGCTTTCTGAAAGTAGGTACAGACCACATAACCATGAGCAAGATAAGCTAGTACAATTTCATTTCATAGATTCAAGCTCAATTACCTATTATATGTGTAAAGAGTTGCCTTTAATCTCCCAACAGATTCAGTCGTTACGCAATTAAAAGCAATGAAAAAATTCCAAGCAATGATATTAACACTCAAGTTTATGTAATTTATACATCAGTCAATCTTACGTTTATTGCCTTATAAAGTTTAAATCTCTATGGATCTATTTCGAAACTTACCAATAATCCCAAAGAGCACATGCTTAATACTTACATTCTCATTTGCAACGGCACATATCTAAATGATAAAGTTTCAATTAAATAAATTAAGCATTCCTTGTTGTATAAAGCATACAAATTTTTCACGATTAGTTGATTTTAAAAGAATAATCTAATTTCATCGAAACAATTAAGCAAACGGAACTGCGAAGAGTAGACATTTGATAAGTTAGGAATGACGCCTTTCCTTAAAAACAAAATAACTTTTAGGAAAGTCGTGATAGAGAAATGATGAAAATCGTAAAACACGAAGCAGAAAGCCGGATTTGGTTGGAAAAGTTTAAATTTGTTGTCTTTATTAAGTCGTAAAAGGTAACAAATATTTACATTTGAGATGGAAAAGTATAATACCTATATCAAGTTATGGTGTCTATAAAGATTACATAGTTCTTATGTGAAATATATGGTTTGTTTAAAACGTTTTGTAACGACTATGTGACCAAACTATATTAAGCAAGATTATATCCGTAACTTTTAGCTTGGCATCCAGTTTAATAAAGAAGGAACAGAGTCGTATTAAATAGTGTGTAAGCTTCATCCTAAATGAATGTGACCCAAATATGTATATGTCACCGGAAAATAGCAAGAATCGTACGTTGATCAATTTCCTAGGTAGTTGATTAACTTCCGGAAAATAATAAACGGCAGTTAAAATGTATTATTTAACGTATGCATTTTAGTAAATTGATCATTTTACGGGGTCTTGCCGTAAAATCATCCGACGAAGGTGAGGTGAACGTTGATTGGTTCAATGGCTCGCGTGGCGTTATCCGGCAACCAATCAGGGAACAGTGTATCAAGTTACGGGTAATAGTGCACCGTTAAATAGTACATTGAGCAACGATTGGCCCATTTGAGGACGATTTTAGTTGTGTCAAAATCGTAAATTATTAAATGACTGCCAGGCTACCGTACGTTGATCAACTAACTGAAATCCATTGCGTTAAATAATACATTTCAACTACCGTTTGTTATATTCCGAAAGTTAATCAACTACCTAGGAAATTGATCAACTTACGATTCTTGCTATTTTCCGGTGACATATACATACCTAGGTAATACAAAATAAGTCCAAAAACCAACGTAATATATTGTCCAAGCGTCAACGTATAAATAATGTAGTGGCAGATTTCATTTCCTCGACCACAGCTAAAAGAAAAACAAACTGAAATACTCTTAAGATTGTGCCTTTGCTAAAACTTTTACAACGTACGAATGAGCAGTGAATAACGTTACGTAAGTAGTTTATTAAGAATCCCTGCTAACAGCTAAGAGTTCAACGTTCGGAAACAAATAATATTAGAGGAGTTCACGTTCATTATGAATATTGCAAATTACATGAAAGGTAATCACATGTTGTGATATCATGATATTGCGACATATAGCTTTCGTTTAGTTGAGTATCACGTCAGTTAATATAAGCGACACATCACTTCAATTAAGGAGATGTCTCAATTAGGCGAATTGTTTGTAGTTGGTGATTGTGAATGCAATGTTAAGAATGTATTCTATTACCAGACTTACGCTATTATCCAGAGATATCTATAGTTCATCATTCATCTTAAAAATCTTAAATTAGATCAAATTGCTTATATTAAGAATTCTAAGTTCGTCAAGAAACCTCCAAAAATCACACTTTCGGAAAACCGCTCAGGTTTTGGTGTTTGTAGTAATTAATATATCCAACGAAGCTCTAGGTATTAAAGGTGAAAAGTTAACACATTAAATTGAAACTAAAACGCGAGGGTCAAAACATTAATTAACATCAGGTGACTGTCGGTCGTTATAAAGGTTAATTAATTAATTAGACTCTAATCTAACCGAGAGGTGATAGGTCAGGCCTAGAAGATAGTACTTCGTTACACCAAAAACGGGACAGGTTTATTGTGATAAACAAAATTAATAGCTTTCTCACTAACTTATTCCATTCATATCCCGTTTGCTTAAACTTCAATACCGAGCTGTGTTTGTTATTTCGTATCATCCATGTTTAAACAAGACTGATTAGTATGTAGATAGTAATTGCAGTATAACTAACTTAGACTTGTGGTTTCTGGTTTTAGAATAGGATCACCTTAGATCATCCCGTGGGTATCCTGGATGACGACTAAGGGAATATAAGAAAACGGTCAGCAGTGTTTACGAAGGTACAAATAAAACCTACTGCGGTCACCAATCGGCTAGGCAATCGAGATGACTGGCAAAATCCCTCAAAGAACTGTTTTCATTGGAGGAATCCTATGTTCAGCAGTGGACATTTACAGGTTTGATGCTGATGGTAACTGGGACATCAAACATGATATAGACATGTATACACGTGTATCAGACAAATTTTAGCTAAGGGAATTGGTAAGCGAACCCATTGTTTATAAAACGCACGAACTATTTGAAGCCAGTTTTTACCCCTTTATATAAGCTCAAAAACTATTTAGCTATTCAGTTAAATAGAACAAAGAGTTGTACTTAGTAGAAGAGCATAGTAAAATTTAATGTCTATTATTGAAATTGAATGCCACAAAATACTTTAGAGACGAATACTGCAAAAAATGTGAAAGATTATTACCATAAGTGCTCTCTGAAATCTCTCTTTATTGATAACAGCACTTAGCTTCTTACGGGCAACATTTTGTATAAAGTAGTGTATTAAGTATAGTCATTACAGTAAATTTTTCAAGTATATCAATAAGAGTTACATGAAATGTATAGGCCACAATAATATACCTAGTAATAATAGAACTAGGTACACTTTGCGGCCTAATTGGACCGTGCGGTCCGATTTGACAAGAATTTCCTCCCACGAACGTTACGTCTGTGGAATGAGCTGCCTGCCAAGTATGAGGCACTTTTAGTCAAAAGTTACAGCTAATTATAGGGTCGGCTAACCGTATGCGATGCCACTGGTGTTGCAGGCGTCCATCTGTTAAACATCAGGCGGGTCGGTAGACATTTTGCCACCCTAGTAGGTAGTTTTATTTGAAGCTTTCTAATAAAAGCACCTACTTTGAAAAAAAAATCACCTTTTACTTACAGAGAAAATAAGAATATTCGAAAGATGGCTTTTTTTATGCAAGGAGCGGCAAACCAGCAAATGGATGCCTGATGGTAAGAAGACACGGCCCATGGACACCCGCAACTCAAATCGAGTTCTGGGGTATTTTACTAGAACAAAATTTTAAATGCCTTGATTTTTGAAACAGCTTACATAATTCTTTTTTTAATGTTTTACCGATTTTTATCCGCACATTTCGTTTGATCAAGTGGAACATTAACACTCGTATAAATCTATCTGAAGAGACCAGGATCAACAAGTAACATTTTTTTTTCTCAGGAAACGAGAAGAAATAAACGTAACATGGGTCACTTGGATTAATAATATGTAAATGTTACCTTTTATACAGAATGTTCCTATTGTAAGTGATATTGTAAATTCTATTTCTCGTGAAATAAGTTTGTTAAAAAATCCATGGAATTCCGGCTTTTTGCACCCTGACCTGCTTATCTATAACTCTATATCTAATGGTTATAGTTTGGGCTTAGTTTTACTATTTTCGATAAATGAATTGCCCACAATTGACTTAATTGGGCACCTGTGTACCAGGTACTTATATTTTAACTGTAGGAAATTTCAAACCATAAGCCACTATTAAAGATATTAAATATTTATGGCTAAGGCAATATTCCAGAGGGTTAGTAATGGTATAAAAGGTTAACAGTATCATGAATAAACACCCTAAAAGCGTTTATAGTAGAAACAAGCAGGTGGTAAGATAATAATTAATTTAATACCTCAATTGAGACTAGTTTAGTAGTAAATTTCGAATGACAAGTTCTCTGCTGAATTCGTGGAATTATATACGCGTGATTGGCGTTGTCAAGTCACTGAACATCTTGTTAACATTTGCTTCGATTATTAAGGTTGTACCTACTTAGTTTATGTGTTCATGTGAATAGAATTACTTAAACATTTAGCCATTTTTGATTTTGTAATTTCACATAACAATCAATTATTACGAAACGGATTAAAATCAGGGATAAATAAAAAATGACGAAGTAAATATCAGACAACACCATAATGCATTGCTCCGATCCCAAAGTTTAAAAGCTTTAGCACTTGTGTTATGGGTATCAGAACAACGAAGGTACCACAAATATAAATAATATACTTAAATACAACTACAAATATCCACTCCGGAACAAACACAAAATCTTGATCACACGATTTTTTGTCCCGGATGGGACTCGAACCCACGACACTTGATTCAGGAGGCAGGGGTCACTACCAAATGAGCCATCGAGCCAGTCCATACAGGACAGCAATAAAAACATTTCTCGTTGCAAATTTTAATATTTTTTTTGTGAAAAAGTTCGGGCGCCTCTGTCATTTACATGTACACATCCTTTGTGCGAAAATTCCGAAAATTAACCCTTTGGATTCGTTATAGTGTAGCAATCAGGGACTCATAGTGACATGAAAGTGCATTTATGCGCCTATTATATATATAGTCTGGCCGCCCAACGAACCGCTTCGTGTCAAACTGAGATTTTCCCATATTCTTTTTGAGTACTGAATGATTGCTGGTAGCTCCCAGAACACTCAGACCCGAGATAATTTAGAAAAGTAAATTTCATAATAGACCCGACTGGGAATCGAATCCAGACTAGGTATAATTAGACAATTATGAGTAGTGAACATTTTAGCCTATAGATGTTTTAGGAGATGCATTCAAGCCGTTGAGTTTGTCTAAGATTTAATATGGCAAATTAACAAGCCGTGTCAGTCTCTCACCAGGTCTACGGTTAATTCTACTCTACAGCTTATTCCCTCTAGCGATCGCGGTATGAAACTGTTTGCCATTAACTAAAGGCGAGCTGAAACCTAGGCCGCAGATTACTTAATAGTTAGTTAAACACGCTGCAAAGGCTTGCCAAGTTCACTCATAAATGAATTCTATGCTTCTAGAAATAGGTGTCAAACTCCAATACGTTATGGACTGCATCTTCAAAGATGTTGCTCATAACACTCGCTCAGGTTACACGGACTGTGAATTCAAGCCTTTAATCGTAGCTTCATCAGTACCTACCTATCTAATAAATACTATACCTAGTGTTTAGG
This sequence comes from Conogethes punctiferalis, assembly GCA_031163375.1. Classification (NCBI taxonomy): domain Eukaryota; kingdom Metazoa; phylum Arthropoda; class Insecta; order Lepidoptera; family Crambidae; genus Conogethes; species Conogethes punctiferalis. The sequence continues at coordinate 10,797,932 of CM062082.1, read as the reverse complement.
AAAAAATACAACTTTGTTAATGCAGAATCAATGAACCACACAATTTACACCGAGAAACGAAGAAAAACTTTCATGACACTATACACTAAGTTTATTTAACGGTAGTGAGGCAACACTTATAAGAAATATTGTGAACAACTTACGTATTTACAATAAAAATATCGTTTATGTCTATTCGCAAAGCAAAGTCGGCTTAAGAAAGACTTTTTACCATGCCTTAAAGTACCTACGTAACACTAAACTGAATGCCTTATGAGTGGAAAGTGTACCTAATCAAAATTTTCCTCACGAAGCGAAAAAAGTAAGCATTAAATGGTAAGATTCGTACGAATGTAGGTAGTACCGACCATATTCAGGCTTATCATTTCTAAAGGTAAATAAGAACCAACGAGTTATAAACACAAAAGAAATGATTTTTTATCATTCTATTTGCACTCGAATAGGTTACCCTTCTTCTTGACTGGAAGTCGTAAATTCGGCTTTCATCTTAATAGTTTGTTCAGCTTTGCCAAATCACCACGCTTTAGGCTATAGCTCTATAACCACAGAGATAAATAGGCATAAAATATTTGGCACGGATACACAAACCAATCGAAAACTTCAATAAAATTCCGTTATCTAACCACTGAGTAACAGAGAAGGATGATTTACTGTAAACGAAAATGAACATTGATAGATGAAATGAATGCTTGGGCCATGAACAACAACCATTTGTTCTCAAACTTGTTTTTTTAGCTCTCAATAATTATAATGACCACCAGTAGCGTAACTACAGGGCGTGTGAGCAAACTAGGTACCTACCATGAGCTCCCAGACGTAAGGGTCCCCCGGTCAGAGACTCCCAACATTTATTATTACACGTCCGATGGACGCCACGGTCCTCCAATGGTATAGTCGTGGCATTGAGAACCATTATTGCAGACTGACACAGCTCACCGGATTAGTAAGCTAAAGTGGCAGTGGGCTGACCACATCAGCCGCAGAACCGATAACCGTTGGGGTAAACGAGTTGTGAGTGCCTGGCACTCCAGTTAGTGGCCTCGAGGAAGACGACGACGTGTGCTTTCGGGCATAGTGGTCAGTGGCGTCGTGCATCGCAAGATGAAAGGAGGAGACCACACCGTCCTTCCGAGGTGTGTTGTCCGCGCTGGACGGCGCAGTGCTCTGTGCACTGTGGGGTTTGTGTCGAATCCCATCGGGCATCCCAACCCCTTTCACACAGTGCTCGTAGCGGACCACTGTCGGGTTTAGTGGGTATTCACCGCTAAATAGAAGTGAGCGCCACATAACCCAGGTGTCCCTTACCCAGGGCCCTGGTGTACGCGTAAAGGCATCCCGACAAAAAAAAGTTTAAATAAGGATCATATAGGTTGTCGTTTATTTAAACTTCTTGCATTAATTAAAAGTAGCGTACTAGAGTGCGGAGATGCGGAGAAATTAACTGAGTAACACATGCATATAGAAGCCGTGATTGCATCCTCTAGGGAACGAACGACATACATGCGGAAAAATGTTTACGTACGGGATGGAGAACATCGTTTAAAGTAAGTATATCACTAATTGTATCCCAATATAAAGTATGTAGCTAAGTAGGAAGTTAATTTTACAAAATTTAATAAGTAGGTAAGTAGGTATATTTATCAAAACATAACTAAGTGCGTAGTGGGATCTTATTTGACCTCTTCTCAGAAGTACGTGGGTTAAAATCCGATTTATATATTTTATTGTAAAGGATTTATCGTTACGAATTATCCACATATACGTAGCCACATTTATGTATAATCTGATCCAATTCATCCGGTCTTCTATTGCATAACGAAGATCAGATAGAAATTACCCGTTTAAATCTAATATCAGCACCAGGCACTAAGCAGGTACCGACCGAAGCGAGAACCGAATATTTAAGCACACCTACCTAACATTAAAATCTAGATACAGAACAAAGATTTATAAACGGTCGTCAAAATAGGTTCTATACATAAGTAGGTAATAATACCTAGTGAGCAAAAAGGCAGACATTAATTGAGTATTAACTATTGTAAAACCCTATCTAACCTTGCCTATGAATTTACATATACCTCAAGATCGATTTATCATATGTGTACAATATATTTTTCGCTATAAAAGGCAAAGCTTTATAATTTTTGAAGTTCCAGTTTAATCAACAAGTAGGGTGAGTGCGCCGGTTCGCGTCCACTGCCCAGTTCGCGTCCATTTCGCGAAAATCTCTCGAAATTAAGTAAACTAACATACCAATAAGTCGAAAAGTAATTACCGCCAATAGCTTAATATATATGACATTTATGCACATTGACAAAAGTTCCGTGCGCTCAATCAATCCTGTGTAAAAAATAATTAATGACGGCTTTTCACCAAAAGAGCTCAGACGCTAGAAAAAAAATAGTGGGCAGCAGTGTGTTTGATAGTCAATATTTTGTTGATTTATGTGTATTTTGGATACATAGCTGTTTCTAGACGTGGATAATGATCCAAGGAATTATATTAATTATGAATTTGATTATGTTTTTTATAATTAACAGTTAAAATAGGGTGGACGCGAATTAGAACACCAAATTTATAAAACTTCCATTTTACGTCCACACTGGACTATATCAAAAATTGGCAAAAAGATCGCATTTGTTGTATGGGAGCCCCCCTTAAAAACTTATTTAATTTGTTTATAGTAGGTATATGTTGTTATAGCAGCAAAAATACATATTTTTTGAAAATTTTAACTCTCTACCTAACGAGCTTCTTGAAATAGAGCTACAAAGCTTAACCAGCTTCGTTAACAGTGATTTATTAATATATTAATAAACATTCTCATAAAAATATCATCTTTCAATTCCATATAAAAGCTGGTGGACGCGAATAGGAATTTTTGGACGCAAACTGGGCAAATCGCCTAATTCTGATGTTTATATTTTTAATAAAAAAACCACAAGGTATTTCGAACTGAACTAAATGTTACCCTAAAATAGACTATTCTACTGAACAAATGACATAAGATTTTTATTTAAATTGGTGCTGGAACATTTTTATTTTCTCCTTCAAAGTTGCCAACTGCGCTAAATGGACGCGAACTGGCGCACTCACCCTATGCGGTGAATCTCATGTGAACTCACAGCGAAAAGTCACATTGTGTTCGATGAATTTTCGTAAAATCCGTAGCTTATACATTGCTTACTGAAATTAATTACTTAAAGGCACAATAAACCATCATAAGGTAATTAATCAAAAATGATACATTTAAGAAGAAATTGTATGTTTCATAAAACATACAATTAATCATAATAGCAGCAATCTATCTTTATAGGCAATATAGGTAACTAATCTATTTTTGCATCAGAACAATTAAATTTCAAAATATAAATTGGAATTACACAGTAAACATTTCGATACTCGTAAAGTACATCTAAAAGCTCAAAAAATATAAAAGTTTTCCAAAAAGAAAGAGATGATTTACATTTAATAACACTTAGACTTTAAACACTTTCCGACAGTTTCCTAACTCTTACTAAAAACTTCAAAGCACAATAATTTATTTCTTTCACAAACTTTTGTTCAAAGGTTCAAAACTTTTTTATTCGCGATTAATTTACACAGCACTCGTTTTATTATTTCGATAATGCTTTAAATTTGAGTTTACACAAATTTGAGGGTTTAGAACTTTTAGGGAACTTGGTGAATCACTGGGTGTAAGGCGCGTCCTATCGGGATCGCGGTTCGGAAGCGACTGACGCAAGGGTGCGTCCTTCCACCGCTCTGCCTAATCAACTGTCAACAAATGCAACGAACCTCCCTGATTCCCTTGATTATGCAGGACGACCTAGGGTCACGTACTAACAACCAAAAATGTCTTCATTGACCCACGTCTCCGTTTACATTTATTAAAGGAAAGCAAGATGAAAGGGGCCGTTACTTTCGCGTTGTTTCTTTTACACAGAGATGAAAGTCGATATTTTATTTTTCACCCAAGACAAAAGGAATTTATTGGGTTTGTAATGAGATACTCATCTAGGTATTACGATGATTTAGGTATGCTCGTTTTTAAATGTAGGTGGCCAAAAGGTTATACATAGTTTTCTTTTTTTCAGAAATCAAAATTGTGCATTTATTTTAATGACTACTTTGAAATGCGTTGATGTTATATTTAGCAAGTGTGTAAGACTATTTCATATGTAAGATTATTTCATGAATCAGTATGTCAGACTTTTATCAAGTGTAACAATTCAATTGTATCCAGTATTAACTGGAAACATCCCAACGCAACGTTAAGCTTTGAAAACGGGAAAGGGAAAATTATTATACCTATCTATTAATAGAATTTGCGATCCTTTAAAAGATTCCTACCCCATATTAGAAACTTTATTAAACTCTTCCACCCAGTGAGTCTTTCAATAAAATGGAATTAAATAAATATAGTTTTATATGTTTTTAGTTATTATAATGACTATTAAAACGATTGTACGTAGCACTTTTATTGGAATGACTTTTCCAGAAAAGACAACTTTAGGGAAAAAGGCCTTCCCGAAAACAATTACCTAATTTATTTTAATTATAACTGGAATAACAACAAACGAAATAATCTTATTTCAACCCAAAGTGTAACGATTTCGAGAGAAGTTATGGTGGGCTGACACCCAAACAGGACTTGTCCTAGTTTGGGTGTCAGCCCACCATAATTTTGTCTTACTTAACCTACTTCCAAAATCTTTGTACATAGTGTTATTATGGAGAGGAATAAAAATGATTATGATTAAGTGATGACGACTTTGTAAGATATCAACTTCGAGCACTGACGAACAGATTAGTTCAGTACTGTGAACTCCGCCTCGAACATTAGTCTGTATGTTTGCTATGTATAATACAAAAGGTATTTGTTTACAAAAAAAGTATCTCAGTAAGTTCTTCAGTTTTCTAGTATCCATATTACAGGCTTCGGATTCGGTTTAGTTAGTATGTTTGTGTCATATAGGTAGGTACTGTCCATGGAAAGTTTCGTCCTATTGTATACCACACGTGGCGGACGTCCTAAATTTGACAATCATTTTATTATTGGATGACATAAGGGGCCAGAGATTACAAATTTATAACAACAGTGCTCTGTTATTTGGTTAAGTGAAAACAAGAATCTGAACACATTTAAATAGTTTATAGAGTGAGGATCAAATAGAACATTGTTTTGTCGTTTACCTGGGTACGAATATAGCCTACTGCGTTACCCGTCAATAATAGTGTTAATCATGGTGAATAACGAAAATCCCCTCAAATGATAATTGTTTGGGGGAGGCCTATGTCCAACGTCCACTACGTTTAGGCTGACAATTGTTTTTGTTTAATAAAGGCGGCAGACAAACAAATGACCCTTCTAATGTCAAAAGGTCATTGATTCAGCAATGCTAGTACCTATTTTTTATAAATATTTATATTTATAAAAAAAAATGTTTACACCTAAAATAAATAATTCTTGGCACTAGGTATTTTAAAATGATGTTGAGGTTTCTAACATATTTTTTTCTAAACTGAATAGTTAGCGCGAGAGACTTCCAAAGTGGTAAAAAAAATGTTAGATCTAATAATCGTAATTGGTTTGGTTACTTGCTTCTCAGTAACTTGGCAGTATTACCTACGTATTAAATTACAATCGGAGAACTACTTGAATTGATAACTGTAAGCATTAGCTTATTAATAAGCTTTAATTAAATTAGCTGTAAGCAAGCTCTATTTGGCGAACTTTGGGAGCGGCCTATGTCCAGCAGTGGACTGATGATTATGAAACTCTATTTCGTCACTAGGCCAAGTGTGGATATATCCTTATTTATGTGCATATTGTGTTCAATGGTAAATCTTAAATAGGATTTTTGGACCTTGAATAGTAAAATATCACCCTGATGATACTTTACCTGAGACCTAGTAGCTCTCTTAGAGTACCAAGGTAGAACCTACACTACATTTAAACTAAGACTTATGTTCATCACAAGATAGAACCGATTTACCTGTATACAAAGCAAATCGATCACAGAAATCCACCATAATATGGGTAACTAGCTAGTAAGGGAATGAAATTGATTTATGCAACTGTACAGTATGCGATTTGTAAACACAAACATCACTGAATCCGTACCCTTATACTATTGCGGTCTTTGAAGTGTCCACATCATGGAAATACAAACACGAAGGAAATTGAAATGTGGACGGCCAAGAGTCCCAGTATTAATATAAGGCTTTTGTATAACAGTCAGCAGAAATACTTCAAAGACATGTAAATAGTGACTACCCTTCAAAAACTTTTACGTTAGATTACTCTTATATAACGAGAAATGTATAAAAACTCTAAAAAAGGTTGCGTAATTACCTCTTCTTTCCTATGAGGTAATTAGGAATGAAAAGTGGCACTTTACGAAATAATAAAACAATTTGAATGTAATTCTCCCAGCATTCTTGTTGTTAAGATTGGCGTTCAGCCATTTAAATATACGAGTAGGTTGAACTCAAGTCAGGAGCAGGCTCAGATTTGCTAGCGGGGCGTCGGTCTGGGAGTGACACTCGAGTTGGAATGAACAATTTACAGGTTTGTATTATCAAACTGTTGGTTTTCGTGCCATCCCTATTAATTTTTTGTACCCTCTTAGTTTACAGTCACTTAATTTGTTTGAAGAGTATTTGAGAAACAGAACCAAATATGTTCTATTGCTTGTGGTAATAGCAAACAGGATGAAATAAAAACGTACCTCGAATTCTTGATATACCTACCAACTGTACGTATTCGACCGGTTGCTTTCCACAAGATGAAAGAAAAGGAAATAGGTACACATAAAAATATTAATCAACAAAATTTTGCTTTTATATTTTTTAAACGCACATAAACAAAATCAAATCAGAAGGTTTCCAAATACCTACTTAATCCACAATTTTACATTTTTATTTCATTTATACATTTATGTACCTAATGCTTCTCGCTACTTGAAGATCGAGTACGAAGAGAGAAATAAACAATCTAAGGCTCAAATAAATTCATAATACAAAATAAATGTGTGAAGATTTTTAAGGATCATCCTACTTAAGTTGTAGATAAGTTATTGTGTTTTGGCAACAAATATTTTCGTCTGTTGTCCAAATACAAAATTCATGCATTTTTTACCCAATACAGCTGTCTTTCGACGGTGCTTAAAACTTCGAATTCTCAAGAGTTATAACAAATTTTTTTAAACGCTCGTTCACCAGGGATCGAACGATAAAAAATGTATAAAACAATCTGCCTTACAGCTAATCCGTAGTCAAAGGATATTAATACTAAAGGATTTAGCAAATTCTTAACGAACATTGGAATATCGATTTTAAGTACATTGTCTTAAATAATTACATGGACAATAATAAAACTTGACTCTTAATTATTTATATATAAGGATGTTTTGCGATATAAACCTATTTAATTATGTTTAACTGTAATCTTATTTGGCGCCATTTTTAAGAATCCATACCCTTTACTTATAACTCTCTTTACGGCAGGCAAGCTAACATACCGCTATTACCATCTATTCTAAAGCAGTTTATAAAAAAAAGGTTTTTTCGGATGTGTTCATATTTTAGGTTATTTCCTAATATGAAAATAGCACCGTTGGTTACCTATTTTTTTTTTATTCTAGTCTCTAAAGTGAGCCGCTAATTGCATTAACAAACTTTGCATTGACCTTATTCACATTTAGACAAACCTTTTGCTTAGCCGCTTTTAAGATTAGAAGCACTAGATATGTGGCAACTTGTGACCTCAATTGAATAAAAGTTTTGCACTGGTGAGCTTAAAAATACCTGAGGTTTCATGTGAAATGTTCGTTGTGGGATGGGCGATGATGATACAAGATTTTAATACAAGACTGTTTCAACCTATCTATTATCCTACGTAATTATGCTCCATACATTGCGAAAACAAGTACTATACCAAGTTCAATTAGGTAAACATAAATTGCACTCATCCAAGATTAAAATAATAAAAAATTGAAATAAAATACGAAGAATAAACAAAAAGTACATGGACTCTTGAATATTTTAAATAGGTTTAATATTTTAAATAATGTTTGTGGTTCGACGCATAATTATGCTGCGTCGAGATTGAGTCTAATAAAGTAACCTACCTAGATTGCCGTAACGCAAAAAAAAGAAATTAGGTCGAACCCACTGAATGTTTAATGTCTTGAATTTGAGCTGTCCCGAGTTAACCTTGAGTTTCAAAAAAACTTTGCAGGTAATATTTTCGTACAAAGAGGTCGACTTGAACCTCGACCGACGTCATTTCCTTTTCAAATCCTACAAGGTACCTACTCGTTATTTTCGCCGCCGGATTCAGTTGGAGAATAACTTCGAAGTGCGACAACTCAAGTCTTCGTTTCACACCAACTCTGGTGCCGCTACATTCTTGTCATAACATTTGGTAGTAATAAGTTTCTGACAACTCGCAAACTTCTTTCGAAGGCTTTTCACAGCAGCCTTATGAAAACCATTTCTGCAAGCTGAATTGAAAATAAGTTGCAGCAAAGACCTATAGAATGTTAAACTATAGCGTCATTTATTTTTATTAGGTGCATAGGTATACTTTCAACAGAAAAAATAATGTTATGGAAATATACTTATACTCACTAATACAAAAGATTTATTCGAACAAAATAATACAATTGTTTGTCATGAGCCCTCCTATCATGTTCCTAAGACTTGGAACATCTCTTGCCGATCTCATGTCTCACCCATCTAGGTACCAACTCTTGCTACATAGCAAGAGTTTTTATAGCTTAAATAATGCTTACTTTATACTGATATTTGGCGTTAAATAACGTGAAAATTCAAAAACATCTAAGACCCTTTAAATAAATTTTCTATGCTTAATTTATTCTCTACCAGGAGTTTACAGTTTAGTTTTCGCCACGAAATATTCTCGTCCAAATTTTACTTATTTAAGAGGTGATGTAATTAAGAGTGCCTAACGCAATTCCTAAAATATCCTCAGATAAACTGTACTTCCGAACTTAGATGAGGTCATTAGCTAGATTACGGTTTAAAAACCAATGCAAGAGCTATTTAGCTACATATTAACAAGTTCATGTAGCTATATACTATAGACCGATTACGGGCAGCAACATCACCGGGGCGAGAAGCTACACTCAGTGATCGCCAACACGTGATGAATTATTGGCAAAGCCTCCATATGTTTTAACAAAGTATCGAACAAGTGGAGAGGCCTGTGCCTAGCAGTAGATAGCGACAAGCTGATGATGACTAACAAGATCAAACAAGTAAGTAAGTACATTCATATTAACTGAGTACAAAAATCTAAGTATGATTGGGGATTCCGAGTTTAAAAGTCACTTATTAGAAAACGTGTCGATTTTTGCATGATCCTCGCGTACCCACTTATTATTAGTTCTAATAGTGTCGCCTGAATAAACAAGATCGTAGTTTTATAATAATGTTTTCGCATTTGCGGCACGAAACGCATTCAGGGATCATGGTGACGAAACGGGATTTACTTAATTTATTCCCTACTTTCAATCCTTTCAACTTTTTCTGTAGCCCCGTACCCTACCGTAGAACCCTTTCTTTAAAATGATGTAGCCAATATTTTATAGAATTAGGCAAGTGTGAGTTTTCTTTTAGTATCAAATAAAGGTACTCTAACCTTTATTTGGTACTAAAAAAAACACCGTTTACAACTTATCCTTAACTACTGATAACTTTAATGTAGTGTAGCGACATGTATTGAAATCTATTTCAACATCTCTACAACATCTAAAAAATCACTAATTCAGCAGACTAACAAATTTTAATGACGATCCTGCCGCGGGAAGCAATCTCCATACATTAAAAAAATCCCCAATCATGCTATATGGAAAACCTACAACGCACCTGTGAAGTTTTCGTCATTGCATCGCATTATATAAATTCGACAAATCAAGAAGGTACATCGGACCGTGGTCACAGAGCACTATTTGTCTAGCTCGATGGAAGTAGGTACCTACTGGACTTTTCGGGACAAATCTGTTCCTACTATCTCTTTACAATAACGAACAATACACAGACTACAGAAATCAAGCACAGTTTCTATTAAATTCAAGAAGAAAGAAATGCTTGCTTGATATAAAACTCATCATAGTGGGCCTATCTCAGTCCACTGCTGGACATAGGCCGCTCCAGTTGTTCGCCACCTTATCCAAACACCTGGAGGTGAATACCTATAATCGCCACGCGGGGCAGGCGGGTTGGCGATAGCAGGGCGTAGCTCCTCGCTCCGGTGACGCTGTTGCCCGTCGTCGGTCTGTGGTATTTAGCTACGCCTGTAATTGTGATGGTTATGCCGCCACCTGTCGGTTACCAGAGCTAGTCTGTTATTCAGCAAGACGCACCGCGGGCGTGAGGGTCCCTTACATCCCAGATATAATAATAGTAAAAATATAGCTATGAAGACAAATTTGTGGGTGTAAACTAGTAGGTGAAATAGGTCCGTTTACACAAGCTGAGGCGTGGGAGGGCGTGATCCCGCACCCTTAACACAGCTCAAGTTTGTGAAGGCCCTAACTGATCCACCCCATTTTATCACGATTGTCTTGTCAATTGCGTCATATTTTCGGGTAGTGCGACGTAAATACTCAAAATTGTAACCAAGAAATAGTAGTTTACCTACCTATTTCGACTAGTTTGGTTCAAACAGACATTTGTCTGTTTGTATTGATCAGGGTGTTTGCTTTTTAAATATTGGTAAAAATCAAATCAAAAATTATTTATTCATATAGGTTTGAGACAAGCATTAAAATTTATAAATCGACGATACAGTACATTAAAAGTATCGCTTCGTAAAGCTTCTATCGAGAAGAACCGGCAAGAAACTCGATAGTTACTCTTCTTTTCAATGCCAATTTTTCTTACAATATTTGTCATATTACATCATTCATATCAGTTGTCTAGTACCCATAGTACAAGCTTCAGCTTAGTTTGGGGCTAGATGACGCTCTATAGCCTACCTAGATTCTGTAATTACTTCAGACTTGCTTGATGTCTATTTATTAGGCATCAAGCAAGTCTGAAGTGGAAGAAAACAAGATGCCATGTCTTTTTCTAACCAATACAATTCGACAGTGACAAAACTTAACGAAATCCAATTTTTTTCGTGCAAGAGCTCAGTCAAAGTAATACTCGTATAGGCATTATGTTTTCAGGCGTAACGATTAGATACACTAAAAATAAAACTAGCCTACTTAGGTACACCCATAGAGATAGGTAGCCTCTTTAGGTAGTAGGTAGACGAAATATTAGAACAGTGGTATCCCTCAAACATGATCGACAGATTGAATTCGTTACTTCACTGTTTTGCATCCAAATTGCTTTTGCAGCCGTTTATTGGCAAAGTTCTGTAGAGATCTGTGAATTGAATTCTTTGTAAATTTTTATCAATTGGGATTGAATAAGGTAGGTGCCCTGGTTTTCTGTTGGGTATTGGATTTTGTTTGTATACGGGACTGAAATATAAATGATCTCCAAATACAGGTATGTACTAAATCAGTCCAAAAGCCTATACTATGGGTACTAGATAACTGATACTTGATACGTCTTTTTGTAAATGAATACATATTACACACCAAGACCAATACAAACAGTTCATGAACACAAATGTTTGTACTGTGCGGGAATCGAACCCATGACCCTTGGCTCAGAAACCAGAGGTCACTACCAAATGAGCCATTGAACCAGTCAATTTGATACAGAAACTTGAGGTAATAGGAAGGTTTTTTTTTATTATAATTCTGGAGTGGAAATTGCGTCTTGGCAAACGTAGTGTAAGACGCTTTCAGACCAGGTAGAGTGACAATTTGCACAGGATGGCTGTACAATGCTGGATGCAAGAGGCACAAGATCGATCAAAATGGCAGATAAATGAAGATGCCTATATACGCAGACTGCTATGGGCTATTCATGTAAGCATTCATTGTAAATCTTAAGTGACAAAGACAGTTGACGGAATAAAACATTATTTTTATTCATCGTAAAACTTCCAAACTTAATTTATATTCCGGCCATTACTCATTTATATTGGAAAATCATGCCACACTCCAGAAATGTCAATCATTGTTAACTAAAATAAAATATACAAAGGGATAAATTGGGAAGTTCACTGGCTTCGAAGCAATATTTTTATCCTCGTGAATATCTGTCTAAATATGAGACAGTTTAGGAGGAGAGTGAACCAGTTTTTGCTGGGAGAGCGCGCTCCATCATCGAATTTTAGTCAAGCAGTTATTACCCACATCGAATAAAAAAAATCACCAGACAGTTTTCACCAACTACCCAGTCTCAAATCACAACAATGAAAATTGTGAGTGACTCCTATAACATCCAGACGCAAGACAAATTAGAAAACTTTCAAGTTTCCCGAATTGAACCGACTGGGTATCGAGCCCGAAACCTTCGAATCGTCCACGTATTAGGCTTAAGTTAGATGATTTAGTTAGGCAACAGTTACAGCAGAGCTGATCGGGAACGGGGTTTGTTCAAAGCCATTCTTAGGTCCGCTGAAATGGGGATGTGACCAGTATTCTCGGCACATTCCTAAACCGCGCTCGCGGAAGTGCGAGCTGGCAGCTGGGCAGCGCATCCCGACTCCTCCAGAACTACGTACGTTGCTGGCGAGAACACAGGGGAGTTTAGCTGATAACATGCACACCGACTGCCTCCGCGTGGCTGCCGGTGATGGTACGAAGGGATTCTCCTCAAAAAAAAAGACCTGACTGGGAATCGAACCCCCGCGTCTATACTTAACGCTCAAACTGGTAAATTGTAGCCGTCATATGCTTGCTTACTTAGTAGTAATAAATTGAGTAACTTATTTATTCAGATATTAGAAGCTAAAATAAAGTCTAATGGACCTTTGTCTCATTATTTGGGACTCCTACTGAAATGAGGACACATAGTTTGTTAGAATGAAAGTCATGACTTCATCCGATACAAGATAGAAAAAATATAGATCAAAGGTTAAGGTAAAGTCAATATGACCTTAGAATATCTAAGTAGAATTGAATCCCCTTTGTGTTAATGGTTACGGATTCACGCGTGAACGGCTGAACTGCTGTCGTTAATTATTTTATTTTTTACTAGCTGTGCCAGCGGCGTCGCTCGCGTGGATATCGGGTTTAAAAAATAACGGACTTCCATATAATATCCATCTATACCTTGTGCCTAAGTTTTAAGTTAGACTCTAGCAGAAGTCTCTAGCAATACATTGGTGAAAACCGCATTCAATTCTATGCAGTAGTTTTCGCGTAATGCGCGTTCAAACATACAGGTTTTTAATTTCTCGCGTTTTCCCAACACTTCCCGTCACTGCTCCGCTCCTATTGATTGTAGCGTGATGAAAAGTATCCTATAACCTGCCCAGGAGTATGAAGAATAATTGTACCAAGTTTCGTCAAAATCTGTTCAGTAGTTTTTTTTTCTATAACGAACATACAGACAGACAGACAGACAGACAGACAGACAAAAATTTTACTGATTGCATTTTTGGTATCAGTATCGATCACTTATCACCCCCTGATAGTTATTTTGAAAAAATATTTTATGTACAGAATTGACCTCTCTACAGATTTATTATAAGTAGGTATAGATTGACTTAATAGACAAATATGTCAGACGATTACTAATCCTTTTTTAATTTGTTTTGACATATACATACTGTTACATAGCTGCAGCCTGGGGCTTTGCCTGCCTGAGTATCGGCGATAGATAATATTATGTGAAATTACAATAGCCTATATATTATTCTGATGTATGAGCTATTTTAGTGTAAAATTTTAATCAGTTTTTCGCGTGAAACAGTAACAAACCTCCGTCCAAACAAACTTTCACATTATTTTTGTATAGAAGCACGACATAATGGCTTCCCAACGCCTGATGGAAAGCGAAAGAGGAGCCCATGTCGCTGCGACAACGGGCATGTAACCTTTTAGTCATCTATCAGTTGCCACCGCCATGCCGGCCTAGCCCTAACCCCCTGCTCCCTGGCAGAAACACGACCCGGAGGTCATTCAGCTGCGGTGTTGTAAAGGGTGGAGAACCTTCCCCGGACGGGCGGCTCAAATCGAGCGAGGATTCGTTATGCCCTACCTCTTTTGTTTTATTATATGTAATAGTACGACGGATGACAATTATGTTACAGACATTTGAATTTACAGTAGAGCAAAATCTCAGCCAAAAAGGTCAGCTAGTAAATTATGCATATCAGATCACTTCAACTTACTAGTCCCAAAATAAACCTATACTTGAGGAAATCAAAACTAACACAGTCGCCGCAAATGTGTACTTTGGGATAAAATCTAGACAGAGAACAAACACAATTAATACGTATTCATCACATAAATATTTGAGTGAGCTCCGTCTTAGAGGGCAAGGTCGCAAGAACTAGGCCAGACGTTACTAAAATAACTACACTCCATTAAGGTTTATAAGGATTTGATAATCAGAACAAACACGGGGTAACTAACTCTTCAAGTTTTTAGGAGTCCAAAGGATAAAAACGGAATCCTATTACTAAGACTTTGGTGTTCGTCTGTGTGTCTGTCACCAAGCTGTATCTCTAGAACCGCATTAGCTGACAGCTGAAAATTTCACACTTTACTTGCAATCAGACTTTAAACTCGAAGAAACCTGTGGCGTATGCAGACGCTACATCCATCATCATCATCATCAGCCTATTACAGTCCAATGCCGACAAACTGTTACAACAGTTTGGCAGATATCCAAATTGAAATAGCGTGTATATCTTATAAATAAAATAAATTTAAAAAAAAATAATGCTGGACATAGGCCTCTCCAGTTGTTCGCTACTTAGAGCAAACATCTGGAGGATATACCCATAATCGCCACGCTGGGCAGGCGGGTTGGCGATCGCGGTGATGCTGCTGCCCGTCACCGGTCTTTTGTATTTAGCTACGCCTTCAATTGTGATGGTTATACCGCCACCAGTCGGTTGCCAGCGCCTCGTTTGTTATTCGGCAGGATGCACCACGGGCAGGTGAGGTTGGCTTGGAGCGAAAAGATGATAGGCCGCTCCCTTACATCCCTTACGCAGACGCTACACTACAGGTTTATTAAACCGTATCTGTCGCTCAAAGGTCGTACGGTTGACTTCGGGCACGACCACGAAACAATAAATTATCTAATGTGTCTGGAATGCCCGCATTAAGTAAGAATATTCGATTAGACCTTAGATCCTATGATCTATACTGTTGGGAGAAACGCACACATGTACACCGCCTAATACAATTTTATATTATAGTTCACTCTTTTCTATGGTATTCATAGTGCAATTACAAGTTACAATAAATCCTTTTCTCCAGTTTAAAGTCTTGATCTTTTCGTATTTCACCTACTATCTTAGGATTAGACCTAATACGGTACTCGGCTGCTCAGCCGAGCTACCACTAAGCTAATTTTAACTAAAATCTGTTTTTCTTCACAAAAAGCCTTATTTCTTTTTAATCCGATTTTATCATTTTTGTAAAACCTCGCAAGATGTGCTAGAGTGACAGATATTAATTAAAGCTGTATGTCAAATGTCGCGCAACACATTCTACACTCGTAAGTATATTGCAACAGCACAATATGACGCCCAACACGATTTAATAAGGAAAGAACATAAACCTTGCTAATTACTTATATTTAGATACTCTTCCCAACAAACGAATTATACAGGATCTGTAAGGTCTTGACTGTGCGCCAGCTGTTTGTTCTTGATGTCGTTCTTAGACAACACCGTATTACTCCATTTTCTGAAGTCACAAGGAGACGTAAAGATTTAATATGCATGGTACCTTCAGCTAATTACACTTTTACTAAAAGATTCTTTTACTACCTAGGGCCATCATTATACAACAAGATTAGTGCTGAAATCCCATTGCTCGCCCTTACATCCTTTGATTGTAGGAAATCTGTACGATACCTTCTTTTACATAAAACCTATGTTGAAACGGAAGATTACTTTTCCACATACTCATAATTAACTTCTCTATATGGACTCTCACTACACACACACCCACACACATGCATACACACACACACACACACACACACACACACACACTTATTATCCTGTATACTTATTTCTTTTATATTAATCTTTGTGTTGTTGTCTCAAAAATAAACTAAATTAATGTATTTAATTAATATTGTATAATATATTTAAAAATTGTAATTTCTCATTGTATAGATTATATAGCGCGGTCTGAGGGTGTGGCCTGGTGACCTGTAGCACAGGTTTCGCTCTGAAGCCTATTTCAGGCACCAGCCCTCACTTTTTAGGCAACAACATGTAATGTTCATATTTGTATTTAACCTTAAGCTTGCCTAATTTGTGAAGGAAATAAACATATTTTGAATTTGAATTTGAATTGTTTATATAAGTAGCCAACATTATTAAGTACCTAGGTACTTATTTAGTTGAAGCTTTGAACCCGTTCCAAGATCGTAACATTCCTAACTTTAACTACCTATACATACTCGTATTTCGCTATTATAATATTTTTTCAGTTAAACTTGAATAATTAATTTTAATTACTTTTAAGCCTGAAAGCTAAGGTTCTCAAAGTAATATCCTAATACTAATCTAGACACTCGGAAGCGTGTCAGCCAAGTTCCAACCAAGAGATCTGGCCACCGCACCGCACCGTTGAGTATTTCAAGAATAAAAATACCTATTTTTTATTGTAGTTAGAAAACACTACACATCAACACTTACAGCATATTATTTACACACACATGGAAGTTTTAAGTAAAAAAAATAAACAACAAGATTTTCAAGAACTGAAACTGAAATGAAATCGTATATTATTTAAGTTCTCATCAGTAATTACAAAAAATGTATACGTATTAAAAACCAAAAATAGATAGTAAAACAAAAAAAACGAGGACAACCTTTATCTAGCTATGTATGTAGGTCTCCTATGTAATACATATTTTTATGATCGTAAATAGCATAATTTTTGTACTACGTAATATAATAACTCTACATCTATTTCCAACGTGACTTGGCTGTTCATCACGTTTGACCTAGAACACAGATTAATAAATAGTTACTCCTAGAGTCCATGAACTTCTATGTTGAAAGTTAAATCTAATAACTTTGAATCCCTTCTATAACAAACCTTCCTTGATAATATTGGTTTTCATGATAAAAAGCTAATGCAATCGACTTTCGATCGCTAAAGTCAAGCGATTTCTCCGGGATATCACAGGAAAATATCGTAGACTGCTCCGTGCATTGAAAGGGAAGTTCCGAAAGGATATTACGTGTTACCGGTACGCGTGTGCTTTGAATGTCGATCGTTAAAATAATCTATTAGCATGAATCCAAAATTGTACTTTTTATAGTGGCACGCCTGATGGAAAGTGGCAGAGAAACCCAAGTCGCTGCGGCAACGAACAAGTAATCAAACAATCACTTGTCTTCGGATCGGATCGGATTATAAGAATGAAGGAACAGTGGGCTCGAGTGTTTACAGTCACATTAGGGTTATTTTTCAGGGTCAAAATACTTACTTATATTATATTTAGTCCGTATTTTTAGGGTTCCGTAGCCAAAATGGCAAAAACGGGACCCTTATAGATTCGTCATGTCTGTCTGTCTGTCTGTCTGTCTGTCTGTCTGTCTGTCCGTCCGTATGTCACAGCCAGTTTATTCCGAAACTATAAGAGCTACATTATTGAAATTTGGTACGTAGATGTATTCTGTAAACCGCATTAAGATGTGAAAATAAAATTAGAAAAAAATCTAAAATTTTTGGGGTTCCCCATACATAGAACTGAAATTCAAAAATTTTTTTTTCATCAAACCTATACGTGTGGGGTATTTATGAATAGGTCTTTGAAAATGATGTTGAGGTTTCTAACAATATTTTTTTCTAAACTAAATAGTTTGCGCAAGAGACTCTTCCAAAGTGGTAAAATGTGTGTCCCCCCCCCCCGTAACTTCTAAAATATGGGCATGATAAAACTGAAAAAAATATATGATGTGTATTACTATAAAAACTACTAACGAAATTTGGTTTGAATGAAATCTAGACAGTAGTTTTTTTTTAAACGTCATAAATCAAATTACCTAATTTTTTCATTCAATCAGTGGTACGGAACCCTACGTGCGCGAGTCCGACTCGCACTTGGCCGGTTTTTTTATTATAAAAAGATACTTTATTAGACACGTATTTTTTCTTTTTTCGCAAAAAGCCACGGGGCGTGACGTCACACGTAACTTTCGCGGGCTATATCTTTGTAATTGTTGGTCTAATTTAGCAATTAAGTAATACGTGTCTCTTATTTTAATGACGGAATATTTACATTTTTTTACGATAACAAGCCTATTGTGCAAGTTAATATCTCCTTCGTACCTACTTACCTACCTCACTATTGGTCACTCTGAAAATCGATCTGGAGAGTATTAATATTGTGTGTAATGTTGCCTGAAACTGATTGTGCTGTAACAAATTTTCGGACACCCTTTGTAGAACCCGGAATAGAATTCAATATGGAATGTCGCAAAACAAATTGAGACACAATACTACGAGTATTTTAGTGTTGACGAAATAAGCAAAGGGATTTATCGATTTTATCGAGAGAAATAGGGTAAGACTATTGAAGTTATTAGGGCTTTACGAGGTGTCACATTGGCTATAGAAATTGGTGGACGATGGAGTCTGAAGCTTTATCTATTGGTATAAATAAATAGATATCAGACAACATCACATACATTGCTCTAATCCCAAAGTAAGTAGGTAGCCTATGCACTTATGTTATGGGTATCAGAACAACGAAGGTATGTACCACAAATAAATACCTAAATACAAATATAAACACCCAGACACGGAACAAACATAAGTGTTCATCACACGAATGCTTTCCCGGGTGGGAATCGAACCCACGACCCTTGGTTCAGAACCAATTGAGCCACCGAGCAAGTGCTATAATGTGAATAAATCCTTACACTGAGGATAGACTTTAACATCGTTTTCTATATTATTTAAGTACTTATATATATCGAAGGATACAAACTTAAACATAAAATTAAACGGAGTACCTATATACAAAGATATCCTGTAATGTTACGTACATTTTAGTTTTATGGCTCGCCCAATAGTTGACAGGTAGAGATTGCCAGACGGCATTAAGTCCGCTATTTGTCCTCTTGTGCAATAAGGTTGATGAATATAATAAAGATAAGATAAATAGAAATAAAGGGAGACTGTGATGGGAACAAAAAAGTGACAGGGACCAGTGAAGGGATTGGGATAAGTGTTGAGAAAGGGATTGGATTCAGAGTACGGGTTACCTAAGCTTAGGATAAAATTTTGTGGCGACACTTTCGCCGGTCGAGCTATTATTTTGTTTATAATAAAATTTCAAAACGGTAGGTAAGAAGGTAGGTAACAAGGTTTACCTACTTATCAACTTGTAGACTTTAGGCACTTTACTCGTATACCTACTAGGAAATCTTGAGAGTTAAATGAGTATGCTAAGTTTCCCTAAACTTTCACGGCTTCGCACCGTACTACAACAGAATTTTGATGAGCCAAGTATACAACTTAAATAATAGGCATGATTGCTGGATAAAATCTAATAGGCCATTTGCACTAAAATTTGATTATACGTGAAAAGTCAATTTTACAATAAAATTAATTTTAAGTAAAAAAGGACCTACCCACAACCAGTAGCCACGCATCTTTTACAAATGCTGTCAAATTTCCCTTAATAATTTTCAATTAAGTGTTCATGCCCAATGTCCATTACTCATCTAAATGATTTTGACAGATTAATTAAAATACTATACCTACCTACTTACAATTAAGTAAGTACCTAGCTACAGCAAGCATGTGTCTAGTATTACCTATGTGCCATTCAATATACCTGATAGAATATTTACCTACTTAATGGATTTGAATGTAACTATTGGATGTTCAATATTCAAAGCAATTTAGTAAACTTAGGTACCACGCATATACCCATGTGCTAAAGCAGGTAAATGATCATGTTTTATTTCTACTAAATGAAACGCCTTATTTTTAATCGCTACGCTGGGCAGGCGGATTGGTGATCGCAGGACGTAGCTTTTCGCTCCGGTGACGCTGCTGCCCATCATCGGCCTGTGCTATTTAGCTGCATCTTCAATTGTGATGGTTATACCGCCACCAGTCGGTTGCCAGCGCCTCGTTTGTTATTCGGCAGGATGCACCACGGGCAGGTGAGGTTGGCTTGAAGCAAAAAGATTATAGGCCGCTCCCTTACATCCCTACTACTTACTTACGATACTGTAACAACCATCATTCAACTTAAGTATTGTGCCATTGCACTTATTTCATTTCAGCAAGTCAGCGAAGAAGAAGCAGGCTTTGTAAAGATGAACAATCAAGATTGAATAACGTGCAAAGAAATAGATGCTACGCCGTTTACCACAAACGGCCTGTTCAGACTGATGAATACGTACCTACACCACAACACACTACTAACGCACGAATAGTTTTTAATCAGCGCTTGCTTTTTGCGTAGGAGATATACCTATCTGGCAATTCTAGAACAGACACAATTTGGTGAAGTAGTTCGGCATTAGCCTACCAATTAGGTTTATTCGGTTAGGATACCTACCTACATCAACGCTTTCCTCTAGATTTCACTAACCGGTTTGGTAATTTGATGAGAGCTGTTTCAGACACACAAGTAGGTCTTCCTTTACGTAGGTTCTACTTACTACTCGTATATTTTATCTGATAGGTGTAGTATTCAGTACCCGCGCGTTTTTGAATTTCAGAAAAATTTAGGAAGCTATGCTTCTTTAAATATGTGCCAGACTATGTTAAGTAGGTACAAAATTTGTTGTGGCTATATTTTTACGATAGGGGATTTATATTTTTTTTTTCTGCACGTGTCTAGCTACTTGAGAACGTACCGTACGGACGTTTACATTGTTTACGGACGTTTCGTGCTTCAAAAGCCCTAACTCTCGATTGTATTATGCGAGTATTTATACATGTTCATTCGAACCGGTTAGTAGTAGTGAGAATATCAATGGCCATATCGGCGAATCTGTAGGCAAACTATGTAGTCCCGTGAACTGGAAATATTAAAGTTCACAAGTATATGCTCATGCAGGTGCACTCTCTGTGCCTTTATTCTTATAATGGCAGGGATACCTCGGTAGTATTCTACGCCCCATACCGCAGGGCGCACATTGTGTTTGTCCTGTGTCAACCTATGTTCAGATTTCTCAGTACTCGAATCGAATACCTATATATTCATTATCTTTTGAGCATTCATTCGTAAGCGCGTGTAATAAAATAAGAGACAAAGACGCGTATATGATAAATGACAGAGTAAGCTCTTTATGACAAACAGATGTTTTCGCAGGCAAAGCCGCGGGCAGCAGCTAGTAGTTCTTATATTATATCAACGGCTTTACGTGCTCTTCGATTCATCAAATTTTTCATCTAACCCAGGATTCGAACTCTGCCTTTTGGCTTTATGGGGCTTACCACTATTTCACCATCGAAGCAATCACGAGCCTAAACGGGGACCATTACACGCTAATTTGAAACCGCCCTTATGGAAAAAGGACATTTCTGCAGAAACGCCAAAATTATACTTATTGAGGCCTGAACGTGACAGAAAATACGCAGATAAGTTAGCCCTTATTCGGAGGATCTTCCTTGTACGGTCAGCAGAAAAAATTTGACGTTGACGAATATTGAAAAAGACGAGTTGTCCTTGAGTCAGCGAAACGAAAGGTGACCATCCCGTTTAATTATGTTCCGAAATTCATTTCGTCATTTTACGCGAAGCTATCTTAATTTAGATAAGTATTAGAACCAAGTAGGAAGGTTAATTTTAAAACCCTGATAGAATAGAATAGAAACTCTTTATTGCACAAAAACACAGACATTACAGAAAAAACACATTACAAACAAAAACAAAGTACAATTTAGGCGGTCTTATCGCTTGTAGCGATCTCTTCCAGACAACCTTCATCCTGACCTGATCTGCTTTCTTTCTCCACATTTCTAAAGACGACATAATAATTTTCACTGGACTTTATAAGAGTGCTATACTGGACTTTGTAAACATGGAAATTGTCATGTTTGCTACGTCATGCTGCATATCCCATTTGCGTCTAACTTTTCCCTTTGTATCCAGAGGTCCTGGATTCTAATCCCGAGTTGGGGAAAATTGTTACAATGGGTTTGATTGTCACTTTATTATTATTAGAAGATTTCTAAAAAAATTAAATGTATCTACATACAAACGAAATTCTATAGGCTCATACAAAATGCCCGTTGAATTCATCAGGATTCTGTAGGAATTTTGTATGGAGGTACGTAGGTACCTACTACATACGGTCCTATTGACATCATGATTATATTCATTGAAATAGCTTAACGGTACTCGTCGTATTCATACATTTTGAACGGTAGGTACATAAATTAGAGTAATTTAAGGATACACGAGAACCATCCCTTAGTGCGGTTGTAAACATCTTTTAACGTACGGCCAAAGTGCCCTTGGGTCGGCACGTATCAACTTACAAAGTTTCCGTGTAATTTGGGATAATAATTTAATTATCAGCTGTTCTATTTTGGGTCAAAGTTTTGGACTAGGTAGTTATGAGGCTAAATAATTGTTCAGATTATAATACTTAGTAATATTGTTCACCGAGCCAAGTTTATTCATAATATATAAGTTATTAATTAGTTACCTATAGACACTTGACATTGTTCACCAAGCCAAAGTTCATTCATAATATATTAGTTCTCAATTAGGTTCACTCTATAAGGTTGAGTATCCATTCATACAAAATTTATGAATGTCTACATGTCAAAGTTAGATTTTCTTCCGAACTTGAAAGCTTTCCCTGTACCTGTAACCTACTTTGTGTTTCATTTACGTATACCACAGATTACCTGTGACGTGTACCTACCTACCTACATGCTTATGGCGGTAAGTAGGTACGGTTTCCAGTGTTCCTATAAATAAGTACCTACCTCTTTTTACCTGTACCTACCTAAAGGCCTGAGGCCCTACTACAGAAAACGAAAACGATCGTTCGTTGAACGGATCGCGTATTTTTGCCCCATAAATCCCTCCCGTGATATAAATATCAATAAAATTGTTGAAAATCGACGTTGACGAATTTTAGTTCGTATATTCGAACACGGGAGGGACAAATGAGTGGGATTTATGGGGCAAAAATACGCGATCCGTTCAACGAACGATCGTTTTCGTTTTCTGTAGTAGGGCCCCTTTTCCTGTTATCTTTTAACGGAAGTTAGATAGCAGACGGGCCACTGTAGCTAGGTAGCAGGGGCGTAGCTATCGCTGTACCTATCTGCCGTATCAATTATACGGGCCCTCCAGGCCACGAAGTCCCCCAAAGTGCATAAGCAAAACCAATGAAAACTTCCCAAATTTTGTGACAAATATTTTCCCTGCCTAACTTGACATACCTACTAGTACTTACTTTGGACTCCACAACGAAAGCGATAGGACTAGAAAAAAGGGCTTGTTATAGCTAAAACTCATGAATTATGGGAAGATCTAGGTAATCAAAATTATGTAAGAGTAGGTATGTACCTACCTATATAAGATTTCAAGGGAGAACCTAACTACAGTGCGTTAATCTGTTTCCAAACAGCAGAGATAACGAAACGCTCGATTAAAATAGGTACTTAGGTAGATCAGCCGAATTGAGAACCTCTCTTTTATAGAAGTTTGTTAAAAATAAATGACATTACAGGCATAAACGAAATTATAAAACCCACGTCCATCACAAACACAAAATATAACTATTATTGTCTTTTTCTCTAATGGCCCCAAAGTCCATAGCACACAGATATTTCCATTTTTAGTAGCACTTAGTGACGCTTTTCTTGAAACCGTGGGCGGTAGCCGTTTGCGATTGGACCCAAAGGTTCAGTTAAGCGCAATTTTCCATAGTTATGTGGGAATCGTAAGATGAGAGTTTTCTTTGTACGGTGTTATGTGATGAATGGAAATCCCGACTTGAACAAGAAATTGGTAAACAATACCTATGTATGTATGATGTAGATTAGGTATCTAGTAGATGCACGTAGGTACCTATTCTGTATGGAACTATGTGGCTGGACTGTTCGGTAATGCGGGCTGTCTTGACAGAGCGCAATACTGCTGTTACTACATAACAATCTCGTCAATATTATTCTTGAACACTAGAGCCTACGTAGGTATCAGAGTATGCTGATTTACAAGCATCTCAAAGAACTTGATAGTTGATTGATGACACCTATCCTTGTTAAGTATCATTTATTATATAGGGGAAACTAGCAAACCGCTCTCGCTTCGCTTCGGGTAGCTCACGACATCGCATCAGAAACTTCTTAAATATCAGTGTTTTTCTACTATGTTATGCAAGTATTATAGATATAAACTTTCCTCATCAAACGCTGTATTTATTTAAAAAAAAACAGCATCAAAATCCGTTGCGTAATTTTAAACACTACCTAATTAAAATAGGGGGTCATACACAGCTTACTAGGTAATCAGTATTCACTTACTAATCAAATGAACTACGAGAAGAAAAAAACTACGAGAGTATCTAAGTAATAGGTAATAATAATATATACTTACCAACAATACCAACTCTCCGGACCAAAAATAGGGCACAGCAGCTAATGTCCAAGTTGCTTAGCCAAGTACGCAGGAGATATTAAAGTGTAGAAGTTGTGCACAAACTCGAAAGCAGTCTCACACCCGTATTCAAAAACAATACTCAGATATCTATGAAAACTAATAAACACTATGCGAAGTAAACGATTTACGAATACAACAATGCCGACCGCCACTCATAGACTACAGGCCCGTGTTAAAAAAATGATGGGTCATTTGAACCACCAGATGACCTATGTAGAACGATATAAGAGCATAAAATAATAAGATTCAGCATTATGCCGTCACTTGTAAGCTGTCCAACTGAGTGCAGGTGAGAATTCAAAAGTACAGGTAGAGTGAGTGTATTTTGGTCATATATTTTTGTACGGCATTCTTACTATCGATAGATCCATGAAAAATAATAGGACAACGCGTAGTGCCGTAAAAAAATGGTGCGCCAAAAAGTCGGATTTTTTTTTTGATTTTCCGACAATTTCCAGCGTGAATTTGGTCATTTAATTTTGTACGGCATCAGTTTCATGCTATTTCAGTACTGCTTCTAATACATTATTCCGCAACGCCGTACAAAAATCATGCAACAAGGGGAATAAACCGAGGGTTGCAACCCCCTCTCTTTCTGTGGTCCAAGGGGTGATTTGAAAAAGTACGGCATTGGTTCCAAAACATTATCTGACACTTAAAAGTACTATTAAAAATAATGCCGTCAAAGAATGATTGTTCATTTGAATGTTTATCAATAATTATCTTAATTTTATCGTATTCTTGATTTATAAAGGTGTAAAATCATTTGATCCTGTACGGAATCTAGGTTTTTGCAAAAGAAAGCGCCTCCTGGGTAATTTCTTGACAGATAAACCGACATTAACATTTTTTTTTGTAACAAGTGGATGTAAATCTTTATAATAAACAGACAACAGTTTGCGTATTATTAAGCACGTCACTAAATTTTGTGGGTTGCCTGCCCAACTCACAAACAGGAATACCTACCAATTATTCAATTAGGCACTGCCATATAAATTGAGTTAGACCGACGTCTATTCAACGACGACATAGTTCATCAATAGTTTACAACTAGTTCTCGCAATTCCAAACTTTTCTACGTTGGTTGGGTTTGTGGTTGGGTTTAATTAGATTTATTTAGTGACGTAGAACGTTTGACTTAAATGAGATCATACACTTACACCCGTATTCACAAATATTAGGTACTCTATGCGTCGCGCGGACGGAAAGGTAAGAAAAAGCTATTCATTCATAGACAATACTTGAGTGCCGATCGCCATTGTAAATGCCTTACTTCGCATAGTGTTGTTAGTCTTCATAGGTAAGTACCTTCCTATCGTTGTGAATACGGGTATTAGACGTAACGTTGGTAAGTCACTCGGGTCAGTGCATAAATACTGTTTCAGATTCGGGTTGTAGGCTCGAACCACAAAGCAAATATAGGTACGAAGCAATAACTGGAGAGGCCTATGTCCAGCAGTGGACTGCTATAGGCTGAAGATGATGATGATTATATAAAAATAACTGTCGATCCTTTATTTCTATGGAAATGGGTAGCGCTTAACTTTAATTCACCTGACGTTAATAAGCGAAGTCAGAGTATAAATTATACGTTCGTGTAGTCGTAGAATGTCAAGATGCAAAATGTACAATTCTCATGGAAACACGATCAGTAACTGATTGACCAGGGACGCATAGATAGATACGTTAAAAGTCGAGAACCAAAGTTTGTTTTTAAGAGAATACAGAATTCTAGTGAAACTTGGTGTATGAAGTGACACCCTCAATATCCCAAAGACGAGGGCCGAGAACGTCCACAGCACCTATGGAATAGAACTTCTTGGATTGTAAGAGATACTAGAGCCGGGAATCGTTTTACAGGTGTAACTTGAACCTTATCCGAGAATAACAATATAACGGACCTTCCAAAAATCTCAATACAGAGAGGGTCTGAAAGACACCGCGGTCTTTAAAAATTTTGCGCCATCTATCGGGAGGCAGCAAATGCAGCGACTTTTAGTGAGCGGCGCAAGTACATAACTTTTTATCAAACAATAGCAGATACAGCGCCATCTATTGAGCGGCGTCAACTGCAACACCTTCTATCGAGCATCAGCGGATACAGCGCCCTCTATTTTGCGTAGAAACGATTATATTGTGTCGAATCAGAAGTTTTAGTAGATATTTACAAAAATAACACAGTCATTACTTACGATTGTGTTATTTGCTTGGTTTTTAACAAATTAAAGCACAAAATACATGTTAGTACCAACATATCTGAGATAGGTCAATCTGGATTCTTCTAAATAGATTCTCTATGTAAAAAATATAAATAAACAAAGCAAATTTACGTTGTTTTTAAATAAATTTAATACAGTATGAAATTAACTATTGCTCTAAACTTACACAAAGACCCTTATAGGGCAAGATCGAAAATAAAGTACACGAAATAAATAATTGCTAAATTTTGGCCCAGTTTCATCAGATGCTGATAAAGTCCCTGCTAGTTATCCAACAGATAACCCTGACAATATATGATATTTAACAGGGACTTAACAGCAAATGGTGAAACGAGGCTATAACTTTATGCAGTGCCTACTATTCTAATGAAACTGGCATAAATACTCAGTCGTTAGATTTAAAGAATTGCCTTACATATAGAGATATTGCTAGTACTTCACAACCGGAAATAAAAGATGTGATAATATTTTATAGAAACTTAAAGTAACACATCAATCATCAACTGGTTGAAAGTAATTTTGGATACAATGAAAACATAACACTCTAAGGGTCAATGTATACTAGCGCAGAATCGAAGCGTCTGTTTAAAACTGAGCATAACAAATTAAAAACTGAACTGCACAGCGTAACGCACACATTACTTCTAAGATTTTAAAAAGACGATCGGACAACGCGGATTGGTATTTTTAAAATCTAAAAGTAATGTGTGCTTTACGCTGTAGATTTAAGGTTGAATTTGTTATGTTCAGTTATGGATAAACGCTTTATTTTTTAATCGTAAATGGGTGTTCGATTTACCTGATGGTAAGCGATATCGCAGTCTATGACGGAACGCGCTCTCCCAGCAAAAACCGGTTCACTCTCGCCTTGAACATCGGGAGATTATATCTTTCAGGGATAAGGAGCGAGGCAAAGAGTTCCATAGTTTAGCGTTCGCACTATGACGGTAGAGGCGAAACGGGCTATGCGAGTCTTATGAACCTGCACCAAATAACGGTGCTTCGATGAGCTTTGGCTCTGCGCTAGTATAATTGTCCCTAATAAAACGAGATTATACATAACCAATGATATGACGTCAGCATTAGATTATTTAAACGTAATTAAAATAAATAAATAGTACGTATCATTTATCATAGGAACAAAAATAAAGAATTAATTTGATTAATCGGATTTTTAAAAGCCAAACACAAAAAGTTAAAAAAATCACAGTTCCAATAATAGTTATAAGTTGACATAGAAAAGCGGATAAATAATTTTATTTATAATTATTATTCACATATTAATTATTATACCTAGTATTGTACTCGATACTCTTCGCTTGGAGCGGTGTAGCAAAACTTTCAGTGAAGTAAGTAGATATCTTGTTTACAATTTATTAGAAGAAAATTAAGTTTTATCGTATTTTTACCAAATTATTTATAATTCTTCTGTCGCGTACATATTGCAATACTTTATGAACAAGCTACATGAAGAATATAAGTTTGCTACGCTCTGCGATCGCCAACTCGCCCGCCCAGTGTGGAGATTATGGGTTAAGCCAAAAGTGAGGTATTTGCCTAAAGTGGCGAACTGGAGAGGCCTATGTCCAGGACTGGACTGCGATAGGCTGATGATGAAGTAATCAATCAACAGCCTTGACCACTGCTGAACGTAGGGCTCCTTTAATTCGTGGCATATCATTCTATCCGGGCTTCCCCCATCCAGCAACTACCAGCAGTTCTTCTAAGGTCATCAGATGAAGTAAGTAGACTCAATATCTTTCTGGGACAAACTAAACATAGTTACACAATACACTAGGTCTTAGGTTGGACCCGAAGGCCTTAATAAGTAAAGCTAACAATGCGATATTATGGCAATGGTGCAAAGGGAAGGATACTTATAAAGTATTCACAAACAATAAGATTGAATATTTGTCGATGCCTAAATCATTAAATTCTTAAGCATATACTATACCTTGACTACACTAAAACAGTCTGTGAAACAAACCGTGATACTGTACTTCCACGCAACAAGAAATCACAGACCTTTTGAAATTTATAGCGCAAACGTATAAATGAAAAAGGTAAAGTAGGCATCTACAAAAAAAAACATTGTTTACACATTGTGACGCGCCAAACATTTCTGACTGTTTTCCATTACTGTTTGCTATCATAATTTTACAGTTCACTCTAATTTACATGTTCATTGTGTGCAAACGTGTGATGAACAGATTAACTATGCCAATAATAAGTGCAAGAACAGGATAAGCACAGATCTTTAATGCCGCGGCCACACATTGGATTTAACTTTGCGTCCAATCACTTGCCAATACGCGCTCAATATCTTCTTTGGGTCAAAGTACCGATATATACATTGGTGCATTGGGCGCAAAACGTTACGTTGGTGCAAATATCTCCAATGTGTGGCCGCAGCTTAAGATGTAATTTACGAAATAAAACCTCATTTGAATCATGGTGATATGACGCGACAGATGAAATAAAATGTTTCCTTCACAACAGGGCATATAAGTTTTAAATTCATGAAGATAGCTTTAGATTTTTTATTTTGATTATAAATAAGCATACTTTCAACAGATGCTGTCAATGAAAGCGATCCAAATGTTGTACAAAATTTTGAGCTCAGGATTGCACTGTTGCGAATTTTAACAATAAAGCAGACATGGGGTCTTGGTAATTAATTAATTTATGATAGAATTTATTTCTTAATAGCTTTTAAATAAACTGACAGTTACCTTTGTGTTTTGATTTATACCTTAATGGTCTAAGATACCGCTATACAACGATTTCACCAAGATATTTATTTGATAAAACTTAATTCATATTTAATTAAATATGTCAATAAATATAATGCATAATGGGTTGCCTATCAAATTTTAGTCCAAGGTATGATTTGCTGGATGGTAATAGAATTGTTAAAAATGTCACCGGTTTGATCTTATTAGAACAATTCTATACCAATCGAAAGTATGACACCCATAGATTATGCAAACGTTGTATAACAGAATCCTATACTATAAGAAATTTAGTACAGTACAATGTCCCCTGTGCACTGCATTCTGTAATATAACAATAAAGTACCACCAACTGCATCACGTTATATAAATGTGGCTATAATTTTTTCACTTATACTACAATATCGTTTACTAAGATCATAAGACAAAACATCCCGTACACTGAGGACAGCCTTATATCTACTATACAAAATACTCATAGGTACTACACCACTGCATCTGTTACTCTGTATAACGATGACCCGACCTACGCTATTGATATTAACTTTGTTCAAAAAAAGGTAGCTAATGAAAATTTCACCCTCCTTTCTTCGGCAGTCCGGTAACAAATTAAGATGATCAAGGGTTTTTATAGAAGCATACATCATACATGGATGATTATATAATAATGTAAACAATAAATTACCTATATTATTATTACATTGACACAATTTGAACTGTAAAAAGTTTCTTGACTTGGCTGACACATTTCCTCGTGTCTAGATTTATTAAATAGAAAATTAAGCCACCATTGTCAGAGATTTTATTTTATCAATACATGGAATAGACTTCCATAAATTAAAATAATAAGTAGGTATATGGTTACTTACTCGTTTGAGTAACTTGACTAAATCAAAAATATACAAACTCGCCCAAACAAAAAAATAGTAATCGATTAAAAACGGTGTTTGATTATCCGTCTATAGTATCTACATTGCAGACAGCTGACTGGTCTAAAGTGACAAGTGCCCAAGATGTTGATATATCCGTAGTCGCTTTTAACGATTTACTACAAGACACGATAGCTAAAAACATCAAAATAGTCAATGTTTCTCGCTCCAAATTTAATCTCAAGCCTTGGGTAACCCCTGGTCTAATTAGATGTCAGAAAAATCGTGATCTTCTTCATCTCCAGGCAAGAAAAAATCCTACCTGTATCATTGCCCAAACCACATACAAAAGATATCGCAATTTTCTCAACAATTTGTTGCAGAGATTAAAAACTAAATATGAAAATGAACAGCTCCAAAATAGCCAAAGTAATCCCAAAAAGCTTTGGAAAGTAATTAAAGAAATTTGCAATGTTTCTAAGACTCACACAGAGGCTACAGATTTAATTAAAGACCTTGATCCTGTGCATGCACTCAACAATTGCAATGAATACTTTTCTTCCATTGGAAAAACATTAGCTAAAGATACGCTTACCAATATGAATTTGTCCGAGGAAACTCTTATAAATAGCCATATGTCAAACAATACTCCTGCAGATTCTATGTTCTTTTTTCCCACAGACAAAGAGGAGGTTGCACTTTATATAAGAGAACTTAAAGTTGATAGTGCTCCTGGATTAGATAGATGTACCCCTTTATTAATTAAAACACTATGTCCAGTAATCTTAGAACCTTTTACCCATATATGTAATTTGAGTATGGCAACAGGAAAATTTCCCGAAATCTGGAAAATAGGCGTAATCACTCCAGTTCACAAAGATGGACCGAAGCACGTACCGAGCAATTACCGACCAATAACCCTCCTTAGTGTGTTCTCTAAATTACTGGAAAAAATTATATGTAAAAGGCTGGTGGGGTTCCTGGAGGAACACTCTCTTATCTCGGATAATCAATTTGGCTTCCGGAGAAACAAATCGACTGAAGACGCCGTTACACTACTCACTAAAACAGTTTCCACTGCATTGGATCAAAACGAATGCTGCCTTGCCATATTTCTGGACCTAGCTAAAGCGTTCGATACGGTTTCGATACCAATTTTACTTTACAAACTCGAATGCATGGGAGTTCGGGGTTTGGCCCATAATTGGTTCAACTCCTACCTCAATAATCGCCGCCAATGTGTTAGAATTGGTTCGACCGTAAGCGACTGTCTCCCAGTTCAATACGGGGTCCCGCAGGGCAGCATTCTTGGTCCAATACTATTTGTAATATACATGAACGGCATCTTAAATTTACCTCTTCAAGGAGCTGACTTAATATGTTATGCGGACGACACTGCTATTCTATTCCATGATTCATCCTGGGACCGGGTTTTTATCTCAGCCAATAAGGGACTATCTACCATCGCCGACTGGTTAAACAAAAACCTACTGACCCTCAATACTAGGAAATCTAAATACTTACCTTTCTACAAAACTCGCGCCTCCAAGCCGCCCGTACTTTCAGAGCTTACTGTACATTCATGTAGCTATACTGGATCCCTGCCCCCTGATACTATTTGTAAATGCCCGTCCATAGACCGTGTAGAGACCATTAAGTACCTAGGAGTGACTTTAGACGATACTCTTTCCTTTAAACAACACATCTCAACTCTATCTAGCAAAATTAGAAAAATTATTTATATCATGAAATCTTTGAGAAACTCTGCGAGCAAAAAAACTCTCATCATGGTTTACAACGCTGTCTGTCAATCACTTCTTCTTTACTGCATTTCAGCTTGGGGAGGAATAGCCAAAACAACACTGATCGAATTAGAAAGAGCACAACGATCTGTATTAAAAGTCATGCTGCGCAAGCCTTTTCGATTTTCTACTGACCAACTGTATATGGAGGCGGATGTTCTGCGAGTGCGACAATTGTACATTACCAAAGTAGCCGCCGCCACTCATAAAAAAGTAATTAACTCTTCCGACTTCCCGAACTTGACGGCTAAACGCAATTTCAAAATTCCTTTACCCGATACTCTTTCTAGTTTTGCAAGACGTTTCCCCCCCTACTCACACATTTTTATTTACAACAAAATAGCTAAGCAGATAAAAGACATAAAATTATTAAATGTACCCCAGTTGAAGAAATCACTGAAGGTATGGTTAAAACACCAAAACTATCAAGATACTGAAAATATTATTTTAGCCAGTTATTAAATTGATAACACACACACACTCACCATTACACACAACACACACACACACACACACACTCACACACACAAACACACACATGTATTACATACCTACATAAACAACACCCACACAATAACATTCATTAAACCTAATGTAGTTTATCGAATCTCCTGTTGACACAAAACTGTTCCTGCTGGAATATCATAAACTTAACCTTAAAAATTGTAATGGGTCCTGCGACACAGGCCTCGAGTCTAGTGCAGCGGCCGCTGTTATTGTTTAAAGGTTCCTACTACTACTAAGTTATGCTGTATAAACTAAGAATTACTTTAGTTAAGCTATGTTAAGGAAGTTTTGTATCCGTCTGTACATGGAACGACTTAATTTTTGATGTTAATAAATAAATATTTCATTTCATTTCATTTCATTTCATTTCATATATTGCACTGCAATGTTCTGCAGACCAGCTGCCAAAAATGTCAAGCTTAATAAAAAAAACTGTTAATAATTCGATTGTACTTCATTTCATAAAATTAACAGATTCAATAATGAAATGTATATAAAATGAAGTACCTACGCCATACAAATGTGTTTAGAAATATTTTGCCATATGACCATTTAGTAGTTAAGTACAACGCAATATCGATAACGTAATCGGGTCTGTAACTCTATTACGAGTTTAAAATTCTAAGATAAATGTTAGTAAGCACTGTCTTGTTGCTCAAAAATAGCTATGTTTAAAGCCCATATTTGAATTTATTCTTTTTGCGGTTGGGAGCAGGGCGGTATAAGCGAGCCATGAGTTTTAATGTTCATTGTGTGATGTATGATTGCAAAAAAACTTGCTGTATTTGTCAAGGTATAGGTAGGTAGTTTTTTTATAGTAGCTCGACATAATGGCTTCGCCTGATGGAAAGCGAAAGAGAAGTCCAAGTCGCTGTGACAACGGGCAAGTAATTGGTCAGTTACCTGTCAGTTGCCACCGCCATGCCGGCCCAACCTAAAGCCTATGAGCTCCGGAAACCCTACTCGAAACAGGACCCGGGGGTAATTTGGCTGCGGTTTTCTTTAGTTCTTGCAATACAAAACGATGTGTTACGACAATGCTTCTTCTAATATAATAAACTCGTCGTAGAGGTTACCTTGTTCGATTTGTTTACCTAACGCTAAGCGTATTGGCTCAGTATATGATCTTGCTGGGGGGCGCTGCTGTGTTCGCGCTCATGGCCTGCTCTAGTGTGTCGAGACGTTTGTACGCGTGGCCTCGGCTGTTGCGACGCCGTCCTGGTTGTCTGCCTTCCACTATGAGACCCATGATCTAAAACATTATAACATAATATAATATAATAACCCGAGACATACCACACTGGGCCACACAGCGCCATCTAGCCCCAAACTAAGCCGAAGCTTGTACTATGGGTACTAGATAACTGATAAACATACTTAGATACATTTTTTTTGTAAATAAATACATATTATACATAGAAAACACCCAGACCAATACAAACAGACATGTTCATGCACACAAATGTTTGTAATGTGTGGGGATCGAACCCACGACCCTTGGCTGAGAAGGCAGAGGTCACTACCAATTGAGCCAACAAGCCAGTCATTGTTATTGAAATGATATTAAAAACCTTGTACCTACTATTTTTTTTGTCTGTGTCCTACTTTGGAATTTTTTATAATAATTGGTGAATTGCAATCAAGCGCAATATGAGTTTGCGCTAATAATAAAACATGTTAACTATGTTTTATGACAAGTTTTGTAACTAATCCGGACGCACCCTTAGGTATTCGCTATATATTTTACGTTATAACCATAAAATGGAAACATAATTTCTTGGTACATCAAAGTTTGCATAATTATAGATAATACCTACAATATGTGTTGATAAGTCAGGTTTCAATAACGCCTCCTCACATCCATATTATGCCAACTTAACACATAAAATTATATTTGTACAGTCAATATAAAAACTTACCACTTTGCTAACTTTACTCTTGTTGTGGTACAGAATGTAAAGGAGTACAATCATGATAATTGCTGTCAGGAAGAACGGGAAAAAGTGGTCATCTTCCTCGGAGTAACTGTCACCATTTGGATAATACTCTGAAATGTATAAAACAAGCAATGTTTAGATAGTCCAAGGAAATTCACTGTAATAAATGTAGCCACAAATTAATAATGAGGTAACTTATTTGATAATATCCTGAAGGTTGTTTAACCTGTTTAGAAGTTCAAAAAGGGATTCCAAGTAGATCATAACTACCTACCATGTCAATTATTTTCATATCCAAGCAACGAAAATAACAGTATTTGATATTTTCGCATTATTCGACAATCATTAAAATTGTATTGTTTTAAAACAGATATTGACAAACTCTTAATACCTACATCTGAACAAATAACAAAATTACTGCTACCCAGTTTATACTCCACACTTCAGTTTCATTATCGCAATTTATTCTTCAAATGGCCTTGTGTAGAATTTACAATTGAATTTAAATTTTATTTTTTGTTATTAACTAACAACTAATGAGTTGTTAACTAAGACCTTAAATTAGAATGAAAAAAGTAGATTCTTTACAGAAAATTTCAGGGACAATTTTTGGGCTAGCAGGGGATTTCAAGCCGAGATCTCTTGGTTGTCCGGTGGCACTTGCGACCACTAGATCAATGAGGCACTAGGGATGTTTATAAATAATATTTGTAAGATATCATCATATGGTGATTATGATTATGTACGCCTCT
Organism: Conogethes punctiferalis; assembly: GCA_031163375.1. Classification (NCBI taxonomy): domain Eukaryota; kingdom Metazoa; phylum Arthropoda; class Insecta; order Lepidoptera; family Crambidae; genus Conogethes; species Conogethes punctiferalis. The sequence continues at coordinate 10,762,379 of CM062082.1, read as the reverse complement.
CAGAACATCTAGAACTCGGCTGTTTCAATAGTTTGGTTCATAAATTAATCTGACTTGGAATTAAACCCCTGCTGCAAGTTGTAGTTTTATTCGAACATTATTTGTAATCATTCTTACGCCATTTATGCGAACATGTACCCTAATGACATGTGGATTCGAAAATAGACAAAGTACTTTTATCGAATAAACATGTAAATTACCTTTTTGTGAATCATTACTGACTTGTGGTTCAATTTTGTTACGAGTATTCTTGTTCAAATCCAGATCTTGTGGATTGGGTACACCCAAGTCTTCCTCACCATCATCAGCACCTTGCCCGTCCTGATCGGAACCTGGAAAAAATATCAATGTTGCCAATTTAGTCAAATACTAGCTGGGCTCGCGACTTTCGTCTGTGTGGAATAGTTATTTTTTCCCCGTTTTTTTTTTACATTTTCCATTATTTCTTCGCTCCTAATAGTTGCAACGTGATGTTATATAGCCTAAAGCCTTCCTCGATAAATGGTCTATTCAACACAAAAAGAATTTTTCAATTCGGACTAGTAGTTCCTGAGATTAGCGCATTCAAACAAACAAACAAACAAACTCTTCAGCTTTATAATTATTAGTTAAGATTTAGGCTCAAAGTGAGAGGATAAAATCCTAGTGAAGAGGAATTACTATGAAAATTATGCAGGTAAAACACATATGTAATTAACATGAGCATGTACATCCCATGTATGTGGCTACCATACATGCGCTGTAAATAAGCCATTTGAATATAAGTGGCATCTGACAATTAATTGATCTGGTTACTAGTCCCTTGCCACAGTCGCTTAGACTTCTCTTTCGCTTTCCATCAGGTGATGGGATTGCATTACAAAAATATGAGGGCCTGTCCTAGCTGGAGGAGGCTCTCCCCCTGACAAAGAGGTAGAATTCATCTGCTTATAGTGGAAAACTGATTGCAGATTGAGGCTGATACTCCAGAGGCGATTTCCAACCCGCCTGCCCAGCGTGGTGGTTACGGGTAAAGCCTATTAAAAGAGCCTGTTAAAAAAAGCTGTTTAATGAATGTGAAAAACACCTGGTGAGGCATAGGCCTCAGCAGTTGTTTTAGACATAGGTCTAGCAGTGGACTGAGATAGGCTGATGATGATGGAAGGTCACAATGCTGTGCAACTATAAAAAAAGAAGTTCTAAATGAATGTATTTTACCGATCTCACTTTGATAATCTTCACCCTCGATATCGTTAGGCAGCTGGATTTGTTCGTTCACCACTTTCGTATCGCCTTGGGCTTTTGGGACTTTGTCTTCAACAATTGCCGTTTTAATTTCACTTGGTACATTGCTTAACTTAGGTGCCTCCACTACACCTTTCATCGGTGCATTATTTGCTTGATCGCCACCAGAGATGCCACTAATGTCCACTGCCTCTTTATTGTCTACGGTTTTGTCTTTCACATCATCTGCCGGGGCCTCCTCTAAGGGGTCCACTATTGAGTGTTCAATATTATTTTCCTCAGCCTCCTTTTGAGTAGAACTTGGCTTTTCCAATGTGCTCTTGCTGGCTACATTATTTCCTGGGAGCTGCGCCTCAGCATTTGACTTCTGGGTCAACCCTGGCTGCTGTGATTGAACTTTTGGAGGCACAATAGGGTCATTGCCTGTTTTCAAACTTTCCTTTATTTGCGGTTCACTACCAGGCAAAGTTACAGATGCTGGGACTTCTGGCTTAGGTACCAAACTCTTTGCATCAGTGATAATTTTATTCCCTGACACGGTATGTTCTGGATTTTCAGCTACAGCGACACCTGTTTGAGGTTCCGTCGGCACTTGTGACTTCAAGATTTCTGTACCCCATTTGAAGTACTTGCAGTAAAAGTTGGAATCCATATTCAAAATGTTAGTGTAGTCAGCACTGCAAGTTTTAGAACACTTTATTACGTCTTCGAATACTAATTTTACGTTTCTCTTGTAGATTTCACCCAAGTCAGTATACGTCCAACCACGGGCTGCTTTACATAGCTCTGAGATGTCCTGTGGCGCCTCTATTTTGTCGGTGTACACCTGTGGTGTTTCAACATTCAGTGCAAGCTTCGACGATGCAACTGCAGCGCAGAGTTGCCTGTTTATATCATAAAATAACATACACTGGAACTGTTGTTCAATGCTGGGTGCGTTGAGCTCAGGACAATCCGGTATTTTACTCTTGATTTGTGCCGACAAAAATGGATTTTCACACGAGTTAGCGAGAGCACTGAGGGTTATAGTCTGGTTCGTCGCATTTTTTGTATTCGTTGTAGGTTCCAGTGGAACGGGATTCGGTGCAGGTGCCCCTAAACTCGAATATAAGCTCACTAGCCATATCGTAAAAACGTAGAGAAGCATTATACAAATGTTTGTGGTTCAAGACGAAAATGGAAAAAGAAAACAACAATCGAATCGGAAATGAGATCCTCACTCGTTCGTATGACACAGTTGTTTGATTGACAACAATTTGACATTTTTGACAGATGACGTCCATGTTTGAAACGTCACTATAGTTCATTCCACTTGTAGATTGTTTTATACCGACAAAGATATTTAGGCACGTGGCCGCAAGGACTTTTTTAAACGTCCTTGCGTGGCTGAAATTAGAACTACAGTAGAACTCCAATTATCCGAACTCCGACTATCCGAATCGCCGATTATCCGAATCACAAAAAATTGTCCAAAAAAGTCTAAGTGCGCTATTATTCTTCCCCCCGCGAAGCCAGTGTTTGCGCGTCAAGTCTTGACTTGACTTGTCTTAACGGTTAAAGACCGCAAAACAGCTTACATTGATGGAGATGTTTAAAAAACAATGATTTTTATTTCTAAACTTGTACATAAGTACATTTTATTTATATTTAAAACATGTGTTTCATGTTTCTTTCATTTAATTCAATAAAAAAATAGTGCAATATCAAAACGTAGCGTTTATTCTCTCCAATGGCAATTTTTTTTTTAAAATCCGATTATCCGAATATTTGATTATCCGAATGGGTCCCGGTCCCCATTAATTCGGATAATTGGAGTTCTACTGTAATATCCGACCTCATACAAAATTTAACTTTTGTTGTTGGTTTTTTTCATTTAAAATTCTATTTTTTTATTAATAATAATAATAATAATAATAAATTCATTTATTCTCACCACAGAAGATATTACATTTTACAAGGTAAGTTCACACATTTTGGATATTAAACAATTGTAGGTAGTTTTGTAAATTACATTCAAAGTGAATGCAACGATGACACAGTAGAGTGAAAGAACCAGTAAGTCTATGGCGGGCTAATACCTGAATTAGGAAAACCTGTATCTCAGGTTATTAGCCCTCCACCCCATACAATGATCCATTATCAATATTTTGTTACATATATATATTTACATAATTGTTAAGCCTTAAGCTACACTACGTTTTTTGTTCTAAGTAATTATTATATATATTTTTTTTTGTGAAATTAATTAAGCCAACAGTTAAGCACCTATGGATATGGATTGGTTGGTTGTATCATATTATCGCAACAATTTAATAAATATGGACTGGCTCGATGGCTCATTTGGTAGTGACCTCTGCCCTCTGAGCCAAGTGGGTTTGATTCCCGCACAGTACAAACATTTGTGTTCACGAACATGTCTGTTTGTATTGGTATGGGTGTTTTCTATGTATATGTATTTATTTACAAAAAAAATGTATGTATTTAAGTAAGTTTATCAGTTGTCTAGTACCCATAGTACAAGCTTCGGCTTAGTTTGGGGCTAGGTGGCGCTGTGTGGCCCAGCGTGGCATGTCTTGGGTTATTTATTTATTTATTATACGACTGGTTAAGAGTTTTGACTGCAAGATATATATCGCTGTCAATCGCACGGGAATGTTTTACACAGGCCTTGTGTTCATTAAATGGAACGCATCTAATATCAAAAAGCGCGGGATACTTTTGAATAAAATGGAATGATTGCAACTAAATTAAACTGAATAAAATTAATTCACGAAAGAAATATAACATTGCGATTTATTAAAAAAACATGATCTGATTATTACCGTACAACTTTAGAAATTTTAACACAATCTTCTATTCGGTCCCAAAATGTTCAGAAATCTATTTTATGGAGCTAGCTAGCTGAGAGCGATTGGCCTGCATATTCTTGATTTTTCATTTACTGACCTTGGTACCTACATAAATAATTATGTAAGTAAACATTCTTGAATAATTTATGAAACTAAGCATAATTATCTAGTAAACTTTTTACCTATGTTTTATCGACCAGTTTGGTTTTAGTGGTAGTGATAGTGAACACAGCCTCTGAAAAGGTAGTCTTGGGGTCGATGCCCGAACATCATTAAATGTGCATATAGGTTCCGTTTGCAAAAAAAAGGTATTAAATTTTGTCCTAGTGCCCATAGCAAAATCTAGCTAGGCTTAGTTTGGGACTAGGTACCTTAGATAGCCCGTTATGGGATGTCCTAGGTTATTTAGGTAGGTACCTATGTTATAAACACCATTTGGCGAAAAGATTAAAAAGTTTATGAAGATAAGCAAGGAAACTAATGATAAAAATGTATAATGTTCATTGTTAAGTCATCATCCTCTTAGCGTTGTCCCGGTTTGAGCCTCTAGGCCCAGGGTCCGCTTTGACCGTGATCCTAGATTTAGCGAGTCTGGTTATTACATTGAAGCGACTGCCATCTGACCTTCGTAACCCTCAGGAAGGGGAATTCAGAATTCAGAATTAAACTGGATGTGCAGGTGTCCTCACGATGTTTTCCTTCACCGCTAAGCTAGTGGTATAATTCCGCACATAGATTTTTTGCAAATCCAGAGGTGCGTGCCCCGCGCGGATTCGAACCGACGACCTCACGTGTGTGAAGCTACGATCTTACCACTAGGCTACCACGGTTCATTGTTCATATAATGTTCATTGTTAAGTATAAACCAATTAACATTTTGATGTGACGAAAGTTAGTGCCTATCTAGTTAGCAGGTAGGACCTATACATTTTGTAGGTGGAGGTGCACCGAATTCAGTTGCTCACAAAGAATTGATAAAACACAGCCCCTCCAAATATATCTTGAATTTTGCCAGCCGTGCTGAAAATTTATTGAGCACCCCATTACCATAATCGAATTATATCTGATAAAAAATAACAAGAAATACTTTTACTTGACAATTCCTTTGTGGTGTATCAACATTTATGAAACGTCTTTCTAAAATGATTTTGTAGGTCAAAGATAAAATTTTTGTTTCTGTTATTCTTTCTTCTACTTATGATTTTAAAATGCAATTAAACAGTATGGAATAATAGATACAATAAAATATTTTTGTACATTAAAAATAAACAAAATGTAATGGGGACAATACTGCCGTCATACGGAAAAAACCGGCCAAGTGCGAGTCGGACTCGCGCACGTAGGGTTCCGTACCACTGATTGAATGAAAAAAATTAGGTAATTTGATTAATGATGTTTAAAAAAAACTACTGTCTAGATTTCATTAAAACTAATTTCGTTAGTAGTTTACTCATCATATATTTTACAACAAACAAATGAGAGGGGCTTATGGGGCAAAAATACGCGATCCGTTCAACGAACGATCGTTTTCGTTTTTTGTAGTAGTCCCAGATGTCTATAATACTCGTAGTACCGATCCTACAAGTTTCGGCTTAGTTTGGGGCTAAATGGCGATGTGTGGCCCAGCGTGGCATGTCTTGGATTATTTATTTATTTAAGCTACGAGTATAAATACCAGACCCAAGAGAAAATATATATATTCTTTAAGTTACTGAATTTGGACTGTTTAGAAGTAAGAATGAACCGAAGATTAATACGCACAAAACATTATTTTAATTTCAAATAGGTTTCGATTACAATATCCATGAATCAAAGCAATATAATTAAGTGTTGCGTGTTCAAAGTTTTACAGCCGCAGACGGAAACAAAGTCGTTTTAGTAATAGCAAACCATTTTTCACATGTTGTTTGCACTGGGTCTGGTCACTGGGGGCTAATCATTTATTACGTAAGATGATTTAGGGGGGAGGGATTCGACTTTGTCTTATTTTTTGCTCCAAAACGCTCGATACTAAGAGTAGGTATAAATTCTTAAAGGTACTTTCTTTCAAGGGCGGGAGTTAAAATAGTCTTACGTAATAAATGAACCCTACGCCGACAGTCGCTGAATCGAAAATGTCCCATCGATAGATTAATAATGTATCGATTGACAGTACTGGAAGCCGATCATTCATGTGATGAATGTTTATAATGTTTGTGTTAGTAAGAAGAAAGACCTTATTACAAATACGAGTACATATTACAGTTTGTGACAGTGGCCAGCAGTTTGTGTAAGAGGCGAGACCTCTGTGACTTCGGCGGGATTGTCCACAATTAGGTAGTACAGTACAGAGGAAAGATCTCTCCCGAAATATTATTATCGATTTTTAATCCGAATATTCGATCGAATTGTCGAAGCCTTAGAACTCTAGTGAAAATTTTGATGAGACCCGTCTTTGAATGAACGATCGAGAATGTTTGAACGAGAGATCTTCCGACCACATTATTGTATAAAGCCCTGCCGATATTATGTGATAGGTAATCGCTGAAGTCGGTATGACCGACTAATCGTCTAGTCTATAGCTCATAATATAGGTACCTCAATATTATGCGAGAAGGATTCTGGTCACCTAAAAAAGCTGTGATTTCTGCTGTTTTTGTTTTAACTACCTACTTGTATTGTAAACATTAATTAAAATAAGTATATTATCAATCATGAATAAGCCGTCGAGCATCAAGTCACTTTTTGAATATTATTCAATAGAGTTAAGCAACCAATCTAGTGAAATAGAGATCATTTTAACGCGTGATAGTCATCCATCATACAGCTCACCTGTCCGTAATGTGTAGACAGGATACAATAATATCATTAATCATATTCTGTAATAGTAAGTAGGTACTTACATAGGTACTGAAATAATTTTATCATATTGGATACCGTAGGTAACTTTAAATTATATCATCATCATCAGCCCGTCGCAGTCCACTGCTGGACATAGAGGCCTATGAAGAGGCCTTCAGTTGCTTGCCACCTAGGGCAAACATCTGGAGGATATACCCATTATTGCCACACTGGGCATGCGCCTCATGTCGGTTCACAATTCTCGGAGATTGTGGTAACAAACATACTTACAACAAAAAAAAAACAGTCGAATTGAGAACCCCCTTCTTTTACTGAAGTCGGTTAAAGAGGTATTCTGAAAAGTACCGCTGATCACCCGATTCGTTATTCTCTGATTTGTTTTGTAAACACAAAACAATTACTTACCCACTTCACATCCTCGTATACGCAAGCGGGGGGACTGAACGACGGAAAGCGCCACTTAGTGCTCGTATCTCGAGATGCCAACATAGTCCTTTGTCACGTTTATTTCGCAGATTACAGAAAAGAGCAGTCGTTAGAGATGTGTTATTGCACACTTAAATCTTATGACAGGCTTGTTGTTAGGACGACGAATGTTTTGGTAAGCCGAAATTATGTTGTATGACAAGTTAAAGCGTTTACTGTACAAACTTTCGTAATCACTATTCCATTACGTATGTCCCAAAATCAGAGAGAGAGAGAGACGTATCTGCCTTGCTTGCAATGGTGAATACCTGATATTTTCAAGTAAAATTTAGAGATTTCATTAAATCTATCACTTAAATCTATAACCTACCTAAGGCTGAAGAAAAAGCTAGTGGTTTAGACTTAAACCACTAGCTTTTTCTTAGTCTACTTATTAACTATACCAATATGATAAAGTGTAACGTGTATTTAGATAAAGTGTGCTAATATACCTAGTATAATTCTTACAAACGTTGATACCAAATTGTCATAAAAAGCGTAGGTGTACCTATACCTAATTATATTAATTTAGTATGTTTATTTAGACGTCTAGTACCTACCCATATTACATAAAAATTTCAGTTTAGGTTTGGGACTAGATGGCGCTGTGTGGCCTAGCGATGCATCTCTTGGGTTATTATGAGTATTAAGTTCGAATATCTATGAAGGTAAAAATGAAAGTGGATACCAATTCGACTATTATTTAATGTTTAATGTATGAATCAAGTAGATGAAGACATATCAAGCACATAATTAGTTTATTATGTTGTTAGAATGTAATGAATTAAGTTTATAAAGTCTATAAAATTATAAATACCTAAGGACCGTCTACCTACAGACATGGTATAAGCCGCAACTATATTACTTATAATATACCTACTGAAAAATCTGCTAGGGTATGAATGAACGTATTACAGGTACCATAATAAACAAGCAATTTAGATTATGAGTGAGTTACATCAAAACAGAATCCTCTGAACGAGAGAGTGGAACAGCAAACGGCAAAAATTATGTTTCAAGTTTGCCCGCTTATGCCATTTTATGGGGACCCGTGTCTCCGGCAGTGATATTTTTGCCGTATTATTACTCCCTACCGAGTCTCGGATTAGCATAAATAAGTGAAAATATACGAAAGCTTTTAAAGAAACATTAACAGCGGAGTGATAATTGCCATTCCTATTTCTCGTCATCAATTATGGCTCAATTACACTTTATCGTTTTAATACGAGTCGGATTGCTTGCGGGTATGTAAGGGAGTGGCCTATCAACTTTTAGCTCCGGCCAACTTCACCTGCTCGTGGTGCATCCTGCCGAACAACAAACGAGGGGCTGGCAACCGACCGGTGGCGGTATAACCATCACAATTGAAGGTGTAGCTAAATACCACAGACAGATGACGGGCAGCAGCGTCACCGGAGCAAGAAGCTACGCCTTGCGATCGCCAACCCGCCTGCCCAGCGTGGCGATTATGGATAGGTATACCCTCCAGATGTTTAAACAGGAAAATTACCTTTCAAAACCCATTTCTTTGAGCGAGCACCTACCCATAGCAGGAAAATCTATATCGCTATTTTTATAAGTTTTCTTTGGTTATAAATAAATATATTTATAAAATTCAGAAACCGGTTAGGAGCCCGTGACGGTCGCTACCATTTAGATTTATGGCCTCTCTTAACAAATTCATTGCGGGCCCAAAAATTATAAGGAAAGGAGGAAAAGGTAGTGGATAACGGAAATAAATAAAATAGTATAATACGGATAAGAACAAACCATATTTGAATTCACTCATTGTATTATACTCTTCTATTAATGTGTACAATTTTTAAAACGAGTAGCTTATATCGTATTAATAATAATGACGTGCTCAATAATAATTTTTATTTTATTTTATTTTTAAAAGCCCATTGCTTTTAAAAATGCAAACAGATTATCAAGTTGTTACGTCGGCTACGGCAGAATCTTTATTTATTATAAGTAATAGGCAGGTACTATTTATAAAAATAAATATATAGGTATGCTAGAAAATGCCCTCCAACCAACTTGTTAAAGGTTTTCGATTGTATATAGTATATACATATAGATTATATCATAGTAGGTACATAACGGTGGTTATAGGTAAGTATATCACATGCAATGTACTTTTGATTCAATGAATGAACAGATTCTACCTTAAGAAACTTGTCTACTCCTTATGACCTTGTATCTGTTTATACCTCTTTAGTATTTGTGAGTCTTTTTAAACTCTATACGAGCAAAGATTATAATGATTTTTTTTTAATTTAAAAATTTATGATTCTAAGCCAATCTGTACTATATTTACATAGCCACTTAATATCCGTCAAAGGTCGGAAAAATCAAATTAGTCTTATCCTATGCTGTAAAATTGATGGGAGACGCTTCTTGAATAAATTGAATATATTATAGTCGCCTGAATATTTTCGGCCAAACAAAATAAAAGAGGAATGTAGGTAATAAATATAAAAAATTTAACTTAGACTTTAAACTTTCACGCTCTATTACCACACATTAAAACATAGAAGATCAGATCAGATTATTAAATTTATTATTATTTAATTGTCATTTGAGAGACTTCCACTTCACCACGCTTGGCAGGGAGGGTTGGTGACCGCAGTAGGTTTTATTAGCACCCAAGTAAACAATGCTGCCCGTTTCATAAAATTCCCTTGGTCGTCTTCTAAGATAAATATTTGATGTAGTACCTACATAATAAAATGTCATGTCGACTAATAAATCTATTTGAGTCCTATATATTTAAAGTTGCACCAATTGCAGAAAAAATCACGGAATCTAGGCTGAGATGGTACGTCACATACAGCGAAGACCAGATGATCATGTCATGAAGAAGTCCATGGCTACAAAGGAGAGAGGGAGAGGAAGGCCCCCAACTACGTGGATGACGAACGTCCGCGAGAACATGAAACAGTTGGGGCTTTCGGATGACGATGCACACCAGCGGAACAAGTGGCGCCTCAGCACTAGGGAAGCCGAGCCCGCGTAACGGGAAAAGGCGAGGCCAAAGAATAATAAGAGTCGTATTAAGAAACTAAAGATTTACTTAAGATGAATCATCATAGAGTTGTGTATAGGTAAATTATCTTTATCAAAAGTCCTACTCGTAATTCCCTTGTCATACATTTCCAGATCATTTTTCATAATATCGAATTACTATTATAGTCAACGGTGTCTGAAAGTATTCCTCTATTAAGTAGTACGTAAGAAGTTTAATACGAGTATACATATGTAATGATAATGTTCTGTAATACTCAAAGCTTTATGACCAAAAGCAAATCCTACTTTGTCTCCGAAATCGAAGTCCGATTGCGAAACCCTCTTTTCGTCTCAGTTTCATCAAACACTTTGAGCTGGCGCAGTCTGTGAAGGTACGTTCTCTATTGGTTTAGGTACAGTCAACGTCATATCAAGCTACTATGCATTACAAATGGAAAATTAATCCCACAGTGTCTTATTAAGCAGCAAAATAAATAAGTATTATGATTTCATGTCCGCAACCGTGATATTAACTCCTAAGTAAATCCATGATAACACACTGTATCTCTTTCTAGCGAAAAGGAATTAAATTAATTTGGTTTATTACGTACATCTTCTATCTCTATACTTATAATAAACCTGTAGAGAGGTCAATTCTGTACATTAAATATGTTTTCAAAATTACTATCAGGGGATGCCAAAAATGCAATCAGTAAAATTTTTGTCTGTCTGTCTGTCTGTATGTTCGTTATAGAAACAAAAACTACTGAACGGATTTTAACGAAACTTGGTACAATTATTCTTCATACTCCTGGGCAGGTAGTAGGTATGCTTTTCACCTTTCAAGTGATGCTACCATCGATAGGAGCAGAGCAGTGAAGGGAAATGTAGGGAAAACGGGATAAATTTTTATCTGTACATTTAAACGCGAATGCGGTTTTCACCAATTTATTGCTAGAGGTCTAACTTAAAATTTAAGCACCATTTTATGGAAGTCCGTTATTTTTGAAACCCAATATCCACGCGTGCAACGTCGCCGGCACAGCTAGTGTCTAATATTTGCTTAGAATAATTTATATTTATTAATACGATCCGATTAGTAAGCTGAAGTGGCAGTGGGCTGGCCACATCAGCCGTAGAACCGATAACCGTTGGGGGAGTTTTGGAGTGGAGAAAAAAACTAGTTGGGCCCGCGGCTTCGCCCGCGTTCATGTAGGTGGTCACAGAAGTTTTCATTATGTTAGAAAGGGGCAAATAGTAGCCTAGGTATGTTACTCTCCATCCCTTCAACTATCTCCACTCAAAAATCAAGCAATTCGTCGCTCCGATTTGCCGTGAAAGAAAGACAAACATACGACACACTTTCCGTTTATAATATTAGTATGGATAATAAAAAGCATTCCGTAGAAGTTGCACAGTTCGCAAGAATTTCCAGAGTGATGCCTTGGTATTCTTTAAAAATCCCCGAGAGGGCTTTGTTGTGATCACGGGGCTGCTCGGCGACGCGCCGCTGCCACTGTTATCGTTGCGTGAATTACGCAGGTAATGGGCCGCATTTACAACGTACGTGCCCCGACATTCATTAAAACGACTAATTAAACCTGCCTCGAGATTCCGACGAATCCGCCTTTAGACGACGACGCTAATTTCTACATATTTCTTTGCAGAAAATGTCGAGGGGAACTCGCTTTGGCTCTCGATTTTCGCTTTTTAACAACCGCCCATGCGAGCGCGCAGTCTAATTCATTAACTTTTATTTTACGAATTAGTGAAAATTGAAGTTGAAAGGAATATACGAGAGGAAAATACTAGGCCTGTCTCATTATTTATCCTAGAATGATATTTAAACATAATTATACCTATGCGGGCATTGAAGATAACATTATGTTTGGATATTTTTTAAGTTGTTACTTGGCATCAGCTGCTATTCTGGTACACTGGTTCAAAAATAAAACAACACATTATGTATTCTGTTTTTTTTAGTGAAGTTAAGTGTGACTTGTGCATTTTTATTACATAGTTACATACCTACCTAGATAGGTAGTATCATTGTCCAGTACTTGTGTGTTCTTCTTAATAAAAAAAATGTGATTTGCTCTACATATTGAATAGATTTTTACCATTAGATTTTTTAGTGTTGTGAGTTTTTTAATAAGGAAAAAAATGTGTAAGAGCTGCGTACAATCTGAAAAAATATGAAACATTAAAATGAACATAAAAGTTGGCTAATCCATGAATAAATAAAGACAGTTTGGTTACGAGTATTAATTAGGTTAGGCATATCTACTTAGTTATTGGCACTTTAAAACTAGTGTTAAAGCTGGCATGTGTTATATTAACAGTGATAAGTTATTGTATTATTTTTATAGTGACACAACAAAGTGGCCTCACGTCGTCTGAAGGAAAGTAAAAGAGAAACCCAAGTCACCAGTGCTATCACTTAAGACTGACTAAAACTGAGACAAAAACTGTAAGATATATCTGTATATATGTCGCAGTCATCTAGTTGAATCTCCTATTCAATTGAATCGCTAGCGCGTTCATTGAATGACGACATTCAATTGAACGACTAGACCGAACGTTGACTAATCACGCGTCACTTAACATCCAACTAGGTAGCGGATTGAAAAACATAGCCCTTTGAAAAGAGCGGACGTAAAAGCAGTCAAGTGATTGTAATTTAGTTCATGTTTTTCCCGCGCGGCGTTAGTAGTCACTAAAACAAATATGGCGTCGAACATGATCACCTGAGTGTTGATATTTTTTTGATTAGATTTAATTAAAACTGACTTATACGTAATAAAATAGTATGACAGCATGGATTTACCTATTAATACGCCGCCTCCGGATACTTTTAAAGAAAAACTAAACATTAAACAGTCGGCTTTTACCCATTCAACGACTATGCTAAAATGACGTTCAGTCAGGACGTTGAACGTTTCATTCAATAACTTGACGAGTTGACCTTTAGGCATTCAATTAAATGTAGTCATTCAATGAACGCGCTAGTCATTCAATTGAATAGCAGATTCAATCAGATGACTGCGACATATACAACATATTGTACATAATAATGGCTATGAGAAGATAGGTAGGTACGTACCGAAATAAACGTGGCATTAGTAAGCGGTATCAGAGATCCTGCCATCGGTCTAATTGGTATTTTTATGCGTTCCATGAATATGATCAAAGACAAACGCAGTTTTACAGGCATTTCTAACCAGTCCAACGCGTAGGCAGACTCCATCAGCATATCAGTCTGAAAATTAAATACGATCTATGAGAGTCTGTGTGATTCTGTGATAATATTTTCAAACCGCGGGGTTCAATCTCTGACAAGACTAGCCAAGTAGGTATATAGGAAGGGCCCCCTGCGACACGTAGCTTGGAATGCCGCTGTTGCAAATTATTTTTCCATTGCCTCATAGGTTCGAAAGCTTATGGATTCGAATATTGTAATCGCGAAAGACGCTGATTCGGCGCCGCTCTTTCGCTTTCCATCAGGCGTAGGGAAGCCATTATGTCAAGCCAATATAAAAAAATCTAGCAGATACCAGGGTACGCCTCTGAATAGTGATAGCATGAAATGATTAAAATAACAAAAGTATACATAGAAAATACAAAGAAAATACATAATATTACTTGTTTTGAATATTTACCTCGTGTGTTATTTCGTTGCCGTAATAGCAATAGAGAAATATCTCCATCAGGATACAAATCACATACATTATCATTGACACAAACTCAATTGAAGCTGGATTGGCCTAAAAAACAATTTGTATTTTTTATCTAATTTAAAATCTGTCAATTCGTATTCCTTTATCCACTTCAATTCTGTAGAGTAGTAAAATATTCATCACTGTCATCAACAACATCAATGGCTGTTTACCCACGTAATCAGCCATTTTAAAATTCGTATGTCGTCTTCTTTTTTTTTCTATAAGGTAGGCAAATGGCCCGTCTGATGTTAAACAGTTATTAGTGCAGTCAATGAAGCATTATAGGTCCGAATTTTTTTACTGTGAACCGAATTGCATACAATTTTGGGATTAGGTTCATCTTACCATTAACTTCAAAAGTGAAAATGATTTGAACTCCGCCACCACCATGGGGGTGGTTGCCACCCCTTCTCGGGGGTCAATGGTTGTTTTTTCAAAATAACCTCGGATATCGATTGAAGATCTAATTTTAAGCAAAAAAGTTTCTATAAAGTTTCTCGAAAAATCTAATACTTTTCAAGTTATTGGCAATTGAAAATTCACAAATTTTTCATCAGTTTTTTTCAAATATCTCCAAAAATATACGTTTTATCGAAAATTTTATAAGGAACGAAACTGTAGCAGGTAAAAAAATGAACAATTTGGTTTTTTACAAAGTATTCTAAGTGCAATATTAAGCTAGATATTAAAGATCAAAGCCGTTTTTTATTTTATCTGAAATTTCATCGATGTAGTCAATGCCATCTAGCAGCGAGCAAATGCATTTTATGCTTTCTAATCGAAAAGGGTTTTGTAGTGCTTGAAATAAGCTTTAAAATGAGATTTATCAAAAGTTTTTTGCACGTAAAATAAGTGAGCTATATTGCAAATAAGCGGAGCATCGAATGTTTTTTCTTTTCAATCAATGGGTTTAAATAAGTGCCATTTCCACCAAAACTAAAATTAATCACATTCCGCCTATAATTAACTTTATTATAAAGAGTTTTATAGATTGTATTAGTTTGGCTGCTTTAGGACACATAGTTTTCAAAAAAGTCACGATTAAGGCCCTGTCCGCACAGCGATTTTTCACCGCGCGATTTTTTTTCCGCAATTCTGTAACTCGTGCAACACTATAGAAGTATCCGCACTGGCGATTAAAAATTCGCGCGGAAAAAAATTCTGTGAATTGATGCAAAATGACCGCGATTTTTTTCCGCGCGAATGTTTTGTGCAATATGAAGTGGTACGGGCCTGTCCGCACTGCGGAAAAAAAATCGCGCGATCCGCTCAGTCGTAAACTAACAGCGCAAGGAAGACGAGATTATGGAAGGAAATATTATATAGATATATTTTACTTGGGAACAATATAGTGTTGTTGAAAAAAAACAAAAAGGTGAATAAAGCTAATAGTTTATTAATTTGCCTAATAAGTACCTAAAAATTATTATTATAAAAAAATACTGTGTCAATACTCATTAGATGTTCACATCGCCGTCGTTTTAACATCATAATTGAGCTATTGATGGAGTATCAAGTAAATTAAAATTTTTCTTCTGTCCATTGTACACGTCCGTTTCAGCCGGGAACTCCATCGAAATGACAAAATACGCGCGGAATTTTATTCGCAGTGCGTATATAATGTGATTCCGGTCGCGGAAAAAGAATCGCGCGAATTAAAATCGCGCGGTGAAAAATCGCTGTGCGGACAGGGCCTAAGGGAGGCTGTGATTGCGCTGCCACGCGCTCTTTAAACAATCATATCTCCGTCAATTTTTATTTGATAGAAAAAACAAAAAAACCAAATTGTTTGTCAGAAAAATACCTAAATTTTTTATCCCTACACTTTTATACGTATCTGTCGTCATTTTTGAGATATTATGAAAAAGGGGTGGGATTTTTAAAAATTTGAAATTCTCGATTTTTTTTCAATCGTGACTTTTTTTAAAACTATGTGTCCTAAAGCAGCCAAACTAATACAATCTATAAAACTCTTCATAATAAAGTTAATTCTAGGCGGAATATGATTAATTTTAGTTTTGGTGGAAATGGCACTTATTTAAACCCATTGATTGAAAAGAAAAAACATTCGATGCTCCGCTTATTTGCAATATAGCTCACTTATTTTACGTGCAAAAGACTTTTGATAAATCTCATTTTAAAGCTTATTTCAAGTACTACAAAACCCTTTTCGATTAGAAAGCATAAAATGCATTTGCTCGCTGCTAGATGGCATTGACTACATCGATGAAATTTCAGATAAAATAAAAAACGGCTTTGATCTTTAATATCTAGCTTAATATTGCACTTAGAATACTTTGTAAAAAACCAAATTGTTCATTTTTTTACCTGCTACAGTTTCGTTCCTTATAAAATTTTCGATAAAACGTATATTTTTGGAGATATTTGAAAAAAACTGATGAAAATCGTGAAAAATTTGCGAATTTTCAATTGCCAATAACTTGAAAAGTATTAGATTTTTCGAGAAACTTTATAGAAACTTTTTTGCTTAAAATTAGATCTTCAATCGATATCCGAGGTTATTTTGAAAAAACAACCATTGACCCCCGAGAAGGGGTGGCAACCACCCCCATGGTGGTGGCGGAGTTCAAATCATTTTCACTTTTGAAGTTAATGGTAAGATGAGCCTAATTCCAAAATTTCATGCAAATCGGATCACAGTAAAAAAATTCGGAGGTTAGCCCGTATTTTTCGCTTCATTGACTGCACTATATGAGCACATATAGTAGTTTCTTTTCTTGCTGTATTAAAGGAGCAAATCTTTGTCTGTTTTTATTATTTATGTATTTGTAAGAAAAGAAAATTTACTCACACTAGCTAATCGATACGCAGAAGTACATAGAATCCATCCACTTACGAAGAATAAATAAAATTCAGCTCCACCAAATATGTCTTGAATTTTGTCTGCCGTACTGAAAATTATATCAAAAGCCTTATTATCATTAAATTTATCATAATATTCAAATATAATAAGACTGTTATAAAATAAGGTTAACTCTTACTTGACGATCGTTTTGTGATGTAACAAGATTTTCTTGAATCGTCTCTCTAAAACCTTTTGGAAACTCATTGATAACGCTGTTGCTTCATTTTTGCTCTTTTCGACTACGTTTTCTAAGTCTAATCTGTAACATGTTGCAAACATTTAACTTGTCATAAGAGCAAGCCAAATCAAATTTTAATTTCAAACTTGACAGTACAGTAATAACTGCGAAATTATCAAAACCGTAACAAAGTTATAAATGAGTAAATTGATATTCAGACCACATCACATTGGTACCATCGATCCCAAAGTAAAAAAAATTTAGCACTTGCTCAAGCTACTTTGTACGCAGTAAGTCCTTTGTAGCAGTGTACACAAGTGTGTATTATGGGTATCCGAACCACAAAAGGTACTATAGATAAACAATGTGTACTTAAATACAAAGACCCAGACACAGAACAAACAAACACTAATGTCCGTCACAAGAAAGTTTATTCCGGGTGGGGACCGAACCCACGATTCTTACTCCAGAGGGCACGAGTACCAAACCACTAGGTCACTAGACCAAGCCATTACTTGCCTCATATCCTCATAATACAAATTACACGCGTCCTAGAACCTGCATCATATCAAGCTAAAATACAAAAGCAGTGTTTAACTACCTATTAGGAAATTTCAAATCGATGCTAGATAATCGGGTGCGTGCTAAAGTTTTTTAATTAAGGCGAGAAGCCAAATCGCTTCAGGTCGTACTAACGTGAATACTAACAAAGTTTTACATACTTAAAGCTCGTTTAACCGACCTTAGAATAGAAATTTGTGTTCTACATTGCTCAAGTAAAAACGTGATGAAAATATCCGATGTTGTGTTGCAGTATGCCAGCCAAGATGTTTGCAGCCATACATAGAATACTGCTATATAAAATCTAGACACAAAAAATATATCAATATCAATCTATGGCAGTCAATTGAAAATCGTAATCTTATAGGTATCTATTCAATTCAAATAATAGGATAAAAGTAGCAAAAAATATTTACAGGAAACTTTCCACTTTGAACTTTATCTTAAAAATCTTCAAGGAATTAAATATTATTTCATTACACGAACCTTTTAAAGTGATTTTTTTCTTCCACATGGTACATTTTAACCATCCATAAAGCAAATATAAAGAACAAAGCAAGATAATAATATGACATATTTAGATTATTATAGCAAAAATGTTTTAATAGACTTACTGGGGATTTTTGTTGGCATCGAATGGCAACCAGACGGGAAATTCTATGTACTTCCCTTGTATGTGAAACACGGTTGGGTGGGCGACCCACAGGAAACAAGTAAATAAAGCCATGTTCTTTAATATTCCATACATCAGATGAGAGTTTCGTACTGTTTTCATTAAAATACTGCGATGTTCCGGTTCTTCTTGATTAAAAATCGGTCCTGTACAGAAATCATAACTAGGTATCCATTAGATTTACGAAAGACTTCGTATATATTAATATGAAGTATTCAATCTTATGTTACCTTTAAATACACTTAGAATCTCATCGATTTGTTCAGGTTTCACCCAAAAAACAATTAACTTGTAAATGCAGTCAGTATTAGTTAGAAACAAAAACATTGTGTTCATAATTTTGTCTAAGTCCTCACGGCCCTAGGATATTGAACAGAAATAAGTTTTATAGTTTATAGGTATAGTTGTTTATTAGAACTGAATCTAAGCAACTAATGAAAAAAAATATCCAGAGCCAGGCATCATTATGCACAGTTGTTCCAACCACCAGATCATAGCGCCATTCAGGTCTCAAACTGGCGCGGGACTCCCAGTTATTTATCGCCCTTGAGCTATTTTGCTAGTACATACACATTCTAATATTTTAATCCGAGAGCCACTGTAAATGTGAGCTGGCATGGGCCTCTAAAATATTAGCGTAAAAATCCTGATCATTAACCCGTTACGATATCCACGTTAACTTTAAAAGCCGAGAAAAAAAATATTTTAAGAAATTCAAAGATACTTGGCAGGCAACCGGTAAACCTTTAAAAAACCACCATTTTTGACCACCAGTTGGACCATAAGGTCTATGGATTTCCACTGCTCAAATTAATTTATTACTTATTAAATCTAAACTACGTAAAACTCAACACACTTCGTAGATTTTTAAAACCTGTTGAACAGTATATACTACAAAAAATCCCACGACTCCACGCATATATATAGTGTTGAGAATCTTGTAAGACTTTGGAGAGTTTTGATCCAATCTGTAAATGCCAAGGATTCGCATAAACTTTATTTGATAAGCTAGACTCATGTATGATAGTTTGTCCTCCATTTTAATACACTTTTAATAGTGCAGCCCTATAACGTTCTGAAGTTTAACTGTAAGCAGAATTCTTCACTCTTTCAAGACCTTCAAGTTGGTAATCGAGTTGAGTTGGAAGTAAAAATACTCTATCTCAGAAAAAAAATTTTTGGATACTTAATTTTTATCTAACTAACATTAGATAGGTACTTTATTCTATGTAAGATTTTCCTTATCCATGAATTATTTATAATACGCACGCACTTTCCATAATATGCAAAGATCATGTCAATATGTCAATGTAATCGCTTATTAACGAGATTACCAAACGAATTAACAGACCAGCTTTTAAATTTGCTTAAATAATTAAACGTTCTTGCTACTAAGATAAATTAGGTATTCATTTTAATGCATACTTGAATGAAACTTCTAAAACTCTAATCCAGGCTATATTACAAAGTAATTTTTTTGATAGAGAAACTCTGTAATATTTTTAATATTATTACCGGTTATGCCAATAAGAATAACGGCACCGCCCACGCAACCTCTGTATGTTCAAACTAGTTTTTCACGATTCATTACTATAAAACACTTGAGACAAAATTGACTTAAAAAATCGACTTCAAAAATAAAATCTGTACATGCCTAACTAAAAAGCGATAAATAACGTAACTACTTAATATATATTTATAAGTATGATTTTAATTATTTAAATTTTTATGGGTGGATATTTTTTTTAATATTCTGGGTTATAGTGTTTTACATTTGGCCACTAATGTAATAGACTGAAATTACTATGTCACCGTAATTATTGAGTTGGACAAAATGTTCCATGTAAATAACGCAATTTTATCCTCACTTGACTCTTGCTACTAAGCGTACACAAAATAATTTATGAGAAACTTTGTTTACGTTTTCTATACCTCCGTTTAAAGGTCCAAAAGAAAAGGTATTTTTATTTATTTGACGTCCAATGGGGCTTGCGGGACTTTTTACCTCATCCATTTCCAATGGTCCATCACAGCTTGGATCCAATTTTTTAGATAAGGAGAGAGGTCCGTATCCATTGGTTGGGGCTTTTTTACCATAAAATCATCATAATATAAAACGATGGTAGTAAGAGTAAATATTTAATATAATGTAGTTTGTATTGGCCAGTGTCTCAAAATAATATTTTAATCTTAAAAAAGTTGTACCGATAGTCTAAGACCCGAGTATAAGTAGGAGCTAGCCTTCACCATAAAAGGTGGCAAATTTTTTTTTATTAAGTAAATGAAAGAAAATAATAATTGAAAGTTAGCTCACTAAAAATTATCTAAAAAAACAGCCCAAAACATGATAAATTTTTTTAAACGTTTCGCTGTTTCAATTAATAGGCATATTTTAATGAAACTTATAGGTTATTTTGGACTGGTTTTTGTTGTTGTGTCTTACGGTGGTGAAATGTTAAAACCATATTATATAATTTGGATTTTATTGTATTTACTGAATTCCCATAGTATATAAATGGTTCAAACATATTTCCGTAGTAGCTCTGTCGAAATGTTAAATAATTTACGAATTATGCCTATTATACTAGGTTTGAGGTGTGAAGACCCTTGTTTTCACGTCAATGCCACAATTACTTAATTTCTGCAATGACAGTTTAATGCGAGGTCAACTATAAACAAAGGCTGGTTTTATTTTAAAGGTGGTGACTTTACTTGAAGACGAAAAAGCGAGTGGCAGTCCTTATCATACCGTCTCATGACACATACGCTTTCAGTACGAGAACATCATACTGAAAGCGTATGTGTCATGTATTATGTATCTACCTTCTAAACTTTTTTAAGCTTTGAATAAAATCTGTAAGCTTATAAAATGTGTGTGAAATGCGGCAGCCTATGTTGCCTCTGTAACAGTGGCATTAGTGAGAATCTCTCGATCCCAAGACGTGTAGTCGTAGGGATTATAAATAAATAAATATTAGGCAACACCACATACATTGCTCCGAACCCGAAGTAAGTAGCTTAAGCACTTGTGTTATGGGTATCAGAACAACGAAGGTACAAATAAATACTTACTTAAATACAAATATAAACACCCAGACACGGGATAAACACAAGTGTTCAGCAGGGGTTACTACCAATTGAGCCACCGAGCCAGTCAATCTATAGAGCTAATGCAGCAGCCACAGCGGCTACATATATTTTCCATATAAGCATGTCGTGGCAGCCTCTAACTAAGGCGTCAGTTTAGCACTAATATAGCACTATTGTTGAAATCATGTTATAAAATGATTGTTTTGTTGGCTGTTCTTATCTAAATCAATAAGTCACCATCAGCCTGCAGACGTCCACTGCTGGACATAGGACTCCCCCAATGACAATTATCCTTTGGATTCGCCATAGTCACCACGCTCGGTAGTGGAGTTGGTAACCGCAGTAGGTCTTATTTGTAATTAGGTACACGCTGCTGCAGTGTCCTGATACATTCTTAGTCATCTTTTACGAATCCTACGGGAAACCACACGGACAAACCGAAAACTATATTCAATTCTCTTATCGTCTTG
Organism: Conogethes punctiferalis; assembly: GCA_031163375.1. NCBI lineage: Eukaryota > Metazoa > Arthropoda > Insecta > Lepidoptera > Crambidae > Conogethes > Conogethes punctiferalis. Next base: position 10,740,434 of record CM062082.1, on the reverse strand, counting down.
TCCTTAGCTGCGCAATAGGAACCTCGTCCCACGCGAACGTTCCTTCTTACCATCCACGAACGCTAGTGCACGCAATCAAATTTATTACCCATTATGCTAACTTGATGCAGTAATTACGGGAATTGATTAGTACCAAGCTGTTTGGACAGAGACACGATTCTATTACAGGGGACTGTTTACACATAGGATAACAGATTCATTTTGTACGGCGTCACTATGCGAATTTGATATTAATGAATTGCTCGGCTAATTATGTTTGACTTGACAGGTTTATTGGAGCTCGTATGTGTTGTGCTAGTAGAGAACCAATGATGTTATGTAGGTATGTATCTTATTTACTAATTATAAGGCATTCTATTATTTTCTACCTACAGTGCTCGTCAAACTTTACGATCTCTGCAAAATACCTAGGATGTTTTCATAATACGACATAACGCGATGCAATCCTACGCCTGATGGAAAGCGAAAGAAAACCCCAAGTCGCTGTGACTACGGGCAAGTGAGTGGTCAGTTACCTGTTAGTTGCCATCGCCATGCCGCGGGCGGCTTAATTCTAGCGAAGATTCGTTATGACCTAGCTATCTTCATCATCATCTTCAGCCCACATCAGTCCACTGCTGGACCTGCTCGTTACAAAATAACTAAATACCTACATATTAGGTTTAATAATAAATAAAAATATAAAGTAGTAATTAGTTGCCGCATTGACTTGGAAACTCCTTTTTGAGCTTTCCATCTAGTGAATTGAATGAAATTAAAAAAATATTTAACTAAACTTACACATACCGAATGATCATATGTTTCCTTATCTATGTCCACATATTTATACTTGATTTGATTATCGACAAAAAAGCTTTGATTGATAAATATGGTATGCAGGTATATAAATAAGTAAGGGTTAATTAATCCGCACGTCGCAAAAATGATTCCAACACGCAAAATAAACAGTCATTGTATTAGCCGTCCCAAACAGTGTTAACTGATATGTTTACACTGCAATTTGGACCCGAGTCCCACACGCTCGCCCAATAATTAACGGCACAACTCCCCGAGGGATCGGATGTACCTCCACCTAAAACCGAACCAATGCCTTTCATTTGGTTTTCCAAATTAACGCCGTAGCAGGGAGCTTTGGAATCGTGTACCAGTTGGTACTTTTGTTGTTATAACATCGCCGGTACGTGACACGACTTCATTTGGAAGTATAGTTGGTTCATCAGTGTTTGTTGTAATTACGTACGTATGAATTAGTTCATTTTACATTTAGTTTATACGAGGCACTTTGCTGTTTACGTTGAAATGTTGTGTTTACTGATGATATTTGTAACGGATTGTAAGAGTATCATAGTTATGTTATCATCTAAGTATGGTATTAATTATGTAATTTTAACGTTTAGTCAAATAAAACTAAACCATATTTTTATAGATCCACCGCAGGTATTTTCTTTTCAGAAACTTCTTGTTAATTTTTTTTAACATATGTACATACCTATAACAAGCCAGGTTCAATCAATCAATGATCACAGTCCACTGCTGTATATAGGCTTCTTCAATACAAACCAGGTTCAGTTTTTTTTAAATCGTAATGGGTATGCGCTTGCCTGATCGTAAGCAATATCGTAGTCTACGATGGAACGCGCTCATCCAGCAAAAACCGGTTCGCTCTCGACTTGAACATCGGAAGATTATATCTCTCGGGGTACAAGGAGCCCGGCAAAGAGTTCCATAGTTTAAAAAAAAATTATGCGGAGTATAAAATATACAGCAATATCATGATATTCGTTTATAGAATATCGTAATAATAGATAATCATAATAGAATCGCACATAATATAGGTAATATATTTCAGAAATCATCATAAATAAAAATTAATACTCAAATTTTTCAAATAAAATACTTTCCATCTTCGAGATTGGTTAACCTAAAATCAATGATAACATACTTCACTCACGTTCTAAGAATCCATTGTTTGCATTCGCCTTTTTTAAGTTCATCCATAAAGAGTAATGGAATTTTAGATTTATTACTTAGAATTATCTAATAATGGAATGTTGACTCAAGAAAGAACTTGAGTGATGAAGACATCAGAGAAAGAGGACTAAATATTGCGTGACACAAATCCTATATTACAATTAATTATGAAAGTTCAACCAGTAAATCTATCCAACAGCTATCTCCATCATTCAATATACAGGTTTGTCAGTCCACTGTCTGTGAAATTTTTAGAATCTCATCCCTTGGACATCGTAGAATATGATTAAGAGAGGTAGGGCATAGGGAATCTTCGCTTGAATTAAGCTGCCTGATCGGGGCTGCGGTATTCTATAGGGTGGAGGTCCTTCCCCGGACGGGCAGCTCAATTCGAGCGAAGATTCGATATGCCCTACCTCTCTACTATTTATATAAGTTTAAGTCAATTATGTGGTATAAAGAATGGAACGGGGAAGGACCTCCACCCTATAGAGTACCGCAGCCAAATGACCTCCGGGTCGTGTTTCTGCTGGTGAGTAGGGTCTCCGGAGCTCGTGGGGGGTTAGGGTTGGGCCGGCATGGCAGTGGCAACTGACAGGTAACTGACCAGTTACTTGCCAGTTGTCACAGCGACTTGGGCTTTTCTTTCGCTTTCCATCAGGCGTAGGGAAGCCATTATGTCGAGCTACTATAAAAAAAATATAAGAATATCTACTAATCTACTTATCTATCTGTTATTTGAAGGGTAAACAATAAACATCTCGTTGAGCAGGTTCGTAATCCGAGATCTTTGTTAACTACGAGTAGATAACAGATACCGTAAAAAAGCATCAAACTCGGATTCTTCGGAACTTTAAATTGCGGTTCCTAGGATCTTTTATTTTTAATTGTACGCCTGGAAAGGGTTTTGACCTGATGTTTTTCAAACTATGATTTTTTTTTGCATTTGTGTGCGTGAATGGGTGAGTGAGTGTGTGTTTGTGTGATAAATGTAGGTAGGTACATTTGTGTTATTAGAGTCTCTGTTTCTTAGTACATACCTATATAAACAGTAGGTAGTAAATTACTTAATACGTGTTTCCTTCCAAGTTGTCCTAGAAAAATTACATACGCACTTGTTAATTCAAAAGCCAAATTCAGCCGCAAAGCAATTACCTTTCGATTGTATCTAAATATCCTCATTTCAAGTGCTAGTGTAAAAGCGTCATTAGGAGCCACTGCAAACTATTTCGAATAAACAAAGGAAGGTGAACGTTGATACCTAAGCTAACAAGCGGATTATATCTTAACAATCTGAGATAAAGACGTTGTAGATTCCGAATTACGGACCATTGTCTTGATGCGGTATCAAAACCGTTATTAACTACTACAAACTAAGCTACGTATAGACAATAGGTAGATGACTATGTTTCATTTTCTATGTTATTTGACAGCTTCCAGAAAGAACCATTAAAGTCGGACTTATTTGAGAAATCACAACAAAATTATTTTGTACGATGAGAGCAATATTCAAAGTTCATGGGGAAAGTCCATTTCAATATTTTGGAATTAATCAAAAAACAATATTTAATATAGCCACCAAACAAACTTCTCAAAAATTGTGCTATCTCGGGATTTTTTATGTAAGCGGAGTAATTGTTTTAACAATGGTCCTATGATTTGGGTGATGCATCAACATCAACCCAGAATAAAAATTAGTCATCATGCCTATTAGATACAACTGTCTCTAGATTAACTATTTTATTTATATGAAGTTGACTGATTACAAGTAGAACGCTCCTCCATTTCAAGTATTTATTTGTGCGGAAATTTTGATGAGTTTGTGTAAGGGTATCTCTGAGGGATTAACACCTGTTCTGGCCCTTTTTCAATAGGACGATATTATATTCCATCAACATGAAGCATAACTTTATTTGTCAAATGATACTTCAGGGTGTTATTATATTATAGGTAGGTACTTTATTTGTAGATCTTTATGTAGTTCATAATTGGATTTCGAGCGGACAGTCCAAAAAGTAATAATATTATAAATAATTTATACTATCAGACAGTAGGTACACATGCATTGCTCCAAAGTTAACTTATGTTAGCACTACTTAGGGTATCATATCAAAAAAGCCGGATAAATATAAACTTAAATACAAACATCCACACACGGCACAAGCATAAATGATATGGATGACTTTTTAATATTGAAACAAATAAATTATATTTAAATAGTTTTTGTTATTAAAATTAAGCAGTTATTAATAGCGAATCATCGCTTGAATTGATCCGCCCATCCGGGGAAATACCTCCACCCTATAGAATACTGCAGTCAAATAACCTCCGGGTAGTGTATCTAGCCGGTGAGTAGGGTTTCCAGCGCTCGTGGGGGTTTAGGGTTGGGCCGGCGTGGCTGTGGCAACTGACAGGAAACTGACTAGTTACTTGCCCGTTGGCACAGCGACTTGGGCTTCTCTTTCGCTTTCCACTAGGCGTAGGGAAGCCATTATGTCGAGCTACTATAAAAAAATGTTATAAGTAAAATTTCACAGGAAACATATTTTTAAACCATATGACCTATTCCCACAAATTTTAAGGCCGTTGCGCACTCAAATACTCACGCGCCGTGTTGTCCATACAAACATGTGGTAACTCAGTGTCATTTGCATTTTCATTAACTGCATTTAATGATGGTATTACACAAGGCAGGCGGATCCACTCGTGTATAACAGGCCTGTATGTACATAATTAGCGTCCAATTCAGTACGAGAGCGTCCTGTCACCGCAATTATTGTTGTTGTCGGTCCGTTTAATTCAGTTAACGAGTTAATAAAGGCGATGAGAACAGGTGAGGGCCACAGTTATTGGAATAAACTTGAAGTGATAAATTGTTGACGTATTGAAAGGAGGTGGTGTAGGAATAGACAGATTCTCGTCGGAGGTTTTAACGTGGGTTAACAGCACTGCCGTCCTATCACTAAAAAGCCTTTAAGCCGTCCTATCACTAAAAAGCCGTCCTAAGCCTAATAGACAATAGCTTTTTAGTGATAGGCAGCCCAGCGCTACACGTTTTCTTATAAAAAATATTTGATGAAATAAAATTTATACGAAAGCCTTTCATCTAGGTCGAGTTGTGGTTCTTCTTTGTCACTTATCATCATCATTCTCATCATCACCGCTGAATATAGGCCTGCACCAATGATAATTGTTATTTGTGGGTTCGCCTGAGTCATCACGTTTGGCGGGCGGGTTAGAGACCGCTGTAGGTTTATACGCAGGTAAACGCTGCTGCCCGTTTCCTGATATTCCCTTAGTCGGCTTCTACGATACTCACCGGATGAGATAGACCCTATCTCATCCTTTCGTCGGTCGGTCCTATTCCGTAACCAGAAAAATCCGGAAACCTCACAGATTAATATGTGGGTATATCTGAGAAAAAGTAATGTTGACGATGTTAATTTTAAAAAGTGCACTTTTATATAACCTACCTATTACTAGGTGATGAAATGAACACATTTTATCTCCCTAAAACCATTGAAACGAATACGAACCTAAAGGACCGATTTAATTTTTTCACAAAAACTTATTTCCTCTCCCTCTTCACTTTTGCTTTTTAAAGCAATGTCGACCAAAAAAGAAACAACGGGAAAAACAACCGGCGTCCATGTGACACTAGCTTCCGTTCTGTTCCAGAATTGTGAAAAATGGAACAGTTCATAAAGCAAACAAACGGAACTCGAGATAAAACAGACTGTTTTTCGTTCCAGTGGGGGCGGTTATAATTCTCCATTGGCCCTCTAATTTTCCCTGGCTTCTCAGGCGTGAAAAGTTTGAAGCAAGTTCGATTTGGAGTCTTGAACAATGATACCTACAATAAAAGAAGATTTTGGTTGACACCTGAATTTTGGGAAGATAAAAACCAGATGGAGTGGCGGTGCTGCTAATCGGAACTTACCTCTTAGTTACAAAATTTATATCCAAAGTGGCGAAGCTGCTTATTTTTTTTAAAACTAAGACAAAAACAGATGAGTTATAAGATTGTATAGTGTCTCTCTGTAGCATCGTCTGCTACGATGTGCTACGGTTCGTAGCTTCCCAAGAAATGGTCTGTGTATTTTTGTTTAAGAGCTAAGAGGTCACTCTCGTCTTCTACTTAACCATAAGTAACTTTCTCAAGTCGCATCGCGGTACTTCTAAAAGAGAGTAACCAAATCCCATACAAAAAATAGGTTAAAATTATACAAAACACGCCATTCGTTAAAACGTGCTTAATCATCACATTTTAAGATTTGCGAGATAAAATAGTTTACTAAATGCATCTGTCAGTTCTTCAAAAAAAAAGGGAACAAACAAAATCCACTTAGCATGCAACTCCAATTTCTTAAATACCGTTAAAACGCCACTATTTCCCGAGGCCGGTACTTAGCTGAATTATAAAATGGCGCTGCCTAGTCGGACGAGGGTCTTAAAATCCATCACGCAGCGCCGATCTTATTTAGATAAGTAGCGCTTGTCGGAAGGTCGGCTGCTTAGTTCGCTTGACTGATTGCCGCTAATGACTGTCACACGCCAATCCACGATAAATCCGACATCGACACACTAGCTTTTTTTTACTAATTCCATCGCTAAAAGGTCGCTGGGTCAATGTTTTGTTTTCACTTTTTTTCAGGGACGAAGCGATCGATAGGCGTGACTTTATATCTAGCCAGCTTTGTATTTAATAGTAATAGGGTCGCTTGCCGAAAGTTGGTAGCTGAGATTTCTTACTATGCATACACATGCATCTAAATATGTAATTCAAGGGTGACAGACTGACATGACATAGTGTTATATCGACGCACAGCCCAAACCACTGGACGGATCGGGCTAAAATTTGGCATGCAGGTAGATGTTATGATGAAGGCATCCGCTAAGAAAGGATTTTTGATCAATAAAATTCTACCCCCGAGGGTATAAAAAAGGGGATGAAACTCTATTCCACGTGGACGAAGTCGCGAGCATAGCTAGTTCACTTATAAGTATCAAAGTTCGATAATCATTAAGGTTTCAGTCATTGCTTTTCTTAACGTTTAAAAAGCGATCTTCGATTTTGTCGACCACAAAAAACGGCTTGCATTTACTAAAGTTCCTCACGGTTCTCCCTAAAAGAGGAAGAAAAAATAGACCCTACAGAGCCGTAACACACACACCGAAGTTATACACACAACGGCCCTTCATATTGTTATTCAAATCCTTTCCACTTGTCATAATCCCCATGACAGTTGGAAACTTGCTGAGGTCGCGGCAAATTCGCATCACTTATGTAAACAGGATATTTTTCCACAAACTCCCACAAAGGTCCCATAACGAAGTGAAATAGCCAAATAAGAAGGTCTTAATGTCGCAGTTAGTAGGGGATCCTCCCTTGTGAATGTCGGGTCATTAGCGCCGTGTTATTGCGAATTGGCCGTGATACTCCACGGAGTTAGTCACGTTTAATCTGAATTTTCTTTATACGCCTCTTTAGCCTCTTCGTATGAAATTTCAGGGAGAGGCTTACGTATGCAAAATTAAATTACTATAATAAATTCCGAAACATTTTCGCGTATTTGTCGAAACGTATCCCAAGCTTGAGCATTTGCGAGCCGACTCTGAAATGTAGCCGTTTAAACTTTTACTGTTTTAACTCATGATGCTTAATAATTACGTAAGTGTTTGTGACTGCGAGTCAAGTCGTAATGCTCGTAACAGGATTGTATTCTTTGGTACATTGCCATGTAAGGGAATTTGAACGGAGCATTGCCTTTTTATTTTTCCGGGGAAAAGGCCTATTATACATTTGTTCAGGGGAACGGCGGGGTATGTGGTACTCACGCCGCTCTCTAACAGGGGAGCGGATAGTGAACACCTCTGTTAAATTAAGTCAACTAAAGTTTAAAGAGGTTTTAACTTCGGACCTGTTAATCGCCTAACAAAGACATTTTTTCATACTACGAGTACATACTTTGAAGTAGAAAGCAACTAAGTACTAAACTATTTTTATGGGATCGTTTGATAATCTTAATTCACTTTCTAACAAAATCAACTTACGACTACAATGTGGTCAATTATTTTTTAGAGCTATAATGATGATTTTTCAATTATTAGCACTCAAATAATATATTACTAGCGACCCGCCCTCGCTTCGCTTCGGGTGTTTCAGATAAACATTTTTAAAGTAAATATAGCCTATGTTACTCAGTGATAATGTAGCTTTCTAATAAAAAAAGAATTTTATTATTAAAACCAGTACTTTTTGAGTTTATTCGTTACATACAAAAATACAAAAGATCTTTCCTCTTCAAAATATTAATATAGATAATATTTGTATCTCTCGCAAATGTTACTGTAGGTATACGTACTTAATAAAGAATTAAGCATTCTATTATTGCCCGCCCAACAGCTATACGGCTGAATACGGCCATGAAATAATAACTCGTCTATCGTGTCTGGAATACCCGCATTAGAAGTAACTATTACTTAGTATTAATAACCAAGTACCGGTATTACTCATATAAATAAATATTAGCTCTGAAATGATTGCCCCTTACTCTATGTTAATTTAAGCACTTAGTACGTGACAAGTTGACGTTTGAATAACAATAACTAATTCACCAGTAGGTAGAGCGGAACCGCGGTAATGAATTTAACACTAGAGAGAAACGGCATAATCGATATCGGTAATGTATTCAGGGGCCGTGTCAGAGCCTATCTAATGCTAAATAGCTTTTTCAGTGTGATTAACAGTTGCTGGGTTACAAATAAACATATAATCAAAACAATGCGTAGCTAGACGCTTGAGTGGAATGCTATGTTAACTGCATCGTCATTGATGTAAAATTATTGTAGATTAAAATATGTCTTTATGTTACATTCCGTTTGTGAACCGTAAATAAAAATAAAAAAAATTCATGATGTAAAATTTTACTAATCTCGAATTTTCTAGACAAAGTCATATCTGGAATACATCGCTTCGGATAGAACGTCTGTAATTTTACATTAAATACCTATTATATAGCATGCCTAGTTTATGAGCAATCTGTTTTAATGTACCTATAATTATAAATAATCTATGTTTATAGGATAAACTACTGGTGAAGAGAGTAATAGTTCTGGCAAACAATTTGCATGTTTACCCAGTTCCGCACACTAAATAGTGCCATTACTATGTTGACTGAAGCAATAATTAAGCTTTAAGCTGTATAAAATTGTCATCATAAGACCAATTACTTGAATAATAACCGTACTACAAGCATCTACGTAATTTATCTAGGTAGAATCACGTATTATTTTTAACCGACTTTAAAAAAGAAGGAGATTTTCAATTCCACAAATTTTTTTTTGTTATATATTTTTAACCATATGTCTCCGAAAATTGTGAACTGACTTGGAAAAAACCTTTTTTTTCTAGTTGGTCATACATCGAAGTCGGTTCTCTTTTGTTAAAAAAATGCTGTCATACTATCAAAGAATCACATCCAGACACTCTTTCATAAATCTATATTTTCTCTGATACAAGATACACTTATATTCCGATACTCTTAGCTAGGTAGTGACTTATTGTATGTGCTATGTGCTATTTTTAAGTGAAAGAGTAACTAACATCCATCCATCCAAATTAATTTTCGCATTTATAATATTAGTAGAAAATAGCATAATTGAGCCACAAATTGAGCGCATACAAGACTGTTCTATCCTTCATACATTTTTGGGGTATCAAGTGCATAGTAAAGATTGTGTTAACTTTATCTCCTGTGGCATCCTGAAGCTGTTCGCTAGAGTTTATTACCATTACGGAATAATTAACACAAACCCCGGCGTATAATATGTGAGCACATAAGAAAATTTTAAACTTACTTACTACCCACATAATACAAGTCGCAGGATGGGGCTGGATGATGGGTAGCTTGCAAACCGGCTACTATGGAAGTCTTTGGGGGAGGTCTGTGTCCAACAATGGACGTTTGCAGGTACATAAAATAAAGAATGAAGTTAATAAAACCCCAGTACAATAGGCCTGTTGCCGTAAGAATTAGTCTGTCTTTTAGATTGCTCAAAAATAAAAGACACGTATTTTTTTATTTGTAAATTAGACAAAAAATGACAAAGATAGGTATAGCCCGTTAAAATTACGCGTGACGTCAAAGAGTGGGGGTTCTTTTGCCATTGGGTGACGTCTAAGACCCCCAAATAATGATACCTTGTATCTTTGTTATTTTTGTTTAAATGAAAAAAAGTACAAATACCTACGTGTCGAATATATTTTTATAATCTAAAATACGGACTAAATATAATGCAATTATTTTGACTCTGGAAACATCCATAACCCTACTAATAACACAGGAAGAGATTATATGCACTGAAGGTAGTATTTGCAATTATTATAGCCTAAAAGGTTTTTTCATAAAGAACTTCCTATTCGATAAAATGTTTCATGAAACTAGAAAAGAGGTCGGACGTTGTACTCTCGTATCCATTAGCAGATGAGTGTTCACTTCCACGGATTTGTGGCGAGGATGTTTTGATTACGTAACGGCTCGTACGCGAAGGCAGGTAAATAATTAGGCATATTCACAAAAATCGTGTGTCGGCGTCCCGACCGCCGCGAGACGTGACTTACGAGGAAATTCTGACAAACGGCTCGAATGTGATTTACTTACACATTGTACATTAACGGCGAATGTTGGTGGAGCATTGGTCTCAGTATATCTAGGTAGAATGGCGATCTCGTCTTTTTAAGGGGTATTTATGATCTTGCGGATTACCATATATGGTAAGGGGGTTATATATAACCCCTAAAAAGTGTCCGATGATATTAAAGAGAACAATTTTTAAGCGTTCGAGTTTTGGACGCTATAAACAATAGAGTGATGTTCATTGCTGAACTTCAATGCTCTTACTCTACTCTAGAAATAATAAACATAGATAAGTACACTAGTTCTTCGAAGCACCGTATACTGCAACACTGACAATATCTGACGTTGACCACAGAGTTACAGTGCACCGCACTGCAAGTCCGCTCTAGTAGGTATGTAGGTAGGCACGTGGGTAGTGGTATGGGTATATAGAGATATAATATGTCATTTACTAGTCACAAATCCTGTTAAAATCGTGTCAAAAAGCTGTTTGTGACAAACAAAATGTGATATTATTTCAGAACAGAACATATTTAATAGTTCTCTCTTTATAAATAGTATTGTAAACGACCTGTAACTATAGTAAGTTAGGTAAATTTTGGATGCATTCACTAAAATCGACACGGCCACATGTCCGGATTTACGACGAAATTCTGGGCAAACAGTTCTAATGTACGGTTAACGGCGAATTAGATTATGTACGGTTTTGCATAGTTAAACGGAACTTTGCAGGTGCAATTTATTATTAATTGGATAACGAAATTATTACCGTACCTAATTTTCTTGTTGTTATAATTAATCTCACATACATACTAGGAAACAGTACATTTGCTGCCTTACATAGCAATGATCATCATTATCATCAGTCTGAAAACATTCACTGCTCAACATAGGCCACCATTTCGCATTTAGAGGGATAAGTCCCTTACTGAGGTAAGCCTCAGTCACCACGCTTGGAAGGTGGGTTGGTAACCACAGTAGGTTTTAATTGGCATCATCATCAGCCTATTGCAGTCCACTGCCAGCAGTCCACATATAGGCCACTCCAGTTGTTCGCCACTTAGGGCAAACATCTGGAGGATATACCCCTAATCGCCACGCTGGGCAGGCGGGTTGGCGATCGCAGTGTATAGCTTCTCGCCCCGGTGACGCTGCTGCCCGTCATCAATCTGTGGTATTTTCTACGCCTTCAATTGTGATGGTTATACCATCACCAGTCGGTGGCCAGTGCCTCGTTTGTTATTCGGCAGGATGCACCACGGGCAGGTGAGGTTTTTTAAAACCCGGTAACAATTTTTGGCCCGACGCAGATTTGTATACGGGACCTCTCGGCCTCATTTGTATAATGGTCTCAAGTGCTATCTAAAAACTACACTTGCTCTAGTAAGCACTAACAGTAACTTTGTACGACCATGACGAAAATACATCAAAGAAGATCTTACTTATTGATTGTCTTCGATGTTGCATTTCTTTATTATCACATTCACCGCCACAGACACAACTTGCGTATGTATTTAAGTTAGTATACTCATATGTATCTCCGCCAAGAACACACCTAGAACATACCTATACTTTCAATGTTTAAATAATATTCCTCAAATAAAGGCCAGATTCTTTGTTCAAATTTGTATGGTGTAATTTTTGATCCAATAAGAGTTCTGCTTTTTCTTTTTCACGTGCGAAACCCTAAAAATGTGCAAGCAAGGCATAATACATTGCACACGTAACATTACCTATAACATTGGTTAGTTTTGGCTTGTTCAGGCGTTTCAGTTCCCCACAATATTTGTCTTGAGCGAGGTGACCTACTGCAAAGCCTCGTTCGTTAATACAACCTACTACCTCCTGTATACATAGTAAAACGTGACCTGTGTTTCCACAACGTATGAAGATAACACAGTGTTACCAGATAGGAACTACTCGTGTAACAGAACAAGTGAAATAACATAGCCATAATAATATTACAGTTAAGCAAATTTCATTGTAAAAGATATTGACAGTCATGCCGATACTGAATATTGAATACCGGTTCATGGTATCCAGCTATGGTACATGGTACCCGTCGGTTGCCAGCGACTCGTTTTTTATTCTGCAGGATGCACTACGGGCAGGCGAGGTGGGCTTGGAGCGAAAAGATGATAGGCCGCTCCCTTACACCCGAGTCCTTAAGTCGACATGCTGGTCTGTCAAAGACCACAAGCCTAGTGGAAAAGGCTACATCGTACATTCGTCATTACGTCAATAATCCACGTCTTGCTTCGGTGCCTTCATAGGAAACAATAAATAAATAAAATAAATAAATATTAGACAACATCACATACAATGCACTAATCCCAAAGTAAGTAGCTTAAGCACTTGTGTTATGGGTATCAGAACAACGAAGGTACCACAAATAAATACTTAAATACAAATTATAAACACCCAGACACGGAACAAACATAAGTATTCGTCACACGAATGTTTGTCCCGGGCGGGAATCGAACCCACGATCCTTGGCTCAGAAGGCAGGGGTCATTACCAATTGAGCCACCGAGCCAGACAATCATATCTATAATTAAGTAATTGACTCTTTTTATAGTGGGTAGTGGCAGAATATGGTGACTTCCCCTTTGTGAAATAGAAGCCCAAGTTTCCAGGGCAACATACGAGTACTGTCACTTATGAATGAGTTGCCACCGTCAAGTTAGCCTGTAAGATAACTCTGGCCATACATTGAAATCGAACGCTCCTAAAGCGCGATCGAAGTCACTACACGATCTTCGGAACCTTGTAGGTGTATTTAACAGCAGGTCGTATCAGCGCGGGCTTTTTCTCGTTCCGGTTGAGTGCAGGGCGCACGCTAAACACACATTGAGCCAGACATGGATTCAATTAGTGTGGAGGTGTGCGGGGCATGTAACACGCCACGCCGCGCGTGTCGTGCGGGGCCGGAGCGGCTGCGGCTTCCTGCACCCACAGCACTTAGGGATCTAGAAGCGATCCAAGTGGTGAGATTAAGCGGTTTTAAGACAGCCAATGTTCTTAATTCTTGGCTTGTAATTAGACAAGATCAACTTCATGCATGTTCGTTAGATTTCAGCATTCGTTTTCGGGATTCATTACAGTACACATCTGAAACTTCACGACAGATCTGATGGCGGCGGAAACTTTGACATCCGTGTCGAATATTTAACACCATCTCATCCCGTGCGTGTCGTAGAAGACGACTTAGGGAATATCAGGATACAGACAGCAGCGTTTATCCAGATACGAATTAAACCTATTGCGGTCACCACCATCCCCCAAGCCAAGAATGGCAATTGTCATTTGGGAAGTTTTGCCGTAGTCAACATGGCATGGATTCAATTAGTGTGGAGGTGTGCGGGGCATGTAACACGCCACGCCGCGCGTGTCGTGCGGGGCCGGAGCGGCTGCGGCTTCCTGCACCCACAGCACTTAGGGATCTAGAAGCGATCCAAGAGGTGAGATTAAGCGGTTTTAAGACTGCCAATGTTCTTAATTCTTGGCTTGTAATTAGACAAGATCAACTTCGTGCATGTTCGTTAGATTCCAGCATTCGTTTTCGGGATTCATTACAGTACACATCTGAAACTTCACGACAGATCTGATGGCGGCGGAAACTTTGACATCCGTGTCGAATATTTACCACCATCTCATCCCGTGGGTGTCGTAGAAGGGGCTGATCCAAGGGATGAGATTAAGCGGTTTGAAGTCAGCCGTTTGCCGGACTCTTTGTTCCTGGAGACGTACCTATAATCTACAGGAGTTCCAGAATTATCATATAGACAAGCATGACGGTGGCAAGTGACAAGTGATTAACTGATTAACCCGGTCACATGTCCATTCCCATTGCGACATGGACTCTTTCGCTTGATATCAAGCAACGCGAGATTTACTAGATTCACTTATAAGGAAATCAATCAAAGGAATTCTTTCCAAGAAGTTGTATTCATGTTTCAAAAATAACGGACTTCCATAAAATGGTACCTAAATTTTAAGTAAGACTTCTAGCAATACATTAGTGAAAACCGCATTTAACTCCATGCAGTAGTTTTTGCGTGATGCGCGATCAAACATACAGATAAAAATTTCTCCCGTTTTCCCAACACCTCTCTCCTCCTATTGATTGTAGCGTGATAAAAAGTATCCTATAACCTGCCCAGGAGTATGAAGAATAATTGTACCAAGTTTCGTCAAAATCCGTCTAGTAGTTTTTTTTTCTATAACGAACATACAGACAGACAAAAATTTTACCGATTGCATTTTTGGAATCAGTATCGATCACTTATCACCCCCTGACACTTATTTTGAAAATATATTTCATGTACAGAATTGACCTCTCTACAGATTTATTATAAGTGTAGATAGAAGATGGTGCAAGACCCGTCCGCTTCTTCCTATGGTCTATGTCGTGACACCAGAGCCGCCCCCAAATTACCTGACTGACGCGCCACTAGCTTCCATTCTGGTGCTAGTTAGCGAGCTTGCCTCTAACATTAGTATCATATTTTACGCCGTTTAGTAGGCCCTTGAATGTCTATTACATATGCGCCGGTTAATACTGTCAGCGAGACTAGAGTCGCGATGCTATGCCGACGATAATTTCTAGTTTATTAAGGAGATATCATTAGTTCACGTGGAGTCGGGATTTAGAATAGGATTATCCCATCTCATCTCGTGGGTTTTCATAGAAGACGAATAAAGGAATATCAAGGAATGGGCAGCAGCGTTTACCTGGGAACAAATAAAATGTACTGCGGTCACCAACCCGCCTGCCAAGTGTGGTAACTATGGCAAAAGCCTCTAAATGATAATTGTCATAGAGTGAGCCCTATGTCCAGTACAATGAGCCCTGTGTACAATTGATAGATTGATATATATTGATAGTATAATTTTCTACTATCGTCATAATAGCAGAACGATCGAACTTCTATCAATCAATATTGTGCATTGATAACAATCAATAAATGAGCATATCAATACGTGATTGCGGTTAACAATTGGCTAAATTTACGATGCCAAAATTCGCTCGACGAATGGGATTTAAATTAGTATCTACTTACTTCAATCGAGTTTTTGGTGTGACGTGTCCCTTCACTACCTCTTACCGACTCGGTTACCGAGTTAACTCCGTTTGAAGCCTGCTAAGAAGCATATACCGCACTATTAAAACCGTTAAAAGCTTCGCGATATAATTTGGCAGACGGAAAATATCGTATTAATATCATATTGAGGTAATAGGGGATTTGCATCGTTCATGTAAAAGCGGTAGACATTTATTTTCCAATGAAATAAGTGATATAACGAACGAGGCTCTGACAACCGACTGGTGGCGGTATACCATCATGAATGAAGGACTACAGACCGATGACGGGCAGCAGTGTTACCGGAGTAGGAAACTACACTCTGCGATCGCCAATCCGCCTGCCCAGTGTAGCGATTATGGGGAAACCTTCAGATGTATGACAAAAGTGGCGAACAACTGAAGAGGCCTATGTCCAGCAATGAACTGCGATAGTGTAATGGATGTGATCCAAAGCTCAATGTATTTTGAAATATACTAAGCTTTGAGTCAAGGTACCTACGTATCTAAGTATGTTCGTATAGGTATTATTTCATCAACAAGATTTAACCCCCGGATTAGTCTATTTGACGGATCTCACCGCCAATGACGGGAGCTTGAATATTAACGACACGTCTTGATATAGATAGAGGCACATAAGAGTAGTGTGAATCTGAATCTGAAGTGGTACAGAGTGTGGCTAATTATTGTGTCTAATAATAAAATTGATTTAGCATTTAAGTGTTATTATGTTGGATCATTTTAATTTATAAACTTCATCATCAGTTTATTACAGCTGTACTATCCAGTTGTTTGTAACTTTGAGCAAACATCTGTAGGCTTTATCCATAATCTGGACAACGCTTAACAGGCAGGATGTCGCTCGCAGGGCGTACCTCCTCGCTACGGTGACGCTGCTACCTGGCATCAGTCTGTGGTATTGTTTACGCTTTCAATTGTGATCGTTATACCACCAATTATAGATGTAGTAGAGCGTAAAAATGTTTGATCGTTACGGCGAACAACTAGAGATATGCAGCAGTGGACTGCGATAGGCTGATGATGATGACAGTTTTAATTATGCTCCTTCTTCAAAATACCTAAAATATTCTTTTTTTCCACTTAAATTGCAAGATCATCGCTAATTGCCTGCAGAGTACCAAACACACGGCATCTTAATTCCTCCATAATTTGGCGAGGCTCATCTCACGCCGATATTGCGCATTAAATTTCCAATTAAATTACCCGTGGGATCGTTTGACTCACCCTGTATATAAACGATTCACTTAACCATGATGAGCGGTTAATGATTGACGAGCTTCAGAGATTAATCGCAGCCGACCACGCTCGTATTGCGACAGAATCGCATTTAGCCTCAAACGCATAGTGCTAAATCGCTTTGAAGGATTTATCTCACTGGGACATTTTAGCCAGACGAGAGGTTGACCATCCAATTGCTACCGCTCGTCAACCAAAATACTTTTTTAGTAGGAGAATGCCTCCGGACCTTCGGCGCCCACCAAAGGGATGGCACTTGTGTGCCGTGCTGTGTTAGTAGTACGTTAACCTCAGATGATGATCTTTGACCTTGCTCTCCGGTTGACGACGAAACGTGCCTTTGGGTATAGTGGTAAGAAGCGTCGTGCACCATATGATACCCGGAGGACGCCACACCGTCTTCCCTAGCTGTGTCGCTCACGCTACAACGCTACCACGCTGTGAGGGGTTGCGTCGAGTCTCTCCGGACATCCCGACCCCTCTCAGACTAGCGCTTGTAGCGGAACATTGCACCATCTGGCTTAGTGGGTATTCTTCGCTAGATTGAAGCGAGCGCCAGACCCGTGTCTCTACAACTTGCTGCCCACTGGCGACACTGCAAGGGCTTGGTGTATGCGTATATTGTAAGGGAGCGACCTATGATTTTTTCGCTCCCCGCCAACCTCACCTGCCCGTGGTGCATCCTGCTGAATAATAGAAAAGCCTCTGGCAACCGACTGGTGGCGGTATAACCATCACGATTGAAGGCGCAGCTAAATACTGGCCGATGACAGACAGCAGCGTCACCGGAGCGAGAAGCTACGCCCTGCGATCGCTAACCCGCCTGCCCAGTGTGGCGATCATGGGTATAAGCTCCACCTGGAGAGGCCTATGTCCAGCAGTGGACTGCGATAGGCTGATGATGATGATGTATATAAAGGCCCTCCCGATGAAAAAAACACTCTCTACACTAAACACGGACATTTCCTAAAGTTTTGCTACGGTAATAGGATACTGACTAGTCTTTATCAGCGCCCTAGTGATATAAACCCTAATGTGTATTCTATCCTATACCATTAATAAGCTATGAAAGGCGCATGAAATATACATTCATTAGTTATTTCCTGGCGTTCCGTTATCGTGAGTGTCGGGTGTAGAATAGTGTATTAATTGTATCACCACTATAATGCTACCGGGGATCATTGTTACGTGATTAAACGTTAGTTTAGGTAAGCTTATAGCCGTATGGTTTGTTATGTTGTGCGCTTATATTGTGCGATTATTAAACAAATCGCACGCATCTAATGATTACTCGTACATTACATATGTAGCTCGTTCAGGCTGAACTTAGAATTAGAGCACAGTGTATAAACAGGTAATTATTATTCAGACGCATAGCCACCGCATCCCTACATTGAACATTTTGCTTTGCTGGCGAATTTAATGCAAAATGATGTGCTCGACCGGGATACAGGTGGTTTAATGTGGAATACGCTCCTTAATGATGACCAGAATTCTAGGAATATCAGGTTATGCCTCGCAAATGGCCAGGAGTACAGTTCGATTTTGTAATCATTATGTTTGAAGTTCAATGTGATTGGAATATTTGAATATCGTTTGAGATATAACTATTGTTTTAATCTTTCATAATCTCCATATTAATTAACGAGGTTTGTTTGTAGTTTATTACTTCGATACTCCAGCACTGTTGCAAATTATATAAATATTTTTTTTTGCGGTAAAAACCTGCTTAATAAATAAATAAAGTTATCGTATGAGATAAGTATAACAGATTTTAACAATCAATATGTGTAAACTCTGTGGTGAGAGACAACTTTATAAAAGGTAAACAAATTGAATAAGTACCTAAAAATTGGTATTAAATTTAAAAAGGAGATTAAACAAAAGAGGAATAAACAAATTACGAGTATAGTGTGATATTTGAAGGATTTTGATGAATAATAGCGTAGGATTAGAAATATAACAGTTTATTGGAAACACAATTATAGTGACACAATGACACATCGGAATAAACACACATACATTTCCACGCGTTCCATTACCAACAATATTGTATTTAATAGACTCCCCGTATTTTTTTTACGTGGTCATGGCAATGGTATCTAAATATTAGGATCTTAAACTTAGTAACGCGGTAAAACCCTGTAGATAAAATTAAGTTATGAGCCATGAAACCTTAAAACAATAAAGGTATTTTTGTATTTTTCTATACAGACATCACCATATTTAAAAATACAAAAATACCTATACAGGTAACTATAGAAATGGCGCTAGATAAATATTACCCACGTCATCTCGTCTCTATTTGTCGAGCTCTTGCTCCCGACTATATACGAGTTTCGCTGCATCCAAATTGTCAACAGAGCAAGAGTAAATTATCTTTGCAGAAAGCAAAAATTAGAGAAAGATACGGGCATTTTTTACTGAAGCTATATTTATTTACTATTCTGTAAATGTTACATATATACATTTTTGAAATATTAATGTTCAAGTCGATAAGTTACTTAATATGATTAATTTCGGTACTAAAATGAGGTTTTATTTATTGCTTTTCGGTGGCAGACGTGCAAGCGGCCTATCTGATCTTAAACAGCAACCGCCGCCCATGGACATCAGCAATGCCAGGGGCACAGCAATGCCGCTACCTACCGTGAGGAAAGAGCTCTTTAAACCTCGTATTACCTGTACGTAGGTACACTGTTTATTTCATCTAGCCACAAAATGTTGCAAATAACGCTAAACTATAATAAATGATGATGATAATGATGTCTCCATGCCTTGCATAATGATTGTTATGAAAATAAATAAGAAAAAGTAATTTAAAATAGGCACTAAGCCGTAAGGTCCGAATTTCACTAGACCTTAGTTAAATATTTAATAGAGAATAAGCATTTAATCAAGCAAAAGTTGGGAAACATCCAATTGTTCAACTAGATCTGTCGGAAATCCAACTCAAAATATGGATAATATTATATCTGGTTCATCCGTCGAGATTCCGTTATCAACAATAATAATTTAGCTGTTTCCACAGCTCGATCTAGTTTTAGATTTGAACATGACTGGAATGACTTACGCTTTAAGGCGACGAACTGAGAAACTGAATTATAATTATGAGAAATTAAGAGCCTGTTCAGACTTCTACTATTCAAGTGCATGTTTGTATGTGGACGGAATATATAAACCTCATATTAATTATATAGGGTTATTAGTCTACCAACCATCGATTTATTGGCAGCATTCCATCATCATCAGCCTATTGCAGTCCACTGCTGGACATCATCCCTAGTTTTTCGCCACTTAGGGAAGACGTCTGGAGGATATACCCTTAATCGCCACAGCCATCGGATCATCTTTTCGCTCCTGGCCAACCTCACTTGACCGTGGTGCATCCTGCCTAATAACAAACGAGGCGCTGGCAACTAAAACATCCTCACATTCACTAGTTACATACGAGTATAATTTTTATCAAATTCACTATAACAAAGTCTTTTATAAAACTTGCTCTAAAAATAAATTTGATATACCTAATCTAAAGTGTATTTATAGAAACAGTTTGCACGGTTGCCCTTCTCTTCAGAATATTACACTTCCTCTACCTGAAAGTTATCTGGAAGAGATCGCTTACTAGCGATAAGACCGCCTAGTTAATGTACAAATAATCTTCTAACTGTACGTACTGTTTTATTATAATGAAGTATTTGTTTATCGATTTTCATTAAAACGTCATACGATCAGGATGTACTAAGGGTTAACAAAGTTTGAAATAAAAAAGAACTAGCGACTGCCCGTGGTTACGTCTGCGTGCAATCCGATTTTCCACAGAAAGTTTTTCCGTGTTTCTCCGGGAACTGTTAGCTTTTGAGCACGGAACAAAAAGTGACAAAACTACGTGACAAAAACCACCTCTGCGTCTGTTTGCGTTTTCTACCGCATGTATTATGTCGAGTATTCAGAGTATTTTCGTAACTGTTTTTTGTCAGAGAACAACCCATTAAAATTTCACGTTTTAATTTGTGTTACATATCCACGGTATTTACCGTAAGTAAGTTTTACCGCCGTTCATAATTTATGGAGTAAATTTCCAGGTGGAGTAAGCTGAGTGAATACCAATTAGATACCATTAAAACACTAGTTCGCTAATATTTAAAATTTCTTTTGTGATTGCTAATGTGGCCGCTAAGGTCCAAAGACGGCCGAATTATATCGGCCCCAAGAGCTGTAAAATTTTTCAAACCATTTTTAACTTCAAGTGCATTATGCGTGTACCTATGTTGTATATTGTTGACAAAGTGGTAAATGAGAAGAGAATACCAAAATAATCTAGAATTTAAAACATTTGACGACGTGCCCGCAGACTAATTTTTTCAGACGGCTTTTAGTACCTAGGGCGAGATGGATTCACATCAGGCACCAACATTCTTGTGATGAAGATCTGTGTTTGTTCCGTGTCTGGGCGTTTGTATCTGTATTGAAGCATAATAATATTTGTGATAGGGGGAGTCCCCAGTCTCCAGAGACGTAATTAGGTGAAAGGTTTTGAAAGGTGGTTTATCTCCCCAAGTCTCCCGGACCCCCTCCCCCCCCCCCCCCACTTTCTAATACCCGTAAGTGCTTAAGCTACTTTGGCAGATCGAGGCAATGTATGTGATATTGTGTGAATTAATATTATATACTAGCTGACCCGGTGTACTTAGCCCATAGTTTTTTTAACTAAATTACTTTTTGTATTTTTTATACTACACAAACTATGTCCTATCAGTAACGATTACATGAAATCAAGGATCATTCATGCTTAGCTACTACATACTTTGGAATGGGAACGATGAATGTGATATTGTGTGATATTTTTTTTGTTTTATTTATTTACTAACAAAAGCAACATACCAAGGTATACGCTCCTGTTCAACACCACGAATACGACAACCTTTGCGTATTTAATACTTTATCCAGTGCAAACAAGAGCGAACAACAAACTCAGTCCGCAAGCAGTGTCAACCCGAGGGCCTGCGAAAGCTTTTAGCTAGTTAACCGCTTTGTGTTTTATAACAATCGCGAAGATAAAGCCGAATCTAGTTTTAGTTTCGGCGCTATTGTTCGTTAATGCAACGTCAAACCTGCCTTCTTGGCTGATTTAAGGCCAGCACACACTTAGGCGCGGTAACGGTATTATAGGTATTATATTGTTACAACAACCTAAGTTCAAACCTAAGTTCAAATTTAAAATCCACCATAGTGAGTGTGATCCAATCGCTAAAGATAGAGTGCTCTTTTGAATTGGTAGATATCAACAATTTAATGTTGTTTTTACTTAGTTGTGTGAATAGGTGATATGTAAGGGAGCGGCCTATCACCTTTTCGCTCCAAGCCATCCTCATCTGCCCGTGGTGCATCCTGCCGAACAACAAACGAGGTTCTGGCATACCGACTGGTGGCGGTATAACCATCACGATAGAAGGCGTAGCTAAATACCACAGGCCGATGACGGGCAGCAGCGTCACCGGAACAAGAAGCTATGCCCTGCGATCGCCAACCCGCCTGCCCAGCGTGGCGATTATGGGTATATCCTCCAGAGGTTTGCCCTAGATGGCGAGCAGCTGGAGAGGCCTATGTCCAGCAGTGGACTGCAATAGGCTGATTATGATGATGATGATGTGCATAAGTATCTATAAGACAATTGGTTTTACACTCATATTATCTGCCGAATTGCTGATCAGTTTGTCATGTCGTTTGTTTTTGTGGCACTCCAACCAGTAGCAAATAAAGGTTGAAACCCGTAAAAGTCTTAAGAATATATTTTAAATATCATATCTTATATATATAAAAGGAGAAACTGACTGACTGACTGACTGACTGACATATCAACGCACAGCCCAAACGGCTAAACGTAGGCACTTGAAATTTGGAAGGGACGTAGCTTAGGTACCGTAGGGGTGCACTAAGAAAGGAATTCCCGAAATTCCCACGGGAACGGGAATTAGCGGGAAAATCCTTTTGTATGAAAAATCTAAACCGCTTAAGTTAGACGCTTGAAATTTGGCATGCAGGTACCTTAGTAAATATAAAGTTTAGTTATGGCTGTATTTTGAGAAATTCCCACGGGAACGGGAGTTAGCGGGAAAAAACTTTTGTATGTATAAATTTAAACACGCGGACGAAGTCGCGGGCAAAAGCTAGTTTATTCATATACTCGTAGTCTTGAATCAAGCTCAACAACCGTCAGTAGGTACAAATTAAAATTATTCTACTTTAGATTCTGGAACTTGCTTCTAATAGAGGAGCCGACAAGAAACTCGATAGAACACTCTTTTGCATCGCCAATTCACAAATAATTTTATTACAATAAGTTCATTAACATAACGGCATCTATTGGAATTCCTTCGTACTCTACCAGTGAGAACGAATTCAAAATATGCGGCTCAATGCAGATTGATGTAAGTCAGCCCTAAGGTCGTTAAATATTCTAAGGAAGGGTGCCGCCCTTTCATTTATACTCTGCTAACCATTTGTCTAGCTTCGTGCTGTCCTATAAAACGCTTATTTCGATTTACTTTGAAATACGATTTCACTGCTTTAAAGCATTCGTTAAAAGCATTTGGATTAGCAAAGATTTCTTTTCATAGAAGTTTTGGTTGAGTTATGTTGTTTTGTCTTATGTTGTTTTGAGACATAGATCTATTTATCTATATCTATCTATCTTTTAAGTTTAAAAAAACAACCTTTATCTTTTATAGGTATTATGAGAAAATAATAGTTCATCTTGACACCGGCCAAATGTTTCATCTTGATCAAACTTACAATATACCTAATTATTAAATTAACCTATTTGTATAGATGATAATGGCGAATTCCGTAGCCTTTTTATTTAATTCAGCCTATTAACAATATTGCTATCAGCGCATCCTCGAGTACTTCGGTCACATGACTCGAATGCAGCCAGGCAGCCTCGACAAACTGATGGTTTTGGGGAAAGTGGATGGAAAAAGACCACGTGGGCAATCACCAATCCGCTGGTCTGATTCCATTAAAGAGGTTATGGGGATTACTTTGACTGCAGCGATCAGACGGGCTGATGTCAGAGTGGGGTGACAGACAGGCAGCTCGTCAAGACTTCTACCACGGCCTATCAGGACGGGCACGACCTTCAGTAATGAAGACAACGACGAAGAAAAGATTAAGATTAGAGATTTCTTTTTGCTATTGTAAGGCTTAAAAACAGAGAACAATATTTGTTCCTATTTTGAAACTTGCAAGATCAGATCAAAATCTGACTATCTAGTTAGGTATGTGTTTATTACATTACACATTAAATATTTTTCAATAATATCCTTGTCCTTAATATATTTCTGTGTGAGCGACCCGCCCTCGCTTCGCTTCGGATATTTTGGATTACATTATTGGCATTTTAGTAAGGATCCCCAATCTTTTCTAGCCATTCATTGTTCATCCTGATGAACATAGCTTTCCAATGATGAAAGAGCTTTTATCATCAGATAGATAGATAGAAACTCTTTATTGCACAAAAACACAGACATTACAGGAAAACACATTACAAACAACACAAAGTACAATCTAGGCGGTCTTATCACTTATAGCGATCTCTTGCTGACAACCTTCAGGTAGAGGAAACCAGATTGACTAAGGAAATTTTTTATTTTATTTTATTTTATTTCCTCTTTATAATATTAGTATTAGATGTAGACTTCAGATTTTAGCTAGATTAGTAGTTGTATATAACGGTAATTTGACTAAAATGTACCAATACAAGCATAATTAAACGGAATCAGATTAAAATCCGTTCGGTACTTGCGGGCTTGCATAATTGTTGAACAGTGGAGCCAGTTTGTTGACGATGTAATGTGATTTCACACAAACTAACGTTTGCATTGGTGACCACGAGTGACGCGGCGCCGTTAGTGCCTCGGCGGAATATCCGAGCTTGTTCACGACCATTGTTGGCACTGTGGTTTTAGATTGGCTTATGATGTTACAGTTCGTTTTCAGATAGTTAAGTTGTATGTGTTTGATAATTTAATCATTTCTTTTGTACAGACAGCAGAAGAGTTAGTTATATCCCACCAAAAACATTCTGTAAAAACTAGCCAAGTCTCAATAGAGCTACTTGTTTATCTCTAAAAAGTAATGAAATCTAGACAAAGTCGTGCCAAGTCTAAGGTTCCTTACTGCGATTTCTTTATTATTATCGTTAATTAATGGTGTGTGACTTATACCAGATAATCCTGCTAACATTATAAATGCGAAAATGTCAATGGATGGACAGGGGGCATCTCGGCAAAAGTCAGGCGCCCACAGCCATACGGGGCCCCTAGTCATAGGAGAATCCAAAGTCGCAACATGAGCACATATTACGAGTATATGAGCCGTTCATAATAATTCATAGAAATGTAATCTACTATTAATATAAATTGTTTATGGAGAAACATAAACATAGATATACAATAGTTTCAAGAACTGTACCAAGAAGTTGAGTCGGTGCGGACTACCGTGTATTAGTCACTTGCTACGGTCTAGTGCATGCATCCAGACATTTCCTAGGAACAGATTAATTACTTGAAAACTACTTGGAAATCATATGCGTTCCCGAGTTAAGTTGCGAAGTAATTAGTCAATGGAGTGTAAGTGAGCATTAATAATAGTATCTGAGGGCGTAGTTTTAACAAGTAAAATAAACGTAGTAATAAGAACTCTTTTCTCAAATAATCTTCCGACGCAAAGACCTATAACTAAGTAGGATAGCCATGTACGTAGAACATATTCAACTGCACAAAACAGGTGCAGTCTCCGATCCTTCACTCTCATAATCCGATGAGACGATAGTCCATCACTATTACCCCGCCCTCGGAAGGACTCCAAAGTCCTCAGATGGCACTTTTGACTACTGGATAAACGAAGCCAAGTGTGGCGTCCCGCCTCTTTTCGTTCGACCTCATTGTTATCACGTCGGGGTCACCAGTGTGGGACGTGGTGCACGAGTAAAAGAGGGTTATCTATTTACACTATTATATTTACAATACACACGTCTCACTTTGAAAAGAAAAGAAGAGAAGGAGAGTGCGCTCACCCGATAGCACTACGCATGCGCAGCACCTCCGCCAATTCTTCACCAGACTACGGGAGTACGGCATGGTGATCAACACAGCCAAATGCGTCTTCGGGGTATCTTCAGTTAAGTTTTTGGGATACGATATCTCGGCCGCTGGTACTAAGCCTTTGCCAGCGAAGGTCCAGGCAATCCAGGACTTCCCTGTGCCCAAGACCGTCAAGGAGTTGCGTCGATTCCTGGGGATGTTGAACTTTTATCGGAGGTTCATCCCTTGCGCCGCGCAATTCCAAGCTCCACTTAACGCCTTACTGACGGACTCCGTTAAGGGTTCACATCCCATACACTTCACAGCGAAGGAACACGATGCCTTCTCTGCCTGCAAAGACAGCCTTTGCAAAGCAGCTCTGCTAGCTCATCCCGACTGCGATTCGAAGCTAGCCTTGATCACCGACGCTTCTGATACGGCGATAGGCGCAGCTTTACAACAGCTCAAAGACGGTGAATGGCAACCTTTAGCTTTCTTCTCTCGAAAGCTCATGCCATCGCAGCAGAAATACTCTCCATACGACAGAGAGCTCCTCGCCATATACGAGGCTATTAAATACTTTCGGCACATGGTAGAGGCGAGGCATTTCATTGTTTACACGGACCACAAGCCCATTTCGTTCGCATTCCACTCGCGCAAGGAGAACTGCTCTCCTAGACAGTTTCGGCACTTGGACTTCATCGCCCAATTTACTACGGACATTCGGCACATTTCTGGTAAGAACAATGTGGTAGCTGATTCCTTATCTCGCGTCGAGGAGATAACTCAGCCTATCGACTTGGCGACCCTAGCCAATGCGCAATTGTCCGATCCCGAGCTGAACAAACTCCTGAGCAGCGACACTTCATTGTGCCTCAGGAAGCACAAACTGCCCGGATCCCACGCCGAACTTTATTGCGGCGACAGTGGTAGTGTTCCCAGGCCTTACTTCACCAGGGACATGCGGCGTAAGCTTTTTGACAGCCTGCATTCACTTACACCACCGACACAGCACATTTCATCGGACACACTCACAGCACCATCACAGCACACCTCAGACACACACTCTTCTAAAAACACCTCTCACGTACATTCGCACACCCAAGCAGCCAGTGGTCGGGCGCCTGTCTCCAGGTCAGGGAAAACCGTCCGGTTTCTGGACTCTTATCGCCCATGACCATGGTCTCTGGAGGGGGGTGATGTGGCGTCCCGCCTCTTTTCGTTCGACCTCATTGTTATCACGCATTTCAAATTGTAAAAAGCATATTGTACATAATGTCATTCACTTCACTGCTGTCATTCTTCCGCATCTACATACATCGCTTAGAAAATTGGTTGCATATTTTTATACAGTTTTAATCACTACCGGTGTACATATTCCTTCATCATAACCATCCTGTCGCGCACTCTCCTTCTCTTCTTTTCTTTTCAAAGTGAGACGTGTGTATTGTAAATATAATAGTGTAAATAGATAACCCTCTTTTACTCGTGCACCACGTCCCACACAAGTAACTTACGGCCATTGTATATTTTTTGCCGAATGCCAACAAAGTATAATTGCTAGGCTCCAACGACGATGATAAATTAAGAACGGTTGTTCACAAACAGTGATTAATAATTCCAATTACAAACAAACACAAGTCACTGAACTGAAATTCGATAAGAATTAAATATTGAAGATCGTATTGTTCGCCGCGCGGTCAAGTCCAGTCGTTAAACTCCTTGTCGTACCTGTTGGGTGAAAGTTGATACCAGACCCTTTAAATAGATGGTTTGCTCACTTTTCTTTTTATCTTTGGGCATCTAGACGCGGGGAAATCTTCGACCCTCTCAAATTTCCCAACGGCCGGATTCTTTTTCTGTACGAGTCAATGGTATTCTGCCTCAAATAGAACCGGCTCACTTAAGGACCGGCTATGCACCTGTGACTATTCTCTGGTACTGCGGTGTCTATGATCTGAAGTGATCACTTACCTTGATCATCAGGCCCGTTTGCCCCATCTGTCAAGAGGAAAAAACCTTCTGTAGTTAATAATAAAGATACCTAAATGCACGAATTTCTTAAATAAAAATAGTCGGGGAAAGGTTTGCCGTTTCTGTATTTTCAAACCACTACAGTCTGTGCCTTTAAAGGCTGGTGAATAGACGCTGATTGCGCGTGCTTCATCTTAGTCCTCATTGTCGCTTACCATCGTGAAATCGAGGACAAATGTGCTCTGAGTTAAATTATAAAAATAAGGTTCGGTCAGAAATTAATTATGAATGTGTTAGCTCGCATTATGATTCTACTACGATATGTAGGTACATATTTGTGTTAGTTACTTACTTACTTTAAAGTCAACTGTTTGGTGTGCAAAAAGGAATATCAATCTATTCTAATCATCGCAATTTTGAACAAAAACTCCAATGTATTGAGTGCATTATGCGCTGATAGAGAGATCGAGTAAAGATTTTGTTAACTTAACGCATGGCCGTTGTACGGAGGGTATGTTTGCGTATGTAAGTAATACTCGTATTTGTGGACTTTTCATCAATATCATTTAACTTTAGAAAAATTATACATTAAACTCGTAATACAATTATAGACATGGAACTGTGGATAAGGCCCATTCTTACCGGTAATTAATGGATTATATTGTCAATTTAATCGATAAATGAATTTTTCTTCTGTATCTTGCAATGTAGGTAACATTGCAGGCGGAACAAACTACTCCCGTCTACCACACCGTCTATTCCATAATTAATAAATATTAAATAATTTCCGACTAATTATTGTATACTTAGTGCCTAGAGCTCTGCAGAGCATATGTGGCCGTGCACAAATTTCCCCCAGTGTTGACCATAACAAAACTCCAAATCGCCTTACTGCGGCGAATAGATTGCCGCATCAAAGATTTCATTAAACGCTCTCAAAATGTACGGCGGTATTATGCAAAACAAATGTGTTTTTTATGCAAGCGCTTGTTCGATACAAGCATGCACAGGTGGCGGTAAGCGCGGTGCAGCGGATATTACCGGCTCTCACCGCGAGGGCCGCTCCGCACCGCACCGCACCGCACCATGCCGGGCGCCTGTTAATTGTTGCCACAGAAATTTATCAAGGATAGTAATAAAAACACGGCAGGAGAGCAGTAAGCACAGTTTTATTCTAGCACAATTACCTAATACTTAAATACCACCAAAAACAACAGATAAATCAAAATATGTCGCGGCGACAAAAGACGTCGTGACGCGTCGACGAAAAGACGAAATGACTAATATGTCCCGAAGGAGACGCAACTGTACGCAGCGAAACAGCTCAGCATAAATAAATAAATAATAATAAAGATTTTATTTTCATTTTACGCCAATTTATACTTTAACTCCAAAGGTAGACCCCTTCTTTTAGGTAGATACCAACTAAATGCATGACTCTCTATGGTAAATTTCTAAGAACACCATAAAAATTTACTTATTACCAGGAAAGTATATAGACAACCATTGCACAATTTAGGCGGTATTATTTACCTATTTGAAGTCTAGCGATATGAGTAGGTAGTTGTTCCGATTGCTCGCATTTAGAACGCTTGAAAAGGTGACTCGCTGTGATTCTTTAAAAACGACGTGATCACCGTTCTATCATGATATATTTCTGTGATTTTTGTGCGAACTACAACCCGAATAAACTATTCTGTAACTACAAAACAGAAAATATTATGTATGTAGTAACATAAAATTATGATTATGTTAAACATTTTTTGGGTTACATTTAAACTGAGAGTTCAATCAATCAACGATGCAATTACTAGGGTTCAGATTCTGACCCACAGTTTCGCATGGCATGCATGGCAATGGGTTATGCAATTAAGTAGGTCTCATAATTTTTATGTTATTGAGTTATTAATACAATTACTAACAAAAAAATATATTTTTTGTTCATTCTGAATTCATGCTATAACAATTTTCGGAACAAGATACTCCCAATTACCGAGTTTACCGTATACAAAACAATGAATAAACAAACAACAAACAGAGAAAACGACATTACGCGAATCGCAAAATCCCTTTTTCTCAACACAAACGGACCAATTTTTAAAAACCAAATTGCGAAACGATTTCATAAATAGCGCATTTGAGAGAAATCCGGCAGGTGGGGGTAGGGACAGAACGGAAAGTGGCTTTACGGTATTATCTCGAGCCGTCTGCGTTAGAGAATTATTGCTGTTTAAGTTAAGACTTGAAACAGAATCTAATTTATGGTCGGATCGTTTATCAATTGTTTGTACTACACCTTATCCGCGCATTGGTCATGATCACCACTTGGAACAGGACCAACGGGGGCCGCCATTAAACACGTGTGTCAAATGTGGCCTGACTGGCTAATTGCCAGTGACTAGTATCTTGAGCCTCATGCTGAGGTACTAAATAATCTGTCGATAGCGAGGTGGTGCTGTCTCACACCTGGCACGACGTGGCATGGAAGCCTAAACCTAAACGTATGAACTCAATACATCGCTTAAAGTGATAAAAACGCCTAACTTGTACGTCAATATTATCTTTGTTTTAGTTTTATGTCAAATGCTCGGTGTGCAATAAAGTATATCTATCATGTCAGGTAAATTATGCTGTTGTACCTTTTGATTACATTCCCAATCCGGTGTTCTCTCTTTATTTTCGTTTTGTACACATAGTACAAAACGAAGCCTACAGAAATTTGAAATACCCGAAGCAAAGCGAGAGCGGTCGCTAGTTTAGAGTATATTGTATTTGACGATTTATAAAAGTCTATTTATACCAGTATAAACTCATTTGAGTTTGATTATACAAACATACCTAATTAGATATCGTTATTTCAATAGACAGCCAAGTGGCTGTCTATTGAAATAACGAACACTCAAGTCACCTAACGTTCTATAGATAAAGGGTGGCGATTTGTCACACAGGAATTAGTCGAGTATTTGACAGCATATTCTCACAAAGGTACAAAACTAAAAAAACAAATTGTGCTCTACCTGTAGTAAGGAGGATCTGTACTAGGCGACTGGTAGCAGAATTTCAGTCATAAAGTTTTGGTTGACGTTTGTACCACTGTGTTTTGTGTGAGTTGATTAAAAAAACAGGACCCACGTACACTCGCCGAAACACCAGTGAGGTGACTCCGGTCGCGTTTCTAGATCAATCGATGTATAGAGTAAAGCCATAGCTATCTTGATAGCCTGAATACTGATCTGGTTACATGTGTCACAACGACTTGGGCTTCTCTTTCATTTTGCATCAGACGAGAGAAGCCACCATGCTGTACTCCTAAAACAATTACCTGTCAGACCTCTGTAGGCCGATTAAGGCTAAGTGAGAATATAATTCAGTACCTATATTAAATTCGAGTACCTACTTATGATGTACCTACCTACATATTGCCACACCAATAATAGCTTACCTATTTACCCTAAACCAACAATATTTAGAAGAGAGTATACTAAGAGTAATAATTATGTCTGTTACTACCTATCTTAACTAATATTATAAAGCTGAAGAGTTTGTTTTTTTGTTTGTTTGAACGCGCTAATCTCAGGAACTACTGGTCCGAATTGAAAAATTCTTTTTGTGTTGAATAGACCATTTATCGAGGAAGGCTTTAGGCTATATAACATCACGCTGCAACTATTAGGCGCGAAGAAATAATGGAAAATGTAAAAAAAAAGGGGAAAAATAACTATTCCACGTGGACGAAGTCGCGAGCACAGCTAGCAATATAATAAAACACCAAGTTCCAATATTGTGTCTCAACTTCGCTCCCATATCAACTTCTTAAGATTACACACATTATCAACTTCGAAAGTTAATTATCTTACTAAAATATCTGCTTCATATAATAAATATAAGATGCAAAGTAGAGTTAATAAGCAAAACATTTACGTTGCAGACTAATCAGTGAAGCTCGGACTACAACTAGAAAACGGTGGCTCAACTCGAGCGTAGCTTAACAGAATTAAGTTGGCAGACGCAGAATATGTATAACGTAGCGATGTTATTCCCACACCGAAACTTGGTCGCCAGAACAAACTTTCGATTAAATTATTACGGCTCTGAAATGTTTCATCAAACAGATTAAAGTTAGGTAGCGGTGAGACGAGTTTAGATTTGTGATTTGTTAATTGATCATCAGCTGTTATGTTACGGTCAGTCCACGTGCGTAGGTAAGTTTTGAGGTTAGTAAGTCGGGAAAACTTGTGCGGGGGTTGTCGCCCCTTAATAAGTTTGTTCGTGTGGTTGTAGTATAGAAGTTCCGGAGCTTCTTACTAATTATCTATTTATATTAGTAAGCAAACTTCGATGGATTGTAACAGTTTGTAGGTTATTAAGTATAATTCGAATGAGCTAAAAAATAAGCATCTATGTTTTGTTTTGTTTAAAGAGTGTGTTTACATGGTTTAAATGTTGCTATGTACAAATACATAAAACCAAGAATCATCCAATTTGGTGCAGTCGTTCGAAAATTATAGGCATACCATCCATTTTTATTTATACACATAGATTGGTAATAATATTCTATGTTTTGCCAAAATAAGCGAACAAAACCATAATAATATATGTAATGAGTTTTAAACGAAACGATTAGATTTTTCTATAAAGTAGGTAAAATTACAAAGTTGGCCTTTTAAATATAAAAATCATCACGCAACAATAAATGTGTCTAGTAGGTGAACACAAAACAGTTAGCTGTTAGTTTAATATGCGACCGCGTTTAAATTCTGTCGGCACCAAGAAAAGCGTCTAACTTGAGCATTAACCAGCCGTGAAACATTACTTTGTATGGAGGATACATCTGTATAACGTGTCGAGAGCCGCGTAGTGTCGGCAGTTTCCACTACACTGCCGGCAGTTAGCACCACCTGCGTTGTACTAGATACATGGCCCGCTTTATGCCACCATAACAATAACATCGCAACGCTCTAACGCCTCCGGCTCTAATATGCCCAACACACTCAACAATAGGATTATTTTGCTATCATTATAAACATCCGCCAACCGAACCAAACCATACAACGTAACCTATGAATATTGCATGAGTACCTACAACAAATACATTTCTTAAACAATCCGACAGTCTCAGAATTTTTCCAATACATTGAACTGGTATAAAATGGCAAAGTACGTAAGGATGGAAAATTTATTCAATAATACAGAAGACAGGATTAACTGGGCTCGATAACGCTTCGGTTGAGCCGAACTCATCTGTGGAGCTATTGCTTTTTTGAGCCTCCGAATTTCATATACCAACAGAGGTGACTGGCGATTGGCTGGGAAATATTGGCGTTGACAGTGTTTACATTGTGATAGATGCGCAAAATTTCGTCCGGGCACGTTCGCGAGAACCTAATCAAGGAGATTAGAGATTGGGAGAAACTAAGATGAGCTTAGGTGGGCGATAGCGGACGACAAATGAGTAAGTTAAAGCGAGGTAGTGGCTGAGTTTGTTGCAGTGTACGTAAACTCGGTTGCGGAGCTTGTTTGTTCTTTAAATTACGTAGGGCTCTGCGCCGGTAGACCGCCGTACGTACCGTTGTTCCCGTTAGATTGCTTCCGGTACAAGTTTCAATTCTGTTTGGATGTCGACGTTGTGGATTGCATACGATTTATACGCTGGTTGGGAATACGCCAATGTTGAAACAATATAAATACCTACTAATCAAGTTATATTGTAGTCTGTTTTAGGTATACGTGTGTACCTATTTGTTTACATACTTATTGAAGAAGAATTCAAAAGAGCGGTTTTCTAAGTACGTAAGTACTTAATATAAGACAAAAAATACTGAGGAAGTAGCAAAAATGTGAATAATCTATCAAAAAGAATCGATGAAAATTTTAAAAATATCATCAAATAGTAAAATCCTTAAAAATATCAAAATCAATAGGTTTATTGATTTCAACCAGGATGACTTGAAATAAATATTTTCTAAATTAATTATTGTATGAAAATGACATACCTACACAGTGCATATATTTTTGTATTTTGTTTTAAATCGAAAACTGTGTATGTTTATTTATTTTAAAAATTGTGATATGAAACCACGGAGCAATCGTGTATGAAACATTAATATTGACGCAATTTTTATACATCAATAATAATACGAGGAAAACAATATTTATATTATAGTTTTAAATTATAGTTCGCATTTCAATATGTGGGGTATGCACAAATATTACGATTAAAAAAAAAACGTTTAAAACACGGGTTACTTACTAATAAATAACTTTTTTTTTATGTGAGGTACCATATATTCTTATTTTTCGGAAAAAAAGTAGTGTTATTAATTAAACCAGGTACATCTTCTGTCTATCTGCCTAATTCACCTACCGTTCCGTTAATTGTGTTTAGGAGACGATTTGAAAAGAAAAGCAGAATCTTAAAATAATGTCTAATCTATATCTTTGAAATCGATGTCAAAAAACTCTGCATAAAATATTTATTATATCTAAAACACGTTGGTTAGCCTTAATCTACCCAATCTCAATATAAAAAAAATTACATCATAACTGATTCGTTTTCGTAGAAAAACGAATAAAACGACTTACATTATACAGATTTTGTTAGCAACCTGATTGAATAAGACCACATCTACCTCGTCACTTGTCTACCACAAACAAAGTGTGAGAAGAGGACGTTCATGCCCGTTCATACAAAGTAAAGAAATAAGCCGTTGGAGGGTTGATGGCGTAAAGTATAAAATGCAGATCGCCACCTCGTTGAACGATAGCTGTTGCACTGAACAGAATTTTATTGCCCTCTTTATTCCAGAGCAGAAACGGAATATTGGCTCGGGACTATGTTGTTTACTCGCTCTGTTTTCGAAGATAAAAAGACCAGAGAAAATATCGAGATCACTCATCGAGCGGAGAATCAATTTATAATCGGATTTCAATTTTTGTACAAGCGTTTTTTGTTGATAAGTTTCCATAAACTGTACTTTGTTATGTTAATCAGAAAAACATACGTCAAAGTAGGATATAGACATAGGTAGACATATAGGAATTTGGCTGTCAAATCAATAGAAAATATTCTGTCAACTACCAATAATTGAATTGTCCGCATGGTTTTTGGATTAAGAATAAAACCACGCCATCTTATCTTCAAGGTGTCGTAGAAGACTAATTAGGGAGTATCAGGAAACGGACAGCAATATTTACCTAGGTATAAATAACCAATCCAACTGCCAAGCGTGGTGACTAAGGCAAATCTTATTTTTTTCTTCTATCAACATTATATCGTTGACATTAAAGATACATACCTACATTACATTAAAGATACTGAGCACAGATGTGGAACAGGAGGAATTCTTAACGGTTAGGTATACATATTAGCATTAGTTCCAATGAATGACTTCAACACCTACAAAAAAAAAACAGGGAAACGCCTTTAGCTTTGATAATAATTTAATCAAGGGATTGAAATGTAATTGAATGTAACAATATAATAAATTAAAACTTCACATTTAACATAAATGAAGAGTTGAATACACAGACGAAGATTAATGTTTACTTCTTACATTAAGAAACGTATATTGTAAAAATGAACGGAAAAATGGTTCAATAATTAACAAGCCCATTAGCAGCATTTGGGATTTTCATTAATGATTCACCTGCTCTCAGTGAAATGTAAATGCAAAGGAAAATACCACAAGTAAGAGCTTTCAGGCAAGTGCAGAACGGTATTTAAATGGACTCTTTTTTTATTTTCCAATTGAATAGCACTAGCAACGAAACAAAGAACTGACCTGGCCACGTTTGAAAAGTATTTCCATAATAACACGTTAGTAACACAGGGTTCTAGAGGGGTGTTGTTGCATGCAATTATTGTTTCAATATTAATTTGCTACTTTGCTTGAAAAACCAACAAAATAATATGAAACGAACGATTCCCAAATGTGGCTTTGTTGGATGCGGTGTCGATATAATCTTCCTTTGATCATTTCAACGTCGATATGGCAAAGAGATTTTCTGGACGATTATTTTTTAATATAAACTTATGTAACATTATTTTTGGGTAGAAACTATGAGGTCACCTTGTTATAAAACTCATTGTTTTTGCCCGGTGACCAGATTTTATATCTGACGAGAATTCGGGATTGACCCTTCCTTTATTTGGCTAAATTGCACTAACTGGACTGATTCACTAGTTATTTTTTTTGACAGTGGGGGTAAATCGGTCGAAGGTCACCCGATGTTAAGTGATCATTTCAGCCCATTGATACCGTAACTTCAGAGGAGTCACAGATGCGTTGCCGGCCCTTGAGAAATTTGTACGCTTGCTTTCTGAGACAGATACGGGGAAAAGTCGCACTAATTAGTTTAATTGATATACAGGCGTAATTACATAATCCTAAGTAACTCAAGTTCAATAAAAATATAACACGTAGATAATGATAATAAATAGAAAACGTAAAATATAACTGCCTGCGATCGCCAACCCGCCTGCCCAGCGTGGCGATTATGGGTATATCCTCCAGATGTCGGCCTTAAGGGATGTAAGGGAGCGACCCATCATCTTTTCGCTCCAAGCCAACCTCACCTGCCCGTGGTGCATCCTGCCGAATAACGAACGAGGCGCTGGCAAAATGAGGCTCTGGCTACCGATTGGTGGCGGTATAACCATAACTCATTTGAAGGCGTGGCTAAATACCTCAGGCCGATGAAGGGCGGCAGCGTCATCGGGGCGAGAAGCTACGCGCTGCGATCGCCAACCCGCCTGCGAGGCCATTATGCGTAAATCCTCCAGGTGTTTGCCCAAAGTGGCGAACAAGTGGAGAGGCATGTCCAGCAGTAGATTTCAATAGGCTGTTGATGATACAACTTTAACTAAATTGTCTTTTTATAATGTTTGGTAGACAATACATTCGGAACGCGTATATGATGTAAGCACGCGTAGCGAATTGATGATTAACATATTACGCATTGTGGTTTCCTAGTGCTATAGACCGTTCTATCTTTGTAGACTGTTCTACATTTCTATGGTAGTCACCTAATTTTCTATACAGTAATAATAATAAATCGGACGACGATAAGCACTGAGCAGATTTAGAGAAACCATGTATTTGTTCGAAATGCATTTGGAAACACTAAATGCTAAAATTCGTAGAGAAACTGTATAACCATTCGCAATTAGGCGCTATTGAAGTTCATTATAGAGAGTTTATTTTGAAATTTATGGCAATAAGCTAATATTTGAATTCATAATTATTATTATTATCGAAATCCCGTGCAGACCATTAGTCCAGTAACAACGTTATTGTTGTGTAAGTATTAGAACACATTTAGTTTATGTGATCATAAGGATTTAAGCCTTCTGCCCACTACACCGTATCATACCATGGCCGTGCTATGAACGTATCAGACAAAAAAGTATTCTTTGTATTGAATACTATGAGACGATGCCCATTAGACCGTTCCGTCACCGACCAACACCGTCGCGTGCCATGCACGGACAGTTAAGAATTGTCTTACAAACGGGTAGAGAACGCCGTCGATCCGTTCAGTGGGCAAGGTAGACCGTGTCGTATTATTTTCGTGTCTGACACGTTCATAGCACGGTCATGGTATGATACGGTGTAGTGGGCAGAAACCTTTAGTACGAGCGTGAGTACATTTTGCTGATGACTTTATACGTAGTTAAAAATAATTGTGATTTTTAAGCTGAGCCCCCTCAGGTTAATTTTTTAGTTTAAGAGCAGATTGTCATGATGTTTTAAAGATCAAAAAATTGATAAGATCTTTATGGTGTGTGTAACTTACTTGTTTAAGATTAGTTTCATTCTATTTAGATCTGAGTGACAGCGTTATCTTTCCATTTGGTTATGAATGGTAAAAAATAGGCTTGTTTGCCTAAAAATGTAATTAATCCGTCTTTTAGTTTATTCAAAAATAAAAGACACGTAATATTTTTTTTGTAAAATAGACTAAAAATTACATGTAAATTAGACAAAGTTAGAGCCCGTTGAAATTAGGTGTGACGTCACTCGGTGACGCATTTTTACGGGACCGAGTGACGTCAAAGACTCCCACTCCTAACTTTTGATGCCTTGTATCTTTGCTATTTTTTATTTGAATGAAAAAAGGAAAAGTACGTGTCCAATACATTTTCATGATCTAAATTCGGACTAAATTTAATGTAATTATTTTGCCTCCAAAATATCCCTATTGCAGACCTGGTACGACTACGGACGGCCACAAACTCAACACAGTTAAGGTTCGTTTTTTATATGAGAACGGGCATCGACTCACGGCATCCATTTATCCATGAAATATTGCACGTATCGACGAGTTTACTTCACGATATTTTTCACGACAATATTTTACAGTGGGTAATAAAAGTGATTGCAAATGACCAAGAACAATATTTTTAAAGTATTTTCAGTTATGTTAACAGATGATATCGTTTTAAATTCGTATTTTACTGATTTTCAATTGTTTAAATTTTTTCGGATTCTTTGAATGGGTGTGACGAAGCACCAGATCTGCTAAAATAATTTTTGTCCATTAATTACTTGCTACTTTAATTATTAACTTTATTTATTTAATCTTTATTGCACAGTAAAGTAGTGTACAAAATACGGACTCTGCCAGTCAACCATTGGGCTAAGCAGAAACTAGGTGAAATGTATTTAGTTTGGGGCTAGATGACGCTGTGTGGCCCAGCGTGGCATGTCTTGGGTTATGTCTTGGGTTATTTATAATACTTATATCTAAACTAATATTATAAAGAGGAAAGATTTGATTGTTTGTTTGTTTGTTTGTTTGTTTGATACGAATAGGCTCCGAAACTACTGGACCGATTTGAATAATTCTTTCACCGTCGGATAGCTACAGTATCTGCGCTGAACATAGGCTATATTATATTTTAAAAAAAGTTAGAGATCCGTGCTAAAACTCCAATAATGTAACCCAAATTTACCAAAAAGATTTTAATCTACAAAAAAAGAAAAGATCTTACATACTGACGTCTCTTGGCATCGTTCCCATAGCAACCGAAACTGTTATGACATCTAAATAAATAAATTCTAATATGAAATCGTACTTTCACGTAAAAACTACTGAAAGGATTTTGATGAAACTTTACAGGAATGTTATTTATGCATCAGATTTACACACAGGCTATAGATTACAAGGGTATCATACATTTTAGAATTTACAATTTCGGCAAAATATGTTACATACTTTTTGAAATGACCATAGATACTGTCTTTTCTTGAATTTGTCAAAGAAATTGTCATTTTGACATGACAGGTACTGACATCGAAGTAAATACGGAATTATCGGAAATTCACAATAAACAGTGATATAAATATTTGTGAACCGTCGGCTTACTTTCAGGATAAAATTCTTCGGAAAATACTATAAATGCAAATTGCTATAGCTATAAATACGACCAACTTGAAAACACACCACCGGTGTTTCCTGCATCAATGCTGCTATCAGCTTGGAGTCTCCTCATTTAGCAACAAATCGGAACAACATTTAGGAATAGTGCACAGTCGAACAGACCTAGCATAATCCGTAAGGCACAAGGTATCCTGAATCATAGTGTCATGAAGCTCTAAGAACCCAAAAAATATGAATGCATTCTTTCAAGGTTTAGGAAGGCTCACATAATGAAAACTGCGATTTGTGCATGCATAATAAATTTTTTTCTTTTCTAATCCGATGTTATAATTTCTGTACCCTATATTAGGTAATAGTATGTATGTATTTTAGCCTAATAAAATAGTTTTAATTACGCATGGGTTGTAAGGGAGCGGCCTGTCATCATATCGTTCCAAGCCAACCTCACCTGCCCGTGGTGCATCCTGCCGAATAACAAACGAGGCGCTGGCAACCGACTGGTGGCGGTATAACCATCACAATTGAAAGCGTAGCTAGGTACCACGGACCGATGACGTCACCGGAGCGAGGAGCTACGTCCTGCGATCGCCAACCCGCCTGCCCAGGGTGGCGATTATGGGTAGGTATAACCTCCAGGTGTTTGTCCTAAGTGGCGAACAACTGCAGAGGCCTATGTTCAGCAGTGGACTGCAATAGGCTGATGATAATAATGACGCATGGGGTAGGGGATGCGAATTTGTGTTCGACCCACGGTTCGATGTGAGGGATCGGCCTATCATCTTTTCGCTCCAAGTCAACCTCACCTGCCCGTGGTGCATCCTGCCGAATAATAAACAAAGCGCTGGCAGCCGACTCTGGGCAGTATAACCGTCACAGATGAAGGCGTAACTAAATATCACAGACCGATGACGGGCAACAGCGTCACCGGAGCGTGAAGCTACGCCCTGCGATCGCCAACCCGCCTGCCCAACGTGGCGATTATGGAGATCTATGTCCAGTAGTGGACTATAATAGGCTAATGTTGATGAATTACGCATGTCGGAAGAAAATAGCGCTATTAAAGTAGGTATTGCTTTTTGGTCGGCGTCATTAAAATAATCTAAATCATTTTAAGGTAATTTCATGTAGGTACTAAGATGAAAAATGCTGATGAAAGATGAAAAAAGGTTTTGAGTTTACGGCAAGTAACTGGTCAGTTACCTGTCAGTTGCCACTGCCATGCTGGCCCAACCCAAACCCCCCACGAGCTCCGGTAACGCTACTCACCGGCAGAAACACGAACCATCATTTGGCTGCGGTATTCTATAGGGTGGAGGTCCTTCCCCGGACGGGCCAGCTCAATTCGAGCGAAGATTCGCTATGCCCTACCTCTCTTAAAGTCATCAGTGTTTAAAAGACGTCGCTAGATATATAATTATTCATCTGAACTAACAGCTGAACAAAAGGCCTGAACAACGTATTGCTTTTATGTTAACTGCATCACATATTGCGTTTGTTATGTGTCAAGCCATGTTCAGATTTCTCGGCCTTCGAATCGAATATACCTTCATGCTGTTTCTATCCATTAATTTTAGCATTGTAAGCGTGTGTATAGGTTATACTAGCTTTCGCCTCATGTTCAAGCTAGGTCTGCGACGCTGGACGCTCCGTGCTTCGCCCTACGCGGAGCTCGGCCTGCGGCCTCGCGATACGCAGCTCGGCCTGCGGCCTCGCGAGATTGCTTTTAAATAATTGATTTATCCGAAGCGAAGCGAGGAGCGGGCTGCTAGTATAACATAAAATATGTAATGGGGATGTAAGGGAGCGTACCTATCATCTTTTCGCTCCAAGCCAAACTCACCTGCCCGTGGTGCATCCTGCCGAATAACAAACGAGGCACGGTATAGCCATCAAATTGAAGGCGTAGCAAAATACCACAGACCGATGACGGGCAGCAGTGTCACCGGAGCGAGAAGCTACGCCCTGCGATCGTCAACCCGCCTGCCCAGCGTGGCGATTATGGGTATATCCTCCAGATGTTTGCCCTAAGTGGTGAACACCTGGAGAGGCCTATGTCCACCAGCATAGATATATACCGACACCTACTACTACTTAACTACCCACATATCTTTATGTTTTAAATACTCAAAAAATCTAGTTACTTACTAGCATCTCTAAGCTATATTCAATCAATTAGTGTGGTATTATACAAAGCGAGTGCCATTTCAGTAAACGTGATTTAAAAGGTTTTGTAAATATGCATTTTTAAACATTTTATATTATGAAAATCTAAGAAACAGAAGATTACATGTAAGCTTTTATTGCGAAAAGTTATTAAGCCACTCAAAAACTCAGGATTAACAGGCATTACCGATGATCCGTTCCAAGTGTTTACCAATATAATCGTACTTGTTTACGTTTCTAACTAAAATTTAAGCCTAAAATTTACTATGCCTCGTTAGTCTCTATGCCGTCTAAGTACCAAAAGGTCACAGGTTTGAATCGGGTCGTGCAGTGCCGGCTTTAAAACTAACAGCGTCCATTAGAACATTTACTATCAACGGCCACATCGAACACTTATGGCCGAATTTGGCTGCATAATGATTACTTTTCTATTTTGTCTGGAATTCAGTTTAGTTATGTAACTTATTACACACACGTATAGGCAAAGTTAAATAAATAAATAACCTAAGACATGCCACGCTGGGCCACATATCGCCATCTAGCCCCAAACTAAGTCAAAACTTGTACTATGGGTAATAGACAACTGATAAACTACTTAAATACTTTTTTTGTAAATAAATACATATTATACATAGAAAACACCCAGACCAATACAAGCAGACATGTTTATGAACACAAATGTTTGCACTGTGAGGGAATCGAAACCACAACCCTTGACTCAGAAGGCAGAGGTCACTACCAAATGAGCCATCGAGCAAGTTGGTTCTAAAAAGATTTTTCTAAAGCGATAATCTTCAAACATTTATTTGAAAGAGTGTCCTAATTACGGCGATTACATCGCGGTACAAAAGGCAACCGTACCAAAAGTTGTAAGCAGCCCATTTTAGCTTCAGGAATCAATGGGACAGACGAGCTTGCGAGGAAACCAATTTGGCTGATATATCCATTAGCCAAATAGAGGGCTGGAATACGCTAACAAAACAAGTACTCCATCGAGGTGTGTGGGATGTAAACGTTGCTGTGAGGTTCGAACTCGTTTGCGATGAATTGATTTCTGGTGTTGTTTAGTTCGACTAGGTTAGGTATAACACAGGTGGCCAATAGCTTTGAGATTGGATTGCAAATGATGTAATACGATATTAAAATTTGATTTATAATAAGTACGAACATAGCTTTCGTCATAGTAGCGTAATTCACCTAGAGTAATACAGGGATTTAAGGGAGCGACCAATCTTCTTTTCGCTCCAAGCCACCCTCACCTGCCCGTGGTGCATCTTGCTGAATAACGAACGATGCTTTGGCAACCGACTGGTGGCGGTATAACCATCAGTATTAAGGTGTAGCTTAGTACTACAGGCTGATGACGGGCAGCAGCGTCACCGGAGCAAGAAGCTACGCCCTGCGATCGCCAACCCGCCTGCCCAGCGTGGCGATTATGGGTATAACCTCTGGTTATACGCAACGTATAACCTCTAGGTTATACCCAACGAAACCTGTAAACTATTTATCTATACTAATATTAGAGAAGGAAAGATTTGTTTAGTGTGTATAAAATACAAGCTTCAAAAGACGGCCTCGTCAACACTTGGCAATTCTTTGCTATAAGTAAACTAGAGACAATCTGTCTAAAGTGGATGAACGTCATTATTGAAGTAGCCTGGGTCGGGGGCGTAATCTCGTGAAGGCTCCGCACCTCTAGGGCACCGTAGGGTCAACAATAAGTACACGACATTCTCGGAAAGGGTTACAAATACAGATTACGTTAGGCGCCTTATTCGAATTATATTAATTTGTGCTCTATTATTTTCCTTTGACCTTTAATGGTCATCCTTTGAATTTTACTTAGCGCTAATATTATGTAAACATTTTGTTCATGTTCTATTTCAAAATTAGCTATACAAAACAAATGTCTTTATAAACTATACCTAAATATAACAAGAGATCTTATTAAATACAGATAGGTATATTAATAAATTTATTTATTTAAATCAGTATGGCATTCCATACCCATCAGTAATTGGGTGTGCTAGAAAACTGATGGTGTGGTAATACGTACGTGAACAATATTATTCGTGAATGTATATAATTTACCTACTGTTATAATCACAAATAAATGA
Source organism: Conogethes punctiferalis (assembly GCA_031163375.1). Lineage (NCBI taxonomy): Eukaryota > Metazoa > Arthropoda > Insecta > Lepidoptera > Crambidae > Conogethes > Conogethes punctiferalis. The sequence goes on along the minus strand of CM062082.1, from coordinate 10,696,762 downwards.
AAAATATCATCTTTATTAATCTAATCTTTATTAATATCTTTACCTATAGATACTTGATGCGATATTGTCTCTTAAAATTTAAATTTACGGGAAAGTGGAGGAAGACTGTACATTTAAAAAAAATATCTAACTAAACATGTTCGCAATATTGTAATGGCGTTATTTCTTTTTATACTTGTGCACGACATATTGGCTTCCCAACGCCTATGTTATGTGAGGCGTTGTGGATTATAAGCACTAAACCCACGTTGTGACAGCTTAAATTTAAATACAACTAACAAAGAAATCGCTTCGATCATCTATCACAAGACCGTTCACTAACTGCTCGCTCACATTCCTCGTTTCCTATGTCCGTTTCGAAATGTCAAAACCCGTTTTTGGACGAAGGTCGGAATCGGCTCAATTCCGTTTATTAGAGGAGTTCGCACGTGACGAATCTAGCTGAAAACGCACGTAGACAATTAACCCGGAGCTGACGTGTGCACTGATACACCCGCCCCGAGTAAACAGACCCTTTCTGTTTTTCTTAGCCCCTATTCGGGTAACACCTATCGAGGCAGGTTCTGTTTTTGTGTAGGTGTAACGGATCAAAACAAATGTTTTGTGGTACATAATGTTCGGGCATTATGAAAAATTTTCTGGAGGATAAACATTTTTCCGTCCGTCGCCATATTCCATACCTGGAACAGGGTACTTTTTAAAATTGATCGATACAGTAATTGCTGTAGAGATCGAACCCACGATCAATGTTTCAGAATGCAGAGGTCACTACCAATCGAGCCAATTATTTTTTGTTCCTTTGAGTTGTTGTTGTTATTTATGAAATAAGCGGCAGACGAGCAAAACAGTTCACCTGATAGAAAGTGATAACCTCCGCCCATTATACATTTGGAACATTAGGAATTACAACTGCGCTGCCGGCCTTTCAGAAAGAGATACGCTCTGCCTTTTTAAGTCTAGCAGTAGGTAAAATATAACATACTTAATCAGCTTAACAATAGCTTTAAGTAGTTACCACATACCTTTTCTTTGTAAGTAAAGTCATACTTAGCAGATTGGAATGTTATTGCTGTCAATAACACTCATAAATAAGTAAATGGAAAAAAAATATTAAAAACAATTTCAAATAAAACCTCAACGCTTACAATAACGACACAATCTCCAGTTCTATTGTGATTCGAAAGTAAAAGCGAAGCATCAGCATTCACTGCGGGCCCCTTGACAATATTCTTTTAGGGCTATTCTTTTTTACTTTATGAAACTTTTTAAATTGTTATAAAGAAGCACCTGCCGGCCAAAAATTAGGAGAATTTGGAAATTCTCCAGGCATAAATCTTCGGGGCGTCTAATTACATGGATCCTGGCTCTTTGCGCTTTTTTGCTCAGACTTATGGCGGTTATGTGTCATCATGTTTTTATGAAAAAATAGCATCGCGTACCTAATTATGGGGCTTATGAAATCAGCGAAGGTATCTTCGCAGCGCGAGTGGCTTACACAAAATGCGGTTATATTTTATGTTATGTTTAAGGCTGTTTTACATTTTATAAAGTAATTGTGGCAACCTTTAGCCGCTTATGAAACCGTATTTGGAGTAAGAATTTCAAGAAACCTATGCTTGTTTAGTTTATTTTTCTACTTTGCATAATTAAATGGGTAAGACCTTTCTGCGCATCATAGATCTTATTTAGTTTGCGTAAACAGTAAAACGCATTTAGTAATAAATAATCACGTAAGTACATTGACTGGTGGGGACTGGAATATTTATTTCTCGTAGTGTTTTAGTATTATTTTCTTTACATCCAAGCGTTATAGACTCTGTACTGGATAAGTTGCGTTTACAGACGACCTAGGATTAAAGCTATTATTCTATTATTGCCAATACTTAAGTAACTTAGGGTAAACATATTATAGTAATATGTATTTATTTACAAAAATAAGTATCTAAGTAAGTTTATCAGTTGTTTAGTACTGATAGTACAAGCTGCGGCTTAGTTTGGGGCTAGATAGAAAGGAGTGGTCCGGCGTGGCATGTCTTAGATTATTTATTAAAGAAATACCGAAACTAAAACTTGCAAAGCTTTGCCTTTTCGTCTGTATTAGATAGCGAACTGTCATAAACGAAGCGAAAAACTGAAAACAAAATCTCAGCGATATCAGGTGTTCGTAAATAAAATAAAATACACAATTCAACTGAAACGCTGACTGAACTTCTCAAAAACAGAATGCGCGTTACCGATTTTTCATATTCGCATGAAATGATCGCGTTTTGCTCTTTGTATTATGCTTGAGGGCGTAGGAGTGCGACACACAATTTTTATATTAGCTTTGGCGCGCAGGCATAGAGTAACAGAGGAGGTTGGCTCCGGTTTAAAATGGTCGTCATACAAGTAAGTTCGTCAGTGACCATGGTGCTTGCAACTTGGCCCTTACAAATTTTGATTGACAAATACAAAGAAAAAAATCCGGTGTTTACATATTGGTGGTTAGTCGTCTTAGAATAAAGTAAATAATATTGATTTCAAGGCATGGTAGTACATTAGCAAATACATAATATAGTATTACATATATACAATATCTATAAAAACTTTTAAAACGGACGGCCTAACACCGTTTGCTCAGATTTTCTCTCAACTTACCTATCTATCAAGGTCTATCTTGGAACTGTTAGCCTATATTCATGTTTATAGGTATTAAATATTCTACACTATATCAATATAACACAAACGGAAATGTTATACACAGACATTTCATGAAATAAATTTTCATGGAAAAGTAGGTGGTATTGCTAATGATTCCTTGTATTATAATTACGTGATGCGATTTTAGTCATGCTGGCTTAAATAGTTCAGATACAATTCCTATTCACGTAATTTTTATTATAAAGTCACAGAGTTTAAAATTGACAACGATATATTTTGCGTAATAAACGCAAAATATATTGTTGACTCTAGTGACTTTTTTTTTCTATAGGTACGTGTTTTTCTAGCTCGATTTCCTACGAGATGTTTTCTCACCACCAAGGGATTTGTAATTCCGTACATACGTTATTGGAGAGATACGTGCCGAGTTTGAACCAACAACCTCTGGGGAAGGTTTACCTATGCTCACAAGTTGACTGCCCCAGTGGGCCATTTGATAATGACCCTGCCGTTGGTTATAAGTTCGATTCGTTCGAAGAGTGAAAACAAAATCAAAGTTGGTTGAAAAGTGGCGAAATTGTCGTACAGTAGTTTAATTTAAAAAAAAATTAGTATTATGCCTCTAATATAAACTCTCTGACTAAATAAAATCAATAAAAAGCAAATCCTCTATTAGCCGCTTATTAAGTAAGTGCAATATTACTTAGCTCATAATTCGGCGCACCTTCTGTCATTATCATCATCAGCTTATTGCAGTCCAATGCTGGACATGGGCCCCTCCAGTTATTCGCCACTTAGGGCAAACATCTAGAGGATATACCCATAATCGCCACACTGGACAGACGGGTTAACGATCGCAGGGCGCAGCTTAGTGATTGTTATTCCGCCACCAGTCGATTACCAAAGCCTCGTCTGTTATTTAGCAGGAAGCACCACGGGCAGGTGAGGTTGGTTTGGAGCGAAAAGATGATAGGCCGCTCCCTTACATCCCTCATATTAAGTGCAATATTATTAGCTCGTAATTTGGCGCACCTTCTGTATCCCCTTATTACTGCACAGGGCAGGCAGTGGAGCAGCGCACTTGAGCGCTGTGTGCCCAAGCCGAGGGCACTCGCACTCAGAAAAATAAACTGAGCAAACACTAGCCATAAGCTACGCAACGGGTAAATTATTTCCGCTGGAAAGTTTCAAATGGACGAGTTATGACTGCGTAGCTAGACTTGTTTCGATTGACTGAGAAGTTGAAATGAGAAAAATGTTTGCGTTGTCGTAGTTTGTTTATACTTAGCCGTAAATTCCGCTACTTAATCTCGCTTTTAGTCTGGTACTAGTATTATTTTAGAGTTCCGTAAGTAAGTTATGATGCTTTATGAGGAACTTCTTGCATCGGTTTTGTGGAACCAACTTTCTACGACAGTCTTTCCGAACAGCTACGACTTGGGATTTCCTATTAAAAAAGGCTGGCAGCGACCCCAGAACTCGATATATGTCGCCAATGGTGGAGTTGACTGCTAATTATCAAACGTCACATTACCTCGTCTGCCGCCTTTTGCATAAAAAAATAACTATTTTATAATGAGTCAATTTCTTCTATCTGATTTAATTCCTTCTATTTCTCCAAATAAATCAAAGAGCTGGATACCTATTGCAAAGACATTTGCTCGAGGAGCTGAAAGTTCCGGAGCAAATCTCAGTCCAGTAAATTTAGGATATTACTTTAGTTAACTTGGCTCTGATATCGATATTGAGACAATATTTTCAAGCATTATCGCCATCTGGTATTTATAATACATACTACGATTATTTGGTGTTTATTTATTTATTTTGTTTTATACTTTAGAAAAGCTTACGCCAGAAGATTAATAGGTATGCAATCAAATAAATACTGTACTATACATATTCATACAGAACCCACTTTTTAACGTATACAAAATAAGCTTGACTAGTTTTTACTATCAGACTTTATATTAAACATTGTAAAAAGTATGTTCAGCTGCTCACCATAAAACACAGTATTTTATTTTTTCTTGTTACTCTAAATCTAGAAACTTTATTAATAGTTTATCTTTTTATGTTTCAAGCTATTCAGATAGGCTGAGGCTTGCTGGTTCATTTGGATAGGCACCCCTGCTTTCTGAACCAAGGGACTAACATTGGTGTGATCAATATTGGTGATTGTTTCACAACTGGGTATTTGTATTTAAGTATATATTTATGATACTTACTTACCTAACTACCTTACGTTGTTCTGATACCAATAACACAAGTACTCATAAGCTACTTACTTTAGGCTCGGAGCAATGTACCTTTAAGATGTCGTCTGGTATTTATTAATCAATTCTATTCAATCTACTATAATGATATTAATCAGAGGCACACTGTTTCAGTTCGTACACCAAGGACGGCGCAAGACCATTACAATTATTTCAGCAACAGTATGGCAAATAGGCCGTTTATTAATCTTACCGCTTAGGCCGAGGCAGTTAGTTAAAATATGCTACGTAATACCCCTTAAGTAGCAGGCCCTTTGTCTCTATTCATCTTGTACACTGTAATGCAAATAATGCAATGAATGGGCACAAACTTCTAATGAGTATCCTATTGTTTACTCATGCAGCCCTAAAGGCCTGGACTAAACATGTAAATGGGTTCTGTAGTTTAGGTCAGCTTTTGGTTATCAAATTAAATTATTTGTCGAGCAATTACTCGCCGCGGTGTTTCGTGGTAAAGCTTATAAGTATTTAAATTTGCTTATATTGAATGCGCGGCCGCACACTTTCTATGGTCCGTCCAAGTCAGGTAAGCTACTGCTCTAAGTAAAAATCATCAGGCGATGAGGGCTTCTTAGAACAGATCAGAACAGATATCATCATCATCATCAGCCTTTTGCAGTCCACTGCAAAAGGCTGATGCCATACATAGGCCTCTCCAGTTGTTGGCTACCTAGGGCAAACTTTTAGAGGAAATACCCATAATCGCCACGCTGGGCAGGCGGAGTAGCTTCTTGCTCCGGTGACGCTGCTGCCCATCATCGGTCTGTGGTATTTAGCTACGCCTCTAATAGTGGTTATAGCGCCGCCAGTCGCTTGCCAGAGCCTCGTCTGTTATTCAGCAGGATGCACCACGGGCTTGGAGCAAAAAGATCGCTCTTTTACATCCCTCACCCATTAACTGATTATATTTGAAAGATATTAATATCCTTGTGATTCAAGTGACATATAAGGCGGGCCGTAGGCTTGTTTGCCACACTAGTGGTATAAAAAATACCTCAACTATCCTGTACTGTCTGAATTGTACTCGTAATACTACTATTTTCTATACCTAGTTTTAAGTCAATTGTATGGTATGCAACAAAAATGTCTATTAACCAATCGAGCACTCTTTCAACTCATTTCCCACAACGGTTTTCTGTAGCTCTTTTATTCGGTATACAAGTTGGAATTTCACTGAATAGAATCTCTATCAATATGCGCCTACTCGTACTCAGTAGCATTTCGCGAGAGCCCCACGTCAATTAAATACGCCATGATTGGTTGCTAGTTTCATTAGCGTGCTTTTGTAACCAGAATCTCTTTGAAATAAATAAATAACATAAGAACCGCCATGCTGGGCCATGACCGGCGCCATCTAATACCGAAACTAAGCTAAAGCTTGTACTATGAGTACTAGATAACTTATTAGATTCTTTTTTTTTGTTTTTTTCACGTTTAAAGCGATTTCGCGTTCAGTTCGATGATCGTGTCTACCAAAATGCCGAAACACGCACTTTAGTTACTAAAAAAACGTGTGTATACCGAAACTCTTATTGGGCGGCGATTTACAAAATCTAGTCTCGTTGACAGGTAAAGTTCGCCAAGGCAGCGCTTTTGAACCTAAAAGTCCTTTGTTGCTCCATAAAATATCACGTGTTCGTAAACAATGCAACGGACAAAGGAGATTGAAAAGTGAGACAAAGTAACATAGTACCGTCGTGTACAACCGTTTTGCTGACCATAGATCTAGGTATTCTGTTATTTTATTATTACTTTTTATTACGGCGACAATTTATGAACCATAATCTGTAAACAGTGAAACTTGCTTGCAAAATGCTGCTTGCAACTAAACATAAATACTGTGCAATGTGCATGAATAGAAAATTTATGAACATTTGTTATATTTCCTCCTGTTATTACTATTGTTTTTATTGTTTGCGCTTGTAGTACCTATTTTAATTCTGTTTTTCATAACAAAAGTTCGAAGTTTTTCTTTAAGCCGCATTGACAAAATAAAATTATTAATGTTTAATGAAGTTACGTTTATCAACTGGTTTATTAGAAAAGTTATATTTATTTTAACCAATGACATATAGAAGTACGATTCCGAATGATACAGTTTTGGATATAGAGATAAAAATATAATTTTGATTTATTTCTCATTTTATTGGTTTGACACAAGTGCTGAAACTACTTATTTACTATGAGATTGGTATGTAGGTACATAAATGTTGGAAGCATCATGAATTATTTTAGCTATATTAATAACGGAGTACTTCTATTTTGGATTTCTTTTTTCCTTTCGGCCTACGCAATCCTAAAAAACGAAAAGGCATAAAATCCTTGAACAAACTCGTAAAAGTAAATACACACATCGGCGCCAACATTGATAAAAAATGGAATAACAATTGTAACTTTGAGGAGGAAAATTGACATGAGAGGTTTCACCTCTTAACCCCAGCTAAATAAAACATGATTGAAGAGGCCGTGCGTAAATATATTCAATAGTCCATCATTGTCAAATTTATACGAAAGTGAATTGATGGGTACCTAAGGCGGAATACTTTTTATCTGGCGAAGTTTCTGACTTGTGATGTTTTGTAACTTTAGTTGCCGTTGCGTAAACAGGACTGGCGACGTTTAAGACTATTAATAATCTGTACTAATAATGATCCGATGGGACGAGCACTAGAATGGATAATGATAACGAAGTGCGTTTTCGGAAAATGTAGTGTAGGACGCGCCCACGCCAGATGGAGTGACGATTTGCGCAAGATGTCTGGCAAGTGCTGGATGCGAGAAGCCCAAGATCGATCAAAGTGGCGAACATGGAGAGGCCTGTCCAGCAGTGGACTACGAGAGGACGATGATGAATAATAACATTTATTGAGTTGTCTATCTTAAAGGCATTAAACTCATTGACTAGAACTAAGTAACTGACTACAAATTTTGATTTTGTTTTCTATCATTTGGAAGTGACTTAAAAACTTGAACGAGATTTTAAAAAATAGCTATTACGAAAACACACTGGTTTTTAGACATACATAATGATATACCGAACTAAGATCTAAATAAGATCACGCCAAAAATAGATTCTGTATTTTTAGATACATTTTCCAAATTAGCTAAGTAATTTGAAGATAAACAAACTACAAAAAAAGCGATGTAGGACAATCGGAATACAAAAAGGAGATGCCGATCTGACGAAAACTTTTGTGTCAGCCTAAAAATACACGACCCAAAGGCAATAGTAACGCGTAGATACCACTTGAAAGGAGGGTGATGGCGTAAACATTCTGACGTCATATCAATATTTAGTTCCGTTATCAAAGGCGATGACGTTACGATAGTTGAATTATTCTATTTATAAGGATAATCTTTGCTTCAACGTTTACGGACAATTTTATAATCAGCTTCAGTTAACCAAATAGTTAATTATTTTGATGGTAATTGCCAATAAGAGGGGTGTTAAGTTTTTGTATGTGTATGCGTTTGTTTGTCCCTAACATCGTAACTCATGTTGAAGCCATTTTGTTTTAGTTTATTTGTTTGAAAGAAATAAAAGTCTCTAAATAAGGTTTTCAGTAGCACAAGTTTCAACTTAGTTTTTGAATAGAAAATGGTGTGTCCCAGCGTGGCATGTTTTGGGCTATTATTATATTTCACGAATATGATAGCAGTCCCCGTTCCATCATAGCCATCGTTTGATACAGTTTAAAACATGCTAATTAAGATCCCCGAATTGAAGTTTCTTTGTTCTTTGTTGCAGTGTCTCACAGTTAATTCAGCGAAACGTAAAATTAGAGGAATCAACTCTACTCGTGTCAAGAGCACAGCGTTTCACCAACTCGGATTTTAACAGGAATAAAAGCGAGACAATTTCGTCTAAGATTGCAAAATCTGCTTCGAATTTTATCTGTCTAAAGTCACGTATTTAATTCTAGTTGAAGTTCACGACGTCGAGATGCAAAACCGATTGTCTAAACACAAAACGGTCAAAGATTTGAATAGTGCCCGTAAACTTGGAGAAAGTTTTGTTTGGAAGTTCTGAATTAAGGTCAGCCTTTTCAATTTCCAGTGGAAAAAATTAACCGAACGAGAGAACATAAGAATGAAGTCTGATTCTTCAATCGCCGAATAAAGTTAACAGACTGACTAAAAAGATTTGTCCCAGCGCGTCATTAGTCAATAGTTGAATACGCCATAATTTTTGTCAACACACATCTTACCCTTATTAAGAAATAAGGGTAAGATGTGTGTGATGTGTATTTAAGAACAGATTATTCCTAGAGTCAGATAAAATATTCTTATACATATTTCTATTATAGTTCTTATTTTAATTTCTTAGGAAATGTGTGCATTTAACCAGATAGGTACATGCGAGTTAAGTAGCTCAAATCCTCATGGCAACGATGATTTATTGCTTCATGTACACTGTTGTTATACTAATTCATAAAAAAACGGCCGATACCTTAATCAAACTATGTAAATCAAAAAATTTAAATAAAATACCTTTTAATTGGTACCTATGGCCTAGACGCAATAAAATCATTCATCCTCATAGTGTAGGGAAGGTCCAAACTACTCCAAAAAACAGTCATGTTTTCCTGATTTTAATGCAACACTGTCGACGTAGCAAATATTTTAAAAATATATTCTACGTTTTTCTAATATAAAAAGAAACGAAAAATAAAGAAAACATTTTTTCTTTCTTTCTTCCAAAAACAAAATTTTAGCAATGTAAAAAGAAACAGTTTATAACTCCAGCTCTCGGTCATCATATCAATAGTCCAAAAATCAAAATAAAAACGCGTTCCGGCGTTATTCTCGCACATTGGTAAAGAAGGCTGAAGTCAGAACCCAAATCAAATAAACCTGATTAGGTCATCGCTTTACGGCGAGCAGAAGTGGCGGGTCATCTCGGAGGAAGCAATTCTCGCGGTCGTAGATTGAATGCAAAATTGGATGAGATCCCACTGTTTTTACTGTATGGATCTGTGGAATTGTTACCCTCTTCCCGTTTTATTTTGCCGGGGCACACACTGTTTGAATGGTTTGATTGAATGTGACAATTGTTATTGTAGACGACCGTTTTCCGATTTCTTGTTTGACCGCTTTCTCGAGAGGGAGTTTTATACGACGCATAGTTGATTCCCAGTGGATTTTTTAGGTTATTTCTTTCTTTTTTCTTATTGTGAATAATGGAAGTGAGAAACTTACGAACAGTACATATTCACTTTTGTCAATACACATTTGATGGAACTGATATGGAAAAAAGATGTAGTAAAACAAACCAGTTTTGCTCTTTCACTTGTAATCCGATGAGACGACAGTTCGACACGACCAGAGAGAGGATTAGCCGTAGGGCCAATAGCTTCACAATACTAGAGCATGTTTATTTTACCACCAGTTTTCTGAATCCGTACTACAAAAACAACAAATAATGACTATAATAGAAAATTTTAATTACCCCCGACCGAAGAGGAGGAGGAATTAAAGGTGGCCTACTGTCAGCAGTAGACGGACCAAGGCTGTTGATTGAAGAGGAGACATTTTTATTTTTGTGTATGTAATGTAAGTAATGAATAAATTCAAAAACTAAGTAAGTATTGTGCTGATTTCAAAAATTATTTTACCACTGGAAAGCTACATTCACCGTGAGAAACATAGGCTTATTGCTAGAAATGATTAGGGTTCCACACTAAAACGTCAATAATACAACCCAATGAAATGTACGAGTATACCTACAATTATCGGCTAAACCGATTTGGATCAAATACCTACTTTGGAAAAGACTCGATTAAATTACCTTTCAAACAAAAAAAAACTAAACCGTTACAGTTTGTATTGATCTATAAATAATATTGGGTACGTATAATATTATTATACTTACATAGCAAAATCCAGACCAATACAAACAAGCATGTTCATACACACAAATATTTGCACTGTGCGGGGATCGAATCTCGATATCGATCGAATCTTAATAATATAAAGCATTTTTTCTTTTTTCACGTTTTATAAGTATCTCAAGAATCATCAAGCCGATTATTGTGATATTTTGATTGGAAAGTAAACTCTAGCTTATAAAAGTCTCAGTAAGGATGTTCCAGTACACAACGTCTTAAAATTGTGTGCTTAAACTTTAAAATTTATCAATCATCATTACGCTTAGCGATGCACACGAAATAAATTGTTTGCTCGAAGGTCAGAATATAACACAGTTAATTATAACCCAAATTAGAATGTTATTCTCGAATTTATTCAAGTAAATCAAAATATGTTAAACAAAATACCGCTTTATTACGTTGTTAAAAAGGCGTCTTAATTTAACAGGCCACTAAAATAAAGAAGTGATCAAGAGTCGCCGGGGCAGGAGTAAACAACCTCTGTTGTGGGTCATGTGATTAATTTCAGCGAACACTTTCCGGCCACAAATGGCTTGTCAGAAAGTTTATTGCAGTAAAAAGCTGGAGTTTGTACCGGCAATGACGCGAGGCTTTGCACTAATGGCCCTTGAAGTTTCAACCATTAAAAGCAAGTTTTTTCTTCCCCAATTCGCGGTGTAATATTTAATATGGTGTCCGGAATAATGGTGTATTTTAAACGGATGAGGGAAAGTTAGGCCGCTTTTCAATTCTGTTTGTTTTGCGTTCATTCGCGACTTGTACTGCTTTTATTTATTTAGTTCATTAAATATAAGTTTTTGAAGTTTTGTTAATGTGCACATTAACCCTCGGCATGCCTGGTAGGGTCTGTCAGACCCACACCAACGCGCGAACCATTGTAGTTCTTTTAAATTTGAATTTAGCGGCTCACCGTTTTTAGTAGCTGGCCGTTACTAACAGTGGAATGCCCTCCGCGCGCTTACCCAGTCCACGGCGAGCTACGAGCGTAAAAGGACGAGCGTAAAACGCATACGGGTCCTACAAACCCCACCAGGCATACGGCGTGACTTTATTCTGTAAGTAGTTATTTATCTTTCTTCTTATGAATATTGGCATTTGTCCATTAAATAATATTAGTTTGTACATTACATAATAATATTTTTAATTTTATTCAGTTTCATCATGAATAAAAAACTAACAGGCGAGGATATAACTAGTTTATGATTTTCCAAGAGTTGAATGAAGAAGACGGAGCTGAAGTTGATTCAAGTGGAAAAGAGTTTGACGTTGCTGTAGAGGATGAAGAAGCTGTTTCTTAGGAGGAAGAAAATACATTTGTGAGATATGTAGTAGTCACATTTGATTTGACTACTCGATTTTTAATGCGCAAAGTGTTACCAAGCAAGTGATGTAGACTAATTATTTTATTATTTAGATAAAGTATATGATAGTGCCTTACATTGGATTCAAGTCTGATTAAGATTTCATTTCTTTTGATACTAATTATATGTAAACAAAGTTATAGTCTCGAAATTTTGTTTAAAAAGGTGTGCTTTAGTTTAATTTCAAATATTGAAGTAAAGTTGATTAATTTCTAAAGAGATTTTTACTACTATCACTATTTTGCCTTTTACGCATACGCCTTGAATCATTGAATCGCCTTTAATAATAGAATTTATAGAAAAAGAAGCTATTTTGAAATCGGGGTCTGAGAGACCCACCAGGCATAGCGTGTAACTTTTGCCCACCAGGCATGCCAAGGGTTAAGAGACTTTTTGACTTAAAGCTTTCTTTCACAAGTCATCATCAGCCTATTGCAGTCCACTGCTGGACATAGGCCTCTCGAGTTGTTTACCACTTAGGGCGAACAACTGGAGGATATTCCCATAATCACCACGCTGCACTGGGTTGGCGATCGCCACAGATCATAATAAATTTTAAATATAAATTTTAGTATTTATTACCAAAAATATGTAGATATAATAATTTTAACCTGAAAATACTATTAAATAAGCTGATAAAATTAAATTAATATTTTGTGAAGGAAGTTGATGAAATAATTATATATTTGGCAAAAAATTTCAGTTATAATACACAATAATGTACATTTGAAAATTTTTAAAAACTGCTCAGTATGAAGCAGATAATAAATTATAATTTTTGCTTTGTACTTCATATCTTAATGAATACTTACAATATTATATTTTAACTACGCAGTAGTTTTGAGTAAATATAGAATTCTTGTACCTAACTCTTCTACCCAAAAGCCTTCCAGAAGATATGCTTATAGCGATAAGACCGCATTTACTGTACAACAGATATTTATTATACCTAGTTTATAAGTCAACTGTATAGTGTGCCATAAAGTCTATCTATCCATCTATATGGAATCACAGCCAAGCTTCCACAAACAGGTTACATATAGCACCTATATAACACTAAAGTTACTTCTTTTAATAGATTCAACGCCAATCTCTGCTGATTGTCGCGCTTATAGATTTTTGCCAAGACAAAATGGACTTAATGAGGAAGTATTTCAGGTCACTTTATAGACGGCACTAATTTGCATATTATCGGGGTGTGGACAGAAGGTCGCGTGACACTGAGGTCGAATTACCATAAGAATGGCCAACGAGGTGAGCGTTTTGTTAAGATTCCAGCAATGACCCATTGTTATCCGAGTTTTCTTAACAATTATTCTGAAAAAATGTTGGCAATTCAATGTTTAATAACGTACCTTGTGCAGCGTCGCAACCGAAAAGAGTGTTCATTAATTCTGTTCTTATTCGAACTATCGCGTAATTTTTTAAATTAACGTTCGACGACATTGTACTCGTCATTTTATGTATTTACTTACAGCATAATTATATAGGTATATCTACTTACTTTAATTATTCTTTGCGTTATAAGGCAGCACCCTACACTTCATTGCTTTGTATTACCTGTGTAAAAACATTCACGAAACCTTTTGGTAAAATTAATATTTCCGAAAACTTTTTTACATTTTGTTTCAATTAAAGTACGAATTGTTAGACGTCCTTGGTTGCGCTGATGTTCTGGGACCCTTTAAATCACTATTAGATGTAGGTAAGTGATCAAAATTTATAGTTATATCTAATAAACCGTGTAATTTTATTTCAGCTTCATGAATTTTCTTGAAAGTTGTTTATTGGTTGTATATTTTTTGCGTAAAGTAATTGTGTGGATAGTTTATCTTGATTAAATGGTTATCTTCTATTTATACTTTTCGTACAAAAACGTATATAAATTGTAGTCTAAAGTACTAAACTAGTTAGCAATTTAACAGTTGCTCATATTTCATAAATTTTGATTTCCAATACAAAAGAGATACGTGCCGAACGGAATGGCCCGTCCTATTTTATGAATAAGCTGTAACTTTGCGTTGGAGACAGTGGCATTAAGTGAAAGCTTCGTTATCGTTATTCCCATTCGGTGCCCAACCATTACTATTGTCCTTCATTGTCGCGGTGTCACCAGCCAGCCAACTTTATTATCGCATGTTCCACAGCTATTTCCTACTAACTGAAATTTAGGGTCTATAAAATTGATGAACAGTTTCTTAATAGTGCTTTCTTGCTTGATTCCGAGATTTTAGAACGGGAATAAGCGAAATATACGAAATGAGGTCACGTTTACAGTGCCTCTGAGAATCAATTTAGTCAAAAACCATTTTTGCTTGGGTCGCCGAAGTGTAGTGGAAACAATATTTGCAGCCGACGCTATATTCGAAACTGCGAGTGCTGTCTACATTATTGGAATTTGCGGGGCGAGTTGAAGATGGAAGAAACGGCTACGGCTGTGCGGCTACGTCCAAAAACAATAATCTGGTGTTTTAAAAGGACTTAGGTAAGTAAGTTTGTTTACAAGGAACAAGTAGCGTAAGGCATCGCCATGAATATTAATGCCGGTTCGATTTTCGGCTTCGAGTTTGCGTGACGGGTCTTCATAGCGCTTTCGCCGCGCTTAGATCGTTCACTTGCCATGAAAAACAACTTTGGAAATACATCGCTCAATCTCTACACAAATAAGTACACTGGAAAATTGGTAAAGAAATATCCGATGTTTTATGCTATTTATCTGCATATTTGACGATAATAATGGTTGCGTTATGTGGATACTTGAACATGGTCATAATTAATACAATCTAAAGACACTAATAACTAAACTTATAACTTGTATTATTGTTATTTTTATATATGTAGTATAGGATATTTATAGGATAGTCGCCTCCCCTCGCCCAATGATAAGATAAGAAGACTGAGGGCCCTATTCGGAATACATAATATTCTGTCACTAGTACCTATACAAAACGCAGATCGCACGCCGCGAACTTGCTGCGAACCCGCGGCGCCCTCGCTGCGCGCACGTTGCGAACTCGCGACGAGCTCGCTGCGCGTATGTTGCGAACTCGCGGCGAGCTGACTGCGCACTCACCCCGCTTTCAACTAACTCGCAACTTGCTTGTGTGATAGGACCCTAAGCCGCTGCATATAACGATAAGTACCAACTCAATCGTCTGTCAATTGTCCCCTCCATGCTGGCCTATAAAATAAGTCTGGCCTTACCAGATGATCCCGAAACCCGA
This sequence comes from Conogethes punctiferalis, assembly GCA_031163375.1. NCBI lineage: Eukaryota > Metazoa > Arthropoda > Insecta > Lepidoptera > Crambidae > Conogethes > Conogethes punctiferalis. Next base: position 10,681,376 of record CM062082.1, on the reverse strand, counting down.
CCGGAGTCACTTCATGGATGTTTCACCGAGTGTACGCTGGTCATCAGTCAGGAGTGTTAACCCTACCACCCGCTAAGAAGCTGAAATCTCAAGAAGTCTCTTGATCGACTTTTAGAACAACCAAAGGAAGAGATTTGTATTATTTATACGTTGCAGCTCTGATATTATTTACAATGCTTTATTTGAATTGTCTAATTATTACTTTTGTAATTTTTATCAGTTGGCCATTCTCTTTGTTTCACAGGTAATATTTGCTAGTTCAAATAATATAGGTGATTCTTTACATGTACTATCTGTATAACATAGAAAAGACGTAAGCTCCGTACTACGTGAAGGCAGTCACGCAATCCACTAACTTATGTGCCCATGTCATTTTGTGTCTAAAGTTACTGGCCCTTGCCTCTGTGCTTCCGATGTCAAAGCCTATTGAAATCGAATTTCATAGAACGAGGTAAGCGGAAAATATATCTTGTTCAACTTATTGTGATTCGTTAAAGCTACGCGTTTCCTTTGTTTTTATTAGGGACCAGCTCTTAATCTTATTTTATTCGTGTCCTAGCTTCGCTTTGGGTATTTTAGATAAACATTTCATTGGGTGACATTATTGGCGTTTATTAAGGATTTTCTCTAGCATAAAATATATGTTACTCAAAGGAAGAAAAATAGAAGAATGGAAGAGATGTAAAGGAGTGACCTTTCACCATTTCGCTTGAAGCCATCCTCACCTGCCCGTGGTGCATCCTGCTGAACATAAAAACGTGGCAAACCGAATGGTGGCGGAATAATCATCACGATAGAAAGCCTAGCTAAATACCACAGGCCGATGACGGGCAGCAGCGTCACCGGAGCAAGAAGCTACGCCTTGCGACCGCCAACCCATGACCTGCCCAGCGTGGCGATTATGGGTATATCCTCTAGATATTTGCCCCAATTGGCGAACAACTGGAGAGGCCTATGTCTAGCAATGGACTGCCATAGGCAGACGACGATAATGATATGTTACTCAAGGTGAATGTAGTTTAATGGTGAAATATTTATTTAAATCAGCATATTAGTAATTTATCATTACAAACATACTCACACACAAAAATAGAGATAGTTTCTGTTCTTAGAGTAGTGTAGATATAGCTACAACCGTTAAAAATGCTACCTAAAACAAATATGAATTGAAAAGCTAAAATAATATTTGTAGAAATGCCGCTACTTAAATATGATAGTTCTGTCTTCGTTACCTATTTTCTCGTATCTCGTGACCCCGCAAATGTCGTGGCACAATTCCAGAGGGAAATTTAGTGAAAGGTTTAATTTCTTTGTCAGAAAATAATAGTCCTAGACGTCCTGAGTCGTCGCTTTCCTGATGAATCTAGGGCTGCTAGGCCGATTCTAAGACCTAAAGAACAGTAGGTATTTCAGTTTGTAGAAAAGTCTTTCTTTTCTTTGAGGCAAATTATAAAGTCAGAAATCTTCAACTATGCTTTGTTTATGTAATACATTTTACTGTATTAGAATACAACTAAGTATTCAATTACATATTTGAATTCACATTTAGATACGAATCCCGACTGTGCCGATACTGATTTTTACTTAGTTTTACGACGATTAATTAGTCAATTAGTATAAGTACATTTATTTTATCTCAATCGAAAATAATACGTCATTTGTGTATGTATGGTCTTATCTTAGAACTGCCCACACCATGTAATCCTTGAGAACTTTCATGATTTGTTCGCATATCGCGGAAAATACTTGTTTCAATCAATTTTAAGCATTATCTGCCAGGTTATGTAATACCAATATCATTATATTCTCAAAATTAATTTATTTTTAAGCCGATTTTCTATGACGTGCTTGTTAAAAGGAAACCTGCTAATATTTCATTCAATTCAAAAAATGTTTACCACAATAGGTTCTTTGAGATACAAAAATCATTAAACGTTCTTGTAAAAGATTTAACAGAGTAAATAAAATACTCGTATACTCAACATGTTTGTAATAAGAGAGTTTCTTATAGCACAATCAGGTAACTTCTAGAATGTAACCTTAATCTAATTTATTTGATATCCCGAGTTGCGGATATCCGATGCCTTAACTACATAGTGGAACCTATTGTCTGAAGCAGTAGTTATAATCACTGCAAAAGGTCAATAAGCTAACCTTTTCAATATTATTAAGTAGGTCTCCAAAACAAAGTGTGATTCAAGTAGTAGAGGAATGACCTCTCCGTCGTTTTCCTGGAAGAATGCGAAGGCTAAACTCACTCCGTCTGTTTCAGATTTGGTTTGCCAATCATACATATAATAAAACTACGATGCCCCAAGCAGAAGTAAGCCATCATCATCAGCCTATGGCAGTCCACAGCTGGATATAGGCCTCTCCAGTTGTTCGCTACTCTGGACAAATACCAGCTTTACTCGTAATCGCCACGCTGGGCAGACAGGTTGGCGATCGCAGTGCGTTTCTGCTGAGTAACAAACTAGGCCGATCGACGACGGTATAACAAATTGAATTCATAGCTACAAGTCGATGACGAAGTAAGCCATACGATATCATAATGACGTTAGACTCTATTTTAAAGCTGACGGTATCAGCCTACGTATAAAAAAAAGCACGACCGATAAAAAATTATAAATGAACCGCTCTTCACAATCAGATAATTCGCAAACTTGATGTAAAGTTACACCCCATCTTCGGCGTCTGAATAAAAAACTGCTGAAGGATTCAATGGTGCAAAATAGCCACGGGTGCGGTGGTAAGCGTTATTAAAATTTGCTAGCAGTGGCAAAACGAGTGCCAGCCAACGAATAGGAAAGAAAGGCGAAATTAGCTGATTTTATGAGATTGCCGACTCGACGACTTGCGCCTCGCTATTTCGCTGAACGGTTCTTGTATTGTTCTTAATGGATAAATTTGTTATTCATATAATACGACTTTTAGTAGGACGCGATTTTATAACAAAAGCTATCGCTACCAAGAACGCGCGGAAAAGAACTTTTTGACGTTTCGGTAAGTGGTTCTGTACATATTATGTACATCACTTTATACTCTTTATTGTTTTTACTGCATTATTAACGAAGTTTTTGTTAAACCAAATTCAATAATTAAGGAAATTTATATTGGTTCATGCTGTTAGGAAAAATGTTTGACATGCAAAAGTATTACTCGTGAATCTATTTGCTAAATGTTTAATGATTTTCTTTTATTTCATGGGATCCAGTCCCAGCGTTTAGAACATATTTTTTACCTTAATACAGCGTGTAAATTAGTCCCACTAATGTAAAACCTTCTTAATTAGAGACTGCAGGCACACAGTCCCTACACCTACTTGTTACACTTAAGATGCTCAAGTGTTCATTTAAAAACGTAGAAAGATCCCGGCTAAATTCCTGGTCGGGTTAATTTAAGGCAGTAACTTTTCCAAATTGGCACTAGTAGCCGCCTAGTTCTTCCGTCCGAGTTACATAGTACCGTGCTCCGTTTAAGAACATTATTTGATTGCAAAGTTTCAAAGGACTCGGAATTGAACTTAGATGCCCCAGAAACACAAAAGCCACTACAGTGAGGCCTAACAATGGTAGATTAATTTACCTATTTGGTAGATAATGTTAAGAACAATGTTGTTCGGGACGACCATAGGCTTTTATAAATAGTATAGTTTTTGTAAATACGTATAGTAATTTCATTAGAATAATTAAAATAGTTAGGAAAAATGGTCCACTTTTGTGAAAAATTGTCAAATAATTAATAATAACTCTTTTGTATTTTAATTTATAGTTCTAAGGTGTATGTTTATTAAAATATTCCATTATTCTTCTTTAATTACAACCCATAGTCATAGTATAGGTACATAGATTTAGATAATATAGGTATAAAAGTGTAATTAGCATAATGAAAATTGACAATAAAATTGATACAAAAATAGCGCGAGACACCGGCTCTCTTTAAGGTAACGCCGCGCCCCTTCAATTTCAAGGGGCGCGCGCCGTACGACATGTTCACTTCGGCGCACATCAAGATAGCAGCTCTTCAACTAGCAACAGTTCCCGGTCCAATAGAAGAAATTGATAGAAAAGGAAGCCTGCGTCTCGCTCTACAATATCGCCATAGAAAATTACATCGGTGTTTTTCTTCCTCCACACCAGCGCCACGTACCGTCCCGTACATTGGCCCTTGCGAGCCGGATCAGAAGAAGAATTTCATCATGCCTATTACGCGATCGCAGAGCGGAAAAAGGCGAAACATTGAAGCAGAAACCGTCGATCATAGCACATCAACACCAGCCACAGCAATAGAATGCACCGGCCCCGTTACAGCGCATCCCATAGAAGAACCTTCCGCTGTACGGCCGCCGGGCTCGGTCGCTCACAAGTCCACTTCACGTCATAGTACCCAGTCACGCCGGGCGCTAAGACTCGCTCAGGCGCGGGAAGACCTCCTGAAACTTCAAGTCGAGTTAGCTGAGGCCCGCATACATAGAATTGAAGCCGAAGAAGATGACGACTCAGCGACACAAAACAGCGACACTGAAACGCACGAGAGGATATCGACCTGGATCAACGAAAGCGAAGCGCAATTGTATACAAACAAGCCTCAACAATCTACGCTACCGTTGCCACATCAAGATGTACTGCCACCGCAGCCCGTCAATAAAATAAAGAAGCCGCCTCCAGCAGAACATTTATCGCAATCGAAGATAGAACATCAAGAAACCGCTCCGATCACCTCTACAACCCCACAGAAGACGGAAATATCAGAGCTTATCACGGCGATCACTACTGCGTTCAAGTCTTCTCATCGTCCGCACTATGTCACCGATCTACCAGTCTTCTCGGGATCGCATCAAGAGTGGCTTTCTTTCAAAGCCGCCTACTACGAGTCCGCCGCACTATACACAGACGTCGAAAACTCGGCAAGACTACGTCGTAACATCAGAGGGAAGGCAAGAGAAGCTGTAGAAAATCTTCTTATACATCACGCACAACCAAACGAAGTCATGAAGACGTTAGAAAACCGATTTGGAAGATCAGATTGCATCGCGTCAACCGAACTCGACCGCCTCCGAACACTGCCTCGACCCGCGGACACGCCGAGAGACATCTGCATATTCGCAAGCAGAGTATCCAATATCGTCGCAGCGTTGAAAGCTCTTAAGAAGATCTACTACCTGTACAACCCGGAAATAACGAAGATTACCATAGAAAAGCTGCCGCCTACTCTTCGCTACAGATGGTTCGACTACGCCGCTGTACAGTCTGAAGATGAACCGGACCTGATCAAGATTTCGAAATTCTTACAACGAGAGGCCAACCTATGCGGCCCTTACGCTCAACCCGAAACAATCACTGATACATCTCCGCGCCAGCAAGAACATAGAACATTACGAAGAAACCATAGAACATTCACTACTACTGATACGAAGAAATGCCTAGTATGTGATGATTCCTACCACATACTAGCCGATTGCAAGAAATTTATAGAAGCGGACGTGAGCGGCAGATGGGACATCGCAAAGGAGCGGCGACTTTGCTTCCGCTGCCTACGTTATAGAAACAGAACGCACAACTGTCGCCGCATCAAATGCGAAATAGATGGCTGCCAATACTTTCACAATAAACTACTTCACTTCAAGAAACCGGTACAAGAAAATATAATAAACAAAGAAGCTGTTACTTCAACATGGACGTGCAAGAAAAGTCATTCCTACTTGAAGATAGCACCCATACGCATCTGTGGACCGGCGGGAGAAACAGACACATGGGCGCTCCTCGACGACGGCTCTACCGTCACCCTCATAGACTCCGAACTCGCCGCGCAAGTCGGCGCAACAGGCCCGATAGACCCGCTGCACATAGAAGCGATAACCGACAACAAGTTAGCCGCATCCAAGTCACGCCGAGTATCGCTCACGCTGCGCGGCGCCACTGAGCCGCACAAGATACTGGCCCGCACCATAGATCGCCTTCGCTTGTCGCCACAAGAAGTAACGGAAGAAGACTTAGAACATTGCACTCATCTCGAAGACATCAAATACCACCTCAAGTCTACGAATGCAGCTCCGAAACTTCTAATCGGCCAAGACAACTGGCACCTACTGTTGGCGAGCGAAGTAAGAAAAGGACGGCGCGATCAACCCGTCGCATCACACACACCGCTCGGGTGGGTCCTGCACGGCGCGCATGCGCGAACATTGGGGCAGCGTGTTAACTTTGTACATCATATGAAGACTGAAACAGAAGAGGATAGAATGAACGAACAGCTAAGACTACACTTCGCCATTGACAACTTGATGATACAACCAAGGAAGCCCGCAACCGATCCTGAGCAACGTGCATTGAAATTACTACAAGAAAACACAGTACAAATAGAAGACGGCTACTATCAATCATCTCTACTATGGAAATGCAACGAGACTACGATGCCCGATAACTACGAAAACGCATTGCGTCGCTTTACTTCCGTTGAAAGGAAACTTCAGAAGGATCCGTCACTGAAAGAAAAATACAGCCAACAAATGGAAGCACTGATAAGCAAAGGATACGCCGAACGCGCACCAACTCACAAGTCAAGTGGGAAGACATGGTACCTGCCACACTTTGCAGTTACTAATCCAATGAAACCTGATAAGCTACGCATCGTGCACGACGCCGCCGCGAAGACCGCAGGCACTTCACTCAACGACAAGCTGCTGACCGGCCCCGACCTCCTGCAATCGTTGCCCGGGGTACTCATGCGGTTCAGAAGACATCAAATAGCAGTCTCAGCTGATATAACTGAAATGTTCATGCAAGTGAAGATTAAGCCTGAAGACAGAGATTTCCTACGATACCTATGGAGAGAAAAGGATGACTGCAACCGGCCTCCGACCGAATATAGAATGACATCACTTATCTTTGGAGCTACGTGTTCGCCGTCTACAGCTATCTATGTGAAAAATCTAAATGCATCGAAACACGAAGAAGCGCATCCAGAGGCAGCGGCGGCGATAATAAGAAACCACTACATGGATGACTACCTCGACAGCTACGCGACAATAGAAGACGCTACGCGTATCGCAAGACAAGTACGAGATATTCATCGCGAGGCGCACTTCGAGCTATGCAAGTGGGCCTCCAACGCACCCGAAGCGATTCACGAGCTAACTGCAGGCGAACGAATAGCGACCAAGAACCTGTCCGACAGCGCCCACAGCGAACGAGTACTGGGCCTTATATGGAAGCCACAGTCCGATGAACTCGCCTTCAACTTGGACTTAGCGAGAATCCCAGACGAAATACTACACAGCGACGCACCCACCAAGAGAGAAGCCCTCCGCATAGTAATGTCGCTGTACGACCCCCTCGGCCTCGCTTCGCCTATCACAGTACAAGCGAAGAAGATATTACAAGAAGTATGGCGCCGAGGCACGGGCTGGGACGAACAGCTAGACACAGACATAGCCGCACAGTGGAAAAACTGGATAACGCACCTGCACAACCTACGCCACATAGTCGTCCCTCGTCGCTATCTCCGCTACAGCGACGCGGTTACGCTTCAACTACACACGTTCGTAGATGCGAGCGAGACAGCCTACGCCGCCGCACTGTACTGGCGAGCGGAAGCACCGGATGGCAGTATTGCCGTCTCACTCATAACGGCAAAAGCAAGAGTAGCGCCATTGAAGCTCACCTCGATACCACGTCTTGAGCTGCAAGCCGCCGTGATGGGTAGCCGCATGGCTGCTGCGGTTATAGAAGAGCACGACCGTAAACCAGAAAGCAAAATATTCTGGACTGATAGCAAGACAGTACTCACCTGGCTGAAGACTGGTTCGCGCTCATACAAACCGTTCGTCGCACACCGCATAGCAGACATAGAAGACAATTGCGCCATACACGAGTGGCGCTGGGTACCTACGAAAATGAACGTGGCCGACGACGCGACGCGTGACGTGCCGCACGACTTCAACAGCGCTCACCGGTGGTACACTGGGCCGCCGTACCTGCTGCAAGACGAAGCGGCGTGGCCGAGCGCGCGACCCGACACCACAGAACAAACAGGCGAAGAAAAATGTAACCACACAAGAACCAAGACGCCGAACATCGCTCATAGTCTACCAGATAGCAGGCGATTTTCCAAATGGGAAAAATTGTTACGAACTACTGCCCGAGTACTTCAATTCATAGAACTTTGTCGCACTGAGAAGCACAGAACACATTACAAGCGTACAAGAAAAAACAAAGATCAAGATCCAGACTGGAAACGGCGACACGTCACTGCTACGCCACAGCGCGCTACGAAAAGAAAAATAGAAAATTCACCGAACAACTTCATTACAATCGAAACGCACCTACTACGTCGCGCCGAAACGCTACTCATACAAGCGAGTCAAGAGGAGTTGTTTTCCGAAGAAATCGAAGCCTTAAGAAACAATAGAGCCGTATCTAGAAGCAGCCGATTACGCCCGCTATCGCTGAACTACGTAAACGGCGTAATAAGACTACGCAGTCGTATAAGCGCAGCCGACGACGTCACCGACGCGCAGACAGCGCCACCTGTGTTGGACGGAAACGATCGCCGAACTAAGCTGTGGATAGACTACATACACCGACGACTATCACACGCCGGCGTCGAAACTACGATTAATGAATGCCGCCAACACTACTGGATAGTACGACTACGGCCCGTAACACGAACCGTCGTAAGCAGCTGCTTACCTTGTCGCATAAGAAAAGACAAGCCGCCACAGCCTCCAACTGGAAATCATCCGCCGTGCCGCCTGGCCCATCATCGAAGACCATTTACCTACACCGGGCTGGACTATTTCGGCCCATTGGCAGTCGCCGTCGGCCGCTCAACAGCGAAGCGCTACGTCGCCATCTTCACGTGTTTAACTACGCGGGCCGTGCATCTGGAACTAGCGGCGAGCCTATCAACCGATTCAGCCGTCCTAGCGCTACGCCGCTTCATAGCGAGGCGCGGATGCCCTACAGAGATATGGTCTGATAACGGCACTAACCTACATGGAGCGGACCGCGAGTTGCGACGAGCTATAGAAAATGCTACGGAAGAAGAAGCGAATAGAAAAATCATCAGTTGGCGATATATACCACCCGGGGCCCCCTTCATGGGAGGCGCATGGGAGCGGCTGGTGAAGTCAGTGAAGACAGCCCTGGCAGCGACGCAGCAGCCTCGTCACCCTACTGAAGAAGTCCTCACCACGCTCCTTGCCGAAGCCGAGTACAGTGTCAATAGCCGCCCACTGACACACGTCTCCGTATGTCACGAGGACCCAGAAGCCATCACTCCGAACCACTTCCTCCTCGGCGGTTCAGCGTGTGTGCCCACACCGGGCTCATTCGCAGACAGCGACCTCATCAAGCCTGCACATTGGCGCACGGCCCAGCGGCTCGCCGACATATTTTGGTCGCGGTGGGTGCGCGAGTACTTGCCGGAGCTACAAAACCGGCGGGAGCCCCACGGACAAGGCACACCAATCAAGACAGGCGACGTAGTGTTCATAGCAGACAACACACTACCGCGCAACACATGGCCACGAGGAGTGGTCACAGCCACATACCCGGGAGCGGACGGCGTGGTGCGCGTGGCGGACGTGCGCACCAGCGGCGGTATCCTGCGGCGTCCTACGAAGAAGATAGTCGTCATCCCCACAGAACCGGTCGCCCTCCAACGTGATTGCAACGTCACAGGATCCGATGCACGGCGGGAGGAATGTTCGGGACGACCATAGGCTTTTATAAATAGTATAGTTTTTGTAAATACGTATAGTAATTTCATTAGAATAATTAAAATAGTTAGGAAAAATGGTCCACTTTTGTGAAAAATTGTCAAATAATTAATAATAACTCTTTTGTATTTTAATTTATAGTTCTAAGGTGTATGTTTATTAAAATATTCCATTATTCTTCTTTAATTACAACCCATAGTCATAGTATAGGTACATAGATTTAGATAATATAGGTATAAAAGTGTAATTAGCATAATGAAAATTGACAATAAAATTGATACAAAAATAGCGCGAGACACCGGCTCTCTTTAAGGTAACGCCGCGCCCCTTCAATTTCAAGGGGCGCGCGCCGTACGACATGTTCACTTCGGCGCACATCAAGATAGCAGCTCTTCAACTAGCAACAGTTCCCGGTCCAATAGAAGAAATTGATAGAAAAGGAAGCCTGCGTCTCGCTCTACAATATCGCCATAGAAAATTACATCGGTGTTTTTCTTCCTCCACACCAGCGCCACGTACCGTCCCGTACAAATGTTTTAAATGAAATGAAAATACCTTTATTCACATAGACTTAAAATAAGTAGGTACTTATGAATCGTCAAGTAGATAAATAGGTAGGTACGAGTATACGTTACAAGTAGGTTCGTTCATTTACATTTCCATAAGACGAATATGTTAATAGTTCAGTTTTTTTATGACAATGCGCACAAACAAGCCCAAATGTCACTTGATGGTTAATCATTGAGAGACTTGGGCCTATAGACACCGTAACCAGGGCAGTTCGGATCAAATGTAAGTAGACTTTTTAATACATAATTTTTTTAAATATACAATGTACCTAAATGTAATTATGTTTTATGCAACGGGTATCATGGATATACATACGGCTAGAACCGACAATTTCTTTAAATCACCAATTGTTTGTGAAAAGCAGATGTAAGGGCTCTCCCTTAGATGTTAGGTCTCTACCTATCATCTTTTCGCTCCATGCCAACTTCACCTGCCCGTGGTACATCCTGCCGAATAACAAACGAGGCGCTGGCAACCGACTGGTGGCTGTATAACCATTAGGATTGAGTCGTAGCAAAATACCACAAGCCGATGACGAGCAGCAGCGTCACCGGAGCCAGAAGCTACGCCCTGTGATCGCCCAGCCCACCCTAGCCTTGCGTGGCGATTATAGGTATATCCTCCAGATGTTTGCCTCAAATGGCGAACAGCTGGAGAGGCCCATGTCCAACAGTGGACTGCTATATACTGATAATGAATTCTTCGTGAAAATTGATTCGTGAGCGAATAATTTATGAACGCTTTCGTCGTTACTTTATAAAATTTTTCTGTTTAACAATATACCACGAATACCTTTTTGGAGTTTCAAATATTTTTCTACTATGTGCCTCTTTGACTAAGTCCGTAGTAACGCTGTCTTGTATGAAATACCTATTGCTTAGAATGTCTAAAGCAAGCTTCAGTCGGGTCTTTTATAAATATAAAAGATTATAAAGACATTTTGTATCTTTAAGGCGTAATCAAAATAAGTTTGTTTATCATTGTAGGAGGATATATTTATATAGGAGGCCTATGTCTTGCAGTGGAAAACCTACGGCTGATGTTCACAAATATTCACAATAATACGAGTAAAATTCAGAATAATTTGTAATGAAAACCAACAAAATTAGCTAAAACTTGAAAAAAGTTTGTGAAGATATTTTATACTTTTATTTTAGACCCTCTCATTCAGTACGTCGTTATCATACGCCTACTGGTCTTTTAACTTGTATACAAAATACTCTAGGATACATCCTCTTGGGACGAAGAAAGGGTTAATGCGTTCCACCGGACAGGGTTGTTAGTCTATATGACCGTCATTCCACCCAAGGCTGAGTCCGAACGCAAATAAAAAGGTTATCGAAATAATTTTTGACGACCTACAATTTTCGTTATGCGGGAAGATATTGAAACCGCTATAGTTCACGGCGAGCGATTTGTCAATGACGGCAGGGAATGTTTTTACAGGCTTCGTTTAACTTGCAATGTATTTGAAGCAGATCTTCAACCGATTGCGCTAAGAATTTGTATCTTTATTTATGACAATGCAATTTGTTTTAGCATAGTTTTTTTTATGATATGATTTTTATGGTTTCGTATGTTTCATTATATTAACTGAGACATTTAAGGGAATCGTTATTTTCACCAGGGCTAAAAATATTCGATTTATCGCTATAATAAGACTCATTGAACCTCGAATAAAACCTACTTACAAAATGAAACTTTGTTGTAAAACAGCAAAGTTATTTTAATTAAAATGTATATAATGATTATTAGCTTTCTTTGTGTGGTTCATGTATGTAACATAATATAATTACTGAGGTATAACACATAAACAACAAACTTTCGACGCTCAACTTTTAACTTACCCAAATAAACTTCTCCTAATTTAGATTTATAAAAGTTATTGTTTGATACAAATTTGATTATTATCTTGCTAATAGTGCATCAATAATTTTATTATATCCATTAAAACAAATGGAGGATCATATCGTGAAGACTTAACTTATGGTAGTAATTAATGGATATCACTAATGGCTTCTGATAATTATCTACACTTTGATATAATTGACAGTATCCATTTACAAATATTCAGTATTTTTTTACATGACCCAAGAAAGGTGACTTTTGATATAGGTGGAGGTTAATAGCAATTTCAAACTTTTGTGATGGAAGTAGTATGTGTAATCTCCAGGAATGTTAGATTACAGATTATTTCACGTTCATATGATTTGCTTAAGAAAGATACTGAGAGTGCGATGCGCTATCGTTTGAACCAAACGAATGTTGTTTAAACTTTTGAACGCATAATGGTTAGTCGTAAAAACGGTTCGATACTATCTCATTTCTCTAAAAATATGTAATTTACTTAATTATACATTTCCCTAATGCATACATATAAAAGGTTAAATTTGGTTACAATAATATCAAACAAAACTAAACCAATTTCTTATAGATCTTGTTTCTTCTCGTACATAATGCATGAAAATAATTTCTTCACCCTGAAACTAAAATTCAAATATGTAGGTGGCTATTATTTACAAAACAGACCGCGTACACAACAAACACCTAGAAGCAATTTGTCAACGTGCAAAAAAGTAAAATGATTAATAACAGTTTTTAAATGCAAAAACTTGCATCATTTACACCTAGCCGGGAAATTATTCAAATTTATTCATGAGCAACGGGAGTAGGTAATCGTCTCTAGAAACTGCATGAATAAATAGGAAATGTTGTACAAATCACCGGGCGCAATATACCGTCGGGACTGTTTCATAGGGTAAGGCCGATCGTGATAAGATTAGGGCATGGAATTTGCCGAATCAGAATACCTTTTTAATGGTAATAATTTTGAAAAATAAGTTTGAATTTCCAATTGTAAAAGCCCGTTGTTGAGATTTGCCTCTTACTGACTCGTGTTAATACTCATAGACGTCTGCGTCTATGAGTACCTATTAAAGGGCATTTTCACCTCAAGCTCAAAATGCCACTGTAGTACTCAGCTAATACCTACTCGTATAGAAAACCTTACAACAGTAGTTTTGTTTTTTTATAAATAGCTGGATCGCTAGCTCACGATTAGCCTCGTGTATTTTAGATAAACATTTCATTGGGTTACATTATAGTACACTAGGTATTCATTTTAGTTAAGATCCCTTATGTTCTATCAATAAATGAAGCCTATGTTACTCAGGGTTGAAAGTTGAAATCTGCACAATACTTTTTGAATTCATTCATTACAAACATACACACACACACGCAAACAAAAATACAAATCTTTCCTCTTTATAATATTATTTGTGTAGACAATGGAACTAAGTACTGTATCTTCACATGATTGAAAGCCAAGACAAAGACCCCAATTCGCTGTGGCAATGGACAGACATTTGCGTTTTGTTGATTGAATGAATGATTTTAATACCGTTAATTAGCGAATAAACGTTCCTAAACATAATGTAGGTACATAATGTTGTGTACTAATTAATAAGTCTTGATATACAGGCCCAAGTTCGCTACAAGTGTTAATATTTGTTCTATTTACGACCTCATATCTGATCGCCGGTTTCGATTTGGGGCAAGAAAGTTTCCAATACTTTGTTTGTTCCCGACAGGGAATACTTGGAAACAAAGGCGCTCAAGTCTCGTTCAGTTGAAGCTTTTGAAGCATGACTTCTTCAGTATTACTCAAAGAACATTGCACGGGGATCTGTAATAGTATGCAATATATTTTCTTGAATATGGAAATAATGATATTGACTTAACTTAGAGTATTACGCAACATTTTGTAATTAAAATTATGAATAGGTACATACTAAAAAGCTTTCAAATACATCATTGGCTGTTATTTGTATTTTTTCCAAAAACATATTTAAATGCGATGACAAAGGACACCAATTCCGACTGTTTGAAAATGGATTTAAAAGTATGACCAATTGTCCGAAAGTTATTTTACGTATTCCAGCGAAACAAATATTGGTGCAAATGATATTTTTGCCTCAATATTGGATCGTTCGTAATGAGTGCACAGTAATTGCGAATTGGTGTTCTCCACGTATCGTCGATAGTTAATTGGTCTTTTTCACAGGCGACCAGGCTTTGATTGCTAATGAAGCGATGGACTTTGATACTTTCCGAAACGATAATTTATCAACTCGTCTGCGAAGTGAAGAGTTACGCCGATCAGTCTATGGCGAAAATTGCCAATTTTTCCCAAATACCAATTGGAGACTTACCGACCTACGAGTATTTCACCCATTTGATATTACATATCTTGTATTGTTAGAGGCATTACTAAAGCAACTGATGTTCAGTGATTAATATTAAATGGATTACACAATCCAGATATTCGTATGTCTGTAGTTGATGTTCAAATAATTTTTAGAGCCACTTCTGGCATCTGTACAACTAAAATTTAAAATATTGAGAACTCCCGACCCATTCGTTAAATGACTTTTCAAACAAAGAATTCAAAATCAAAAGCGCTTCATTTGATCGGGAATCGGATGCTCACACACACAGACAAACACTCAAACTTATAACACCCCTATTTTTGAATCGAGAGTTAGAAATTACAATTGATTCATTTTAACATATTGCCTTGGTTTTCAACCTCAACATGCTATTGAAAATTCAATAGCATTATTTCTTAACTACGATTTAAACAACCGAACACAATTTCATAGCTTGCAAAGTTTGTAAGCACAAAGCTAGTAAACGTTTCACATAGCTGAGCTAAACTCCAACCATGAACCGTTACTTGTCTGAGGCGACTAGTTAATTGTGGTTGCGATAATTAAGGACAGGTTATCCAAGCTTGGCGAACGGTGTTCAGGGCGAACGCGAGGTCGGCCGAGCGAACACTTTGCTATTCAAAACAGAAATAAGGACTGTGCGCTGAGGGTTTTATTCTCTACATCTTCTTAATTGACGGGCATTGACGGATAATATTTCAAATTTGACATTAGTTGTGTTACTGTCGACTTAACTTTTGGACCTCACGACCGCTTTCCATCAGGTGGAGTGAGTGCGCCCTGAAAGCTTTTCTTCTATAAAAAAAATAGACTAATGTCAAAGGATGAACGTGACAATGTTTCAGAATCCGAGCCAAAATAGTCATTACGAATGTCTCCAGCAGCAGACTTACCTAATCGTTCTGTTTCATGAGTGTTCTGTTATAAGTGCCAGGTGATTTTAAACTACTGAGGGGCTTTTCACAATGCTTCGTTCCTCTTGATAAAGATATTTTAAGCTGGCACTGGCACGTAATAACGGAAAACGTCATCAAAAGGACGAGTAGGTAAAGATGGCCACACATCTTCACTTTGGCAGTATGTCTAACTTTACCCAAATATCTAAGTAACCAACAAAGAGTCAATTGCCCATCTTTTTGCCACCTACATTTTTGCGGAAGTTGACAGATAGGCGACTAAGTCACAACCAATTAATAGGTAACTTTCATGTTTTCAAACGTATATCATCATTCATGATGCAAATTCAGAAAATGAAGAACAGTTTTAATGATACCTTCGCTGATATTCTGTTAGTAGAGAATACTTTTCTTTTGTTGATTTCATCTATCATAGCGCAAAACTTTGAGGTTACTACTAATGGTCGTGTAATATTTATTGATCAAAATCTACTCGGTCTACGTCATACTTTGAGTGAGCCTGCACATACAATAAACAGAGGTATCGGATTTTTGCATTCAACATAATCCTCTTGTATGCTTTTACGTGCACTCACTCCACAAACAGGTAAAGAGGCCTCGCTTATATTGAAAGGATTGGTTATTTTTAGTTTATATGCAATATTTTAGAAAAGACTGGAAAGAGGAACTATTTTATTCAAGTTGAGAACTATTATGAAATTCTACGAAATTTTATATAATAGTGTTTTCTATTTTGATAAACAGAAAAAATAGGTAAATTTCGATAAATAAGGTCACCGTTGCATGCTCTGGTTTGTGTACATTTGAATAGATTAGACTTTTCTGAAGTACCTATAGTTTTTTAAATTATCAAATAGTAATAAAAAAATAAAGGTATTTCAAATATCTGTATAACTACTTCCAAACATTTGAAAAGAAGCTATTAAATTGTATCAAAATGGTCTTCGCTTAGTATACAATCATCATGGCGGAAAGCATTGATCAATTTACAGTCCTATGGATTATATTATACCTACCTACCTAAACTCATCTGATACTATCCATCGATAAGATAACTAACTAACTAACTAACTAGATCGGCGCAGTGACCCAAGCCGAGTCTTGGCCTCCAACAATAAGAGCCTCCATCTAGGTCTGTCCTGCGCAACCTCCTGCCAGCTGTCCGCACGGAGCTCACGCAAATCCTTTTGGACTTCATCCGCCCAGCGATACCTGGGACGGCCAACCGGCCATCGATAAGATAGTATCAGATAAAAACACTTTAGTTCCATAACATATTGACACTTTCTATGTTATAATTTTTACGAGATATTAATAGAATGACATTAAACATGAGCAAACTAATAGCCGAAAGTGCCCCGGAAATAGACTTCTAAATTATAACAGTTCAAGACTTAACCAAAATAGCTTTATTTCGCATATACGAGTATGTTGAGGAAGATAAGCTACTTTTAACTACATCAAAAGTCGATCGCTGCGAGTTTCGCACGAAACGCCAGTAATCCCGTTAAAACTCCGCAATTCGCTCATTCTAGTCGTAGTTAGCGGGAAGCGGGCTAGTCTTTGTTTCAAACAAATTGTTCCGGGATTATGGGAATCAATAGTTTACACACAACAACCGCGCTGTCGTTAACGCTCATGATAATACCGATTAAACGTGTATTTGTATGCGTCAGTCGTACTGTGAGGATATTCGATATTTTGCTGATAGTACAGCGGTTGACAATGCGAGATGAATTTATGGCGGTAATGTTCGATCGACGTCATTTCAGAACGTGAAATTCGAGCATTTTATCGAGTCAACATATCGCTATCGAATGCGATTTTCGCCATTACATTACTTCAACAAGCCGCAGCTCAGATCAATACAAAAAATTGGGTAGCCTTACGTAGCATACGTAGCCTTACGTACAGCAGAGACATCTAGAAATAGTCTAGAATAGAAAAAACCTTAATATAGATTTGAATCAAGATAGATGGAATAGAGTGACTAGTGAGAGAGAAGTATTCAATTTTCTCATAGTCGGTATAAACTAGTTTTAACTATAACTAGTTGATTATTGAAACTACTTAGTTCTACAGAAAAACTGATTAAACCGTATACATGGCTAAATGAGGTGGGTTTTCTTACAGGGTTATGAAATTTAGAGATGATCAAATTATTGTAATAATAAACCTACCCTTGAAAACTATTCATGTATGTTATTTCTAAACAGCCTACTCATATATTTATTTTCCACTTAGTTAACAGTTAGTTAAAATATGAATAACGTATTAAATCGTACGATCTGGAACGATCTTTGTACTGAAAATACTACTCTCGTATTATAATGTCAAAACCAAATGGACAATTTCTGTTCATCACTTAGCGAAACGTCGCAGACTATTTGCTTTATCGATATACATAGAATCGCTCAATCTAGACTACTTATTATACAAAACTTGTAGATACCCGTACTACGTATACATATTTAATGCTTTAAATATTTTTAGAGCTTCTAAAACATTTTATTGCATAAATATCTAATGGTATTCTCCTGAAGGATTTGGGATGCCCAGAGGGAGTCGAGGGGGCCGGTACTCCTGGTCCGTGGAGGGCCGCGTATAACGGTGTGGCTGCACCCACCACATCACGTCACGCCCCATTGAGACCACTCGTTTGACACGAGTTGGGGCACGAATGAGAGGCTCAGAGGGCATACGATGCGTTGTATGCCCTCAGGGTACGCCCAAGCTGGGGGCGGCGTAGAGCGGTCGCGTCTGCTGCGGCCTCACGCTCTCTTTCCAGGGGGGCTCTATCTGCCTCAACTGCTCTGGCATGTGCTGAGCAACGTCAGCTGTGCCTCAGCATACGCTCAGCCTAACAATCAACTACATCAGACAATCGATTGTAAGCGCACGCTTAAATGCCCTCCGAAACAACAGCGCGGTCACATTTCTGTATCGATAGCTCGTACCGGCGTCTATTAACGGACAATTATCACGCAGCTCCCAGTTAGCGGTGCGTACACTGACGTACGTGATCGGAACACGCGAGCGGGACACGACAGACAGCCGGTGTCACGCGGACGATTTATGCCACCACTTACCCGCACGTCATACGACATAACAGGATCGAAAAACGGGACTTACCGGGAATACGCAATTAACGGTTATCAGTACAATTTTACTGGACATTTATTAGCGGCGTCATTTTACAGCAAACGTGGTGCACATTCGTCGCTGTAGATATGACGAATGTAAATTAAAGCTTTCCGGATCAAGTTTGAACGAATAAATATATTGGACTGAGCAATACACGTGAATTATCGCGCATGTAAAGGATTTATTCTTAATTTTCTCTGAGCTATTATAAATACAGTCCGAATGAAGTAAAAAAGTAAATTATAAATATGCGTTTTCTGAACAGAAAGCAAAAAATACATAATTAACTGATGCATTTTACACTACGAATACTTAACAGATTTATTAGCTAGATCAATAATTCCTGTCCTACTCTAAATGGGTCGGATTTTGAAGTTAAATAACAAATTTAAATCGGCTTCTCTTCTCTTAAAAATCCTTTTCAAATTAATAAAAGTCCAAAATCGATGTACTTAAAAAAGTTTTGCTACTTTCTGTATTAGTTTTCTTTTCGTCGGTCAAAACGTATAAATGAGATACAAATAAATTCGTCACACACACGTGCATGCGTACTCTTTAATAAAAGCTAAAACTGGCCTCCAGGACCAACACATTCGGACATGAAGCAAATTTACTCAGGCCAATCTAATATGGGTACCCACGCACGAGATTGCTACGACTCTTCTAATCTATTGCTTTAATTTCGCCCCAAACCGGGCAATAATACAAAAAGTGCCCGAAGTAATTTCCCCCTTAATGAATTACCAAAACAGGTTAGTTTAAATTAAATAGCTTGTTGGCAACAAATTAATTTCAATGGTTCACTATTAAATTCTCAACCCTTCTCAGTAGTGAGTGTTACGGCGTCCCAAATGCTATTTATAAGCCAACGAAGGTTGATGTCAAACCAGCAATAATCTATAAATTAATATTTCGGACATCTGTTCCTAAGATTTGGTGTATTAATTTATTGTAAATGTATATTTTATGTTTAAGATATTGACGTAAACGGAGAAAGGAGCTTTATATGTGTTTTCTTTTATTTTTCAGTATTGTGATGGTAATCGTGCATTAATGATAATAGGGATGTTTCCAGGGTCAAAATACTTACATTATATTTAGTCCGTATTTTCGATTATAAAAATATATTGGACACGTATTTTTCCTTTTTTCATTTACACGAAAAATAACAAAGATACAAAGCATCAAAATTTAGGAGTGGGGGTGTTTGATGTCACGCCGTGCGACAAAATGCTGCACGGCGTGACGTCACGCGAAACTTTAACGGGGTATATCTTTGTAATCTTTGGTCTAATTTATAAATGAAAAAATACGTATTTTTTATTTTTGAATAATGTAGAAGACGGACTAATTAAATTTTTTATGGATACAAGCCTATTATGCGGCTAAAAGATGAAAGAAGAAAGAAATCTAATAGACTGGGAGATCTGCATTTTTCAGTTAAGCTAACTTCTTTCTAAAAGTCGGTTAATATCTCCAAGTCTTTTGTGATATTAAAAGTTTCAAAGTAAGTGATATAATTGATCTGCGTTATTATAAATGTTTAGAATAACCGATAAAACACTGTCAAAAGTTTCTAGCATATCCTTAAAATTTAACCAACAAACACTTTTGAAAGCAACAATGGAAAAATAGGGCACCCTTACTTAAAAATCAGATTGGCACCTCCCGATATAGTGTTAATATTCAAATTAATTACTTCACAACGGTCAGCAACTTTGACATGGGTAGCTCCCTAGTGGGCCTTTGGGTTCTATCTACGTTTTTCAAATAGCTTTCTATTAAAACTTTTAGGGTTAACAAGAACTAGAACATAATGGATTAAGTGACAGTAAGATAATTCGAGTTTTTGTTTAACAAATTAGTATTATGTTCTTTACACATATATGAACGGAAGACCTTAAACCGGAAAAAGTAGTATGGCTTTTTCTAACCGCCAAGCATGTTGTAGTAGATACTCATACTAAGTAATTGTATACAAAAGAATACTTGGGAAGAATTAAGTGCAAGTTTACTAAAATATGATCAAAAAGAATATTTTGTTTAATAAAGAATACTTATAGCGAACAGTTATGTTATCAAATATCTAAGTACGTTTGATTTATGAAATCTGCGGCGCTAGATAGATAGGTCCATTTACTACAAAACATTTAATCATCAATAAATTAACTAACTCAATTTTGTTATCGAACATAATTTTATAGATGTTAATTAAATATGCGTGTGTTTTAAATATAATAGAAATACATGCATATGTAACATAATTAAAATACAAAGTTGCTATAATAAAATGACTAAAAACCAAAAGCAAAAAACACAGATAAACTATTAATGAATTTATTTATATAAATCAGTTCTATACTGTCCCAAGCTAATACTGTGTCTAGCCTTAAGAAAACTTCACTCCAAGGGCGATGTAAATTCGGCGACGGAATTCATTCTCGGCTCGAGATAAGCGTGTACCAATTCTGTTATCGCACACTGGATCACAAAGTAAGTCGTTTTTAACCGGGTATGAACAAAACGGGATATCATGTGCCCCCGAGGCCAGTTGACCCGAGATATTGGACGCGGGGGATAACCGAATAGCGGCACCGAAACGCCACGACGAATCTCTGCCTCGTTCAGACTGGAAAGTGCTTTATAGTGCGAGATCCCGCGCTGTAATAACTACACGGCAAAGGGATGTTAGGGAGCGTCCTATCGTCTTTTCGCTCCAAGCCAACCTCACCTGCCCGTGGTGCATCCTGCCGAATAACAAACGAGGCGCTGGCACCCAACTGGTGGCGGTATAGCCATCACAATTCAAGGCGTAGCTAAATACCACAGGCCGATGATGGGCAGCAGCGTCACCGGAGCGAGAAGCTACGCCCTGCGATCGCCAATCTGCCTGCCCAGCGTGGCGATTATGGGTAAATCTTCCAGATGTTTGCCCTCAGTGGCGAACAACTGGAGAGGCCCATGTCCAGCAGTGGACTGCTATAGGCTGATGATGATGATGATGAATAACTACACTTGTAATGTTTTGTGATCGGGTTGTGGATCAAATTCGCAACATATTCGAAAACACGTATCTAGTAAAACAAGACGTCGATTTAATTTTGGAAAAACTTAATTGTCGACTGCGCTAGTGTAAATTAACCCTTAATCCGATTAATTCAGTCAGTTAATTAGATAGGTTGCAACAGGTTGCTATAAAATATTGATTGATGTGTTTTCACATCTATGTGTAGTCGTCTATTATGTTTCGCTTTGGTTTCCATTTGGCCCAGCTATATAGCCATAGCAGTAATAATAAATTAATGCTCACAAATTCATAAGTCTGAGTAAGATAAATAGTTTTTTTTATACAATGTCTAAATTGTTTTCACATCAGATTATGAGAGTTAATAGGTTTTAACAACAAAAGCAAACAATTGTCAGTGTGGTTTCCTGATTAAAATAGAACCACCCCAGATCAGAGTCATAGAAAGACGACTAAGAATACCTTTGGCAACTCTTCAAAATCAGATGCGTTCGTTACCTATGAACTAAAAATATAGAATTTACTCTGCGTGTAAATTTTATGACATGGGAGCTTAGACTATTACAATATCGACGCGCAGTTGCGATGCGCTTTTGTTTGTTTAGTGCAATATTAGATGGGAGGGATTGAGTCAGTTAGATATTGCGGTTACAAAAGTCGACGTTTTTTGTTACGTAGTCGATATGTCGCAGGCAAATTCTATTATTCGCCCGTATACAAACGGCGTCGGCAGTTTACAAAGACAAATTTGTTATATAAAATGCCGTACGCCGTATGTAAGATGTCGTTCATTTACTAATATGCCGGGCTACGATATTACAGCCGATTACAAATTGCCTCGGCATATCGTTCCAATTAGTACCAAATTTAACCGCGCACTGGCGCTACTAGTCTCCAAAACCAATATGGCGGTCAACAGTGAAAGTGTTGAAGAAAAAAAATATTAAAAATATGTCTAATGTCGGCTGTTTCAAATAGATTTTAAGGGCTAGTATTATAGGAAACTATTGAAATTGAACTAATCACAAAGGGGGCTCCGAAAACACCGTGGAAAAAAAACAAAAAAATTCGAGGTTATCCAGCACGTAAAAACGCTAGGGTGTCCATGGAAACTGGTAAAGTGGAACAAAAAATTGCAATAAAATACATTGTATTTTGATTCGCTGTAAATCAATTGTTTCGCTGATGGTTTTACGCTTGTTTAAGCTTAGCAGAGTGAAACAAAGAAACTTTGTTGAATTTATTTTTGTTATTACCACTGAATGTCTTGTTTAATTAATAGGTAATTCTTGGTAAGTTTACTATGTATGTGTAAGGATCCTAAGATTAGGGAGAATATGTTCTCACACGGTACCATTTAGTGCAGGTTTTGTTCGGTTACGGTTTCAATTTCATGGCTTATTTAATCGACGAATTTATTTTCGTAGTCAATAATTTAATAATACTTATTTATATTCTATTAATAAACTTAAAATATAAAATATTAATATTCTATTATTAAACTTAAATACCTAAATAAATGATTAAAAACCCTGTTTCATTTCTATTATCATGGTCACCCTAATACACAAACCAAGTCGACGTTGATGCGATGACAATTTGCCTTCGGCATTTTATAACACGTATTTATCTTTCTAAACTGCCGACGCCGTTTGTATACGAGCGAATTATAGAATTTGCCTGCGACAGATATACGGTATGCTAATTGTTAAACAACTGGAAAAAATAGAAGTGTGTTGTTATTAACAGAGTCTACTCGGACAAATGATAGTCCATTAGTCTTGATTTCTTGAAGTTAACCTTTTTTCTAGCTAGAACTTAAAGCAATTTTTTATTTGATTGTTTATAAAAAACTTGTTAGGAAAGCCTCTCTGACTTATTGGGATTAATGAAAAACCGGCCAAGTGCGAGTCGGACTCTCGCACGTAGGGTTCCGTACCACTATACAGCTAATAAATGTTTTTCTTTACGTTTTTTATTATATTGGAGTTAATTAGATTAAAAAAAATTTGGTAATTTGATTTATGACGTTTAAAAAAAAAAACTACTAGCTAGATTTGATTCAAACCAAATTTCGTTAGTAGTTTGTACAGTGATACACATGATATATTTTTTTCAGTTTTATCATGCCCATATTTTAGAAGTTACGGGGGGGGGGGACACTCATTTTACCACTTTGGAAGAGTCTCTCGCGCAAACTATTCAGTTTAGAAAAAAATAATGTTAGTAACCTCAATATCATTTTCAAATACCTATCCATAGATACCCCACACGTATAGGTTCGATGAAAAAATTTCTGTCTGTCTGTCTGTCTGTCTGTCTGTCCGTCCGTATGTCACAACCAGTTTATTCCGAAACTATAAGAGCTACATTATTGAAATTTGGTACGTAGATGTATTCTGTAAACCGCATTAAGATGTGAAAATAAAATCAGAAAAAAGTCCAAAATTTTTGGGGTTCCCCATACATAGAACTGAAACCCAAAAATTTTTTTTTCATCCAACCTATACGTGTGGGGTATCTATGGATAGGTATTTAAAAATGATGTTGAGGTTTCTAACAACATTTTTTTCTAAACTGAATAGTTTGCGCGAGAGACTCTTCCAAAGTGGTAAAATGTGTGTCCCCCCCCCCCCCCGTAACTTCTAAAATATGGGCATAATAAAACTGAAAAAAATATATGATATGTATTACTATAAAAACTACTAACGAAATTTGGTTTGAATGAAATCTAGACAGTAGTTTTGTTTTAAACGTCATAAATCAAATTACCTAATTTTTTCATTCAATCAGTGGTACGGAACCCTACGTGCGCGAGTCCGACTCGCACTTGGCCGGTTTTTTAACTTAAGAATATTTTCGCATGATTATTGATGACTATAAAGTACATCATACTCGTTAAATAAAATTGAATGTACTTATTTACTCATATTGGGCAATGAAAACGTAGCATTTTCAGGAAACGAAAATTATACCTGGAAACGGTAAATATTTTTCCGTTATGCCACCGGCAATACAGGTAGGTATATTGAATTCGCACATAAAATTGGATAACCCAATTAATGATCATTTTTAGGGTTCCGTAGCCAAAATGGCAAAAACGGGACCCTTATAGATTCGTCATGTCTGTCTGTTTGTCTGTCTGTCTGTCTGTCTGTCTGTCTGTCTGTCTGTCTGTCTGTCTGTCTGTCTGTCTGTCTGTCTGTCCGTATGTCACAGCCAATTTATTCCGAAACTATAAGAGCTACATTATTGAAATTTGGTACGTAGATGTATTCTGTAAACCGCATTAAGATTTTAAAGTAAAATCAGAAAAAAATCCAAAATTTTTGGGGTTCCCCATACATGGAACTGAAACTGAAAAATTTTTTTTTCATCAAACCTATACGTGTGAGGTATCTATGGATAGGTATTTGAAAATGATGTTGAGGTTACTAACATCATTTCTTTCTAAACTGAATAGTTTGCGCGAGAGACTCTTCCAAAGTGGTAAAATGAGTGTCCCCCCCCCGTAACTTCTAAAATATGGGCATGATAAAACTGAAAAAAATATATCATGTGTATCACTATGAAAACTACTAACGAAATTTGGTTTGAATGAAATCTAGCCAGTAGTTTTTTTTAAACGTCATAAATCAAATTACCTAATTTTTTCATTTAATTAACTCCAATATAATAAAAACGTAAAGAAAAACATTTATAGTGGTACGGAACCCTACGTGCGAGAGTCCGACTCGCACTTGGCCGGTTTTTAATATTTTTTTATCAACTGCTATATGATGGTGCTTCATACAAATTCAACCGAAGCCCATATTGATACTCTTAATAAATAATAAAAATTGTAAACTAGCCGAACCGCCCTCGCTTCGCTTCGGGTAGTTTAGGTTGCTATGGTAACGTTTTCAATACACGTCAGTTTGATAGCTTTTTGGTAATTTTTTCACACCTTGGGTTACATTATTAAACTTTTAGCACAAATCCCTAACGTTTTTATAAATATAATATACCCTATGTTCACCGGGGATAGTGTAGCTTTCCGACAGTGAAAGAATTATTCCAATCGGTCCAGTAGATTCGGAGCCTATTCGTATCAAACAAACAAACAATCAAATCTTTCCTCTTTATAATATTAGTATAGATGATAATAATAATTAACAGTATAAATGCGAATTTATATGTAATGTATGCTCTCTGCCTGTCCGATACGCTTTCACACCTAAGCCGTTGGACCGATTTTGAAGAAATGTTTTTGTTTTCTAAGTGACCGACCTTGTCATCATCACATGTCCATATTAAGAGCACTTGGCACTAAGTTGACTCTGCTGCACCGGCCGTTGGGGAGTTTGACGGATCTGCTCATTTGAGTGGACTGCTCTGATGGTGTCAGGGCAGCATGGGTATCTTGTGACTGTCACTCGGTCTCAGGCACCGCCCTTTGTTTCACGTGGGTATTCACTGCCTCCACACTATCATGAGGCAAGGTGCCGTCCTTCCATTTCTCGAAAGCGTGAGTCCCAAGTACCCCGCCGTTTGCCTAACACATTTTCGCCGGTGAAATAAAATTGTGAGTAAATTTTTGGCTTTGTTCAAATTTTGTATAGGAATTAACTGGAATGTACTCAAAACGGAAGCGCGCAAAAAAAATGGAAGCGCATGTATCTGCAAGCGCACTTTGTTCGAAAATATGTGAGCGTGTGTTCGACGTACACTAGACCAGAAGTGCGTACAACTTGCAATAGGTAGAAATGAACAGAATTTCTGATTCTCTAAACATTCTTTAGCAATAAGCGCGGTTGAAAATGCTCAATATTATGTACTCACTCTTTTAGTATGAACGACCAAACTTATTGCCAAGATCATTCTCGAGAGATATATTTCCGGATTTTCAGGCGAGACTAATTCGGTTTCAACGTATTGACAACAAACAACAAAATACCAACTATTCGGTAGAATCCACTGACTAAATACGATTAAAATAGTAATTGTAATTATTTAATATGTCAAAGAGCTTTCTGACGAATTATTAATGGAGTTAACACGTCTCTAACCATAATTACCTAATTCTAACATGACGTTTGCGTTTGCGACTGACAAAGCTAAGCCTGTGCTTACAACTGGCTTATAAACTAATAGTGATTAAAAATTAATCCATTAAGTAGCTTGTCTGCATAGAGGCTGATGCTTTCGACGTACCTTTTAACCTTTGACGTGACATTTCTAAGTAAACGCACACATTTGATACTTTTCTTACTATACAAACAACCACTCATAAACTTACTCTTATCTTTCAAAGTTTCCCAGAAAATCTAGAACAATAATGGATGCTATGCAATGAACGTTGAATAAGTTGAAAATTATTTGTGAAAATTTAAAAACATTTGATTGCGTCGCTGTGTGTATGTACAAGTACAAAATTGTTTACCTTAATTATTTATTTTATTGTTTATGCATTGTTTGTACACTTTGTTGTTCTTGCTTTTGTTGAGTTTGAATTAAAAATTTAACGCATAACATATTTTTAAAATGCGAGAGGCGGCGGACGAACAACTGAGAGATGCCTGATGATAAGCAGTAAAACCGTCCATAGACACCCACAACTCAAATCGAGTTCTGGGGTCGCTGCCGGCCTTTTAAATAGGAATACGCTCGTTTCTTGAAGGTTCCCAAGTTATAGCTGTTGTTCATGATAAATGATATTCCGATAGTAAAAGTTACACTTAAAGTACCTACCTATTTACGCGTCAACAACATTTATTATGTACAATTTTGAATGAAATCCGTGTGAATAGTCGGAAACTAAAAAAACGTTGCTTTAAAAACACGGTGTTGGCACTATTAAACGCTTTCGCTTTTGCTAGTGTGAAAGATTATACTAAGGATCACCATACGTTTCACATATTCCAGACATATCCTCTAGCCCTCTTGTCAAGTGTCACCTCTGATACGCTAAATCGGTTCGGCCTTACTCTGCGGAATATTTCCCTTTAGATTACGTGCCCATTAGTCGAGCCAGTCGCCTCAGGGCAGTTCAGTGATCCGTACTGAATAAGTTCAGTACGTATTAATAGTGGAATGAATATTATATAACATCCAATTTTAGATTTTGCTTTTAACAGACTATTAGATTTGAGATTAATGAATGGGTATGTGGATGGATATATATATGAGTTAAGCGGATCATGCCAAGTGAAATAGTATGAAAAAGATATTATTATTTCATCATTGAATTTCGGTAATGCAAATAACGTCACGTGTGAACCAAAGACACAATAAATGTTTTAATTGAATATATTTTTTGAGAACGTTACTTTAACTTATAAGTTTTAACTAATACATTTTTAATACATAATATTGCAATGTACATCATTTTATGTTAACGTACACCTTTATAATTGGATTTAAGTTAATTGAAAGCTTTTTAAACGAATGTGGGTGACAGTTTTGATAATCTAAGATGTACACTAATAAAGTAACTTAATTCACTAAAATAATGATAATTAGTCATACAAAACGTTTCCATACTGTTTTGTTATAGTGTGCCTAATTTCAAATTAGTAATGTTTCAAACAGGTAGGTACTCGGAAACAAAATCTCGTATTTTTCTAACGAACAGTAAACACGGATTAGCACCTATTGGTATAAATTTGGTAAACAAGAGCGAACACGAGTTTCAGGAGTTGCGTATGTCGGGTTTCCATCACCCAGAATAATTAAACGCAAACAAACCGTCGTGTCCACCGATCGGATAGTTAAGTTTATTTTCGATATCTGCTCACCTAAAATCGATTCACTCTATTAGATTTTTCATTTAAGTTGTATGTTTTTCGTTACGCCCAACGATATTCACGTTTCATTTTGCGATCCTAAAACATTATGGGGAACCTTAACAACAGAAAAATATTTTGGTTGAAAGATAATTTTATTCGTAACTTGTTTATCGCACGTTTACGAAAACAGACGGCTCACTTTTGGTGATTGTTTAACAATCTTATCGAATTAGGTCATGTTTATTCTTAACCCCAATTTATTATTTTGGTAATATGCCGCCACTAAGTTTACCCACTCACGATTTCTTACCGTTGGTATCGCAGAAGGTTAAACGTTTTGATTCTACACTAATATTATAAAGTGGAAAGATTTGATTGCTCTTTTGGATGTGTGCAATGAATAAGCTTGACCAATTGGAAAAATTCTTTCATTGTTGGGAAGCTACAATATTTCCGGTGAACTCCAATAATGTAAATCAAGGTGTGTAAAAAATATCAAAAACTTTCTAACATCGAGTTCGATGCGAAAACTATTGACTACAGAACAAAATAATGTACTACGACTTTACAAAACATATACCTAATTATCTACAAAAATGTTCCCACAGAATATATCTATCTGTTATATTATTTCGCAATAATCTTAAATACCCGAAGCGAAGCGAGGGCGGGTTGCTAGTATTCAGTAAAAAGGAATATTTTAAATCGTATTTTGGGATCAATATTTTTGCTTGTCACAGAATAAATAAGGATTTTCCTTATTCTAACAAATGATTGCAAGACTAACCGGAAAATAGAAAATCTCACGTGAATGCAAGTGCTGTACCTACAAACGTGCCATTTTTCATATTTTCAATCAGCTTTTCCTTTGTATCATTCGTCTTGAATCATATTGTTTGCTTTTGAAATAATAATGGCCAGTTGAACTTGTGCTATAAGTGCCGACGATGAAAGTGAATGGTTTTCCTTTGTTATTTTTTGTTTTCCAATTGTTATTTTAATCGTATTTACTACCTACTACATGAAAGTACAAATTGTTGTGAGCTCAATTTGAAATGTGTCCAGTAAAATTCTATGTACAGACATGGTTCCCAATTCCTATTTATTAAGGTACTTAGGTACTACGTATTATAGTGCAGTGACCCAGTGTGTTGGCCTCCGATATCACATGTTGCCACCTCGATCTGTCGTGCACCATATCCTGCAGGTCCTTGTTGAACTCTTTATTCCTACAAGAAGACATATTACTTAAATATCAGATTTGATTGATGATACGTGCTGACGAAATGTCTCTACGACTATTTACACACGAGAACGAAATAGAGTATGTATCTATGCATAGGGGTTGTCCAATAATCACGTGAGGCTTGAAAGGGGGGGGAGGGGTTTGATAAAAATCACGAAAATAACACAAGGGGGAGGGGGGGGTGTAGTAAGATATCTCGTGTATTTATTTTTTCGTCAAACGCGCGATTTTTAAACTATGATTACACTCTTCGTTTATTCTTATTGTTATGGCAATCAAAAAAAACTTGCAACCTGGTGTAGATGTCGCAGTCATCTGGTTGAATCTCCTATTCAATTGAATCGCTAGCGCGTTCATTGAATGACGACATTCAATTGAATGACTAGACCGAATGTTGACTAAACACGCGTCACTTAACGTCCAACTAGGTAGCGGATTGAAACATAGCCCTTTGAAAAGAGCGGACGTAAAAGCAGTCAAGTGATTGTAATTTAGTTCATTTTTTTCCCGCGCGGCGTTAGTAGTCACTAAAACAAATATGGCGTCGAACATGATCACCTGAGTGTTGATATTTTTTTGATTAGATTTACTTTAAACTGACTTTACGTAATAAAATAGTGTGACATCATGGATTTACCTATTAATACGCCGCCTCCGGATACTTTTAAAGAAAAATTAAAAACTAAACATTAAACAGTCGGCTTTTACCCATTCAACGACTATGCTAAAATGACGTTCAGTCAAGACGTTGAACGTTTCATTCAATAACTTGACGAGTTGTCCTTTAGGCATTCAATTAAATGTCGTCATTCAATGAACGCGCTAGTCATTCAATTGAATAGCAGATTCAACCAGATGACTGCGACATAGACATTTTTATTATGGTCCTTAATTTCAGAATAAAATAAGATTATAGTTTATACCTGTATTTAAATTAAGATAATATTCAGAAAATTTTAAGATTCTTTGTAGGTACTAAAAATACACGTGATGTTGAGAAGGGGGAGGGGGGGTGGTCTTAAACCTCACTACGTATCACCAATGGGGGAGGGGGGGTTAAAAAATGCTAAAAAAAGATCACGTGATTAATGGACAACCCCATATATTATAATATCGTTTAATCTCCATCTTCTTGTGTTATAAAATTTACGACAAAGACGGTTCTCTATATTAGATGGTAATGAAAAATAAACGCACTCTTGCAAGATATAAAGTAATTAAGTATACTTCCATAAGAGATGGGATACATTAATGAGAGAATATATAGCCATTATGGTGTTGGTATCATGGAGGTTTTATACTTCATGAATACATACAATTTTCTAGACGCTTTAAATGTCTGTGCTTACTTCAAATATTATAACTTCATAAAATAACGACTAACAATTCCTATATGCTATTGGGATAAATGATCGGAAAGAGGGCAGAATGAAGAATACATTTGTAAACATGTATCTACTGATAGATATAGATGGAGTATACTCGTATAAGTATTAAGTATGGCATCGCAATATGTTAACGTCATTTCCGAGTATACCTAAAGAAAATTCTAGTTTAATTAAAATGATTAAATAAGAATTCAACGATATTTTAAAGAACATAATTAAGTGTAAGCGTAAACATCTAACTTACGAAGCATATAAACAAAGAACATTTTAGTTTTAGTTCGTACAACTTGCAAGGCAATTTCAACAATCTGTAGCTGTGATTTCGGAGCTCAATAACCCCAAACATAACGATATGTGCTTTTATAAAGATGATCACTCACAGAGAATATTTGCCTGTAATATAAAAGACCTATATTCAAATTCAAAAGTGGCCAGGCAAACAAAGCAGCGAGCAATTTGAAAGGCCTATGTCTAGCAATTCATGGCTATTTATGTACAGTCCGTGTAGTTTCCAGATTATCAGCAAGACCTTCACCATCTCATCCCGTGACGTTTTCTGTGTGATGACTAAGGGAATAACAGGAATGGAGTTTACCTGGGTACAAACTAAACCTATTGCTATTGAAGGAGGCATATGTCCAGCAGTGGACATTTGCAGGCTGATGATGATGATGGTGATGAAGAAATTATTTCAAAAACACATATAGTACTACTTGTCTTATAGCTACAAACATCCCCTTATGTAGAGACGGGATGTAAGGGAGCGACCTATCATCTTTTCGCTAACCTCACCCGTGCCCGTGGTGCATTCTGCCGAATAGCAATCGAGGCTCCAGCAACCGACGGGTGGCGGTATAACCATCACAATTGAAGGCATAGCTAAATACCAAAGGCCGATGACGGATAGCAGAGTCATCGGAGCGAACAGCTACGCCCTGCGATCGCCAACCCGCTGACAGCGTGGCGATTATGGGCATATCCTGCAGATGTTTGAACAGCTGGAGAGACTTATGTCCAGCAGTAGACTGCGAAAGACTGATGTTAATGATATTTAGTATACAAAGGTAGGGAATGTGATGACATTGAACGGAGTTTGAAGGAGGCCTATGTGCAGCAGTGAACGTCGGCAGGCTGATGATGTTGATACATTGTAATCATCATTAGCATAACGACAAATGTTTTAAGCGAATGTTTCCAGTGAAGCAATGCCTTTATACCCATTATCCCACGGTGAGTAGCTCAGTTCGCGTTAGTTCGGCGCAGTAAAATCTAATAAGGCCGTGGAATGCAAGTGGCGACAATGTGCCGTTACCGCTAATGCCGCGCAGATGCCAAAATACTCATTTAATTAACAGGAGGACAGACACCGTTTCGGCAATATGCCACGGCTGAAGCGGATGATACAGATTTTAGAAATGGCGGTACATGTGCGAAACAAGTCACATTCATTAGTAAATTAGGACTTTGTTTCAGTTTTGTTTGAAGCTTAGCTTAATTTTCAAGCTCAATGAATAGGAATAGGATATTTTTGGTACTCTACATTTCCTTACAATATTACGATGTTAAGTTATTTTATTTAAATGTACGCTTATTCCATTGTTTTTAATAACTTAAAATAGCACTAATTTTAATGAAGTCGCTTTGTGATGATAACATGACAATAGAAAGTAGTGCTACAGTTTTTTTAAATGTTAAAATTACTTACACAGTAATTACCCGCTCATAAACAACTTACATTTAAGGGACCACTTAAGAGCGTGAAACGTAAAACGTAATTTATGAATTAAGTCTCCATAATAACATGTTAATTTTTAATAGATCAAAGTATTTTTTAATTTCGTACCAGCTAAACAAATCTCCTCATAGCGCCATCTTTTTGTGAGCGTTGTCTATGTGGGTTCCTATTAAGCTGTATAAAAAGGGCGACCTTTGCCAGATCATTAGCGTCCTGGAAAGGCAGAAAATAGAAGAAAACCTCGCAGTGTTGCGTTACACTATACGTCGGCGTGGTAATGCGTCATTTGAGAAAACCTTTTTCTGCGTCATTTTGCCTTAAAGTAAACAATGTCTTTTGTAGGTAGGAAAAAAGTGGAGCAATGAATTTTTGTAAGTGACCCGTACTCTAGGTCTAGGTAAGTACTCAAAAGTATTCTTCGTTGGATTTTAATGCATGGTATTTATCAAGAAAAGCACTTTTACTCTATTGCCTCGAATAATGAGACCCGAGGCGCTGTGAAATTTAGACAAACAACTTACTTTTACTTTCCGTGTATATAAATACGAGTAGATCGATGTCACTTTTTTTTATAACAGAGGCGGCAAATTGACCTGATGGTAAGTAATCACTTCAGCCTATAGACACCGCATCCCCAGAGGAGGTGCATTTCAGGCCCTTTTTTAAATGTTAAGCTAGATCTTTTTATAAATCGTTGCATTCAGAAAAGGCTCTAGTTGTAAAATTTAAAAATATTTCTGTTCATAAATAATACAACCTATTAATTTTCTGAATGTAATTTCTCTCACAGTTTTGTATACTACTGAATACTGTGAGAGAACCTTAACATCTTAAGATATATGATTTACTACGAATCATAACCTATCCTCATAACCAAACAACAAACGCTTACGACATTAAAATGATCAACGTCCATTTAGGAAACAACCCAAACCGTTCAAAAACCTAACCAAGTTTAAAAGCAGTATGAATTTAAACTGAAAACTACATTGGATATGAGCATAAAGGCGAGCGTTGTGTAAACACCGCGCTGTTTCCACTGGGTCGGGTCATATTTGAAAAAAAAGTGCCTCTGAAAGGATGCAGCACAGAAATAAAATATTCGCGTTATAAGCACCGAGGATAGCTTAACCACTCTCATTCAGAACGGGGGAAATATAATCATTTTTGCAATGTTTACCCTACTCCCGGTAGGTTCTTACATCAGCAAATGTAAAGGGACCTGATAAGAAAAGCGCCGTAGGGCTGCGGCCAGACAAAGGAGTTAGTTTGTTTTCGAAAATACACAAAAGCGAGCCCTAAGTAAGCTCGCACAAACATGTTACATTACAAATTACAATGAACAATTCCGATTTATCTTTGGGGCTAAATCCATTAGCTTAATTCCACTGGATAGCGAGTGTAGTTTTAAACGTCCGATTTCAAAAACAAAGAAAATGGAGATTTCGTTTTAGTTCTTTTTTCTTCTTTCTTTCACTTTATCTAGCTTTTGCAGTGAGTATTGCTAATAAAATACATATTTTAATTTTTTCAAGTATTTTAAGTTTTTGCTCATCGTTAGCTTGTAAATGTCCACTGCTGGACATGGGCCTCTCCCAATGACATTTATCATTTATGGGTGTTTGCCTTAATCACTACGCTTGGCTGCTATTGGTTCTGATATTTCTTTAGTCGTCTTTTACGATACCCACATGAGAGGGGGAGGTCCTATTCTAAAACTCAAAACAACACATATACCATGTTTTTGGTATGTATAACTAATTTCATTGGATAAAATTATGTAAATATTTTATAAGAAGCCAGTAAAGTTTTAATATGTGCCCCGTTTATTTTAAGCACACTTATAGGGTAAATAAAAGATTAACAGACCTTAAACCGCTTAAACTTATTTCTATGAACGTACTAATAACTTAAGAACATCATTGAATAAGCCATTCGATATTCAAAAGTCTAGTTCTAAATGGCAACTTTATTGATTACTTAAAGGTTTCTAACTTTGCTAAATTGCTTTTACAATTTCGTTGTGAGGAAATGAATAATTAGTTTCGGGTAATTTAGTTATATCAGGCAATAGACAAAGATAAGTTGTACATTATTTATCATTTATAACGTAATAAATATTATCGATAACACTAAAAGTACGCCTTTTTCCCTGAACTTTCGAGGTTGAAAAAATTCTCCAACAAAATTAATTTACCTTCTACATTAGCGTCTTTGAATTTCTGGTAATATAATAACTTTGAAAGAGAGAAATCGTACAAAATATATATTGAAGAAGAAGATAAAAACGACAGCTTTCACATTCAAACATTCACTTTGAGTTTATTATATTACTTTTGTACGTCGTTGAGAGTAAAATTCATTAAATCAAATCATGTTTAGTTATATTCCATATTGAACTAACTTAAATCCAGTTTGTCAGTGTAGTTTTTCAGTATTAATCAAACGTAATAGACGACTAATAGATTCATAATAACAAAACCAATTGACTTTAAGTGTTTAGAATAAAATTAAAACACTTTACACAAAGGTTTTAATAAATCGTACAGATCGGGTATTCAACTTAGAAGCTTCGAATATTGTGCGCTACAAATAATCTATTACTAAGATCCTGGGGCAAAAATATTTATATAATTAAAAGATTGTTAAGTAATATACATTACCGTTGACTAGCATAACATTAAAATACCAATCAACCACTTCGTAAATCACAATTAGCGAGTCCGGGCCAAACAAATTGAAAGTCCTCAGTTGTGAGCGCATGTGCATGGATAAAGTTCCAAGCAAAAGTCCGCTCGCCCGGCCTCGCTCGCTTCAGTCCCGCCGCGGAGCTACGCCTCGTAGCGCGTCTACGCCGCTGCGGCTACGAAACTTCGCATCCGCTACGACGAGACTACGAAAATACGATGTCTCGAAAACAGTGAACTTTATCTCGGCCCTGCGATGTGACTTGAATGATGTTGTTGAGGAAACTTTTGTTCTGTATACACTTCGGACTCGTCTTCCATGTTGTGATTTGTTTTAAGGACACTGTCGGTAAGTTTGATCTGATAGCGCGTCTGTTACAGACGTCGATTCCCTGTTCAACTAAGTTTATGTTGTCACTCTTAATCATCAGTATTGGTTTGTTCTTAGAATAGGTACTTTTAAACTGATTTAGATAAAAGATGACCTATTTAAGGTTATGCAGTAGACGTTAAATAGATAGTTTTCAATATTATCTCATCTTTTATTTATGTGTACAAAAATAAACCATCACATTATTTTATTTATAAGTCACCTACGGAAGTATACTTTATTTTTATAGAATTCCATACATATTTTAAAGTAAAGGACAAATACCAATACTTTTAGATCAGAACTTGGTAGTCGGATGCTTTGAATAAAATATATGATAGAAGACGTCCTTGTCATCTTCTATACTTATAATAACTCTGTAGGGAGGTTCAATTCTGTACATGAAATATATTTTCAAAATAACTATCAGGGGGTGATTTAGTGATCGATACTGATGCCAAAAATACAGTCAGTAAAATTTTTGTGTCTGTCTTTCCGTCTGTCTGTCTGTATGTTGGTTATAGAAGAAAAACCTATTGGATGGATTTTAACGACACTTGGTACGATTATTCTTCATACTCCTGAGCAGGTTATGGTATACTTTTCATCACGCTATAATCAATAGGATTAGAGCAGTGACGGGAAGTGTTGGGAAAACGGGAGAAATTTTTGTCTTGTATGTTTGAACGCGCATCACGCAAAAACTACTGCATGGAATTGAATGCGGTTTTCACGATTGTATTGCTAGAGGTCTAACTTAAATCTTAGGCACCATTTTATGCAAGTCCGTTATTTTTGAACCCGTTATCCACGCGTGCGACGTCGCCGGCACAGCTAGTAAAATAATAAAAGTTAATTCTAACTTTATTTAATACACAGAAACGTCTGTTTCTATGTATTAAATAAGTAATTTTTTAAATTTAA
Source organism: Conogethes punctiferalis (assembly GCA_031163375.1). Lineage (NCBI taxonomy): Eukaryota > Metazoa > Arthropoda > Insecta > Lepidoptera > Crambidae > Conogethes > Conogethes punctiferalis. The sequence goes on along the minus strand of CM062082.1, from coordinate 10,644,653 downwards.
TGATCTTATACGAGGTTAATTCATTTTATGGAAACAAAGTTATTGGTTTATTTTGGAAATGTATGCAAACTAATCATAACAGTATAAAGTTTGTCAAAGTTTTCTTATGCTACATCCCTGCGGAATTCTTTAGAACACAAACTTCGACTTTGAATATTTAATCTCTGTTCAGAGTGTTGTTAATTAACATAAAAATTAAGAAAGTTAGCGAAAATTCAGTTGAACTCGACTACTTACAGTAATTTAATGTGTATTAATCCCGATACGTTATGGATAAATATCAATTCACTTTTAAAAGAAGGACAATGTCTTGGCTTTAGCCTTCATTTTATAGATTATAATTAATTTACAACTAAAAATAAAATTTAGCATTAAAAGGCAGTTACTTACGTCAATTATAATGCCGGTATTTGTAAATTATCAACATCGAATTTTCATTCATAATGTGGAGATTTTAAAGGAGTATAATTTGTTAGAAATTAAATATTTTTACTCATTACCATTTATATATTATTTAAATATTATATTTTAATAATATTACGAATATATATTTTGGTTACTGATTGATTAAAAAATAATAAGTAATCAGAAATCAATTAATTACTCATCAGTAACCATCCATTTAATATTTTTTCATTTAAAATAATGTTATATATGAATGTTTTATCTTCTATACTTATAATAAATCTGTAGAGAGGTCAATTCTGTACATTAAATATATTTTCAAAATAACTATCAGGGGATGATTAGTGATCGATACTGATGCCAAAAATGCAATCAGTAAAATTTTTATCTGTCTGTCTGTCTGTCTGTCTGTCTGTATGTTCGTTATGGAAACAAAAACTACTCAACGGATTTTAACGAAACTTGGTACAATTATTTTTCATACTCCTGGGCAGGTTATAGGGTACTTTTCATCACGCTACTATTAATAGGAGCAGAGCAGTGAAGGGAAATGTTAGGAAAACGGGAGAAATTTTTTGAACGCGCATCTCTTAAAAAACTACTGCATGAAATTGAATACGATTTTCACTAATGTATTACTAGAGCTCTGACTTAAAACTTAGGTATAGGTATAAGTATTTTATGGAAGTCCGTTATTTTTGAAACCCGATATCCAAGCGTGCGACGCCGCTGGCACAGCTAGTATTTAATAATATTATACCTACTGATAAATTAAAAACGATTCAAATAAAGAATCTATTTGTAATATCAAGTTAATTTATAAAATGCGATGAGATGCTCGTTCACCACAATTACTTAAATACCACTAATGTTAATTTTACATTAAGTTATCTTGTCGTAGGCGTAGAAAACATGGACAGTCACCATTCAGCAAAACAAACCGTTAGAGTTACTTACCTTATTAACACGATTAAGTTTGTTTGTTGTCCTTTACGTGTTGTTGACAACATATCGGATCATTATTATTATAAGTGCTTCTTATACGTCTATTTCAGAAGTCTATTATTATTCATAGGTGTTTGACATTAGTCTATATGAATAAGGCTATTTTCTACTTCCATTATGAAACAGATACCTACTAAATCCTTGTATAAATGCCAAAAATTATACAGGCTACAAAAAAGTACCTATTGTTATGCAAAAAAATCTAAGAGCGCAAAGCCCGAATAGTAATTTATGAAAGAACTATTTTGAGAGCTTTTATTTAACTTCTACCTTTCGCTGTCTTGTCTGTAATCTCATTGAGCTGAGTTCTGCCTTATCTTTCTTACTTTGATAAAGATAATTCAAAGGACTTATCTGATGGAAGATCTCTTAAACGGCCATAACGATTCATTAATTATATAAATAAACCAAACGATAATAACTTGCTTTTAGAAGTTATAAGGCTGGTATTAATAAAATCACTTTCATAAATCTATCTGACAGATTACGTAAAGTAAAGTATCGGGGGACACGGCAATGCCCCCGCCAAATGATTTTTTAAGTGTTAGACAATATCAAGGTTTCTTGGGCTTCCGTACCTCGAAATTAAAAAAACCTTTGAGAAGATTCACTTATCTTATGTTAGTAATTCAATAAATAAATCACTTTGTTATCCGTCCCAACGTGTAGAAGTATCAAGCTAAAAATATCAAATATTAAGGTCTACTGTCCCTTGGAGCTGTGAAAAAACCTAACTTCTTAAGCCAACCCAATCAAAAGAAACAGCCGTATACGTCAATAATTTCTCCCAAAAGATTTAAAAATCTACAGGGTACTCAGAATCTTGAAAAAAATTGCTACGAAGCTACGTCTTATAGCATAGATTTAAAAATAGTAAAAACGAACATTTTTTGATAGTTTTTCTACGGAACCCTCGGGCATCGAACCCTACTCGCACTTGGCCTGTTTGTTTCCTCTGTCTAACCTACTCTTACCATTCTCACCGAATATCTCCATTGCCGTTTTCCTCCACTAATTGTTCCTTACTGGAGAACATTAGATTGAAAGCTAAGTACACTCCAGTGTAATTACATCAGGTTTTGACCACCAATCCTTATGCATATAATATAATACGGGCATGATACAAACTGTTCATGACAAACCGATAAACACGTTGAGCAGCTTTCCGTTCCAAGATACAAGCATCTTTTCGTTCCTAGATACGAGTAGTTAAGCCGACAAAAGCTCAGACTGATCTAGCCTGTCATTGTAGCGGATCTTCTGAGCTGCTTAGAGACCTACGGTTAGTACTGTACTGGTCTCCAGTCTTCTCAATTCAAATCTTAGGGCTTTCACTTTATTTGACATAAATCGCGAGATTCAGGTTAAATTGTATTTAGTGCTTAACAATTTCTTAATATAGGAAGACTTGGCTCAGTTCTACGATAAAGTGTACAGAAGTCATAGGTTGCTTTAATATTTGTTGTCTTTAATGCGGGAGGCAACGTCTCTATCCCCGCCACGTACCACTATATTTTCCGATTTGAGTCTAGGTACTAGGTAGAAAACAGTGTGAGGAAATCTGCAAAACTTCTTGAACCCTTGCGCTCCGATGAGCGACCCGAGAAACACGACGTTACGTGTCTTCGGAGACACGTGAACAGTGGCGTCGCGTAGTGAGGGGACACCACGCACTCGAAGTGTGTTGCCTAATTTTTTAGGCGGCGCAGCGCTACTAAGCTGTGGAGGGGTTAAGTCGAGTCCCGATGGTCATCCCAACCCTCCTCAGATGAGTCCCACCGTCACGATTAGTGGGTATTCTTCGATTTTAGGAACGAGTCTCATATTACCCGTACCTAGAGCACTGGTGTATAATTCCTGACGTAAAAAAGGTCAATGTTCATTGCATATTAGCAGTCCACGTCCAAATATTTTTTTTAATTTTAATAAATTTATAAATTGAAATAGTTACTTATCGAAATTGAATATACTAAACTTTATTCGAGAAACAAAAATTTGTTCATTAATCAAAATTTATGTCATGGAGTTCGACAGTTCTTCAAACAATTTGGAAAGTTTTACACTGTTTACCTCATCCAAGTTCTAAACAGTTTAGTGTCGCCAAAATGCAATACCCAACCGTATTTTATTCAAAGATCCATTTTCTTCTTTGAACCCCTTTTGCACCTCATTTTCTGAACAGATCAGCTTGTTATTTTCTGATCCTTTAAGCCGCTTAGATACATCCCAACGGCGACAAACCTGTTGTGCGATTAGCCGCAAAGGAGACGTCCTAGCTAGTTGGATTTTGAAGAATCCATTTTAGTCCTAGATAAACACTTGGTAACAACATTTTACCTGTGAAAATTCTTTACTTTTCCATTGTATATTTAAGTCCGTAATCTTATCAAAGTTTCCTATACGTTATTCGATTAGTTAAAATTGTTCTATTGCAAAATATTAGTAGTTTAGCGATGATATAAGACAGCACGGCGTCTGTGAGTAGAGATGAATGAATTAAAAAAAGATTGATGTACACCGAACTAAGATAATAAAAAACGGAAAAATAAGTGTCCGATAACGAAAAATGTTGGTATACAGTTATACACCGTTGCCATAGCAACTAATTAACTTTTCAAATAAATTTAGTTATTTTTCCTAAAATAAATGTAAGTAGAATCTGTTACAATACGAGTAGCATAACGCAACTAGTGGACAACTTTTCTTTCGAATCCGTATCTCTCATCAGTTTTTTTTTTATCAATACCAACCAGCCTTCTTGTTTAAGTCAATTCAAAGCTCCATTTTCTCAATATCCCTTTGCACCTCATGCTTCTAAGAAGCTAGATATATCGGTAAATGTTCAGTCCAGCTTGTTATCGTTACTGATCCTTTAAGCCGCTTACTGACAACCCGACGGGTGTCAGACTTGTTATACGATTAGCCGCAAAGGATACCCATATGTCCTAACGAAGGACAATAAAGTAATGCTTTACCTATACATAGGATGTATGGACTAATGTAGTATCTAGTATGTACTAATGTACCAAAATCATTTTAAAAATAGTTTTTTTAGTCGATTATCTTTTGGTTATGGACATAATATAGATCTGGCTCTCGAAACATGAAGCAAAAGTATTACTTACTAGTGAATCTATTTGCAGGAATAAACTATTTCATTTTAAAAAACAATTTTGAGGCATTAGAATGACCTCATAAGTAGAATATTGATTTCTAAGTCAAAATTGTATATTTGGCATTGTTTTGCATTGTTTCGTGCATTTGTATCAATGAACACTTTCACTATAAATTTTATAATAAGTATAGTGGTCTATCCAGTCCATAGTTTAAAAGTAGGTAGTCTGTGTACGGGATTGACAATTGATTTATTATTATTAACTTTATTATTATTTTTAAATATTTTTAGTAACATTTAAACTACGTTATAACAACAACCACAACAGTAACTTAAACCTAAATCTGTCGTTTGTAAAATTAATCAATTGAAAACATTGATTACTTAAATAAAAAAGTTTTTAAGTGTATAAATATATGTATACAGGAATAAAGTCTTACTTCGCTCATCTGCATTTCAATTATAAAACGCCATTTCGTTAACAAGAAGAGTTTCCGAAACTTATTGGCTGATTCCATTCATTGTTTTTACCTATGAAATAAAATACGAACCTAATCGTCCGTATGGTGTCCAGATTTAGAATAGAATCACCCCATCTTATACCATGGATGTCGAAGAAGACGACTAAGGGAATATCAGGAAATGGGTAGAAGCGTTTACCTGCGGTCTCCAAGAATTTTTTTCTTGAGGGATGCTTATGTCTATTAGTGAAAGTTTGCTGGCTAATGATGAACAATGAACAATCTTACAAAAATACGATTGAAGTATAGTATTGAAGTACTCTTATAAAGAACAATAAAACAAAAAGTCTTTGATTCCACGGCAAAGTTAAGTAAAAGCCACAAAATGCAAGTCTGTAGACGGTAAAGCGCTAATTTTGTCAATAACGCCTCATATTCCTTCGTAGTAAGTGAACAAGCTCCTCAGGTTGTTATTGTAAGGTGTTATCTTATAAGCCGCTTAGAAACATCCCACAGGTTGCGAGACCTGCCTTTGTATGATTAGCCGCAAGTGAATACTTGGCTTTGTATGGAACTCGTGCTTATTATGTTGTACTACTTTTTTTGTTACGAATCACGCTAAACCTATGTTATGATTTATATGTGCTAAGTATATTGCTTCTGTTAATATCGATTTTAAAACTTCTTCCGTAACGTAACATTTTCATTAGAATGCTAAATGTCATGCCACAATTTCTGACCTATCTCCCTAAGTCATATTATTATCAAATTAGTGAAGTACCTAATACGTCCTTGCCTTTTTTCAATGTAAGAATCCCAGCTGAGGATCCTTTAATTTTTCAAACGTTATCCTAATCAGTGAAGGTTTTCTGAATAAAGGAATCAATCACAATATACGCAGCAAATCCAACTGTAACGTAGCTGGTTCATTGCATGGCACTTACATTGGCGAGATAGACCTTGTAAAAAGGTTTTTTGCCAATATTGTAATAGAAAGAAACCCATCTTTTTAAACGACTCTGCAAATTTAATAAGCATAGAAGCTTATTTGCCACTTTAGTGCTATAAAAAAGCCGAATCGAAATTCGAGTTAAGCGGCAGCATCAACCCCATAATTACTTAAACAAAATAAGTGTACAAACAGTACAGACACCGGCAAATCTTAGCACAAAACAGCGCTCCCGATTCCTGTCACACACAACGCCGATTAAGATAAGCCGCTCAGTAGGTAAGTGGAAACAAAGCCGGCACAATCAAGCACTAACGAGAGCAAAGTACCGGCTTAATTATCAAAAGACAAAGTGCTTAATTACTAGGCGTGTAACACAACACCCTTTACGTGCATGCGTCGAGTAACTTTCCTTTGTCAACGTGCAACTTAAACGTTCCTGGAATGGTAATGTCACATTATTTTACGCAAGTGCTTTGTAGACAACTTTTACTTTGATATGTCCAGTTCTAGTAAGTTAGTGAAGTAGGTAAGGGAATTTTCGGATAGGTACTTCGTGTAAGCAGAATATTTAAAGTTTATGTAAGTTTGAAGACCTCGGTGGTGCACTGGTTAGGGCGTTAAGCCTAAAGCGCGGACGATCCTAATGTTCTGAGTTCAATTCCTGTTCATATAAATTTTAAGATCTTTTCTAAATTGTCTCCAGTCTAAATAGTAAGAGATGCCCCTGGTCATATCTGGGACTCGTAGTACAAGGGAAAATTACTTACTTTGAGATCAGATACTCGTATTACTCGTACAAAAAACTCTTAGCCGCGCGAGCTAAGCTAAGCCATTTTTATTAGTTTCAACTGGTCGGCTTTAAACGGAAGAATAAGAGTAGAATAATTGAAACTGTTCTTTATATCAATCTCTATGATAATCGCATAGGTAATGGTGGTTGAAAATATATTGTAGCTAAATATTTTGCTACGAACATATTTTCACCCTCGTTATGAAGGTCGATGTCAACGATAAGGTTTATTTAAGTCCCACTTAAATAGTACCATACAAGTTGCTCACTAAATCCTGTTATCAAAACAGTGATAGCGTAGTAGCGAAATGAAATATTTGCCCCATCATATAGAGCCTGTGAACTCACTTCTAAAGGTCACATTAGCATGCAATGGCGTGTTCACTTTGCAACAGTAAATATCTATTATTCAGCTTTCGAAATGTATAAATCAGACTATATCAGCACAATTTCCTCCATTCACTTTTATCTATCTAGAATTTAGACGCTAATTACCCCCTCTTGTTAGCTTCAAATCTCAGCTGACTAAGAGTTCTTAGGAACACTAATCTTCATCAATACGCTCTCTGACGAGGGATATTGATCCCAGATTGAGATATAGGATCTTTGAACCACATTATTCTATCTAAAGTTAGGTAATAATTTGTTTGTATGTCTATGGCACAAGTGTTTCTTGCTAATAGTCATAATACAGGGGGAAAACAACAACTTAAGGAAATAAAATAACAACACGAATAGGTATATTTACGACCCCTTAAATCCTTTGTTTTCAAACTTAAGAGAAAATAGATTCAAAATTTAAACGCTCACGTAAATAATTGTTTTTGAATATATTAATAACTAGCTGCTGCCCGCGGCTTTGCCTGCGTGAACATCGGTTTGTCATGAAGAGCTTACTCTGTCATTATATCATGTACGTACGTGTCTTTGTATCTTATTTTATCACACGCGCTTACAAATGGATGCTCAAAAGATGATGAAGATATAGGTATTCGATTTGAGTGCTGAGAAATCTGAACATAGGTTGACAGGACAAACACAATGTAGGTACCTACATCAAGTTGGCCTCTGGTTGGCCATTGGAAGCCGCGGCCCATTGTTCAGGAATCACCTGGTCTTAAGCTATGGTTCTCTTAACTGTAAGTTCCGGTGATGACTTATCCAGAGCGACGTCTTCCTGAATTATTCGAGTTATCTAAAAAAGTTCGTTTTCTACATTGAATCTTACCGGGAACCGATTTAATGCGCCACTGGGGTCAGCAGTCATCAGATTGTTATGTCGCGTCCGCACTTTTTTTGAGTCATTTAGTCTTTTTACGGTATCAAAAATGGTGCTTACCTACGTACCTAGTTACTACTATGAATTCTCATTATTTCAAACAGAGCAACCGCACGTAATGCACTTGTGTATGGGCATAAACATGTACTCTTCAATATCTCGTGCATACTTGCCCGGTCTGCTTGGAGAATGGTCATTATGACCGATTTTCGGCCAGGAGAGGGCTGGCGTCGGCGCGATACGTTTAAAATTGATTAATATAGAAATCATCATCATCATCAGCCTATTACAGTCCACTGCTGGACACAGGCCTCTTCAGTTGCTCGCCACCTAGGGCAAACATCTGGAGGATATTATGGGTATAAGCGCCACCTGGGCAGGCGGGTTGGCGATCGCAGGGCGTAGCTTCTCGCTACGGTCACGCTGCTGCCCGTCATAGGCCTGTGATATCTAGCTACGCCTTCCATCGTTATGGTTTTACCACAACCAGTCGGTTTGCCAGAGCCTCGTTTGTTGGTCGGCAGGATGCACCGCGGGCAGGTGAGGAAGGCTTGGAGTGAAAAGGTGATAGGTCACTCCCATACAATATAGAAATACGGATACTTATCTTGTACTTTTTGGAAAATAAGTGCGTTTAATAATCTTATATCTATACAACTAAAACAGAATCTGGATGAACATATTTCTAGATGGTGTATGAACATATTTTGAGAAGCCACGCTAAAAATACTAAGTATCTTTTATTTCGATTTTTCTTTATGTCATACTGAGCATCCCTAAGAATATAATGTGAAAATTATTTACCGATAAAATTAAGATTTTTTAATTATAGGTGGTACCTAACTATGTACAATTATTGTACATGTTAGTACACAGGTTTTAAGTATCACGCCGACCAAAAAGCGACCACTTGGCCGGTGTATGAATCTTAACTTACTTCAAAGCGTTATTTTCTTCCGACATGCGTAATTAAAACGATTTTATTAGGCTGAAATGTTATAATATTATACAATGAGGACAAAAATTACAATTTGGATTGGAAAAATATTTATTAAGCATATCCGAGCTAGACATGTGGCCCGTTGTGAGCCTTCTGAGATTGTTAGTATGTATATTGAGGACAAAAATTACAATTTGGATTAGAAAAATATATTTATTAAGCATATCCGAGCTAGACATGTGGCCCGTTGTGAGCCTTCTGAGATTGCAGTAAGGTTTTTGGTTCTTGGTCACTGTGATTCATTATCAGATGCAGGCCGCCTTGTTTACGGGTTATGCTAGATCTGTTTTGACTGTACACAATTTTATTCCTAAAGTTTGTTCCAATTTGTTGCTGAATGAGGTGCCTCTGAAACTGAGCAATATTCTAGTAGACAACGCCGGTGGTTATCCCTTTACGTTGGTCGTCTTTTCAGTTATAGCAGTTTGCATATAGTATTTTCCGAAGAATTTCATTCCGAAAATAAGCCGCACAATTTTAATTCACAATTATTTGTACTTATTGGTGGCGAATTTCCGTATTTGCCTACCTCGATATCAGTACCTGTCATGTCAAATTGATAATTTCGCTGACAAAGTCAAGAAATGACAGTATCTAAATGAGTGTATTCAAAAAGTTTTTAATCATTCCGTAACATATTTTCCCGGAATTCTAAATGAAAAAATTAATGAATCGTTGTAATTTATAGCCTATATGTTAATCTGATGCATAAACAATATTCGTGTAAAGTTTCACTAAAATCTGTTCAGTAGTTTTTGCGTGAAAAGGGAACAAACATCCATCTATCCATCCAAACAAACTTTCGCGTTTATAATATTAGTGGGACTAGCTGCTGCCCGCGGCTTTGCCTGCGTGAACATCGGTTTGTCATGAAGAGCTTACTCTGTCATTATATCATGTACGTACGTGTCTTTGTATCTTATTTTATCACACGCGCTTACAAATGGATGCTCAAAAGATGATGAAGATATAGGTATTCGATTTGAGTGCTGAGAAATCTGAACATAGGTTGACAGGACAAACACAATGTAGGTACCTACATCAAGTTGGCCTCTGGTTGGCCATTGGAAGCCGCGGCCCATTGTTCAGGAATCACCTGGTCTTAAGCTATGGTTCTCTTAACTGTAAGTTCCGGTGATGACTTATCCAGAGCGACGTCTTCCTGAATTATTCGAGTTATCTAAAAAAGTTCGTTTTCTACATTGAATCTTACCGGGAACCGATTTAATGCGCCACTGGGGTCAGCAGTCATCAGATTGTTATGTCGCGTCCGCACTTTTTTTGAGTCATTTAGTCTTTTTACGGTATCAAAAATGGTGCTTACCTACGTACCTAGTTACTACTATGAATTCTCATTATTTCAAACAGAGCAACCGCACGTAATGCACTTGTGTATGGGCATAAACATGTACTCTTCAATATCTCGTGCATACTTGCCCGGTCTGCTTGGAGAATGGTCATTATGACCGATTTTCGGCCAGGAGAGGGCTGGCGTCGGCGCGATACGTTTAAAATTGATTAATATAGAAATCATCATCATCATCAGCCTATTACAGTCCACTGCTGGACACAGGCCTCTTCAGTTGCTCGCCACCTAGGGCAAACATCTGGAGGATATTATGGGTATAAGCGCCACCTGGGCAGGCGGGTTGGCGATCGCAGGGCGTAGCTTCTCGCTACGGTCACGCTGCTGCCCGTCATAGGCCTGTGATATCTAGCTACGCCTTCCATCGTTATGGTTTTACCACAACCAGTCGGTTTGCCAGAGCCTCGTTTGTTGGTCGGCAGGATGCACCGCGGGCAGGTGAGGAAGGCTTGGAGTGAAAAGGTGATAGGTCACTCCCATACAATATAGAAATACGGATACTTATCTTGTACTTTTTGGAAAATAAGTGCGTTTAATAATCTTATATCTATACAACTAAAACAGAATCTGGATGAACATATTTCTAGATGGTGTATGAACATATTTTGAGAAGCCACGCTAAAAATACTAAGTATCTTTTATTTCGATTTTTCTTTATGTCATACTGAGCATCCCTAAGAATATAATGTGAAAATTATTTACCGATAAAATTAAGATTTTTTAATTATAGGTGGTACCTAACTATGTACAATTATTGTACATGTTAGTACACAGGTTTTAAGTATCACGCCGACCAAAAAGCGACCACTTGGCCGGTGTATGAATCTTAACTTACTTCAAAGCGTTATTTTCTTCCGACATGCGTAATTAAAACGATTTTATTAGGCTGAAATGTTATAATATTATACAATGAGGACAAAAATTACAATTTGGATTGGAAAAATATTTATTAAGCATATCCGAGCTAGACATGTGGCCCGTTGTGAGCCTTCTGAGATTGTTAGTATGTATATTGAGGACAAAAATTACAATTTGGATTAGAAAAATATATTTATTAAGCATATCCGAGCTAGACATGTGGCCCGTTGTGAGCCTTCTGAGATTGCAGTAAGGTTTTTGGTTCTTGGTCACTGTGATTCATTATCAGATGCAGGCCGCCTTGTTTACGGGTTATGCTAGATCTGTTTTGACTGTACACAATTTTATTCCTAAAGTTTGTTCCAATTTGTTGCTGAATGAGGTGCCTCTGAAACTGAGCAATATTCTAGTAGACAACGCCGGTGGTTATCCCTTTACGTTGGTCGTCTTTTCAGTTATAGCAGTTTGCATATAGTATTTTCCGAAGAATTTCATTCCGAAAATAAGCCGCACAATTTTAATTCACAATTATTTGTACTTATTGGTGGCGAATTTCCGTATTTGCCTACCTCGATATCAGTACCTGTCATGTCAAATTGATAATTTCGCTGACAAAGTCAAGAAATGACAGTATCTAAATGAGTGTATTCAAAAAGTTTTTAATCATTCCGTAACATATTTTCCCGGAATTCTAAATGAAAAAATTAATGAATCGTTGTAATTTATAGCCTATATGTTAATCTGATGCATAAACAATATTCGTGTAAAGTTTCACTAAAATCTGTTCAGTAGTTTTTGCGTGAAAAGGGAACAAACATCCATCTATCCATCCAAACAAACTTTCGCGTTTATAATATTAGTGGGATAATAATTGACTGACTGATTGATGCTTGAGATAGCTTTGTTAATAAACCAAAAGAATCTTGTTCCTAAACTATGAAAATTGGTTGACTTTTCAATATTCTGTAACACTACATTTGGCGCATCGAGTAATAAATCTTAAGTGGCATTAATTCGTATATTCCTTACACTTTTTATTGAAACTTCCATTCTCACTAAGGGCATATTTATAAAAGACATTAATCAGTTATCTGTCCAATATAATAATGTGGTTGAATTTTATATGTAATGTTATTAGAACGCCTATTTGAAGATCCTTTGTAAGCGGTCGCTACCCATCGGAAGGGTCTAACATACCCCAGATACGATAAAAGGCCCGTTGTGACGCATACGAGTGTGATTGAAAGCAATAGATTGCTTTATTAGACAGTTCCACGGTATCGCAGCTAACAAAAGAACTTGAAATAGTCGGTGAAATAATATACACACAAAATATAACATCCTTATTTTCGGTATAAAAACTTCCTCGCTTTTCCGCTTCTGACAAACGGAAAAAGGAATTAAATGTATTTGTTGGGTTAGGCCCACTGTCCTCTGAAGTTACAATCGTAAGTTCAAATCGGGCCTAATCCTGCACAAACATTAGTGTTTTACTTTAACTTACTCGTATTTATAGTGCCTTCATTGTTCTGATTTCCGCAACACAATTCATTCATGTGCTTTGTGCCCGGAATAAAATATGTATCTGACATTGGGCGAGTCCGGGAGATCTTCTCAGGTAGGAGAGATGAATCACCTTTCAGAACTCAGCTTAAATTTTGCTCTTACGATACGTCAAGACGGTCTTTGGTAGAGCGCGGCTCTCCGTTAAAACTATAGTTCGGTAGTTAGTATACAGACATAAACTTGTATGAAAATCAAATAGATAAATCCGCACTCCCGCTCATAACTCTGGTTATATGTCGAGCTCATACACCCTGGCAGCTATCAGGCTGTGGAATTCTCTCCCGAGGGATATTCAGTCCTCCTCTAGTAAATTCGTATTTAAGAAGTCGATCCGTGATCTTTTTTTAAGCGATGTCTAAATTTGTTAACACTAGTTACTAGTAGTGTATACGACCTTTAGTTGATGTTTCCGTCTGATTGTATTGTTATAATATATTTATGTATCTATTAGGTATTTAATGTATGTAGTATCCATTATTGCATATTATGTACTTACCTTATTTATGTTATGTACATTTTATATATTGTATATATGTATATATATATGTATTACTTGTATATTTGTGCTTATATTTCTAGCAGTTGTTTGAACGTCTATTACCGCACCACATTATAGTTTTCTGGCTCGCCCAATGGTTGACTGGTAGAGAATGCCACACGGCATTAAGTTCGCCATTTGTACTTTCCTTGTGCAATAAAGAATAAATAAAAAAATAAATAAATAAATAGCTTAATTTAATACGTTTTACACACAAATACTTATTTACAGATCATGAGTCACCTAGATTTGTTGATCAACTTAACAAAGTTACTTGACACGCGAGCCAGACATGAACCGTAGAATGCGCCAGTACAATGCTATGCACAAAATTAACTTAGATTATTACCACAATCAGTCAAGTGAAAAATTGCTGTTGTTGTTTTTATTTCGTATTGTTTATCATGTACCTGTTACAAAGTTTTTTATGGAAAATTTAGTTGTTTAAACAACTGTGGACAGGCAGCCTAAATACTTTTTTTTTTCTAAATGACTATGATGATGGCCAGGCCGTCCTTGTTATCATCACCGGACTGTTGGGGGAGCGGTAAGCTCTCACCCCTAACAGCCTAAATACGTTATTACTTAGGTATAGATATAACGGACTGGTTTCCAGAACTCGACGATTACAACGCCTATGTGTGGGCTTGGAATATATCAAAACATCACACTCGGCGAGGAAGACGAGCAGTTTCTTGATACAGCTCGTGGTCTCGCTGTGGAACCTCGGGAATCCGACAACAGACATAAAACAAAATAAAATAATAAAACAACGTATGCCATAATATACGCCCTAACTAACTAAAATCTAAGTTAATCTTATCCTGCTAATGATGACTTCAACTAGCATTTAGTTCTTAAAAACACCCAAGCGAAAGAACATACGTAAACTGCCCTGTTAACTTTGATATTACTCCGTTGCAAAATGTACAGAATTAACACAGAACTTCGTACTTGTACATGCAAGCGCTTCAAGTTAACTCTCTATACAGCCAAGAACGAAATAAACAGTGTTCACCTCACAATCTTGCTGCATATTTGATCTAATTCGACGAACAACCGACACGCCTCTGGGGCCCTCTTGAGTTTCCTGTATGAGTTGCAAGTATTAAAAACTGACGTTTCTATATCCAACAAGAATTAATTTATAACTTTCACACCATGTACGTACTACGTACATAGTACTTATTATTTCCATGGCTTACACAGATAGGTATTAATTTACCCATGTAGGTTATATATTATTTTTGTAAATATTAGTTAAGTGTAGGTTTAGATTTTGTTATAGGTGTTATGGACTGGCCGCATGGCGGGCAACCTTGTCAATTGTAACAAGCATTGGTTTCTGATTCCCACTTTTTATATGCACCTATATAATAGCTTACAACAGTAATTTTAAGTAAGTTATTGCCATTCCGGAGCCACTTCCTTGTGACGTAACAGGTACTAAAGTAGGTATATACTCAATAACAATAGCGGTAAGTGTATTAGTTTCCAAGATAAAGCGTATGAACAAACGCTAACAAACGTCAGGTACTGCCAAGTTTCAACCCAATAACACACAGGGCGAAATGGATGTTATTAATAATTGTATATTAATTGGTTGGCAGAGGCCTCCCCGACCGTCCGGTCACGTAGCCCAAACTTCCGCCCAGCCATTAAATTAAGAGCAACTAAACTTCATTTATCTCGGCTTGCTACTTCTCGGACGATAAGGCAGAAACACGGCTGGAACTTCCAACTCCCCGTAACTTCGGCGAAAAGTTGTCGAATCACGCCGATCGCTAGAAAATTTGTTACTTACTTAAATAATATTTAAAATAATCTCCGACACTCCTTATCTGGTAAAGTTTCTTTGGTATTTCAGCTATTACATTGATATCGTTTTAAAGGTTACATTGACGGTTTTCGGGTAATTTGAAGTGTGAAGGGTCGATTAATGTTTCGTTTATTACAGTCTTAACGGATCGTTTCTGTGTTTTTGGCTCAACTCTTGACGATACAAGATACTAATAAAATGTTGCAACGATCTAATTTAAACATGGCGTGGGTGGACGGAATTTAAATATATTTTTTAATTAACATTTTTTTAAAATATGGACTCTATCACGCGTTCTATACGCGCATTAACATGAATAATGATTCGCCAATGTCATGTGTTGAGGGAGACAGGGGAATGCGCAGGTGTTTCATATCTTAACATTATTTTCAAGCTTTATGAATTGATATTCAAGAAAAAGAGAGTAGGGCATCTATTTATCAAAATAAGCATTTACGAAAGCAAACAAGAAAAGTATTTCTTTTGTTTTACAAGAGTTTTTATACGAATTATTAGTTGTGAAAGTAGGTATTACATTACAGTTGTTTTCATTGATAAACCTTGAACTTTAAAAATGGCTTGTTTTTCCTGGTCCTGGTATTTAACAAAGGAAATTCAAGCCGTCAGAAAACCGTCATATTAACTTCCAATTGAATTGATCAATTAATTTATTTAATTTAATATAGGTATCCTATACATAGATGCTTTTGTTTATATCTTCCAATTACTTGTTATAATTTTAATGATAGTTTTTATCAAGTTATTTATTATCACTCAAAGTACAACAACAACACTTAAATAAAATAAAATTCTATAGAAATACATAGTTTCCCTAGTACTTTCTGTACAAGTGACTTTTAGATGCATGCTCTTAACTAATTTCGTTCCCGTAATGGTAACTCAACATCATTATTTTAATACAAACAAACGATATGCATAGTTTAGAGTTTTGTATGGTTTAACATCTGTCATGATACTTCAACATTATCATCATCGTCAGCCTAAATCAGTCCACTGATGCCATGATAATTATTTTTACACAATTTCGTGGCACACAACAAGTGTAATTTTTCAAACTTTGTATACCTACCTACTCGTCTGGCCTGCGACCTAACTTCATTACGAACAGGACAAACTTTACGCATTCCTCTAAAGTTCGGTAACCCAAAGTTAGCAGTCAACTCTTTAATGATCAGTCATATATCGAAGCCACCAAATATCCTCTGAAACTTTGTCAGGATTCAGTTGAACGTAGTAATCTCGAATATTTCTCCGAATTTGGACCTAATTCGATGGCAATATGAATAATCAATAATATTTATTAACCCGGAGACATGTCTTGACTATGACATAGAAACATAGATCTAATTTATTCATATAGACTTAAAACAAGCACTTATGAAATCTAAAGCACTGTAAAAATAATATATTAAAACCTATACAGATAAACTAACTGTTTATAAACGAAAAAGTTTTTAGATGAAAAGTTATCTTTTCATAATTAAAAAGATTTGTTCAAAACTATAATGAGCTTAATAGATTTTTTACATAATAATACTTAAAAAAGAATACTAGATAATAATTTAACCAATTCCCAAATTGGTCAAATTATTATTATAGTTTTTCATTTTACGAGCAACTGGGATTTTGGAAATAAAAGATGGCAATTGTTCTAATCAAAATATAATATTGTGTACCAAATTACTATGTGTAAATAAATTATGTAAATTAGCTTGATTGTAATTCATATAGGCCAATCTTACTATTGCTTTGCTAGCTAACATAGCAGATCTTAGCAAATCTAGCTAATATGAGAAGTAGCGAAGACTGTACGTACATACATAGATACTTCCAACTTAAGCATAGAATAGTAATAAGATAATTTGTTGTTAACTATAGAATCTTTTTATTGTAACTTGTACATAGTTTTAAGCATAGAATATATAATAAGAATTATAGGTAATAAGGCCCGTTTTATATTCATTATTAATTACACATTTACAAATTATTAGGCTAATATGATACGTAGCGAATATTTCAAAGTTAAGCATATAATAGTAATAAGATAATTTGTTTGTTAACTTATAGAAGGTTTTTATTGTAACTTGTACATAGTTTTAGGAATAGAATATAGAATAAGAATTATAGCACATAGGTAGCAAGGCCCGTTTTATATTCTTTATTAAATTACACATTTACCAATTATTATTTTAGTACATAGTTATTATTTAGTTATTTGGAGCACACAAAAAAGGGAAATGGAAATATACTTAGCTTTTATTGAAGCCTCTGGCAGAATAAATGAGCAGAGCTTCGCTCTGCATATATACATAGCTTTTGCAGCTCTTTAACGGGCAGAGCTTCGCCCTATATTGCTGAACGGCTGCAAACACTATCACTGGGCAGAGCTTCGCTCTGTTCGACGATCACAATTCAACTGGCCTCCGTTCGTCCGAGCAGCGCCTTTTATAGTGGGGAGCAAACAAGTAGACATGGCGGGAATTCCGCCACGTGGTATTTGATATTTATAATATATAAGTGTTAACATGAAATAATATAACTAAAATTGGTAAATATATTTCCTTATCATTTTAAAATGAATTTCATAATTAAAGCAATAATCTAAAACTAATTAAGATACTCAAATATTGTACAATTTATTCGGATCGATGAGCCAGCGAAATAAGTAAGTAATTTGACTAATTTCTGCAAAGGAAGTTCATGATGGATTACATTTTTAATATTGTTATTTATTTTGCCTATTTACAAGACGAATTATAAATATTTTAATAGACTAATATTACTATATTTTATTATTTCTCACATTACCTAAGAAATGAACCGTTACGTGTCGCAATCACGACTTATTATTTCATACCAATTTTGCCTTAAAATCAAATAATCTATCACGGCCATACTGATCAACACTTCGTTCTCGAAGTGCCCATTACATTCTAAGCGTCTATTTTTTTACGCTTCCCCCTTTTTTATAAAAATATATACTTATATACTTATACATATTTACTTCTTGTACACATTTTCTTTTGTGTACATTCTTAGCGTCTATTTTTTTACGCTTCCCCCTCTTGTACATATTCTTAGCGTCTGTTTTTTTACGCTCCCCCTTTTTATATAAACATATATTTATACATATTTACTTCTTGTACACATTTTCTTTTGTGTACATTCTTAGCGTCTATTTTTTTACGCTTCCCCCTCTTGTACATATTCTTAGCGTTTGTTTTTTTACGCTCCCCCTTTTTTATATAAATATATACTAATACGTATTTACATCTTGTACACATTTTCTTTTTTTTTAGCGTCTGTTTTTTTACGCTTTCCCTCCCCTTTTTTATATACTTTTTTTTTACCTCTTTTTTTTAACATTTTGTGTATGCTGTATACAACCATTTTATTTCATATACAATACATATATTACTTGATCTAATCATCGATTGAGATTATGCTAACGGGCAGAACAACTTAACATAATCTAATTAAAAACATCGGCACATATAGTTCACTACCAAAACATTGTATATTTAATCAGTGTAACATTGTCTGATTATTATATCTATACCTCTTTACACCATTTTATTACATCTATCACGGTTATATGATAAACACAGAATTTGTATTATAACGTTTGGCTCTAATCATTCACCAGGATAATAGCGTAGCTTTTCTTAGGCAACAATGTTAGTGAAAATCTATCGTTAGGCAAATATACAAAATTTTGAAAGGGCCTTTGTACTTGGGGCTCAGTTTGTCATAACGCCTATGATCCTGGCTTACATACAGTTTCTCCATCACTATATACTAATTAATAACCTAATTGGCGAAAACCCAGTTGTCTTTTGAATAGTCGTATTAAAGGACTGCTGCACTTTCTAAATTACGTTCGGCCATTCCGATAAATCATTGAGAGTATTTGACAACATGTTAACTATGGTAGCACCTCTCGACTTGCCTATTGCTACCAGTGGAATTCAATTCCTATTTCTCTGAAAAACGATTGGGCTCGATTGGAACTTAAATGTGTACCTCTACGTAATCACAATGCTAGGTGTCCCAAAAAGCGTAATTGTTTTACGTATAACATTTACAGATCCTAGACCATTTAAAGTTTTTAGTGGTCGTAATATACAGAACTTGGTAAAGCCATCAATAATCAAAATGAACGTGCTTAAACCCCTCAATAGATTGTCTAAAAGATCCAATGCAGTCCAAGTGCAACGTATGAAATGGGATTGATTTTCCTATCGGGTGTAGAAGACCTTGTTTTCACCAAGGGTGACTCTCTCGGAATAACAATTTCAGCTATTCCTGAAAACACGAGTAGAGTCCAGAGTCATCATAATCAACGTGACAGTTATCATCATAGCAGAGCCTTAATAAGCCTAGTCTATAACCTCTTGATATATAAAGTTTGGGTGTGGCAAGTTATTTTGTGACTAAATACTGGTTAGAGTCCAGGTCTCCCTTAAGCCTAAGCTATCAAAGCATATTTCAGTCTATCTGTAAGTATTCACCGTGTATATGTTTAAAACATTATGTATACATATAATATATATATATATACTAACACATTTATTTATCCACGTATTTTAATTTTATTTACTATCATTATCTTTGTATTATTTTATTTCTTTAAATGTTTTATTATATCCTATAGTCCTAGTAATATTTATCCATAGCTTTTTTAATTTCATCAACAGTTATCTTACCCCTTTTTAATTATTCTAAGGATTTGATAATAGTTTCATAGTGCAATTGTATACAAGTATTGAAATATTTATCTGGGGGCACGGTCGCGCCCCCGCAAAGACGAGCCAAGCGAAGCGCAAGGGCACCACCATCTTTTCTCGAAGGGTTTCGCCGTTTTTTTTTGAACCCTCATTACTTTGGTTTGCATGATGCTAAATAAGTAAAATTCAAGATAGAATGCCATCAGTACACTTATTAAACATACAAAGCTTGAATACCGTAGCTTTGATACTTGGATTATATTAATGTGTAAAAACCTTCGATTTCGTACACTGACTGACTGACTGACCGACTCACTGATCATCAAAATTATAGGGTACTTCCTGAAGTCCTAGAAAGCTAAAATTTCGTATGTATGTGGCTATTAATATACAAACAAGAGAAAAACTATATAAACACCTAAACTTTACCCCCCTTTACATCCCACATGAAAATGTTTTTTTTTTTGGGGGGATTAGTTTATTCTATACAGACTGTATGTAAAATTATATTATGTATATTTCTGTATATATATGTATATTTATAGATTTGTATTTAATTTATTTTTATAATATATTATTATTATCTACACTAATATTATAAAGCGAAAAGATTTTTACCTATTTTGGAAGGTTTGTAATAAATATACTCAAATTCTGGGCAAACTTAAAAACTTATTTCACCAATAGAATGCTACATTCTTTCAATTTGACATAGGTTACATTTCATTTTGCAAAACAAATTAGGGATCCTTGGTAAAATTTAAACAAACCCCGTGCGAAGCCGGACAGGCTGCTAGTATATTATATTAGTATTAGTCTTTCAAACCTTTTTGGCATACTAACTTACTTTCTATTTAGCCCAATAGTTGACTGGCAGGGAATGCCTATGTGGCAATGAGTCCGCCTTTTGTACACTTATTTACTGCGCAAAACCCAAAGGCCGTCCGGAAGAAATCACTGAAAGCGACAATGCTGGCTATATTACCTATATAGTACCTCTATTTGTCTTTGCGTTTTAAATACTGTTCGATATGCAATAAATACAATAAAATAATAAAATATCGAGAATGGCTAAAGATTCAAGATCATAAGAACAGTCCCTTGATTTATCATACCACTAGGGGAATCAATAATTGAGGAAGAGTCAGGAAATGCATTTCTGCCGATTTCACAGTTGCCTATACCTTCAAGATACATAGATCGAAAATAGCTGCCTAGCAAAGGATTTTTATAAAATGCTATAGTTTGCACCAGTATCAATTAAGGCTTCTATTGGCCTACCTTTGACGACAACTTTAGGAATCAACATTGCCACCTTTTGTGGGCAAAGCCTTAAGGTCATCACGTTGCTTAACAAAAACAGACAGATTCTGAATGTCCTAATTTTTTGCAATATTGGCACTGCATTTTATTGAAATTTACTGGGGAGCTATAAGTCTCAGAAGACTTGGTGTCAACGTTATTTTTTTTTTTCTAGTGGAATTGTAAAAACTTAGAGATGCCTTATGACCTATTTTGTTACACGTGAAACACCGCCCGTCTTGGAATTCCTCAATCCTAAAACGCTTACTAGAAATATTTCGGTTATCGGATTTATCAGTAAATTTTGTATTAGATTCAAGGGGGCCATTTTTTTTTTTTAGAAGTTTTGATATAGGTAGTAAATAAAGAAATTAATTCAGCAGTTGTTTTAACACGACTATTATGAGACGCCATTCTAACATTGACATCTTGTATCCCCCCCACATACAATCTCAACTAACTGGTCTTCTGTAAAAGCTACCTTAGTGTTCTAAGTAAACGAATCTTTTCCCTGGCATATTCACAATATGATTCGGACATATCCGACGTAAATGACACAGCCTTAGACAACTTTTCAGAAAGATATAGTGGTCTTGAAACTGATCCAAGCCCTACCACCATCTGGGTCCCAAGTTTCAAACCGTAACAATTCAGACCCTTTGAGGGCCTTACCTGCCTTCGCCACTGTTGTAATTCCGCTCCATCCCAGGTCTTGTAGAAATTGACTCGATGTGGGCACACCAGGTTTCAGCACCGGTGTCATTCTTGTCAGGATCAAATGGCGGCAGCACCAAATCTTCGTCTCTGCGCGGTCCCGCAACTGCGTCACGAATGGCCTTTAGAAGGCCCTCGAAAACGCTAGGGTCCATTTAGAACCCACAACCACAAAACCTGAAATAATATATAACATTAATTACAAGTGGTCAGGTTCGTATCCCACTTCTGATAATAGATTTTTTACATAATAATACTTAAAAAAGAATACTAGATAATAATTTAACCAATTCCCAAATTGGTCAAATTATTATTATAGTTTTTCATTTTACGAGCAACTGGGATTTTGGAAATAAAAGATGGCAATTGTTCTAATCAAAATATAATATTGTGTACCAAATTACTATGTGTAAATAAATTATGTAAATTAGCTTGATTGTAATTCATATAGGCCAATCTTACTATTGCTTTGCTAGCTAACATAGCAGATCTTAGCAAATCTAGCTAATATGAGAAGTAGCGAAGACTGTACGTACATACATAGATACTTCCAACTTAAGCATAGAATAGTAATAAGATAATTTGTTGTTAACTATAGAATCTTTTTATTGTAACTTGTACATAGTTTTAAGCATAGAATATATAATAAGAATTATAGGTAATAAGGCCCGTTTTATATTCATTATTAATTACACATTTACAAATTATTAGGCTAATATGATACGTAGCGAATATTTCAAAGTTAAGCATATAATAGTAATAAGATAATTTGTTTGTTAACTTATAGAAGGTTTTTATTGTAACTTGTACATGGGTGTTTCTCTGCTATTTGGAAACTCATTATTACAAGACTGTCCTAACCAAAATTTATCAAATGTTGAGAATGTTTGTCAATACAAAGCAAGGTAATGGTATATCAAAAATATATATTCAAGAAACACACACATTTTTTTCTTTGTTTTTAAGTTATGAGCGGTTTTGTGCAAAATCGTGACAGGGGAATGTTTTTATGAACAAAAACTAATATTTTTGTATGTTTAAATAATCAAATCTTTATTTTTATTAGCACTTACAATGTGTAATTATTACTTAAATAATCAACGAGATCAAAACTAAATTCGCTTACAAAATAGAGACATTTTAATAACATTTGTTATAAACTGAACAAAATCAACTTCTTACTTTAACAGTCTTTCTAAAATACTCATTGTTTGACATAAGTCAGTTCTTAGAATGTTAATTAAAATAAAAACAAAAATATTACCTCTGTTATCCAACTATCACAATAAACTTTTTGGCTTACAACTAAAAATGACAGGGGGATGTTTACCAGGGGAATGTTTTTTTAACTTGAAAACCAAATAACACAAAAACATTAAAACATATCACATTTATAACACAGATGTGCAGACATGATTGCTAGTAAACTAATGTAAACAAATTATCTTATTTAAAACTCTTAAAATATGAAAACAAATACTCACCAGAGGAGTGTTCGTACTAACGGCCGCGACGCGTGGTTCACATCCAAACACAGCGGCACTACTCACAAAATAGCGGCTGTCTATTTACATTGACAACCGAACGAACTCCACACCGTTTGCGTTCCGTTTCACCGTTGAAATGTTTTAGACTAATAACCTTAGTGATTTTCGCGCCGTTTTCAAATGTTACCAGGGTAATGTTTTTAAAATTTGAGGACAAACTTCGTAATTTTTTTTTTTTATATTTTTTTATTATAGGTATGTAATTTGTAATTTAAAATATGCTACAGTCTTCTACAATTACATATTATTATCACTTAGTAACGAATTGACAAGTATTAAATATATATAGGTATCAATACTTCTTATTCTGGAAAAGGGACATGCCAGGGGAGTGTTTTTTGAGATGTATAACATTTTTTTTTTCGAAAATTATTATATTAAATTACATAATGAGCGACGGTGAACCAAGAATACCACATTTATGTTCATATTAATCCTAAAAAAAATTAAATTATAGAACTTATTCTAATAAAATTTGCTTGGGACAGTGATTTTCCATTTAGCAGAGAAATGCCCACATAGTTTTAGGAATAGAATATAGAATAAGAATTATAGCACATAGGTAGCAAGGCCCGTTTTATATTCTTTATTAAATTACACATTTACCAATTATTATTTTAGTACATAGTTATTATTTAGTTATTTGGAGCACACAAAAAAGGGAAATGGAAATATACTTAGCTTTTATTGAAGCCTCTGGCAGAATAAATGAGCAGAGCTTCGCTCTGCATATATACATAGCTTTTGCAGCTCTTTAACGGGCAGAGCTTCGCCCTATATTGCTGAACGGCTGCAAACACTATCACTGGGCAGAGCTTCGCTCTGTTCGACGATCACAATTCAACTGGCCTCCGTTCGTCCGAGCAGCGCCTTTTATAGTGGGGAGCAAACAAGTAGACATGGCGGGAATTCCGCCACGTGGTATTTGATATTTATAATATATAAGTGTTAACATGAAATAATATAACTAAAATTGGTAAATATATTTCCTTATCATTTTAAAATGAATTTCATAATTAAAGCAATAATCTAAAACTAATTAAGATACTCAAATATTGTACAATTTATTCGGATCGATGAGCCAGCGAAATAAGTAAGTAATTTGACTAATTTCTGCAAAGGAAGTTCATGATGGATTACATTTTTAATATTGTTATTTATTTTGCCTATTTACAAGACGAATTATAAATATTTTAATAGACTAATATTACTATATTTTATTATTTCTCACATTACCTAAGAAATGAACCGTTACGTGTCGCAATCACGACTTATTATTTCATACCAATTTTGCCTTAAAATCAAATAATCTATCAAGCTCGCCATTACTGCCTATTAAACGCGGCGTGCCCCACAAACTTTGATAGAAGTTTACTACCAGACCAAATTATACCCGTATCTGGGGCGGTATATGCCCTTAATTTGCAGAAATCGCATTGATCGTAAGGGGTATTTAAAGTGGAATAAACTTCTTACATTGTATCAGGGCTGTCAATAATTATCGCATTTATTATATATTTTCAACATGAATACATTTTGACAAAACATACTTAGAAACATGAATGTAATTCTGTTATTTCTTGATATAGGGTTTCAAGAGAATCTAGTAAGAAAAAGGAAAGTGTTGATTGAAAAATTGGTTTCGTCTGACAGCAGACATAGGAAAAATATTCTCGAAACTAAAATATACGGTTTCGCCACCTACGTGACGGCACAAATGAGGCAAATGTGTTTCGGCGAGATGGTTGAAAAAAATCGTCTGATATAGATTTCATAGTAATTTATTACACATCATGAAACTTGACGACCAGTTTGGTACAAACTTTTGTGTTGCATGAACAAGTCTGCTTGTATTGGTCTAGGTGTATGCTAAGTATACTTACTATTTATTTATTTATTTACAAAAAGGTATCTAAGTAAGTTTACCTGTTGTCTAGTGCCCATAGCTTCGTAAGTAAAGGCGTAGTTTGGGACAAGATGGCGCTGTGTGGCCCAGCGTGGCATTACTTGGGATGTTTATTTATATTTTACGCATGATGTACCGTCTTATTGTTTCTGAACAATGCTTTTTTATGAAACCCGTTGCGAGTTTGACTTAATTTTCACCTTATGGAAAGTGATAATGA
This sequence comes from Conogethes punctiferalis, assembly GCA_031163375.1. Taxonomy (NCBI): domain Eukaryota; kingdom Metazoa; phylum Arthropoda; class Insecta; order Lepidoptera; family Crambidae; genus Conogethes; species Conogethes punctiferalis. The sequence goes on along the minus strand of CM062082.1, from coordinate 10,619,062 downwards.
GAGCGAATATGTAATTCTATTATCATCATGACAATATTTTAGCATAGTAATATAATAACAATGGGTCTTTTAAACGGGGCGTGAAGCGGCACACACGGTCATAGTGTGATCATTCCGCGTTGCACTAACTAGGCAATACAACAAATAAATTTGAATTTGAATTAGGCTAGATGAGGATCACTTACATTTTTTTTAGTTTTCGTCGTTAGCTTCATATCAGGTAGGACGCAGCATTTTGAAGTGCTAATATAAAAAAGAGAAAAAAATTATTTAAAACATTGCTTTCTCGACAGCCCTAAGCCAAAGTCGCGTGACAAGCCACGTTTGGCCGAACCAAGGGGCCTATACGATACGCAAATATACCTACTGGCGCAAGTCATCGCCTGAAAGCGTTGTCTTGTTGTACCCACCTCTTTGTAAAGAGAAAATATTGCCTGTCGATATAATTTACGGCGGAGTCGCGACAGAGTAAATTGGTTGCAATACGCCGCCGAACGTAAACGCGGACGAGCAAATGAAGATTAAGTGTTTTCTTTTTATGGAAAATCATGACTTATGGGTGTTTCATATTACTTAATACAAGAGGTCTTACTAAATTCTTTAAGTAGCCCTTGATAATAATAAATCCACCTAATAGCTCAGTTATCTACCTACTTCATCTTTAAAAACTCAACGGCCTTTGCCAGACGCAAAACTATTTTTTTTTTGGAATCTGAATTACTCCTCTAATTATCTGGAAGAAATCGCTTAAATTGTTCAGTAAATGTCTTACTTCAATTCATCTTTTTAGGTCGATGGTGTTTTGTGCAATAAAGAATATCTATCTAAAAATCTATCCAGAGACAAAAAAGATGTTACCTCTCATTTAAAAAATACTTCTATGTTTAGTTCATACTTCCGGTTACATGATCGTTCTAAATTTTACCGGATTTGGTCTAGTAGATTTAGAGCAAATTGGCTGTGACAGGCAGCGGACTAACAGGCAGTCAGAGAGAAACACGAATGATTTCATAAAGGTTCCGGTTGCAATGTTTGGCGCGTAACCCTAACCCTAAAAGTTATAAAAGGATCGAAATAAAAGCAATGAAACCCTCGTGGTATTATTGTAAGTAAGTAATGTTGAGTAACCAGACCTGAATTAAATATTCGACTCATTTCTTATATAGGTAGGTATGTAGTAAATAGGCACAATATTTTATTATTTTTCTTTTAATTTTTATTACTGTACGTACCTTCATTTTTATTATGAAAAAACCGAATGGTACTGGAATAACCTTTCCGATACAAGATGACGGACATGAGAAAAAAATGACGTTTTCATCTTACTTATTAATAAAATGAGGGGTATTCCAGTACTCAAACTAAATGAAAATAAACTACTCGCTTTATCTATTTAACAACCACATAATATTTTGTTTCCGACTTCTTTTATAAAGTTTATCTTAGACAGCCGCTCTAAACAAACATACTCAAAATAAAGTTATTCAAGGCAGTAAACCTTCAAGACATAAAGATTATTCCTCGACACGATTAAAAAGACAGGCGAATGCATGCAAAACTGCGATTAGTTGAGTAACGGTATCTTACCGTACGACTCCTCAGGCGGGCCCTAAGTATAATAAATTCAACTGGGGCTAATTATTTTATGAATAAATCCAGCAGTCTGGAAACGAATCTGCATAAAACGTTTTCGTTCCGCCAAGCCAAGTCTGACAGTTTGCGCAAAGTAGCTACTTCATCTGTCCTACGTCTGAGGTGGAACTTATTCCATCTGTGAATTAAATTGTTTGTACTAAAAAAGGGTCCCTCGCTTTTAAATCTTTCTACGGACATTGTTAGCAAGGAATACCAAAGTTGGTATTTGTCTGAATACGTATAAATCGAAATGTATTCTTTTATCTAAATACAATTTGAATTGAATTAGATTTTATTCTTGAAAGCTTTAATCAAATATGATTAAAGCTTTTGGTGATTTGACAAGCTTTCATTCAAAGATGTCATTGTGATGGAATCGCTCACTTAACAACCTAACAGAGAACATCTTACAATAGTCCGTAACGATCCCTAACGTTATTATTTAGGATCGATTTACGTGAAAAAGAATCTGATTGTTTACATAGACTATTATTTAGTTGAACGGCAATAGTAACAATTATTCCGAACAACTACGCAATAATACTCGTAGTATCTAAGTAAATAAAATCTACTTATTTGTTCTGTTTTCTAAACATCTGCTATTACATTGTATTACTTTTACTTAGTACAACGGTTTAACTATACCTATATTCGTTATTTGCCCTCATAAAATAAATACAAATACGAACGTTAGTGGGTAAATAATAGCAAGAAAATAGTTAAGGTTGTCTGGAAGAGATCACTTATAGCGATAAGATTGTCCAACTATTATTACTTAGGTATTTTCCTAGTTGTAAGTCAATTAATTTTTATGGTGTATAATAAAAGGTGTCTTACATCATAAAATCTATTAGCAAATGCTTTTTTAGAGAAAAACACTTATGAATAATTCTTCTAAGCAGAAAATAGTATGCGAACTTGTACTAGCGCAATCCTCGGGTAAAAACTAGTAATATTTTATTTGACTACCTACTAGTCCGTTGCCGTGACCACAAATGATTCAATAGCAATATTTTATTTTATTGTAAAATTGTTTTGTATGTGGCGCAATTTATTTTAACAAATGGATTGAATTTATTATAATCTGCATTATATTATATTCATTGTAGCTTGTATGCGGCGAATTTCATTTACATTTTGATTTATATAAATAATAGAGGTTAATAGGAACACCTTAGTAATATCAACAGTATATTAATTTACTATTAATAAATTTACTAGTAGGTATGTAATGTCTTAACCGTTTATTAAATTGTACCGCTAAGGAACCATAGGTTCTGTCGTAAAAAGGACAAGATTCTTCTTTCAAGGTACAAAGTGCGTTACAAAAAATAAGTGTAAATTGCAAGATATTGATCTTAAGATATACCCTAATATAAATATATCTAAGAGTTGAACATAATATGTATAGAATACAAGATTTTGGATATTTTCTAGCTCATGTTTTGTTAAGTACCTACTATACCACTTAAATCTGAGTCTCGACTATCAAAATATTAATTTAAAAACAAAGCTCTGTTAGTTCAGAGCGCATAAAAAATTGGTATGTATTCAGTGACTCTCCCCCGAGTAGGTACTGACATAAAGCATTTAAAACTTTCTTTTAACGTCTCCTGGGGTGTGTTCAAACATAAATTCTCTCAGGGGGTCACGCCGCTCCTTGAACCTATAAAACGATAAGGATCATCTTACGCAGCTGCAAGCTTTAGAGGAGTCGGTTGTGGGTTCAACGTCGAAGTTCAGAATATCTGCTATATTTTTGATATTGTAATTTTGATATTTACTATGAACAATTAAATAAGCGACTTTTTTAGAATACTTTTATTAAATTCTTTCAAAACCGAATTCCATTCGTTCTATATAACAAATTTTGAGACGCATATAAGTGGCATAAATACCCTTTCCCGATAAAATATAAAGAAACACTGATTGCTAAGTACTATCTTTATTTTTGTTTTACTCTCTCTATCTTTTATTTAAGTACAATGTTTGTGGTACCATCGTATCACATAGTTTTTTTTCTTAAATAGCTGGCATACGTTTATTAGCAAGTGTCAATTTTTTATTCTACTCCTGAATACTTAGCTTATCAATTACTACGCGGATTTAAGATTAAATTTAGCACATGAAACGAAGCTTAGCGAAAGTTTCGAACAACTCCTCAATATAATTTTACGGGCTCGTAAGTCGCCGTCAGTCAGTTTCGTAATAAAAATTGAACGTACCGTTTTTACTGCTGACAAGCAGAACTAAAACTAGTCAGGTACCCTAATTGTAATAACTTTTGGGAAATAAATCTTTCAATCTGTAAAATTAAGTCTTAAATTGTAGATAACTTCGAACTTTACCCTTCAATCATTCTAACAGGGCATTCACCGGAACAACAAAGTAATTTTCACAAAGTATACCATCATAAAATTAAACGAGGATTTCAAGAACATAAACTCAACTCATGATCCCAATGTCATGTTATCCTGCATTACATTACTTGGAATATTTTAATGAACATAATTTGGATTCTGAATGTAAATGTGGTCTTGGAATCATAAACAATTAAACAGCATTTTCAATGTTTTCAGTGAAATAAATTTATTTATTTAGACGAAATGACAATCAATCGATTGTCATTTAGACCCAAACTGTTGATGATATTCTACAACGGTTGTTTTAGTAATTTAAATGTAAATAAAAAACAAAACAAATCCATTGGAAACTTTTCTATCTCCATAAAATAACACACATATTAATTCTTTATATGAGTTACTAATCAAATTAGCGGATTACCTGTATTTTCATTTACTGAAGCACTTTACAAAACATATTAATGTGTTTCTTCTTTTACGATTACAATCCTTATCGTAGCATACAAGTAAAATCGCCAATACTTACGACCATAAAAGTTGCCTAACATTTTATTGGCGATCAATACCGTTATCTATTGTTTATTTTGTCTAATCTGTATTCTTTGATCTCCAACATAACTTGGACTTAGCGTAAGCGCTTTAAGATATATTTTCCTTTGTTACCCCTAAGTCCACATATGCACCATTTGATTACATTATGCGACAATAAAATTTCAGTGCCAATTCGAGGGCAGAACAGGAAGGGCTACTAAACGTTGGCCTTTATTACACCTTAGTATATTGACTGTTGCGAGTAAATACAGAGAAAAAACGTTCATTATCGGCTCAGCAAATAAAACAAGATAGCTCCCAAGAGATCGTTCGGTTGGATATTGCGACCCGCAAGCAAATTTGCGCTAGGCACAATAAATGCTTAGATGTACGTGAGAACACGAGGCCTCGGAAGGTTACATTTATAGGAGCGCATTAGAAGAGAAAATAAAAGCGCACTGGAAAAATTTATATCTCATAAAACCCTTTGACCCGCTGTCCTTCTGAGAAATTGAAATATTCCGGGGTCACTCGCATTGTGATGAAAAGGTGATTCGTCGATTATATATGAAGGTTGCCCGTTACAAATGCTGGCGTACGGACGATTGTTACACCTTAACTTATTCAATCAAAAGTCTTTGGAACTTTTACAAACGTTTTTGTGTTGTTATTTTATTGTACCAGTTACGTAATTGTACGAATAAATTCGCTTCCCTTAGTTCGTTTGCGTAACTTTTACTCTAATAAGTAAAACCTTGATTGAGTTATATTTCAGGCTAGCCCATATTTTTGTGTTTTTAGAAAACGAAAGTATATTATTTTCTTCATTGGTGTATCAATGTATTTTTTAAACCTAGTAATCGAAAACAATAAATTTCCTACAGTAACTGAGACTTAACTTTTGTTTTTTTAGTCAACTGCCTCTATCATACCAGCCTCTCACGTCGTTTAAAGGATCCAATAATATTATGAAGTGGTAAACACATAATGCGAGAAGGTATTTGTTGTACGGCATCGGTGGAATTGCCGACAGTTTTAGTACAAGTACCAATCTTCCCACAGTATTGTTATAGTATAGTGAACAACGCAAGTCAACGTAATCGTTTTAAGACAGAAGGTGAAGAGATATGGGATACTATAGGTTACGCTCTTCTAGAGAAACTTATTATGAGTTATTATTAGGTATAAGTGAATCCGTATAGATGTATAAGTTAATAATAACAGAATTTGTAGCAAAACAAGTTAAAAAAAGAAACAAATTCTTAGTAATTAATATGGCCGACCTTCCCCGAATGAAATCCGTTGTTTCTCTTAAACGAGCTTCATTTAGGATCACCTATTTAAACTGATGCCACTTCAAATGAGGGTATCCCAGACGCAATTGTTAACAATGTCAATGTTAGGTACATACGAAAGCGCGACTACGTTTATTTTTTTGTTATGATTTAAGTTAAAGAATAAAAGGCTTTGTCCACGTGAATATCGGTATGTAAAATAATTATTATTATCTTTATATAGCCTATGTGTTAATCTGTTCGTGTATTATCTTTTGTAGTATCACCAACTCCAACTCCAACGTAGACGAGAGGCCTTACTTGGCTTGGCAACATCACACAGCCACACCTGTCAACGATTGGACACAGACTAACAGAGTATTCTGTGACGTTTACTCAGGCGAAACTGTCAAAATACTATGCTTAGTAAAGGTTTATCCGGTCCATATACAAAAAAAAAAGTTTTTCCAAATCCGTTCAGTAGTTTTTCCTCAAAATAGTAATTTTCACATTCGTAATTTAACATTATCATCAGACAGGCACCTGCAATTGTTAGCCATTTTAGACAAACATCTAGAGGCTTTGTACTTATACACACTGGAAATGAGGATTGGCGATCGGGCAGGCGGGTTTGTTAGTATTAATATGCAAACCTTTTACTCAATTCATTGACAATATACGTCCTAAAACATCCTAAAAACCAACGGAAACTAACTAAGCTGTGGAAATTTCGCGCTCGCCTTGCAAGAACTCGAGCTTTCGCAACTGCAACTTACACAAAGGGAACGGGAAATGACACAAGACATTCAAGACCCAACCACTCAACAAGTTCACAGACAACATTATGGGCACACTCGACAGCAAAGAGCGGAGATCGTGAGATATCTTACAAATAAATTTAATACTTTGACTGCCGAGAAACTAGACACAATAGAAAATCTATTGTTTGTCGGTCACCGGTGACCGTCATGGCGCTCAACGTGTTAATGACGATCAAATTTTTTTTTAAGAAACTTGGCCGAAACTACTTTTAACTACATCATAAGGCTCGGTGGCTCAATTGGTAGTGACCTCTGCCTTCTGAGCCAAGGGTCGTGGGCTCGATCCCCGCACATTACAAACATTTATGTGCACGAACATGTCTGTTTGTATTGGTCTGGGTGTTTTCTATGTATAATACGTATTTATTTACAAAAAAAAATGTAGTTAAGTAAGTTTATCAGTTGTTTAGTACCCATAGTACAAGCTTCGGCTTAGTTTAGGGCTAGATGGCGCTGTGTGGCCCAGCATGGCATGTCTTGGATTATTATTATTATAATAAGGACTAAAAATAAAAGGGAGCGACTCATCATTTTTTCGCTTTAAGCCACCCTCACCTGCCCGTGGTGCATCCTGCTAAAAAACAGACGAGGCTCTAGCAACCGACTGGTGGCGGTATAACCAACACGATGGAAGGCGTAGCTAAATACCATAGGCCGATAATGAGCAGCAGCGTCACCAGAGCGAAAGCTACGTCCTGCCCAGCGTGGCGATTATGGGTAAAGAAAGCATCTAGGTAGTTTCCCAAAGTAGCGAACACCTGGAGAGTCATATGTCCAGCAGTGGACTGCGATAGGCTGATGTTGTTGTTCTAAGGATTAAAACTACTTACACAAGGGCTACTAGTCCGTTGCCGCAGCGCTTTGGGCATCTCCTTCGCTTCATCAGGCGACAGGAGACTACTATGAAACAATGGAAAATAACATTAATTAGGCTTCAAATTCTAAAAGTATTTGATGCGTCATAAACTTTTATACCCTCGATACACTATGAACACGCGAAACGACGCAACGTGTCAACACGCAATGGATTATTTCAAGCAAAACAAGGTGTAAAAATTGTTCATTTCTGCGAATAGGTTCACTAGTAATAATAAAGCACGTCAAAAGTTTTTTCTACCAGCACTTGCCCTAAGAGAGGTAGGGCATAGCGAATAAGAGAGGTAGGGCATAGCGAATCTTCGCTCGTATTGAGCTGCCCGTCCGGGGAAGGACCTCCACCCTATAGAATACCGCAGCCAAATGACCTCCGGGTCGTGTTTCTGCTGGTGAGTAGGGTCTCCGGAGCTCGTGGGGGGGTTAGGGTTGGGCCGGCATGGCAGTGGCAACTGACAGGTAACTAACCAGCTACTTGCCAGTTGTCACAGCGACTTGGGCTTCTCTTTAGCTTTCCATCAGGCGTAGGGAAGCCATTATGTCGAGCTACTATAAAAAAAAAAAACTTTGACGTGTAACCTGCTGAAGAGAAGTGTGTCTGATTATAGAAAACAAAATAATTTTAATGGACTCAAAATTCAACGCGTTTCATTTGAGTGTGTGAAATATAGTCCAAGCTTTACTAAAAAAAATATTTTAATACTGTAACACAAACAATTGCCACATCTAATTAAACTACACCCAGTATCAAATGGGGAGCTTACCACGTACGGGAATTAACATTAAACCTCAATGTAAATATTTCTTCAGTTGGTAATTAACTGGTAAACAGCTATCTGGTTGTTTGTTGTGACCGTCATTTATAATCAGGAAACCAGGCCGCGTTTTGTAAACATACCTATGACAATAATTGCTATATACATAGCGAAATATGTAATACATACGTATTACCTACATATTTCGCAAGAAATAATGGATGTAACATTTAGATTTGGCAATATTTTTATTCCATTAACCCATTAGTTGCCCGCAAAGCAGACACAATAGACGAACAATAGCTGTGCACTACAAGTAGTGCACGGGACAGTCAACGTGTTAAATCGGAGCATATAACTTTTTGAAATACTTTTCTCAAACTTTATAATAAGCTTGTAATTTGTACCTAAAGCCATAAGCAATATAACTGTAGATACAATACTTAATTGTTCCCATAACTTAGTACAAGAGCCGAAGTTATTATAGACACACAGCAGTCGTATAGACACAGAATTTCTCAGTCCTATCTAAAAGCTTCTTATTTACTTTACGATCTAATTTAAAACTACCCACGTACTACTCTCCTTGATGTGAAAGTAAATACATATTGTGATTTGCCTTTCCTTTACTGCAAATGTACTTAATTTTTGCATAGCTTATTACTATTTCTGTTTATTTATAGATTCAAGCTTCTATAATAATCTAACTAAAATATAAAAATACTATTCTGACCGAATTTCGGCCACAGTGGAAATTTTCAAAGAGAGTAACCAAGTAGGGGAGACAGGGGCTGCTTGTAGCATGGGGAGGTGTTTACAACTGCAATCAATTTTGAACCACGTATACCAAAATTAAAATTTATGGATTTACCTTATATAAAGGATTACGTTCATGTGGTTTCCGGACTTAGATTATGACCACCCCATCCATCTCCTGAGTATCGTAGAAGACAAGTAAAGAAATATCAGGAAATGGGCAGCAGCGTTTGCCTGTACAAATAGAACCTACTGTGGTCACCAACTCGCCTGGCAAGCGTGGTGACATAGGCAATTCCCATCAAATGACAATTATTGTCACTGGGGGAGGCCTGTGTTCAACAGAAGACATTTGCAGGCCTTTGATGATGATGAGGTAAACGTTTTCTGGCTGCCCTACGTATGAGGGCTATTCCTTCACTCTCATAATCCGACGAGAATAACTAAAGTCTAATTTATAAATTTAAATAATTATCGGTACCTACTCCTTATTCATCATCATCATCAGCCCGTATCAGTTCACTACTGGTCATAGGCCTCTCCCAATATTCGCCACATTAATCGATTCTAGGCTTCTCGCATCCAGCACTTGCCAGCCGTCCTGCGCTAATCGTCACTCCACCTCGCTTGAGGGCGTGCTACATTACTCCTTATTACAACAATTTAAATTGTATAAACGAAACAAACAAATCTACAATTACGTACGAACAAATACATATGTTAGCAGCGAGTGTATTCACAGTTAATTTCAATATACGCAAACACGTTTACCGCAACCAACGCAATCAAAACAATACTAAAGTGGAATGCGAAATAGTTATTAGGTTCATAATTAGTGTTTACTTCATAAGGATATTGAAAGCCGATCGTCCACCTCTAACGAAGATGTTTTTAGCTTAGCTTGCGTGGTTGAGCTAATATAAGTAGATCATATATTTAGTAAGGTCACGGCTTCTGTGGAACGTCAATACCCCTTAGCGCTAGATGGAGAGGCCAGAGTGCTTAACGTTTATTCCCTACCTCCCCGCCATCTTGAGCCAGGGTGCCGCCTTCTTGATCCTAAGGGCATTGTGAGTCCACTATACCTTGTCACCCCTCTAGGTGACGTGGGCGCGCAAAAGCATTATTCTCCCGCATTTATTTACAAAAAAGAAGTCATACATTTGGCATAGTTTGCATTGCAAGCACATGATTGAATGAATGAAAGAAAAAGAAATGAAACATATAGGTTAACTACGCGAGCTAATCTTCTTTATGTTTTTCTTTTGCCAAAGTCATTTGCAGTCAGTCACCTCTTACGACAGGCTGAGATAACTTTAAATAAATACATTTTAAATCAATTATCGCTGACGGTGGAGAAGTCTCTTAAATTAACCCTTATCGTTGTTACAGAAGTCCCCCGCTTCGAAGACAGCCTGAACAACTTAACCGTGTCATTGGGAAGAGAGGCGGTATTCACTTGTGTCGTCAATGACCTCGGCTCCTACAGGGTTAGTGCTATTATTAAAGTAGTAATAGCAATAACTTTATAATTTTTATGAAAAGTTCGAAGTTTCATAAACCTACATGACAAGGGTTGAAAATGGAAAATCTTCATTGATGAAATTATTATAACTTATCGACCTCACGACCGCTTTCAAATGGAAGGGGATCATGCTGAATGGTTTTTTAAAATTAAAAATAAACTAGTTCGAAAACGATTTGCCGACCAGTTTGGTTCTGTGGGGGTTCGATCCCTGCACAGTATAAACATTTTTGTGCAAGAACATGTCTGTTTGTTTTGGTCTGGGTGTTCGGTTTACTTTTTAGACAAAGTAGGTACATGATATCTATAATTGTAATAAAAATTTAGGTAGGTTCTATAATTTGTATACTTTAAATAGTATTTACAATTGATCCATGAATACATAAAGAATCAATAATATACGAGTATAAACCTTCATACTTTGTTGTGACTTAGAATAGAAAAAATAACTACTTTTGTCCCTAAAAAGAACCTAGTTAATTATTATTATTTTATTAGTTTCCGCTATTATATGGACGGACAAACTTCTGTACTTCAAATGCTACGTCCTTGACAAAATGTTACGATAAAGTAGTTTTTACGATAAAGTAGTCACCCTATAATTACCAATTTCAATTATTTAGAAGATTTTTTTGTGGTATTATAACATTTTAACCCGACATAATGAGGGATGGGAGGGAAAAAAATCAAATTGAATACATTTGCTCAACAAGCATGTAGAGGGGTGTGTTATCTCCAAGTCCCTGTCCGGGACGGCTACTGAGTAATCTCTTGAGAGAAAAACTCAATAAAAATTTTTGCTCCAAGCTAGGATTCGAACCCGGTACTTTGGCGACATTTGCTACGACTAGACCAATTGTTCTTCTTCACGAGTCAATAGTACCCTGTCTCCTCTCCTGAATACGTGGATGTCGCCTTGCAGAGATCACCCATCTTGCACGTAGTAGGACACACTTATTCTTCTTCACGAGTCAATAGTACCCTGTCTCCTCTCCTGAATACGTGTATGTCGCCTTGCAAAGATCACCCATCTTGCACGTAGTAGGACACACTTATTCTTCTTCACGAGTCAATAGTACCCTGTCTCCTCTCCTGAATACGTGTATGTCGCCTTGCAAAGATCACCCATCTTGCACGTAGTAGGACACACTTATTCTTCTTCACGAGTCAATAGTACCCTGTCTCCTCTCCTGAATACGTGTATGTCGCCTTGCAAAGATCACCCATCTTGCACGTAGTAGGACACACTTATTCTTCTTCACGAGTCAATAGTATCCTGTCTCCTCTCCTGAATACGTGGATGTCGCCTTGCAGAGATCGCCCATCTTGTACGCAGTAGGACACACCAGGCAGGTGAGCCAATGTGCCATGTTCTGCAATGGTGGACCACAGTTGCAGTCAGCATACAAATTACTAAAACCACTTAATATGTATTAAGTCATTATGCTTATTTTTAAATAGTATTTGTCTGTAATGATCGTCATCATCATCATCATCAGCCTTTACAATCGGTCCCACTGCAGGGCATAGGCCTCCTCTCTTGATTGCCATGATAAATTTTAGTATTTATCTTTATTGTAACAGTTTGCAGTACCTTGCCCACTTCTTTAGCAATTGTCCTCTACCTGAAGGTTGTCTGGAAGAGATCGCTCCCAAGGCCACCTACATTGTATGTACTATATATGTTTACAGGAAAGTTCCTGTAAATATTTAGTTTTGTGCAATAAATGATATCTATCTATCTATCTTAATAAAACTAGACCAATGATATATAGTGCAGTCAATGAAGCGAAAAATACGGGCTAACCTCCGAATTTTTTTACTGTGATCCGATTTGCATGAAATTTTGGAATTAGGCTCATCTTACCATTAACTTCAAAAGTGAAAATGATTTGAACTCCGCCACCACCATGGGGGTGGTTGCCACCCCCTCTCGGGGGTCAATGGTTGTTTTTTCAAAATAACCTCGGATATCGATTGAAGATCTAATTTTAAGCAAAAAAGTTTCTATAAAGTTTCTCGAAAAATCTAATACTTTTCAAGTTATTGGCAATTGAAAATTCGCAAATTTTTCACGATTTTCATCAGTTTTTTTCAAATATCTCCAAAAATATACGTTTTATCGAAAATTTTATAAGGAACGAAACTGTAGCAGGTAAAAAAATGAACAATTTGGTTTTTTACAAAGTATTCTAAGTGCAATATTAAGCTAGATATTAAAGATCAAAGCCGTTTTTTATTTTATCTGAAATTTCATCGATGTAGTCAATGCCATCTAGCAGCGAGCAAATGCATTTTATGCTTTCTAATCGAAAAGGGTTTTGTAGTGCTTGAAATAAGCTTTAAAATGAGCTTTATCAAAAGTCTTTTGCACGTAAAATAAGTGAGCTATATTGCAAATAAGCGGAGCATCGAATCTTTTTTCTTTTCAATCAATGGGTTTAAATAAGTGCCATTTCCACCAAAACTAAAATTAATCATATTCCGCCTAGAATTAACTTTATTATGAAGAGTTTTATAGATTGTATTAGTTTGGCTGCTTTAGGACACATAGTTTTCAAAAAAGTCACGATTGAAAAAAAATCGAGAATTTCAAATTTTTAAAAATCCCACCCCTTTTTCATAATATCTCAAAAATGACGACAGATACGTCTATAAGTGTAGGAATAAAAAATTTAGGTATTTTTCTGACAAACAATTTGGTTTTTTTGTTTTTTCTATCAATAAAAATTGACGGAGATATGATTGTTTAAAGAGCGCGTGGCAGCGCAATCACAGCCTCCCTTAATCGTGACTTTTTTTTAAAACTATGTGTCCTAAAGCAGCCAAACTAATACAATCTATAAAACTCTTCATAATAAAGTTAATTCTAGGCGGAATATGATTAATTTTAGTTTTGGTGGAAATGGCACTTATTTAAACCCATTGATTGAAAAGAAAAAAGATTCGATGCTCCGCTTATTTGCAATATAGCTCACTTATTTTACGTGCAAAAGACTTTTGATAAAGCTCATTTTAAAGCTTATTTCAAGCACTACAAAACCCTTTTCGATTAGAAAGCATAAAATGCATTTGCTCGCTGCTAGATGGCATTGACTACATCGATGAAATTTCAGATAAAATAAAAAACGGCTTTGATCTTTAATATCTAGCTTAATATTGCACTTAGAATACTTTGTAAAAACCAAATTGTTCATTTTTTACCTGCTACAGTTTCGTTCCTTATAAAATTTTCGATAAAACGTATATTTTTGGAGATATTTGAAAAAAACTGATGAAAATCGTGAAAAATTTGCGAATTTTCAATTGCCAATAACTTGAAAAGTATTAGATTTTTCGAGAAACTTTATAGAAACTTTTTTGCTTAAAATTAGATCTTCAATCGATATCCGAGGTTATTTTGAAAAAACAACCATTGACCCCCGAGAGGGGGTGGCAACCACCCCCATGGTGGTGGCGGAGTTCAAATCATTTTCACTTTTGAAGTAATGGTAAGATGAACCTAATCCCAAAATTGTATGCAATTCGGTTCACAGTAAAAAAATTCGGACCTATAATGCTTCATTGACTGCACTAATAGTCCTATTGAATAGTAGATTAACTAATAGACAGTTTACAGAAACCTTAAGTTCAATTCACTCAACCATTCAAGGCAACCCAAACTACTTGACCCTATTGTTGGAGAGAGCCCATATGCTGGTACTTTGCCGTTGATGAGTTCGTCATTCACAATGGTTACTCAAGGTTGGAAAGTCTGTGATATGGAGAATACACTCAAAATGTTTGCTATTAATTAACTCATATAGGTTTAAAGTATATTTATTTCTCATTTAAAACTCTACAGTCACTTACACGAGAAATTATTAATTAATGTGGATAGCATACAATTTGTCCAGTAGTTACGAGATATTTAGGAATAGTCCCTCGCACAGAAGCAAATGTACTTTTATGGTGCTATATCGAATTAGATACTAATATTGCAAACATTTATTTGATTAAAAGTTATACATTTTATCAACCGATTCAGTCTTTAAAAAGATATTGACTGGCCAGGTGGGCTCAATTGGTAGTGATCCAAGCCTTCTGAACCAAGAGCCGTGGGTTCGATTCCCACTCGGGGAAAAACATTCGTGTGATACATTTATGTTTGTTTGTTTATATTTGTATTTAAGTATATATTTGTGTTACCTTCGTTGTTCTGATACCAATAACTTAAACTACTTACTTTGGGATCGGACCAATGTGTGTGATGTAATGAAGCCAATTTCAATGTAATCAAAACAAACTTGTAATTCTCTTCGACAGCACATAATATATATTATCTACACGACTTATTTAACGCGGGTAACAGCGAAGGGAAAGCCCTTCACCCAACTTGCTCCGATTCACAGTTAATTTAGCAGAAGTTTCAAGTTTACAAATCCGCCCTCACTTTTTAACCCTTTAATAATTTGATTACATTTAATGGAGCCTTGTCTGTTGAATAAAATGTCTACATAATTAATAAATTTACCATGTATACGTATTTCGATACACAATACATCTACACTATTAGTATAAAGATTAAATTTGTGTGTGTGTGTGTGTTTGTATTGAGACCAATACAAACACACACACACAAAAAAAATATATTTATTAAATACATATTTCACATAGTTAACACCCAAACGGGTGTTAACTATGTGAAATATGTATTTATTTACAAAAACACCTATCTAAGTAGGTTTATCAGTTTTTTTAGTACAAGCTTCGGCTTAGTTTGGGGCTAGATGGCGATGTGTGGCCCATATGTCTCAAAGAGTCCTTCATCATCATCATCAGCCTTTTGCAGTCCATTGCTGGCCTCTTCAGTTGTTCACTTAGGGCAAACATTTGGAGGATATACCCATAATCGCCAAGCTGGGCAGGCGAGTTGGCGATCCTTAATAAAATTAAAATGTCTAATTTGGGAATTGACTAAAATATTAAGCTTTATGTGTAACATGAGTAGCACTACATCTACAGAACCATTTATATTTAGAATGATCGTTTGCCCCCCTGTCACAGATCAATTACAGCTCAATTATGTATGTAGATAAGAACTACCAACTTCATTTGTCCTGAAAGTGTTTGCGCATCGATTTTATAATGGATCTAAAATTGGTAACACATCAAAATTACATTACATCAATTCAGGAAATACTTACCCACCACAAAATATTACATTACAAATTACATTTTCTATGTATGTATCACCGGACCGAGAAGCTACACCCTGCGATCGCCAACTCACCTGCCATTGGCGAACAGCTGGAGAGGCCTATGTCCAACAGTGGACTGTGATAGGCTGATGATGTTATATTATACATGAATCAATATATAAAACAAACTTTCAAAGGCTTGCAATCTCTCCGATGTTTGTATTAAGCTCTAACAATCTCATTTGTCTCAAAGGTTAAAAATAGTTGCGCAACAAAAATAAACCGACTTCCCTCTTTCAATACCTTTTCCTTAAAATAAAACCATTGACCAAGTTCATTACACCTTAAGTATAGGTAGAAACTTTTTTTTATTCATTTATTGTACTTACTATCCGGAGAGTAAAATAAATTCAAAAAAATAAAACATATCATTTTTTTTTATTTAAATTAAAATGTCGGTTATGGAAATCAGAACAACAATAACACACGGAACACAAAATATTCATTATATTTTTTTTTATAAGAAGAGCTTTCATGTTTCCCTGAAGAGAGTCGAACTTACGACCTTTGTTTCAACATGCTGATTCGCCACTAAATCACCCGCCCATCGAGCCAATCAAGTTTAATACAATAATATCATTATTTGGTAGACACTCCGCTATATTAATAACATATTTCACAGTAGGCAATTTGTCCGGTTGACAAATTACCTTTGACCGAATGGCGTATCATGAACTATTGCCTTGGGAGTTATCGCTAGGATCTTCATTACATGCTGAATATATGTTTATAGTAGAGATGCGGTGAATATTCGTTTAGTATTCTGTATTCGCCGTATTTGGGATGATTTTCAAAGGTTGTATTCAGTCAAATTATTCGGTTTGGTTGCCGATTATCTTCGACTCCAATATTTCTATCTTCTTGGCTACGTCATGTGGTATAAAATTTAAAGACATGACTTATGAAGGATTTGTGTTTCATTTATTATAATTTAAAGATAACCTACTTATAAAGAATGTATTGAATAAAAAAAGTAATTAAACTCAAATCCACATTTATTTACGTTAAGTCGACATATTTATTTCCAAACCTAAGGTTAACTTATTGTTAACTTTTATTATAAGTTTAAATCAACATTTATTTTGAAATCAATTTGTAATGTTAATGAACAAACGCTTAAGTGATAAATCAATAGAACTAGACACTAGGTATATAGACCAGATAATTCGTAATAATTCGGCCGAATATCCGGCTTGAATCAGGTTAAACTGAATAATATTTTGTATTCGGTCAAACCACTAGTAGGCACATCTCTAGTGTCTAGTAATACGATGAATTGGCTTATCCGCGAACTGGAGACACGAATTGGTTCAAATAATAGAGGCACTCTAATTAAGCCTTTTTAGGCTTAATTAGAGTGCCTTCTACATATCGCATAAGAAATTAAAAATGTGATGGCTCCAATTATGGAAACTTAAATTTTTTTATTACGCTTGTCTGCTCTATTACTATTAGATAACGTTCAAGTCAATGTGGCAATTAAGTTACTACCGTCCATTTAGCTATGACAATAACATAATCACAAATTCTTGGACTTAAATGTTTGATACGACCTACGTTCTCATAGAAACACGAGTATATCTGATCTATATTTTTAACCGACTTCCAAAAAGGAGGAGGTTCTTAATAGCCGTGAACCGTTACCATTTGTACAATGAAATCATGTATAAGAATTTGATGTATCAGTTTTGAATACAGTTAACAACACACGCTATGTAACAGAAACTTATTACCTAGGGGCCATCCATAAATTACGTCACACTTATGAAGGGAGAAGGGGTGAAGTGTGACATACAAGGAAGACAGGAGTCCCACAAAAGGGACCATCTGTGACTAGGAGAGGGGAGGATCTAAAAGTCGCGAAATTCGTATGACGTAATTTGATGTAATGTGGATGGCCCCATATGATTTTAGAGTAAATATAAATAAATATCAGACAACATCACATAGGTACATTACTCCGATCCCAAAGTAAGTAGCTTAAGCGCTTGTGTTATGGGTATCAGAACAACGAAGGTACCAAAGATAAATACATAAATACAAATATAAATTAACACCCAGACACCGAACAAACACAAGTGTTCATCACACGAATGTTTGACCCGGGAATCGAACCCACGACCCTTGGTTCAGAAGGCAAGGGTCACTACCAATTGAGCCACCGAGCCAGTCAAAGTATGTAACTTGGTAGGTGGAGAATTCGTGTGACGTAATGGTCGCCTTTGTGTGGTTTTAGGGTATGTTACTAATAAGTTCTTTCTTTCAAAGGTGGCGTGGTTACGTGTGGACACGCAGACTATCTTGACGATTGCCAGCCACGTGATCACCAAGAACCATAGGATAGCGGTGAACCACAGCGACAGGAGGGTTTGGTTCCTCCACATACACGACGTCAGACAGTCCGATAGGGGCTGGTACATGTGTCAGCTCAACACTGACCCTATGAAGAGCCAGACGGCGTACTTAGATGTAGTTGGTGAGTATTGACAACTTGATTATCAAGAACTAGGAGACCCGCCCTCGCTTCGCTTCGGGTGTTTCAGATAAATATTTTAAAACTAAATATAGCCTATGTTACTCAGTGATAATTAACAGTGATAATATATATAGCTTTCTAATAAAAAAAGAATTCTTAAAATCGGTCCAATACTTTTTGAGTTTATTCGTTACATACAAAAATACAAATCTTTCCTCCTTATAACATTAGTGTAGATGAATTTAAGACATAGGTAGACATAGAGCATAGCAAATCTTCGCTCGAATTGAGCCGCCCATCCGGAGAAGGACCTCCGCCCTATAGAATACTGCAGCTAAATGACCTATGTGTCGTGTTTCTGCCGGTGAGTAAGGCTTCCGGAGCTCGTAGAGTGAGTGCTACATCAGCAGTCAGGTATTATGATTGGGCCGGCATGGCGGTGGTAACTGACTTAGACTCTTTCGCTTTCTACCAGGCGTAGGGAAGATTGTTGTGTCGTGCTATTATAAAAAAAAGAGAAAGATTTTTTTTTTATAGTGGCTCGACATAATGGCTTCCCTACGCCTGATGGAAAGCGAGAGAGAAGCCCAAGTCGCTGTGACAACGGGCAAGTAACTGGTCAGTTACCTGTCAGTTGCCACCGCCATGCCGGCCCAACCCTTACTCCCCACGAGCTCCGGAAACCCTACTCACCGGCAGAAACACGACCCAGAGGTCATTTGACTGCGGTTATAGAATACCGGGTGGAGGTCCTTCCCCGGACGGGCGGCTCAATTCGAGCGAAGAGTCGCTATGCCCTACCTCTCTTAAATATGCCATGCGAGATACGTCTTCTAACTATACTAGTTTCTATCTCTCTCTCTTCCGACCACAGCGACTGATCGCACTTCAGTACGCAGGAGGTATTAAAGTGCACATATGTGCGCTAACACAGATCTCTGTTCGCCCTCTCATAATCCGATAGGACGATAATTCAACAGGAATATAGATTGTAGGCGCAGAACCAACAACTGAACGTGATATCCGATGCATGAGCAGGTACTTAGTATATTTTTTATGACATTACTATTTTTTAGTTAATTTTGTACATGCAATCTCTCAAAACTATCTGAAAGTGGTCCGAATTGAATTTTTATCAATAACAGTATGGCATTTAAAAGGATACATTGCTCAATTTTACAGATTTCAATAAATCCTTCAGAGAAGATCAAAGCCCGCACCTAAACACTTATTCAGCCTACAATTCCTTTCACGAATTTCAATAAGATACCTACCTACTTAGATAGGTAGGTATCTTAGACGTCTTAGAAAACGAAAACGATAGCATTGAAAAGTTCTTTTCTTCATTGAACTATGTTGCTCTTTTAAGCTTGTTCAATTTGAGATGCCTATTCAGTTCAAAAGCTTTAATGATGCAATTTAATTAAAGTTCATTTACAATGGACACGATAATTGTCTCGGCGATTATTTTACCAATTTGAAGGATTTGGTCGTAAGGTTTAGGTGCGATCAATTGTGTTTACAATTTCAATTTTCAATAAAATTTAATTGTGTACCATTTTGAAGACAAACTGCTTTTCTTCCATGTATAATAGCAGCATGGAATTGATAATATTTTAATAAATTAGTTCACAGTCTGACAGTCACTGTCATACCATACTATTTATTTGAACTTCTTTTCAGTTTTAATTAATTTAAATTAAACCAGTAATCTGTGATTCAAAATGCACTATCTTTATGTTAGTTATCATGTTGTGTGAAGTCTACCGAGATACACACTGCCAACATGATTTACTAAGGCCTTATTGCCCTAGATTAGAGTAGGCTCCGGGACGCTTGAAGCAGTTGAACCGTTCTCCTGGTGTCATGGCAGTCCTACTCCTTTCGGGTCCCGTGACACCATCCTCATAGGCGCTTGGTACTCTCCATCTTGAGGCAAGCATACCCCGTCACTCCCCCCGGGTGACGGATACCTATATGCATTTTCATCGGCAGATAATAGAAGGCTAGAGCCCGTACATGGGACTTATACTTATGACCTATTTGTATGATAACACCGTTAATAATGACGTAAAGCATTACGTACTACCATTCAACCACTTAAGATTTCCTACAATAACTATCTGAATCTAAGTAACGTCTAGAACGCACCGATCTAGCGCTACGTTTGCGAACTAAAATTCGAAATATTAACAACTTTTACGAGTAGTATTACTGTTAACAACTTTTACACGTGTTACCTTCCTAGATGGTATCGCTTTTGCGTTCAACAAATAGTTCAGACGTGGTAGTTTAGTCTCACGTAACTGTAATTTACCTGACTTGCCCTTCAAACAGCAACACAAACGGTACATTGCTGGCGGAACTGAAATAAGACGTGATACAGTTTTTTTTTATAGTAGCTCGACATTATGTCTTCCCTACGCCTGATGGAAAACGAAAGAGAAGCCTAAGTTGCTGTGACAACGGGCAAGTAACTGGTCAGTTACCTGTCAGTTGCCACCGCCATGCCGGCCCAACTCTTACTACCCACGAGCCTCGGAGACCCTACTCACCGGCATAAACATGACCCAGAGGTCATTTGGCTGCGGTATTCTATAGGGTAGCGAAGATTCGCTATGCTCTACCTCTTTTATTCGGATCAAACTTAAAATAATCTACATTCGAATAGGTTTTTTTAAACACATACAAACCGTCAATCTACGTAGGTACCACTTGTTCCGAAAATTGTATGTTATCGAGAAAAAACCGGCACTAAACATGTGCTCTTTTCAATACAATGTTTATAAGATCATATTACTCGTACTTATTTACTTATACTTTTAACCGCAACACATTCTAACTAAGGCTTTCTGAAAAATAAATATAAATTAGACACGTTTACAGATATCAGGTAATCAGGAGTAGACCAGACCTCAAAGGCAGCACTGAG
This sequence comes from Conogethes punctiferalis, assembly GCA_031163375.1. NCBI lineage: Eukaryota > Metazoa > Arthropoda > Insecta > Lepidoptera > Crambidae > Conogethes > Conogethes punctiferalis. The sequence continues at coordinate 10,597,881 of CM062082.1, read as the reverse complement.
CACATGTTCATAAGTAAAATACATGTGAATGGAGGTAAAACTGCATACCTACTATAATGTGAAAAATTTCTACAGTATTTTCAGGTTTAAACCAAAATAATTTCACATTTAATGTAAGGCGATGTAAGGCAGCGACCTATCACCGTTTCGCTCCAAGCCATCCTCACCTGCCCGTGGTGCATCCTGCCGAACAACAAACGAGGCTCTCGCAAACCGACTGGTGGCGGTAAAACCATAACGATAGAAGGTGTAGCTAAACACCAGAGGCCGATGACGGGCAGCAGCGTCACCGGAGCAAGAAGCTACGCCCTGCGATCGCCAACCCGCCTGCCCAGCGTGGCGATTATGGGTATATCCTCCAGAAGTTTGCCCTAGGTGGCGAACAGCTGGAGAGGCCTATGTCCAGCAGTGGACTGCAATAGGATGATGATGATTATTTACCTATGTATTATTTTCATAAATGGGTAGTAGGATACAGTTACGGTAGTTTGTCGCAGAACCTATTTCTATAAACCGATCACTTTTGTGTATTCTCACGCGGTGATTGAATATTTGATTTATACGCGAGTAAATGTTTCGATTTCGTATATGGCCCGCTACTCGTGTTTATCTATTCATGCTGTCACGATCGTAGGCTTTCTGAATGACGCATTCCGTATTTGTAATATTGGGTACAAATTCCGTTTTTGAGAATCCGGTTAATACAACTCTTATTTATTCTTGAAATGAATATTTTGCGTAATACTTTGAATATTACATTTTTTTTTATAGAAAGATCGTTCAGGATGACCTCACTCCACCTGATGGTAAGCGGTCGTGAGGTTGAAATGTTAGGTCGACAGGCATAATAGTTGTCCTATTACCCACCGCGCTCTCACCCTGAAGGCCAACTGAGATACCGATCCACGGCCCGCCTAAAGACCCCAGGATTGTAAGAAGGAAACGTAGGTATGTATTAGAATTCCGGGGAGACGACGGGTACAGTGGTTAGTGGTGTCGTGTACCGCAAGATGCCAGGATGACACCCAAACCGTCCTCTCGAGGTGTGCTACCCATGCGGCGTTGGCTTGTGTCGAGTCCCGGCATCCCGACGCCCCTCATACAGAGCACTCGTAGCAGACTACCGTCAGGTTTAGTGTGTATTCTCCGCTAGGTAAGAGTGAGCCCCATATAGCCTAGGTGTCCCGTACCCAGGGCCCTGGTGTGTCATCATCATCATAGCAGGACATAGGCCTCTCCAGTTGTTCGCCACTTAGTGTCAACATCCGGAGGATATGCCCTTAATCGCTCCGGTGACGCTGCTGCCCGTCATCTGTCTGTGGTATTAGCTACGCCTTCAATTATACCGCCACCAGTCGGTTGCCAGTGCCTTGTTTGTTGTTCGGCAGGATGCACTACGTGCAGGTGAAGTTGACTTGGAGCGAAAAGTTGATAGGTCGTTCCCTTACAAAATCCTATTACATAGGGCCCTGGTGTATGCGTAAAGGCATTCCCGGCGCAATATTATGTCTATTTAAATGGTAACCCTAGCAAGGTTGCATCGTAACATGCAGCCAACCAAGTGATTGATTGCACTTGCTAGTGGCTGCATCTAGCGTTCGCGTCAGCAATTGGCCGGACGTTATCCTCAGAGATTATTAAGATGCCCCGCTTGTCTTATGAAAATAAAATAGAACATACGGAATTTCCTTTTTAAAATGCTATGCTCTCTTATGCTGTGTAAATCAACTTCCACTCGGATGACGTTCTACTCTGAGATATTGAAAAATAGGTAATATTGTAATATTTTATATACAAGTGGCCGCTATTGCACAGTTTTGACCAAATTATTCTATTATATTCTATTAAATATAACAGTTACCTACATTTCTCAATTGAATTATTTACGAGTACGAGAAATGCTAATATTTTTACAGTTCAGAAATATAAATTTGACAACATTTAGGTATGTCGAATAATTTCTGAACTATAATTAAATCAAAACAGCAACAAGAATCTCAGAATTACAAGTAACTGTTATTAAATCATTTCTATTGACCTTTTCATTAATGTGTAGGTGTAAGTCAAAGTAGTTATTTTGAACCTTGCTAAGTATTTACTTTATTAATATGTAATGAAATTATACTATTGAGTAATGTTGCCAGCTCTTTTATAAGTCAAACAAGTGGCTTTGTTTTCACTTTTGCCCAACCATTCCAAGTTTGAAATTGCAAGTGAATCGCACTATGAATGTAGAGGCGAAGCGACTTGTACGAGTTTTTGGAACCTGGATCATAAATCGGTGTCTCCTCGCCGTGTCCCTGCTTGTCCGATAGTTAAAAGCATTAAATCAAACAACTCCGCAGCACACTCTCCAAAATGCAACCGATAGAAGACTGAAAGTCCAGCAACCTTACGACTTTTCAAAATAACCAACTTCGTTTGAATATTAACGTGCAAAATAAAATACCCAAATTTTGTTCTTTCTAATGTTTAACGAAATATAGTTTAGGTTAATTATTTAGCGGAATGATTAACTTTTTCACGTGGGAATGTTTTAGCTTTTCATTAGGCATTCATCGTTGGAGTAACTTTTCACCGCAGGACGGGCGAATTCCAAATTTTATTTTTTTGTAGCGAGATTTATTCTGTATCTTTATTATGTATGTGGTTTTACCTTTATTTCGAAACGGTTTGACTACTGTTGTATTTATCACGATTCATTCGAAATAAAAGAGGTAGATTGTAATTGGATCGTAGTTATTTCATTGATAAAAAAATCGAGCTCAATTCTGAATGGGTTGTTCGGCTTTGTTTATTTTTAACCTTTGTACAAAATGGATAACAGTTAGGAAGTCATTGCAAATATTGAAATACATGTTATTTATATTCAAAACATATTTTTCGGAAAACTCCCTTTACTTTGTTAGAAAAATACTATTTTCTCGATGCGAGAAAACTGAATCTGGATTTCCATTGCAAAGTTGCTTGTTTTGCGACACGACTATTAAATTTGATCTACATTTTTCACCATTATATAGGATTGCAAATAAGAGTAGTATGGTACTTTACCTTGTTATTTCACACATTTTTTCATAGCAGACATATAGATTAAATATTCTAGCTTTGAAATAGTCCTATGAACAAAATGCAAACGCTATTACAGACATCTAGTTCTACAATTTAGGCGGTCTTATCGCTAGTTCAACCTTCAGGTAGAGGAAACGTAATTTTCTGAAGAGAGGGGAAACGTCGTGAAAACTGTTTTCGTTATAATATAATCCAATTTGAAAGATATGAAACTCTAAAACTGAATTTCCTTCGTTATTATCATTGTTCGTTATTGTTATGTCTGTGTGGTTTCCGGATTTAGAACAGGACCACCGCATTTCATTCCGTGGGTGTCGTAGAAAACGACTAATATCAGGAAACGGGCAGCAGCGTTTACCTGGGTAAGAACACCTCACCAACGCCTGCTTAGCATGGTGACTAAAGCAAATCCCCCAATTGTCAATAGGGATGTTTCCAGTCAAAATTACATTACCTATAATTAGTCCGTATTTTAGATTATCTATATCTATCTATCTATCTATCTTCTATATTATATATATAAAAGGAGAAACTGACTGACTGACTGACTGACTGACTGACTGACTGACATATCAACGCACAGCCCAAACGGCTAAACGTAGGCACTTGAAATTTGGAAGGGACGTAGCTTAGGTACCGTAGGGGTGCACTAAGAAAGGAATTCCCGAAATTCCCACGGGAACGGGAATTAGCGGGAAAATCCTTTTGTATGAAAAATCTAAACCGCTTAAGTTAGACGCTTGAAATTTGGCATGCAGGTACCTTAGTAAATATAAAGTTTAGTTATGGCTGTATTTTGAGAAATTCCCACGGGAACGGGAGTTAGCGGGAAAAAACTTTTGTATGTATAAATTTAAACACGCGGACGAAGTCGCGGGCAAAAGCTAGTTAAAATATATTGGACACGTATTTTTTAATTTAAACAAAAAATAACAAAGATATAAGCCATCAAAATTTAGGAGTGGGGGTCTTTGACGCCACTCTGTGCGAAAAACTCCCACTCTTTGACGTCACGCGTAATTTTAACGAGCTATATCTTAGTCATTTTTGGTCTAATTTAAAAATGAAAAAATACGTGTCTTTTATTTTTGAATAATCTAAAAGACAAACAAATTACATTTTTTACCACAACAAGCCTATTGTCATTTGGGAGACACCTAAAATCGAGCAGTAGACGTTTGCATGCTGATGATGATTAACATTGTTATATCCTTTCGCAGTACCTCCAGACATCCTGGACTACCCCACGAGCAGTGACCAGGTGGCGCGGGAAGGTGCCAACGTGACACTGCGATGCGCCGCTCACGGCGTCCCCACTCCCAATGTGGTCTGGAGGAAGGAAGCGGGAGACCTTCTACCCACGTCTAACTTTAGTGATACACATAGTAAGTTCACAAAATGACGTTTCCCTTTTTATTTACCCATACAGTATGTAGGGGAGCGACCATTTATCTTTTCGCTACAAGCCACCCTCATCTGTTGTGCATCCTGCTGAAAAACAAACGAGGCATCCGACTGGTGGCGGTATAACCATCACGATTAAAATCGCAGCTACAGGCCGATGACGGGCGTCACCAGAGCGAGAAGCTACGCTCTACGATCCAACCCGCCAACCTGGAGGTTAGACCTGGGGGTTATCCTTCAGGTGTTTGCCCAAAGTGGCGAACACGTGGAGAGGCCTATGTCCAGCAGTGGACTGTGATAAAGATGATAGGTACAGTTACCCGTAACACAAGTACCCAAGCTACTTACTTTGGGATCAGAACAATATATGTGATGTTGTCCGATATATTTATTTACTATCATCTTGACGAACGGTTTGGTTCAGTGGTAAGGAACGCAGAATTAGACACAAATTCGAGGTAAAATTGCGAGGATCAGATGTTCAGTTGTCCTTCTGATTATTATCTATATCTGGGACAATATATATCTGAAAGGGAGATGCACTGCCTATGCACTGGTAATTTGATCATAGACATTTCTGAGTGTCATTTGTCTTATACTATTTTTTTTTTGTTTGTGCTCGTCACATGTTACTCAACCTTAGTTAATATGCATTAAATATACGTAGTAAGAGCGTAGTATTTCAGCATTTGTATTTTCGTGTCAATTCCATGACTTCGGACAAGTTTGCCGACACATACACGCCGTTAGTTATTCACGAGAAACCACACCTTCGATCCCACTTCCCTTTGATCTTTCGACATCTAAGTAATTACTACACTCCCATTTGATACCGAGCGACGAAACTCGGCTACTGTTGTTCAGATTTTTGCCTTTTATCATGCTCGGGTCGGTCGGCCTTCGCTACTCGCCTGAGTGAAATCTGACCTATTAGTTTAGAAGTAAAAAACATTTCTTGTTTCACTTATTCGCAAATGAATCAAAAAACAAGACTATTGCGCTCCTTCGAAAGAAGACTTTAATTTTGCAACAAGTTTTACACTGGCTACCGGTTATCGAGAAAATAACTGTCACTTTACATAACATACTTAAACTAAATGATTCCAATGTATTTGTTTGTATCAAAAAAGTTTAAGGTGTCAAATTTTACGAGTAATCTACTCTTAATTACTATCTGTGATCAATCGAAAATGATGCAGGAGAAGCCATGGAAATAGCTAGTGTCAGATATTGATTCCATTCCAATAATATCTCTTGTCATTACTTTTCTGCCTCATTTTGACAGCTGATATAGTCTTAGAGCATTTAGTCAATTTAATACCACCATTGTATGAAGTATTATTCTTAGTCTAATTTACACAAATATTTATAGCTGGTACGTCAATAACCGGCTCTCAACTTTATTGTTTCGTGACCATTTAATAGCTCGTGGTACTTATTCATAAACTGTAGCGGTTCAAGTGTTTCATATTACCCTAACCTTAATTATTTTCTTAATATTCCTAATTGTTGAGTCAGAAGTGTGAAAATGAAATTCCAAGTTGATAAGGAAAATAATAATAATATTTACGTCAACAGTTTAGTTAAACGTTCTGTGTTCTCATAAGGAAAATGCCAGCTTTCTTCCGCGCTCAAGGAATCAACATTTTGAGGCTTCGCATGTCTTTCACAATATTTTTTAAGAAATCACATAAAACCTCATTTTCTTAAAGAGCAGATAATAAGAATAGCCATTTTTTAGGGCAACTACATCTATATAATTGGTTGTTGTAGCTATATATCCTTGAGTAATTTGAAGTCATGAGGATAATTTGAAAGAATAATGAATAACAAAAATCTCCCCCAGGGGCAATAATCTTACTTATTATTTCTAATTTTTTTTATCTCATCTTAGAAACGCTGAGGCACATTTGAATTATGAGAAACTTTACAATTATGGTGGATTTTTCCGTATCTTATCAAGCCAGGAGGCATTGAATTCTAAAATTAACTGTTAGATCAAACCTTAAATACCTAGATATTTTGCAATAATATGATCATAGCTTACGTAGTTTTTTAGTTTATGATTAAGAGAGGATATTAGTACTTAAAATAAGGATTTGGGGTCAATTTAGAACATCTTTAAGAGAGCATAGCGAGGATAGGCGAGTTAGGGCATAGCGAATCTTCGCCCGAATTGAGCTCCCCGTCCGGGGAAGGATATCCACTCTATAAAATACCGCAGCCAAATGACATCCGGGTCGTGTTTCTGTCGACGAATAGGGTTTCCGGAGCTCGTGGGGGTTAGGGTTGGGCCGGCATGACGGTGGCCACTGACAGGTAATTCTCTTGTAATCATTATGTAAGAACTTTGTAAATTTGCGGCAATGAAGTCCGCTTTTTGTTCACTATCTTATATAAAAATAAGGTGAAATAAAAGAGCACCAGCGGGGCTATACACAAATGCGTTCAGATTCAGAAAGATGTCTATCAAAAACACCAAGTACAACTAATGTCAAATTTGAACGGACGTTCACTAAATGTTTCCGAATCTGAGTGAAAATTAACCCAGCAGGGTGGTGTATTTACTTGCGCGCTTCTTTGTTATTGCACTAAATCACCACTGTCCAGTCAATTCGACAAAGTCTCAAGTGTAATTTTGTTTCAGATACTTCAGTGAGCGGGGCCGTGTTACACTTAGTAAAAGTGTCGCGTCTCCACATGGGCGCGTACCTCTGCATAGCAAGCAACGGGGTGCCCCCCTCAGTCAGCAAACGAGTCATGCTTGTGGTGCATTGTAAGTTTTGAATTACACTATCTATCTCCTCATTTTCACGTAAACAAGATAGGTACTTATTTTAAGTTAAGGCGCGGGTGACGTGCGTACGAGTTTCGTCGGAAAGAAATCAGAAAGTCGAAAATTAAGTATCGAAAGACAAGAATGATAAACTTGAAATCCACTGTGATAAAAGTTACGATAGTTTCGCATTTACTTTCTGACCTTATAGTAAAGCTATTTACAACGTTTTCCGATACTTAAACAAAGAGTCTTTGCATTGTAGTTGAATAATCTAAGCATTTACTTACTTTTTAGGTAAAAAAATATGTGATTTGGTAGTCATTCTTACTATTTTTACATGTAGGTACTGTTATAGCCCGTGAACCCGATATCGGGGGTGACACAATAGATTTTCTATTGTATCTGGAATGCTGGCACTTGAAAATATAATATTGAAAGCCAAGTATACATTAATGATATATGTTGTATACTTATAATAAATGTTAATGCTACTAGACAGTACTACCGAATGCGTATCGTTTTGCTGCAAGAAAACCTAAAAATTAAAGTGGTTATATACAACCTTCATACGATCTCAAACACAACTTCAAAATTGCACACAGCTGTTGTGTTCGTCGAGGTTATTAGTACGAAGCTTATTATGAGTCCCAGTTGATACTGGGACTAAGCTGATAATAATTTTGAACGTAATTGGAATCCATTGAGTAGCTTTAGTTGTCGTTAATATCAAATTAGAGCGATATAAAATTCCTTTTCTTTTTTCTCTTAACGGTACACAGGTGCATTATGTGCCTGAGCGCTATTACATTTGTACACTATTAGAGCTATATCTTTGGGAGAAACTAGCGTCTTACGTATGTTTTACAAAATCTTTAGTGTTTTACTACAACCTAATTAGATTTTCCCCGCAAAACGTTTGTTGATGAAAACATGAATTTGTTATGACTGGAATTACTTCGATGAATATTAGAATCAGATAAGTATCAGTAAATTTAAATTGTGTCATCATCATCATCAGCCTATCGCAATCCGCTGCTGGACATAGATCTCTATAGTTGTTCGCTACTACGGGCAAACACCCGAAGGATTTACCCATAAACGCCACGTTGGGCTGGCGGGTTGGGGATCGCAGTGCGTAGCAGCTTCTCGCTCCGGCGACGCTGCTGCCCGTCATCGGTCTGTGGTATTTAGCTACGCCTTCAATTGTGATGGTTATATCTCCACTATTCGGTTGCCAGAGCCTCGTCTGTTATTCAGCAAGGTGCACCACAGGCAGGTGAGGATGGCTTGGAGCGAAAAATTGATGGGTCGCTCCCTTACATCCCTCCTATCCCAAATTGTACACAACCTCTTCTAAGGCCAGACTCGGCTCTTACATATCATGAACCATAACATCAGCAGTTGATATTTTCACAAAATTAAATGATACTGCCATAACAACTAATACTTAAATTATAATAAAATAAATATAGAAGAGGGCCCACATACCACACATTAATAGCGGCAACAGGTCTTACCAAATATTGATACGAAACCCTTGTCTGCGTGAGTCCTTCTGACTACACACCTACATAAATATTTCAATATCTGCTGAGCTTGAACTAATGATCTCTGGAGTAGAGACTATAATATGAAAAGTTACTGCGACAACGGATAAGTAACCAAATCAATCAGTTTTAGTTGCCACTGCCTTGCTGGATTGTAGGATTACTTTGGCTATAATGGCTGATCTCTAAAAGCGACCGAAGTCACTTCAGGGGTGTTCCGACGATTCTGATCACCAGGATACCTACTATCGGTTAACATACCAGAAGCTAAAATCTCAAGAAGCTCCTTAGTTGACTCTAACGACATCCACGGGAAGAAATGGGGATTTGATTTGTACTCAGACTCAGAGAGAACAAATGACCTTTGCTTTAATATATTTAAGAGTTTCCCGCTCAGGTTATGCGTTGCCAATAACTCTTAAAATAGAAATGTGAATATTTCTATTTGCAGAATTTTTTTTGTTATTGTCACGGAATAGAAGACAATAGGTATGCCAATGCTTTTCGAATATAAATCTGTCATTAAAAAAATGTGATAAAGCTTTTGAGACGAGAGGAGAATACGAAGATACTTTACTAAAAGCAAATGCTTACATTTCTAACTGTACAACCGACTGTTTCGCCAAATTATCATCAATAAAGAAAAATCTTGTATTATGAACATTTTAATACATAAATCAAAACAGTTGATCGGTCGTCGTTTATATAATTATGTTATAATTAAAAGGAAATTCACTTTATAAAAGTTAATGTTATTTCAAATAGCCTATGTTTGTTTCGTATACTCACCTAATTAAACCTAATTTCGAACAGATTTTTCCAGATCAATGTTCCCAAAGAGGGACTTTTACGATTATATATAAAAGGAATGAAAAAAAGAACAACGGCAATCACTATGTCAATTCCATTGTTTTTTGCTTAATGGCGCGTGTAAGAGTTAATGATGTATAAACCATGATAAATTGTAAGTTCTATATAAATAATGAGCAGCCATATATGAATTTCGGCTTTTAGGTATGAATACCTAGAATAAATACATACATGTAAATACAATTATTTTAAATATTAATTATTGGAAATTCAATGGTTGCTTACTAAAGTACCTAAATGTTTTTGATATTTTGGTTATTTTAATCGAAATTACTTCGCTTTTGAGTATCTTTGTGCGGTCAATGCGGTTAATTTAAAAACTTATTTACAAAAAGTGATTTAAACTGGCCGAAGTACGTATTAATATCAAAATTACAATTTTTTTTCATTGTAGCTCGACATAATGGCTTCCCTACGCCTGATGTAAAGCGAAAGAGCAACCCAAGTCGCTGTGACAACGGGCAAGTAACTGGTCATGACTGCCAAACCCTAGCCCCCCACTAGCTCCGGAAACCCTACTCATCGACAGAAACATGACCCAAAGGTCATTTGGCTGCGGTATTCTATAGGGTGGAGATCCTTCCCCGGACGGGCGGCGCAATTCGGTTTTCAATTTGATCATTTTTCACTCATCCGTGGGTGTTGTAGAAGACAACTAAAGTAATGTCAGGTAACGGGCAACAGTCTTTACCTGGATACAAATTGCGGTCTTCAACCCGTCTGCCACCTATTGTCATTTGGGGAGGCCTATGTCCAGCAGTGGACGTATGCAGGCTGATGATGATGATGATTTATAGTACAATTTTAACGTGGCGTTACTAATGTCAGTTCGAATGAGAAATAATAAAGTCCTATAAAGTTCTTTCTTTATTTTATGAACTTCCTGTACGTAAAACTTTTTTGAATATTTTTTTCAGAAAATCCGTCTAAGCATTAAAGTGTAAATAAGCATAACAGCTATTAGGCAGCAAATTACATGTATCGTTTGACTTTAGCGTGCGTTCACTGACACGCAATTAGACGTATTACGAAGTGGCATTTTTAACGCTCATTTCGAGGCAATTAATCAATATGGAAGTAGGTATACACCACGTATACAGTCACACGCTGTAGAAGTAAAATTTTAATATAAAACGAACGTCAGTGTTTCTCAAAGCCTTTATGAAACAAATAAATTATTTACTGTAATGATACTTAAAAACACACGTTTACCTACGCTATTTTCGAATGTTTGTTTGTTTCGAATTAATATGTAAATGTAACATAAATTGACCCGATTGCAAAGTAAGTAGCATCATTATGTCACCAGAATCAACAAATATATCTCAAATAAATGCAGTTTAAATAAATAATACCCAGATACAGAACAAACACAAAATGTTCATTACATTAGAAATCCGGCAAGATTGTTCATGTACACAAATGTTTGTACTGTACGGGGATCGAACCAACGACCACTTTGTCAGAGACAGCGTTCACTATCATTGAACTAAACTGGTCAACAATGTAAGCTTTAATTATAGCAGCATTTAAAACAAAAAAATAAATAATAAATTTAACAAATAAAAACCGAAAACTGACAGACCAACTAGAAAGTACACCTTTTCAAACAAAAAAAAAATTAAAATCGGTTCACAATTCTCGAAGGTACAAAAGAATCAGCCGAATTGAGAACCTCCTCCTTTTTTGAAGTCGGCTAAAAGTAGTAGGTAACGAAAATTCCATGAATATCTCAAATATGTCTTATTCATCATCTTCAAGTTTACAACAAGTAAACAGATTCTTGTGTGAACGCATTATAGTCGATAGAAAAAACAGTTCAGCTATCAGCCTGCCATATTTACTCACAAGTTCATGTTAAAATAATAATAATAGTTTCTGACCATTTGCTCCGAGTTGGCTGTAGTCCAAAAACGGTTGAGAATACAACGCGCGATATGCTATCTTCAAGTCACTTTACGATTTTGATACACTGGAAATCAAGAAAAGCGTCTTGATTAGTTTGTACCTGTTCCTTTAAAAGTAACACTCTTTTTTCAATCGTTCGCTTATTCTTATTACTGACGATCGTGTTCACTGGTTGATTTCTCTAGTCTTTGTCAACTGTCTCCATTTGTCTCTGTCCGAAATTGTCCTTACTGCCTGATGAGGAAAATTGTTTTTTAGTCATCATCAGCCTATCGCAGTCCACTAATGGTCATAGACCTCTTCAGTTGTTCGCCACTTTGGGATATCATCTAGAAGCTTGCACCCCCTTGTTTTTTTGGTACTAAATTAAAATTACCTAATTCTGTATATTTTTATTTTATTAGGAAATTCTACTTTATAAAGAATCTTGGTTCGTACTTTGTTAATTTAATGTGTAATGTTAGTTTTGTTTATTGTTCCAAGAATTCTCGTTAATATAATAATTGCTTCGTAATTTGGTAAAAGTTAGAAAGTTTGTCTCATAGTGTGGTAACTTTTATGATGAAAATATTTTCATATTACACGTTCTGCACAAGATTTTCACAAACATAATACATTTGTCATCTCTCGGGTCATACAGATTAATATTTTATCTTAACGTCTTTACTTTTACAAGATATTTTTCATCTGCGAAGAACATTACTTAAAAACTTTTCATAAATTCCGTTAAAGAAAAGCCTCTGGAATGCCAAACTACGTATCACATTAAAAAAATGTTAGATATATCAATAGAAGAGCAATAAGGTCTTACTTTCAAAGACCGCAGTCAGTTTTTGGAGAGTTCGAAATTACGACCATTTATATTACTCGGTATCAATTAGATTGCGCGTTCTTCTTGAAAATAAGACATAAAAAATTAATTTAAATACGTCTGGTCTTTCAAACGCAAGATAAAATTCAACGAACTGATAAATGTATGATAGGACATGATTTAGTATTGTCTCTTAGCGAATTCATCTAGACTTTTACAATCAATCTAACCTTATAAACTTCATCCATTAATTAAAATATATTCATATGACGTGTACGCTAATTTAACTGACATTTTAAAATCATGCGCTAAGATTTGTTTACAAGCAAACAAGTATAGTTTACGTAAGGACTTTCAAAGATTGCGCCACTCATTTAAGTGTACAAAACCGTTATATCAACAAAACATTTCTGTACCGGAGTACAGGTAATTAAACTTACAAGTACTTGTACCACTTATGGTAGACCGAAGTCATTCTTGAGTGGCTATATTAAGTAGATATTCCAACAAGCGGCCCGCAAAAGCTGGAATGTGGTTTCTCTTTATTGCCCCACCTTATCTTGCTTCTGAGAAGCCAAAAGGGTTGTGGTGCAACAAATTTAACGTACTTCGTATTCCCTGAATACTAAATTACTTTAAATTATTTCATTTGGAGTTCGCACTGGCGGGCAAATTTTTTTGTTGCAGTGTAATGGCACTGAAACCATTGCCTGCTATTTCGACGGGAGTTTTCAATTACTTGATTTCAAGTTATGTAGTGTTCTAAGAAACTGTTACACAAAAATCTATATTCTGATGAATAATATAATCGATCGAATATTCATCGAAAATTAAGGTGGGTACTATCAGTATATACTCTATGCACTTTTCATAGCTTTGCAATCGGACAAATTGAATGTAATCTTTTTAGGTCCATACAAATTCGAAATTGTATTTTTTTTTCCTTTTTTATGTACCCAATATGTACACATTGCTTGTAACAATAAACACACACCAACAAACAGTAAAAATGCAGGTTGTTCATATGACGGGTTATTCCACCCCTTTCGCAAAACCCACTATATAGCGTACTTACGTAAATGGTCACTTAGACCCCGCATAACTATAAGAATGATAAATGTTCAGAATCCCTTTTACAGGTTACCTTTATTTAACTAACCTTTGCTACTACAGTTCTTAAATTTCGTGCGTTCGTTTTTCAGTGCGGTTAAAATTATTGTATCATTTTTTATTGTACCCTCAATTTTACTATTGAAATCCTCTTCAGGATGCTGTTTGCCTGCTCTTTAGCATCCAATAATCACCTTTTAACTATTTGTAGTCATATCTATTATAAAGATAAATAGATATTCTTTATTGCACAAAATACAAACATTTACAGAAAAATGTAACTATGTACTAACTAGATACCTAAGCTTCTTCAAGATATTGCTCATTTAAGTTTTGTTCCTCGAATATTGTATTTTACCTACGCAATGTTGTTCCACAAATAGGTTAAACCATCTTTCTGTTTTTGAAAACAATACCTTAAAATAACAAAGGTATTATTAAGAATTCTGATATGATTCCCTTTGATGCTACAATTATACTATGAAGTGGTTTACGGAAACTGCCTCTCAAATAGACATTTTGTTTGATCTAGCGGAAAATAAAATAAGGGCCTTTGTCTTAACATGATAAAGGTATTGTCTGCTAATTTTGATATGCTGAAAATTTAGTTATTATCGCTATGAATTTAGAACAAGTTTCAATTTACCTTTTTCAAAAAATCAAGCTCTTGTTAAGAATGTTGTTGTTATATTAAACATTTTATACTATCATACTCTTAAAACTTAATGGATTTCGATAACTGATTACTAGCAATATTAATTCAGTCCATATAAATACCACATAAATAATTTCTGTGATCATTTTTAAAACAAAATGTACGTGACCACAAAATAAAGATTTTTATTCAAAACCTGACTTGAACGCTGGTTTTCGCCGGTAAATAATATGTATTACCTACTTAACTACGTGACATAGAACTTTTCCTATTATTATTTAAGGTTGATACAATAACTCTCCGGAGCGAGCAGCTACGCCCTGCGATCGCCAACCCGCCTGCCCAGCGTGGCGATTATGGGTAAATCCTCCAGATGTTTGGATATGTCCAATAGTGGACAAAGATAAGCTGACGATGATGATTATGATGACATTAACTTTCTTTCTAACATTTGTCTATATTGTAGTCCAAATGTCTGCATTCAAGCGATATCATAAACGACGATGACGATCGGTCGATTGCTCACACTATACTTCAAACAAAAGTTTAGCGGCCAATCATAATGTTTAGTAACAATGTCGTGTTTACCCTGGAGCTTCGAAAATTGACTACTAAATTGACACTTTCATTCAAAACATCTTTTTGTTACAGTTCCACCAATAATGACAATACAAAACCAGTTAGTGGGAGCGAAGGAGGGCGACACCGTGTTTTTAGACTGCCACTCCGAGGCGTTTCCCAGGTCCATCAACTATTGGACAATAAATGAACAAATCATATCACAATGTAAGTATGTAACTTGTGTACTCTCGTATGTACTTATGTGTTCACTGAAGTGGCAATGGGCTGGCCATTCTAGCCGCAGGACCTACAACCGTAATGTAGGACGCCTTTAGGGCCAGGTGGGGTGACTTGCGCTGGATGACTGGCAAGTGCTGAATGTGGGAAGACCAACAACAGTAAAGGCCTGTGTCTAGAGCGGATTGCGATGGGCTGATGATGAATTACATAAAATTTTGTTCTAAAATCTGTAAATAAATGCGCTCAGAAAATTCACACCAACCATTCAGGTCTTTGAATAAGTTTTTCTCTTATACTATGAGTAGAAGATGTTGATTGAAGGCATCTCCGGGACACCCAGACCCGAGGCAATTTAGATAGGTTAATTTTCTTAATTTCCCCTTAGTGGGATCGAACCCGGAACCTTTGGATCATCCGGCATAAGCATTACGACGCCGCTACAGTATAAATGCGGCTTAAGTAAACAATGTACTCGTACAATTTAAAAAAACAGGTTTATAAAAATATAGGTATACTGTTATGTACCTAAAATAACAACATGAATAAATAACAAACAACATTCCATTTACAAAAACAGACAATAGTTTCCTCTGTTATGTTAATATATGGTTATATTATATTTTTTGTTTTTGCTATGTAAATGTCCAGCTTTAGTTAGGGTTTTTTACCGCTCGGTGTAAAAACAAAATAAATTGATTCGGTTACCGATTCCAAACAAACAGTTTGCAGTATACTAAAACAATATTGTTCATACCTCTACTTTTCATGATTCAATAGATAAATACTCCTTTCTTGGAGTTATGTAATTACCTCTATGTAATCCGACCATCGAGCGAGTGGTCTGACTATAGAATCAGATCTTATCGCCATGCGTGTTTAGCTGAACAAAACAATTCATGATTCTAATTCGTCAACAGCGGACAAAAGGTTCGAGATCACTTCCATAGAGCGCGGCTACGAAGTGGACATGAGGCTCAAAATAAAGAAAGTGGGCCGCTCAACCTTCGGCACGTATAGCTGCATATCAAAGAACTCGCTCGGGGACACCGACGGGACGATAAAACTGTACTGTGAGTATCGTATTTTAACTTATATATACTCGTAGTATGTATGTTTTTATTTTATAATAAAGATGAGAATATAAAACTTTGGTCAAACATCGAATTAGACTTTAATTCTTGGATTCATTAAATTAATACTAGAATCACTAATGTAGAGTGCAACGCAGCCATGTTAAAATGGGATCGAACAGGCCATGTGTGCAGGATGAAAGATGGGTCAGAATCGTCACACAATGGATGGATGTCAGAAGACGGCTAGCGCCGAAGGAGAAGGCTCAAGAAAAGACGGAGTGAACTATAAAAAAGGTTAGGGGGATACCTTTGCCCAGCAATGGTACAATGATTGATAGAAGAATAGTAAAATTGCCTATGAATGTTATTATGTCAGTATACATATAGTGTCAGCTTGATCAATATATTTAGGTTGTAAAATTGATTTATTACTCACGTTGCATAATTAAAGCAATTATTGAGCCCCAGATCTAATTACAGTCCTCGTAACGCCTACACCGAAAGAATTCCCGTCAAAAACAATCTTCATTACACGACTCCCAACCTCTCTAAACTCGATACGGAACCCATTACCTCACCTCGCTGTTATCCGGAAACATAAGAAATTTCCGTCTGTGTAAGGCCAAAATAATGGGTGCGCGCGTAACTCGATATTTTCGTGAGCCCTTAGGATGTGGGCAGAGTTTCTCACGAAGGATGTAAGGGAGCGACCTAATCTTTTCTCTCCGAGCCAGGGTAGCACCTGCTCGTAGTGCATCCTGCTGAATAGCAAACGAGGCTGTGGCAACTTAGTGGTGGCGGTATAACCATCACGATAAAAAGCGTAGCTAAATACCACAGATCGATGACGGGCAGCAGCGTCACCGGAGCGAGAAGCTACTCACTGCGATCGCCAACCCGCCCCACCTACCCTGCGTGTCGGTTATGGGTAAAGCCTCCAGATGTTTGCCCAGTGGCGAACAACTGGAGAAGCCTATGTCTGTTTCTCACTGTGGCTCTTATTACAGCTTTGTCGGGGAAGTATGAAGAGATGCAGTACAATGAGGTGGGTGAGTTTGATGAAACGCCAGACGTGAGCGAGCTGGAGGCACTCAAGCGCAGCGCCTCGGGCCGGCCGAGCACGTGGCCTCTCGCAATTGTACTGCTAGTACTCATCGTGTTATAATGCTACATTGTATATACTGAAATATATTGTTACGATTATCTTTTTGGTGTTGTTTTATTTTATGCCTGAATAGGAAAGTAATTTCATATTACAATAGCGACCAACCCAGGCTTCACACGGGTGCACTGCGATTTTAAATATTCTTAAATTACTAAGCGGCGTTTTAACCCCTTTGGTTTGGAGTTTCATAAAATTAGTTATAGTGAACGTTTGCATCCTATAACTAAGGAACACACCTACCAAATTACAAAATACTCGTAAATCACAGCATAAGAATATGTGTATAGCTTATAAGCTATATTACGGTAAAGTTTCATTAAAATCCGTTAAGTAGTGTTTGCGTAATAGATATCTATGCATGCATCTATCCATCCAAACAAACTTTCGCATTTATATGATTAGTAGGACGAATGGTATACTCGTATAGGTAGTTAGTTAATTTAATAAGAGCGTAGGTAATAAAATTTTATGTAATGAAAGCAGCTCAATATAAAATACCATATTATAATAGACAACATAACATTACAAAGTCTAGCTTTGGATATAATGCAAGAGGGCAACTTGTAATCCAGACATTAACACTGAAAATGACTCTCTAAGGACTTCCTGAGCCATTTAGATGTCAGGAACTCATATAAGTAGCGCGATCAGCTCACGTTTCCAAATCGTTTTCTCAATTCTGAACTCATTCAGTTTCAGAATCGAGTTTGTAACCGTTTGATATTCAACATCGACACTATAAAGTCTACGCCGATTACCCGGAGGAAATAACAATCGGGTGTGCAGATAGGACGTGTGTGAAATGAATTCTGATTTTGTGTCGAGACGATTCGGGGGTTCATAAAGTAGCTAAAGAGATAGCGTTGACGTGACACCCTCGGACGGATCATGTGACGAATTTACATTCTTGTCGCGAAAGCAGTTGTCGTGAGCGTCTCATGACCTCAGGAGAGCTCAGGTGTGCCCCCGCCGCTTCGCCCGTCCGACAAACATGAAATATAGAACTCCCAAGACACGACATGCATGATATATCACAATGACGTCGCGTCGCTGAAACAACGCTGACTCTTCCACGATTTATAGTTTACAGTTTCTTTTTAAAAAATACCGATAGCAAACGCTCAATCGGTTTTGCTTGGAAAATGCTCGTATGAAATCTGCAAGCGAAACATACACGAGCATAAATATTCAGTGCACTAGGTTAAATTGGAAATGCAAGATGCTGATAGTTAAAATATAAGGTGTTTTGGTGAGTATTAATTAAGGGCTGAATTTCCAATCGCCAGATAATGTCTGTAAAAGATAATACTGTGTAAAAGGTAGTGCTCACTGTGAAAGACTTATTCAAATTTCATGATTGTATTCAGTATAAAATGATATTAAATGACATCGTGTCTATTTTACCTTTTATAAATATGTTACAGCTAATCCGGCCATTAAAACATCAAAACTTAGTTAGTCTAAAAAAGTAGATTACTTCCTTACAAAATACAAAAAATACAAAAATGTTTATTTCTTTTTAAAACAGCGTTACACAATACATGCATTCATGTTCAAGATTGCCTAGTAAGTATAGAATAATACTTGTGACAGGCAATCCCGCTCTTCTTCGTTACATTTACATACACTATTTTTACTTCATTCAATACAGCAAACATTTTAAGATAAAATTTAGATTTAATTTCCTATTAGACTACAATGTTATACATATTATAAGCAAACTTTTACTAGGTATGGAAGCAAATTAAACTTCCATGCGAAAACACCGAAAGATTTAATGAGACGTTACAGTATTATAGCCAATCTATTATAATAAGAAGAATACATAGGCCTTGATTCACAAAATCCCACAAGACTACAATATTATACATAATTATAAGTAACATTTTACCTTTAATGAAATCAGATAATTTCACACGAAAAGCACCGAACGGATTTTAATGAAACTTTACAGTATTATAGCTATGCTACTCGCATTACAATAAAAAGAATACATAGGCCATTAGTCACAAGAATATGCACGGGGACTGGGCCACCGGCACCAGCAGGTAGAATAATATACATTTGTAACCCTACCGGAGAAGCAGCTCCGTATCATCATAGCCTAAGGGTTGTAGCCAGGTGAGTAACACCTTCTTACATTCTCTCAAATTCAATGACAGTATTTCTATGCTTTTATTAATTTTGTTGTATACAAGGGCCGACTGAACCGAATACTGACGTTTCGCTGCCACTGTTTTGACTTTGGGTACTTTTACAACGGATTTGTTTCTCCTTTTGTGTAAATTTATGATAAAAGTTGGTGAAGACTTGTGTAGATTCAGAATTGCATGCAAAATGTACAACTTTCTCGCCGATAACAGACCACTCTCTTGGTACAGCTCCGATGTTGGGAAGCGATAGTGTTTAAAACACATGACCTTTATCAAGCAGCGTTGGGCTCTCTCTACTTCAAGGAACTTGGTCTTGGTGGCACCTCCCCAGATATGAATACAGTACCCTATAACTGATTGTACCAATGCTATATATATCTGTTTAATAATTTTGTTACTAGCTACAAATCTAAGAGATTTAAAAATCCATATGAGCTTTCTTATTCTATTACTAATGAAGTCTATATGAGGGTGCCATGATAATCTGTCGTCAAGTATAATACCCAAATA
Organism: Conogethes punctiferalis; assembly: GCA_031163375.1. NCBI lineage: Eukaryota > Metazoa > Arthropoda > Insecta > Lepidoptera > Crambidae > Conogethes > Conogethes punctiferalis. Next base: position 10,578,026 of record CM062082.1, on the reverse strand, counting down.
TTTTGTACTAGTTACTCTCTCAATTTCCGGACAATCACAAGGACAAGTCGAGTCGTTATTCTTACATGTATGTATTTTGAGTTTCAAGTTACTAGGGGGGTGTGTTTTTTTACTGTTTGCAAAACAGATAAAATTTGTTTTAGTGATATTAAGCGTCAGCAAGTTAGATTGGAGCCAGTTGAATATTTGTGTTAGGCTACGTTGCGCATGTTCAAATACTGAGTCCCAAGAGGTACCCGTGAAGAAAATAGCTGTGTCATCAGCGTATGAAAACACACGACAGCCAGCGTTACTTGTGTTACATAGCTCATTTATGTAAATCAGGAAGAGCGTTGGACCCAACACGCTTCCTTGGGGGACTCCAAAGGATATTTCAGAGTCTTCACTAATGTAATTATCGATTTTAACTCTTTGTATCCTACCAAATAAATACTCCTTAAGAAGTTTCAGTGGCAAACCTCTAATACCATAGATTTCAAGCTTATGCAGAAGGATGGGAAGAGAAACGGTGTCAAATGCCTTTTTTAAATCTAAAAAGACTGTCAAACATTTTTCCCCCCTATCTAAAGCCTCAGCAATTAAGGTCGTTAAGGCCAGAATAGCATCAGCAGTAGATCTTCCCGGTCTGAACCCAAATTGTGAGTCTGAAAGTATGCTATATTTTTTAAGGTATTTCAAGAGTCGAGTGTTGATTAATTTTTCAATGATTTTAGAAATGGATGGTAAGACCGAAATTGGCCTATAATTGTTGACATCGTCTCTCTTCCCCCCCTTGAACACTGGAGTAACTATCGACTGCTTAAGGGGAGATGGGAAAACACCCTCCCTGAAGCATAGATTTGCTAAGTGGCAAATAACGGGTACCACTATGTCGCTTGTAAGCTTTAAAAACTTGGTTGTAATATTGTCCCACCCAGGAGCGCTTTCCGACTTAAGTCCATTGAGTACATCACTGACCTCCTGGCAGTCAGTATCTAGAAGCACAAATGAGGAGCATTGGTTGGACACTATGGTGTTGAGGTTATTAGTGGCTTGAGAAGAGTTAACATTAATAGAATTTGCGAGATTCTTTCCAACATTGGCAAAGTATTCGTTAACAGTGTTGACTGAGGCTATAGGATTATCCGCAATATTGAGTAGTTCAGTATTAGATGATTTAGCTGACTTGAGATATGTAATTTGTTTTATTGTTTTCCAAAGTAATTTAGAGTCACTTACACTTTGAGCAAGTTGCTCCCTTTCATACCTCCTTTTCAATTTTTTCAGTAAACTATTACAATAATTTCGATACCTTTTAAAAGTAATTATTAATATTTCATTTGTAGGATCTTTACGGATATTCAATTGCATCTTATTTCTATTAGAAATACATCGCAACAAGCCCGGAGTAATCCAGGGCTTAATTGCTTTTTTTCTTTTGGATTTGTTACTAACGGTTCTACTTTCCTGAAGTGTAGCACTCAGTACTTTTAATAAGTTTTCAGCAACAAAATTAGGATCATTACAGAATAACAAAAGATGCAGACTTTTTTGAGTCAATATTTCTTTGGCTTTTTCTAAATTAACTGTACTGTGTGTTTTAGCAAAATGTTGCCTACCTAGTTTAGATAGGCATAAGAAGAGGGAACGATGATCTGTAATCGTAGTGTTCAATATTGCAACGTAAGCAGAAATTTTCTTTTTATTAAGTTTCAGCATGCAATGGTCCAGACAGTTGCCTAATCTAGTGGGGAGAGAGTGTCCAGCTAAAATTCCGTGAGTTGCTAACATATTTAGATACGTCGTTCTGTTATTACATTCATGTATAGGTTCGTTGATTCTAGGAATGAGATTGATATTAATATCCCCTGTTAGTACTATATTTTTATTTGATTTTATAGTTTCCAGGTGTGTGTTGAGGGAATTAATAAATTGTAGTGCATTTGCATTCGATGGAGATCGGTATATTCCAATTATTATATTGTTAAAAATTTCAATTTGTAAACAAGTAGCTTGATCAAGTCTAATTTCTTTGACCTTCGGTTTAAACTGATTCTTTATATAAATGACTACACCATCATTTTGGTTCTTATTGTAGATAGACGAATATGAGTTGTAGTTTGCAATTATTGGAATGGGTTTATTAGGATCTATTCGGCATTCTGTCAGAACAAATATGTCTACATCATAGTGTAAACCAGAAAAAGTAACTTGAAAGTCATCAATATTCCTATAAATACTCCGGATATTTTGTGTTATCAATGTTAGGTCGTTAGTGTTAACTTTATGCTGATTTATATCCTGTATGTCACATTCCACGGAAGATGCAATTTTAGTTTCATCAATTTCCTTAAGAGTAGTGAGTGAACATTGCATAGTTCAGGCGAAGTTAATTCCGATACGGGTAATAATCAATAAGTGATACCGCTGTTGCGCATACCATTCGGAGGTATTCAAAATTGCCATTAAAAGCCTGTATTGTTTTAATATTCTAATACCAACAAAAGTCAGCCAGAGTGTCTCATATATGAGTAGTAGGCAATTTGTAAGTGTGCCATTCATAATTTTAACATGCACAATTGTATTACAGAGCGAAACAGCCACCCCATACAACACCAAGTCATGTGCACCAGATATACATATCTCATACATATAAATATAACGGATTGATGCAGCCACTAAATACAATAACAATAGATTCTTCATACTATATTTATTTTCCACACGCTTATCTATATTACGGAACGGATCGGCAAATATACACAAAAACGAGCCATGCATGAGTGTACTGCATAAAACTTTCATATGCGTACATGTACCAATGAGTGAGCCAGTCAAAGTATATGATAGCAAGTTATACTTAAGTGTTCCATGTACAGTTTTCACATGTTCATATTTATCCCGGGATGAATCAACCACCACACACAGCAGCAAGCAGCCTGTAAGTGTACCCGATGTAATTTTCTCTCGCATATATGCGTACAGAGGTAAATCATCCAATATGTGTAAATTGGATGATTCACCTCTATTATTGCATGATAATAGGCTACTCGCAGGTTTACCACATAAAATAATATCTTTCCCTAGTACACATTCATTGTCGAATGAATGCGACAATATACACAGCAATAGTAGTCCACATTTAAGCGAGCTCCACACGATCATCACATTATGTATAAATGTATGTCGAAGTGAGGCAGCCAACAAATATAATATTAGGTTAAGTACAAGTGTTCCGCGTAAAATTCTCACGCGTACACATGCACCACCGAATGGATCAGCCAAAACATCTGACAGTAATTGACATTTAAGTGTACTATATACAACATTCATGTGCATACACTTACCAGGGAGTAAACCAGCCAGCACTTCACATGCAATTGCACCACACATAATTTTCTCATACACAAATACACCCTGGAATAAGTAAGCCAACACATATATTATCAAGTCACCTCTTATCATAGCAAGTGCAATTTTCACATGTGTATATGCACAACGAAGCGATTCGGCCCACACGTAACTCATCCCATTACGCAAACAACAGTGTAGGCAAGTGCCACACCAAGTGATACCTACCACAACACACAAAGAATTATTGCGATTCAACATTAAAACGCAAACAGCACACTGCGAAATTTCCTTATCTAGAGGTATAAACAGTAATAATCCGTTGTCATAAGTGGCGTCTATTTTTTTCGTATTCAAATATGCACTTCCGATTAGATCCAACAACACACAACACAACATAGAAAGAAAGTGATAATGTTTTTGAGTTTTCCGCTCAGATATGTTTACCTTTGCTACTAAACGACTGTTGGGATTTAATACCGCGACACAGATAATAGACCGCGGGAACATCTCGCAAACAATTAGCAAGCTATAAGTACTATTTACTATTTTCACAATTATAAATGCACTGCGGAGGGAAACATCAAATATATTATTATCGAATAACTCCCCATGCCTTATCAGGTTACCCGTTATCAGCGAAAAAGCCACATTAGGCCTTACTATATTATCAAAAAGCATAATTGGCACAAATAAAAATAAAATAAATAAAAAGTAAACAATGATTCTAACCTCAAACAAAGGCAGGTAGTACATCCAGGATTTCGGATCAGTCAGTCATTCAGAATTAAGAAGTTCCTGAATTTGCTTTTCATTATTAATTAACACAATAGGGGATTGTTCATTTTTTCTTAAAAATACTTTACCATATGACGTCCAACAGAATTTAAAAGACTTCGTTTTGGCAACGTCACGCGCAAGAAAATGTAATCGGGCAGCCCTTGAAGTAAGGTGTTCACAAACATAGATAGGTGTGTCCTCTGAGGTCCTGTGTCCAAGATGCTTAGCACGTAATTTTGTCTTCTGCCTGATGTTAAACTCCTTACTTAATTTTAAGACATGGTTTTTGACCATGGCAGACGATGTTTCTACGATGATAGGAGTGTTTTGAGATGAATCTTTCTTTCCCCGGATCCTATAAATGTCAGTAATATCGCTTCTGTTTAATTTACCCCCTATGTTTTCAGAGAGGCACATTACCATGTCTACTAGATCACTCTTCATCTCATTGTTTTTCTTTGGTACGTTTTTAATTTCGAAATTTCCTTTGCGTCTGTCTTTTTGTATATCCTCAATTTTATTTTCCAGAATCGTTATGTATCTCCTGTCCTCCTTCCTTTGCGCTTCCAATTGGTCAATTTTCTTTCTAAATTCTTCGTTTTGGGCCGAAAGAAACGATATAGAACTCTCAATGTTTTGATTTGATTGTTGTATGTTCTTCAGAGCAATAGCATTGTTTTTAAATTCTTTTTCTTGTGAGGCTCTCAAGCTTTCGATCATTTCTTTCATTTCGGCTAGATCTACACAGAAATCCTCCTCTCTTCTTCTTTTAGTACGCTGAGACACGAAGTTAGGCGGCGTTGAGCTCACCCGTTGAAGCAGTTGTGTTTCCGAGTCTGATAAGGATTTGTCCAGTTCCATAGTTTAAGTCGTATCCAAACGGAATACGGCTGATTTTCGTAGTTATCCTTAGTATTATACTGCACTATACTTCGTAGTCACGAGGTCTACGATAGGAGTAGGTACTCTTAGATTCTCAGTACAACAAGTCTTCGTATCCGGTCGGGTCTTTTTCGTGGCCCGTCGGGTGCTTGTCAGAGGGAGCACAAAATACAACGTATTCAGTCGCACGTGAGGTTTGCGGGAGGTGAGGTTCCCACTCCGCCGCACCGCTGCACTTTCCAGAATAAAAATATTCGCAGACAGAGATGCAAATTTAGGTCGTGTTATGATGCACTTTAACGCTATAATTGTATGCACGGGGTACACTATATTTTTGGATAAACCCGCGACGCGTCTGCTCACGGCACTGTCCGAGACGAAAGAGGAAATGTAATGCCCATTCGAATTTTCATTGACACACTGTCTTGAACGACAATGTTTTTTTTCGTGAAGAAGAAGTCGTAGCATGAAAGAGGGTAAATTTTCAAGGAGACATTATTTTAACACAAGACAATATAACCAACCACCCGTAGGCAAGATGGGACCTACTAACAGAAGGTTAACACCCTACCCAAACAGGTTGACAAATGACATAATCAGTTAGACCAATATTAACGGCGTACAAGGCATTAAATCAAGGGTCGGGGCCAGAAACAAAAGAAACCGATTAATTCATGGAATTAGAGAGGTTTTCCACGACCCAGAATACGTTCAGGTTAGAGTAAGACGCGTATTATATAGAATGTTATCGTTTTGTCAGCAAATGAATGGTATTTAAGTAAAGGCTTCGAAGCTTCTATTTATTTTTCTAACTAACAATAATTCAACCAACCAAGTAACTATTGACGATCTCTTCGGTACAGAGTCGTAGGTAAGCTCATGTATTGCGCAGAAGGACCCGGTTTAGTGTACGGTCAACTCAATTTAGGGTAACTTTAAGAATCGACGTGAATCTGGATGTAAAAGTCATGCTCATTAGGTACGTACTTGTGGGTTTTCGTTTCCTTCCTGCTCAAATGAAATAAATAAATGAATTATCCAAGATATGCCACGTTGGGGCACTCAGCGCCATTATATATGCGCAAAATGAGCCGAAGCTGGTACTTTCGTTATTAGACAACTTATGTACTTCCTGAGATACTTTTTTTTTGTAGAATAAGAATAAGAATTCATTTCATTTATTGTCTTTACAGTTCTGTCATATACAGTAGGTACATAGGCATATATTACGCTATCATACAGGCAGACAAAAGGACAAAGCTCAGCTGATGCTGTCGCGGGAGTGCGTCCCCGGCAGCGCTGGTTTTCAGCTTTCCCCTGCCCTCTGAGGTGTTAGTAAAAATCTAGGTATATTTCACATAGAAAACACTCAGATCAATATATATAAAATATGTTACTACACTTTATAAAATCATCATTTTATCACCATCTCGTTCCTAATTTACATTTTCACAAAAGTAATTTCCCTAATCTTATAATCCTCCTTTGACATTAGTGAAAACGTAATTAAATCGAGTATTATTAATTTAGCGGTACGATTTGGACAGTTTTATTAATAGTTACGCTATTGAATGTCAGGCTAATGCTCTTGATGCTTCCAAATGAAATATTGTTTCAAAGGAAACAGATTAAAGAGATAACACAAGATAACGTTTTGATTAAAAATAAATAATATCATTTGATTATTATTATAGTAGAGTTTAGAAGTAGAACGACTAGAAAGAACCTGCTTAAAGTGAGGCAGCTACTTCTTAGGTGGCAAGGCATAGTGGCTCGCCTGATGGAAAGCGAAAGAAAAGCCCAAGTCGCCGCGGTAACTAAAATGTATAAATATAAATAACTCAAGACATGCCACCTAGCCCCAAACTAAGCCGAAGCTTGTACTATAATAATAATAATAAATATCAGACAACATCACATACATTGCTCCGATCCCAATGTAAGTAGCTTAAGCACTTGTGTTATGGGTATCAGAACAACGAAGGTACCACAAATAAATACTTAAATACAAATATAAACACCCAGACACGGAACAAACACAAGTATTCATCACACGAATGTTTGTCCCGGGTGGGAATCGAACCCACGACCCTTGGTTCAGAAGGCAGGGGTCACTACCAATTGAGCCACCGAGCCTGTCAACTATGGGTAGTACCCACTGATAAACAACTGATAAACTTACAAAAAACACTTTTTTTTGTAAATAAATACATATTATACATAGAAAACACCCAGACCAATACAGACATGTTCATGCACACAAATGTTTGTACTGTGCGAGGATCGAACCCACAACCCTTGGCTCAGAAGGCAGAGGGCACTACCAAATGAGCCACCGAGCCTATAAATTTTATACTCCTATTCGAACTAAATAGCTAGTAATAATTCGACATCCAAATAATTTTTGCTCTAAATTAAATGCATTACGTACGCATGAATACGCATGATATGGCGATTAATTTCTAAAATAATATCAAAGCGACCAAAAATATCAATAATAGCTCCGAGCTCCGAGAGCTTGATTATAAATCAACATCATTATATTGGTGTAATCATTCTAATGAAATCCTTCATGTGCAAGTGCATTCTACGGGTTGTAACCTGTCACCTGCCCGTGGTGCATCCTTCACAATAGCCAGTGAGGCTCTGGCAACCGACTGGTGACGGTATAACCATCGCAATTGAAGGCGTAGCTAAATACCGCATGCCGGTCACAGGCGGCAGCATCACCGGGGCGACAAGCTACGCCCTGCGATCGCCAAGCGGTCTGCCGCGTGGCGATTATGGGTAAAGTCTCCAGATGTTTGACCAAAGTGGCGAACAACTGGAGAGGCCTATATCCAGCATTATTCTGCGATAGGCAGATAATGATATTGGTATAACAATATTATAGTTAAAAAAACGTAATTATGTATTTCCAATCAAGATTTTTTGTTTCTGGGGCATGAACAAGCAGTACTTTTCAACACGTTTTGTACGACATTTTTTTCACATTTAAGAGTATCTGTCTGAAGCACGTAGAGATATGACGAAGACGCGACAGAGGTTTCCCACGTTTCATGAATATCAAAATCCGCCTTAAAGCTCACAAAAGTATGACTAATAGTGTATAGAGTTAACATTGGCTTGGATCCACAAAAACGTATCCAGGATTGAAGGAACTCGTAATTCAATCTTGCAATATTGTGCAACATTTTTGAAACGGGAGTTCAATCAGCGCGCACTACAAATTTACTACCATCTCTCATATCACGGCTCGGTGGCTCATTTGGTAGTAAACTCTGCCCTCTGAGCCATGGGTCGTGGGCTCGATTCCCGCACAGTACAAACATTTATGTTCAGGAACATGTCTGGTTGTATTAGTCTGAGTGTTTTCTATGTATAATATGTATTTATTTTTCAAAAATGTATCTAAGTTTATCAGTTGTCTAGTACCCATAGTACTCCGGCTTAGTTTGGGGCTAGGTGGCGCTGTGTGGCCCAGCGTGGTATCTTCATCATCCTGCAAACGTCCACTGCTGGACATAGGCCTCCTCCAGTGACAATTGTCATTTGAGGGGATTTGCCTTGACACCACGCTTTGCAGGCGGGTTGGTGATCGCAGTAGATTTCATTTGTACCCAAGTAAAGGCTACTGCTAATTAGGGCTTCCAATCTCGGTATACCGAGATCTCGGTATTGCGGGATCCCGCGTCATTTTCCAATCCCGCGCGATGCGGGATTACGGACGCGGGATCCGCGGGATTTGCGGGACTAAAAACAAGCGTGCATACGACCTCCCGCCTCACCACAAGACATGCCACACTGGGCCACACAGCGCCATCTAGCCCCAAACTAAGCCGAAACTTGTTCTATAGGTACTAGACAACTGATAAACACACTTATATACTTTTTTTTTTGGAAATAAATACATATTCTTCTTCTTCTTTGCGTTGCGATGGCAAATCGAAATCAGACACGTTGTGCCCAGTGCTCCGCCACCCCGACCGCACATATTAAACACCCAGCCAGACCAATACAAACAGACATGTTTATGAACGCAAATGTTTGTAATGTGCGGGAATCGAACCCACGACTCTCGGCTTAGAAGGCAAAGGTCACTACCAAATGAGCCACCGAGCTAGTCTAAATAAAAGGTGTAATAATATAAATACTTAAATAAATGTGGAGTTATTTGATTAATTCGTTGTTTTTTGTGATAACTAAACGCTGTAATTTGATTGATCTCATACTAATAGTACTAATACGTAAATAAATGTGGAGTTTCTTGATTAATTCATTGTTTTATTTGCCTCATATAAATATGAATATTTTCAATATGCGGGATCCCGCAAATACCGAGATCCCGCGGGATTGAAAATTCGTAGTCCCGCAAATACCGAGATTGAATTCAGGCTGCGGGATTGGAAGCCCTACTGCTAATGTTATAATTTATAAGGGTGTTAACATTTTCACCGCTGCATTTCAAAGCCGCGGGCTGAAGCTAGTAAGAAGTGTGGCCGTTCTATTCTTGGTATATTTGTCTTCAACGCATCTAATAGGGATGTTTCCAGGGTCAAAATACTTACATTATGTTTAGCCCGTATTTTCGATTATAAAAATATATTGGACACGTATTTTTCCTTTTTTCATTGAAACAAAGAATAACAGAGATACAAAGCATCAAAATTTAGGAGTGGGGGTTTTTGATGTCACGCCGTGCGACAAAATGCTGCACGCGCGGCGTGACGTCACGCGCAATTTTAACAGTCTATATCTTTGTAAGTTTTGGTCTAATTTACAAATGAAAAAATACGTATCTCTTATTCTGTAATAATCTAGAAGACGGACTAATTATTTTATGGAAACAAGCCTATTGAAACACAACATTCAAAGAGGCATGGTTTCCTTGTCGGGTTGCAAAGGTCAGATGCCAGTTGCTCTATTGTAATAAACAACACATGTCGTGCCGTTCGAATCACGATTGTGGAGCGGACGGACTCCAGGATGACGTTGCTGTACCTTTCTCATATTAATACTAATACTAAAGTTAAATAAATATTTCTGGAGCATGTCAGTACACCTGTATATTTCTTTATTATTTCTCATATCTCCATCTCAATCTAAGTATGGCTGTGGGCGTGCCATATTAACTGCAGAAGCGGTAAACGTTGGGGTAAACGAGTTCTAGAGTGGACACCGCTTCTCAGCAAACGTAGTGTAGGACGCCATTGGACCAGGTGGCGCAACGATTTGTGCAAAATGGCTGGCAAGTGCTGGATACGAGACGCCCAAGTCGAGCAAGGTGGCAAACAATTGGAGAGGTCTATGTCCAACATTGAACTGGGAAGGGTTGATAAAGAAGTAGTATTCGGAATTTTTTCAACTTATTCACTACTAGCGCCCCGCCCTCGCATCGCTTCGGGTGTTTCAGATAAACATTTTTACACTAAATATAACCTATGTTACTCAGTGATAATGTAGCTTTCAAATAAAAAAAGAATTATTAAAATCGGTCCAGTGAGTTTATTCGTTACATACAAAAATACGATTTTTTCCTCTTTATAATGTTAGTGTAGATAGTGTAGACTACTCGTGAATACAATCGTTTGTGTAAAAAGCAAATCCGAAACGCGTAAAGCGTCACCCTCTAAAGCTTCCCCGCCCCGTGTGTCTCAACAATCAGGCTCCTTTCAGACGGCCGCGGCCCGCCCGCGCCACGGCTCCGGATACGATCACCGGCGAGCAACCATTCACTTTGATTCAGTCCGAACGGACGCAGGATCGGCTCGTTCGTGATCTGAAAACTTCAATAGATAACCTTGTCGCCGGGCGAGGACGGATATAGGCGTAATCAACCGTGACGTAACGCTACAGCCCTGGAAGCAAATTGGGCTCTTTACAATGTACCTTTCACTTATAAATGCATTCTTATTCCGAATGGGAAATGGTTGTCGAATTTTATCCACGTTTTATAACGGATTCAATCACCTGCACCTGGACGGATTCAATCTCTACAAAGGATTTCTCTTATGCTATACGCATTCTATATGGTTCGTTTTCTAAAACACCGAAAAGAAGGGGATTTACTTGAAATCACACATGGATTTTAAATCAAACTTTATACAAGGTACCTATACAAATGAATTAACATATATACGTAGTCCTCTACCTTCTGGTTGCATTTGATTATTTTTTAGTTCTTGCAAGTCCGGAGTCCGCTATGATCTTTATCATCTTCACGGACATCACGGATCTTTATCCGTGATGCCAACACGTCATAGATAGATTCCATTTCATTGATATAGGCCACCTCGATGTATTGATACAATACTACATACTTATTAAATACGTACCTATAATTATAGCATTGGCAATAATAATATGCAACTCTGACCGCTCAAAATAAATTAATTAAATTCATATGCAGATTCTCAGAATTATGTTCCGAGCTTAAACCAATGATTTACGGGGTGGAGGCCATGTTAATACGTAACAAGCTAACGTATCTTAAAGATAAACGTACCTACATTTTCTAGCAATGCGCTGTACTCTTACTTAGACCTGAAGTTAAAGTTTCTCAAGAAACAGTTTTCTATGTAGGGTAAAATTTTCTAGCAAAATGTCCAAGGTTATTCGGGTGTAAAAGTTGTTGGTAGATAACTTTGACCCCTTTTGAAATTGTTGCACCATCTCTGTGTATTGGGTATCGTCATGATAATTTACCAACTTTCACGGAAAAGAATACAAATCATCGCCCCATTTCTAACTGTGGGTAGTAAGAGCCGCCTAATGCTGCGTTTACACGCTCGCGTTCAATACGACATTCAACGGGCACAAACACAAGCACGAGCATGTGAACGGGCTGTTCGTCTGTTTGAATGTGCACGTTAGTGCGCAGTGTGTAGGGCAGGACTGCTCGCCGAGCTGCTTGCCGGGCTGCTTGCCGGGCTGCGTGGCACGCGTGTAAACCTAGCATAACAGATTTCTTGTGGTTTCAGCTTCTCAGCTTTTTTTTTTTTTTTTTTTTTTTTTTTTTTTTTTCTAAATGACTACGATGATGGCCAGGGCGGCCTTGTCATCATCACCGGACTGTTGGGGGAGCGGAAGGCTCTCACCCCTAAAAATTTAAGCAACGGCGCTGAGGGCGCCCCCTGTGGGGCTCGAGCCTCGGCTCAGGGCGTTGCTGGGAGATGCCCTACGGACGTATGTTTGGGGAGAAAAGCGACCAGGCGCGGGCCGGTATCTAGAAAAGGGCGCGAAAGCTGGGGGGCGACGCGACGGGAGTCCCCGCCGGCGGGGACGGAACGACGGTTGTCTTGAAGTGTGGTTTGTCGCGAGTTGTTCGGCGGCGGTCATGGCTAGGGTGATGGGGTCGTCGGCCTCCAAGAGGACGTGGCGGGGGCGGCGGCGTGCGCCGCGGAGCTCCTCAAAAGCGTGGTAGTTGGAGGCGTGGACCACTAACGGGTTGGGGTGATGAAGGGCAGAGTCAAAGAAACGTTTTGAGCATTGTTTAAAATACTGCGCGATGGTAGGCAGCTTTAAATCAATGTGTAGGTTTTCGTTTCGGAGGAACCATGGAGCGCCGGTGGCCTTGCGCATGAATCGGTTTTGGATCACTTGTAGCCTATGGATAAGTCGAGGGGCCGCGTGCGCGAATGCGACGCTAGCGTAGGACATTATCGGTCGAATGCATGTCGTGTAAAGTCTGACCTTATTTCTAAGGGACAGTTTACTACGCTTGTTGATGAGGTGGTGTAGGCGGCCTAGCGCGAAAGCGGCTCGGTCGCGTACGACTTTAATGTGTTCTTGGAATCGGAGTCTATTATCAAGGTGTACACCCAAGTACCGGACCTTCCGTTCCCAAGGGATTGGACGCCCGTACATTGTTATGGGTGGCGCTGAAGGGAGGGCTGCACTCCTACGGAAGAGGATGGCAGCGCTCTTTTCAGGGTTGACTTCGATCCTCCATTTCCTAAACCACTCGCCTAGGCGGTTTGCGGCGTTTTGGAGGGTCTTTGTGATTTGGGCCAGTTTGTGCGATGAACAGTAGATGGCTGTGTCATCTGCAAAAAGGGCCGTCTGTGCCGTGAGGGGAGCCGGTTCAAACTTCGGAAAGTCGCTCGTATACAGGGTGAAAAGTATGGGGGAGAGCACGGATCCTTGGGGGACGCCAGCCCTTATCGGGTGGGGGGAGGATAGTGTTCCCTCTACGCGATAGCGGAAAAAGCGATTTGACAGAAAGTCTCGAATGATGAGTACGAGACGATCTGGCACTTTAAGTTCGTATAGCTTATAAATTAAGCCTTGGTGCCAGACTTTGTCAAATGCTTTTGCCACATCGAAGAAGAGAGCCCCCGTTAGACGTGGACGAGAGAAACTGGAGTGGTGAAGGACGTGCTCCACTATGCGATGGACTTGTTGAACGCAAGAGTGTCTGGCTCTGAAGCCGAACTGCTCATTAGGTATGAGCTTGTTCGTCTCGGCGAAGGATCTGAGGCGGTTGTAGATAATGCGCTCGTAGATCTTGCCTATCGTGCACAGAAGGCTTATAGGCCTGTAGCTGGTCGGCTCAGTTTTAGGTTTCCCAGGTTTGGGAATGCCTATGACCGTCGCCTCTTTCCACGCTTGGGGAAAGATGTTACTACTGATGGCTGCGTTGAAAATAGCGGTTAGTAGAAAGACGAGGTGAGCTGGGAAGCGCTTTAGCACTTTGTTAGTGATGCCGTCAGGCCCCGGGGCCTTTCGGGGATGGAGGTCCTTGATAATAGACTGAACTTCCTCTACTGTGACTGGCTCCAGTGCCGGATCTGAGGCTGGTTGAGCGGTTCTGCGTTCGACCTCCGCCTCGACGGTAGCGAGGTGGTCTGGGTCTACTGGCATCGTGCTGGGTGTGCATTGGGCCTCTAGGCTGTCGGCTAGGCATTCGGACTTCTCCTCATCATCAAAGGCAGGTGGTTGGTTCGGCCTGTTGAGAGGAGGGGTGGACTCTGTGTTGTCGGTCTTGAGCTTCCGAGCCAGTTGCCAGAAGGCGAACTGGTTGGGGTCAAGATTGTTGAGCATCCCGTCCCACTGTGCCTCTCGCAGTTCTTTAATGCGCTGCTTTACAGATCTCTGTAATGCTCGCATGCGAGTTCTGTTGGTTTCAGTGGGGTAGGAGTCATAGGCTCTGATGGCAGCGTTCTTCTCGGTCAGCAGTGCTCGCACATCCGCAGGCAGGTTCCACCGACGGTGGGCCGTCGCCGGGACCTGCCGCGAACAGTCGTTTACGACATTTTGTACGTGGCCTGTGAGCGAGTCGATTGCACTCGATATATCTTGAGTCGACACGATCTCGTCTGGGATAGTGTCTAATAGCGGGGATGAGATTGACTTTAGGCTTTCTCCTAGTCGATCCCAGTCCACTTTGGTCCTAGTCAGCTCGGGTTGCGCCTCGTCGGGCGAGCCCAGTCTGGGTGCTAGGTCCAAGATGACTGGTCTATGGTCTGATACTAGTTCATGGTGCACTTCTATAGAGCGCATCCGTAAGTTTACGTTCTGCAGAAGTGCAATGTCCAAGATATCAGGGCGGTGGTCTGCGCACCCGGGGAAATGGGTGTGGGTCAAGGGGGTGATGATGTCAAATAGGAGGGCCTCTGATAGGGACTCTAAGAGTCTGCCGCGGGAGGATGTGTAGTTGCATCCCCAGGCGGTGTTTTTGGCGTTAAGGTCGCCCGCTATTATAACTGAGCTGCCTAGGTTCAGTAGTGCCGCGAGGTCGCTGCGAGTCAGCGACTTCGGGTTTGGACCTGAGTTGGAGGGAGGCAGGTAGGCCGATACGATTGTGATGGGCTGATGTCCGGTCATGCCCAGCCGACAGACAGAGGCCTCCATGTGCTGGAGGTTTGGTGTGTCTATAGGCATACAGTACAGGGATCTTTTATAGTAGATGAGGGTTCCTCCGAGGGCGGATGTAGTTCTATCGTTTCGGATGATGTTATAGTTAGCTACTTTAGGGTCCCGTATGCCGGGCTTGAGGAATGTTTCCTGCACAAGTAGTATATCTAACTGGTGGTCCGAGAGGAAAGTGGCTACTTCCGCCCTTTGGGACTGGAGCCCGTTGGCGTTGAAGAAGCCTACTTTTATTGCGGTCGGTTTGACTCTACTCTTCGTTTGGTGTACTTCCATTAACGGGTGTTAAAATTCGCGAGAGTTTCGTTGAGTTCGCGAAACTCGATTGCTATTTGTAGCATTTGGGGCACGTTGCCCTCGGCGGCTCTAATTTTCTTTGCCATGCGGCTGACTTCATTGAAGTCGATCGCGGCAAAGAAACGCGTTACTAAATTTAGATCCTCTGTGGGATCGGTGGCCGCCTGGGTGTTTTTGGCGGGGGCTCCTCTTTGGGTGGCTGGTGGTTGTTTAGGCACTTCCTGGGGGGCCGGTTGTTGTTGGACCTTGGGTGGTGGGTTGGGTTTGAGTTTTGCTTCTCAGCTAATGGTAGAGTTTGCTCCTGCTGGGCTGGCTACACTCGGCTAAACACACGTGAGGTTTCAAGATTCAGTGTATCTGTTATAGCAACAATAATAAGTGTGGATATTATATACGAGTATCCTATCCAGCCATTATTTATAATAACTACTCAATTTAGTCAAAGTGATAAATAACACGGAATTAATCATGTTAACTAGCTATTTTATATAATGTTTTCGATCTATATAAATATTTCATGTACAGAATTGACCTCTCTACAGATTTATTATAAGTATATATAGTAGATCTATACTTATAATAAATGTGTGATAGTAGATCTATACTTATAATAAATCTGTAGAGAGGTCAATTCTGTACATGAAATATTTTTCAAAATAACTATCAGGGGGTGATTAGTGATCGATACTGATGCCAAAAATGCAATCAGTAAAATTTTTCTGATTGCATTTTTGGCATCAGTCTGTCTGTCTGTGTGTCTGTCTGTCTGTATGTTCGTTATAGAATCAAAAACTACTGGACGGATTTTAACGAAACTTGGTAGGAATTTTCTTCATACTCCTGGGCAGGTTATAGTATACTTGTCATTACGCTACAATCGATAGGAGCAGTGCAGTGACGGGAAGTGTGTGGGAAACGGGAGAAATTTTTATCTGCATGTTTGATCGCGCATCACGTGAAAACTAATGCATGGAACGAAATGCGGTTTTCAGCAATGTATTGCTAGAGGTCTAATTTAAAATTAAGGTACCATTTTATGGAAGTCTGTTATTTTTGAAACCCGATATATACGCGTGGGACGCCGCCGGCACAGCTAGTAAGAAATAAGACTTGCCTCCATTCCAAAAACTTCAACATAATTAAGCAAAACGAGTAAAACACTCATTTACTTTAAAAATACTTCATAGTGGCTTACTAAAGCGTTTCTGTTGTTACACTACAATTACATAAATTCCTACTACCAATACCTACTACTCGTACAAACAATTATTCGGTCTGTTTGTAATACCAACATGCATGGAAAATGTACCTGACCGTGGAAAGAATTTGTTAACAGCTACAAAACTAACTAATTTAGTGTAACTAAGCACTAAAAACCGCATAAACGCCAACATTTACGCCATGAAAATTAAGAACTTTATTACAATAACGCATAATTGCATTGCAAATAAGTTTGTGGAACGAAATTTACGAACAGTCACGAAGGAATGTTTCTGATTTTTATTTACATTTTGTTTGTTTTGTTGAAATTTATCCTTAAGATTTTTTTCAATTGTTTGTACACTTAACATGTCATTGTAAAATGTGAAGTTGTATCTCCATGACTACAAACCGATGACGGTCAGCAGCATCACCGGAGCGAGAAGCTACGCCCTGCGATCGCCAACCCGCCTGCCCAGCGTGGCGATTAGGGGTATATCCTCCAGATGTTTGCTCTAAGTAACGAACAACTGAAGAGGCCTATGTCCAGCAGTGGACTGCAATAGTTTGATGATGATGACGATGATGAGCGATACGGATATGAGGTTTATTTCCTTGTGTAATCATGATCAGCCTTCAAAGGTTCACAGCTGGACTTAGGCCTCCCCCTAACAATTGTTATTTGGGGGGAATTGCCTTAGTCACCACGCTTGGCAGGTGGGTTGGTGACGGCAGTAGGTTTTATTTGTACCCAGGCTAACGCTGCTACCAATTTCCCTTAGTCGTCTTCTATGATACCAGGCCATGGTACGGGGTGGTCCTATGCTAAATCTGGAAATCACACATTTGCATTAATAATGAGTTAATTACGCATTAGCCAACAGTCTATAATTATTTGAAAATGTATGATATATTAAAAACTAATGTATTATCTAAAATACTAATGTAAAGTCGCGATGTCCTTCAAACTAAAACGAATAACGAATATAAAGTGTGTCTAGATTAGTAACAAAACGCATAAATAGATTTCCATTTTTGCCTACATTACCAAATGATGATAACTTTTTACTTTATTTCACTAGTTACCCGGTATAAGTACTTACTTACTCATAGGTGAAGTCAAATGAACAACTTTAAAACTAGAACACCAAGGCGTTTCGTATACGTAACTGGCAACTTTCTAGCAACTTAGTTGTTTATGACGTTTTCAAATAAATTTAAGTTAACTACGAAGTTGAAATGTAGTTTTGAGTAGCAGTAATCGAAACCAATATACCTAAACACTCATCAAAGTAATGACATGAATTTCGACAAAGTCACAAATGATTTTATTATTTATGTCTTCAATAAGGTTCTTCATTACAGCTGGTGTTGATTTCAATGTAGGTATGTATTTATTCATGTAAGTATTAGAACGTAAATATAAAGCTGTACAAATATTCATTTTATACCTATTCTCTCCTCTTCAGTAAAATACATCTCCTCTGCCTGTAAGCTGTCTGGAAGACTTCGCAGCCATAAGATCAACATATTGTACTACAATATTACTGTAATGTTTTATTGTTTTGTGCAGTAATAAGTATCTACTTAGTTACTTATATTTTTGCTGACGGAGGATAGAAAGGAGCGGCTTATTATCTTTTCCCACCAAGCAAACCTCACCTGCCCGTGGTGCATCCTGTCGAATAGCAAACGATGGTGCTGGCAACGAACTGGTGGCGGTATCAAATCATTCAAAGTACGGTGCTTAAGCCACTGCCATGAAATCCTTCGGCCTAAACCATGTTTGTCAAGATAAATGTTGGTGTAGTTAATGTCCAATATTTCAGAACTAGCGACCCGCCCCGGCTTCGCACGGGTTCAATACAGTTTTTTCCCGCTAACTCCCGTTCCCGTGGGAATTTCGGGATTTCCTTTCTTAGTGCACCTCTACGGTACCTAAGCTACGTCCCTTCCAAATTTCAAGCGCCTACGTTTAGCCGTTTAGGACTGGAAACTGACTGACATATCAACGCACAACGTTGATATGTCAGTCAGTTTCTCCTTTTATATATAATCATTAACACATATCTAAATATGTGCTAGTGATTGCCTACCTCCTTTGCTCTACACTTTGAACAGCACCCAAGCGATACCTTACTTTAATCCCAATTGAGAATGCTATTCAAGCACGATACTGGAATTGGAGTCTGGTTTACATTAAAGCGATTGCTTTTAGCGTAAAACTTTCTAACATGAACACAAATGTTGGGTTAAATTGCCATCTAACTTCTTTATCCCGAGAGGTAATCACATAAATTAAAGCTCGGTTATACTACTAACAATCCTGAAGTACTTGAGTTAGTTTTGAATTCGTTTCCTTTAAAGGCCAGAGTTAACGATAGGATACTAATACTACTGCAACTAAAAAGTTTTTTTTATTTACTATGGGTTTGCGCTTGGCTACAATTCACCTGGTGTTAAGGATTACTCTAGGTGCATTACTCTATTATGTAACGACTAGCTTTTGCCCGCGACTTCGTCCGCGTGTTTAGATTTTTACATTCAAAAGTTTTTTCCCAATAACTCCCGGTCCCGTTGGAATTTTGCAATATCGCGTTGCAAGTAAGCTTTACGTTCATTAAGGTACCTTGCATGTCAAATTTCATCATCATCATCTATATCTTACGCGATTTAGATTTTTTCATACAAAAGGTTTTCCCGCTAAATCCTGTTCCCGTGGGATGTTTGCAATATCCTATTGCAACTGAAATTCACTAAGGTACCTAATTGCATGCCTAATTTCAAGCGTCTAACTTAAGGGGTTCAGATTTTTCATATAAAAGGATTTTCCCGCTAATAGGATATGCGAATATGGATAACAAATTTTTATGAATTAAAAAGATAAAAGATCTCACCTTTTATCTTTTAGCTACATAAATATCGAAGAATTTTTAAACTATCTTTTCTATTAAGCGTGTTATAAAGCGTTAAAGTTATTGCTTATACCGAGAGATCCGACGTGGCGGATGACGTCACGTACCGTGCGCGCCATGCAAACTTCATAGAAAAATCTGTTTTTGTGAGAGAGACGGATATAATAACTTTCAACGACTGTATCTCGCCCATTTTTCAGCCAATTTTGATTTTGTTTTCACTATTCATAGTATATTTTTATCTATTTTACGATAAATTAGTAAATACATAAAACTATTCTTCATGCATATTCCCTATTCTCGGGATTTCGGGAATTCCTTTCTTAGACCACCTCTACGGTACCTAAGCTACGGCCCTTCTAAATTTCAACTGCCTAAGTTTAGCCGTTTAGGCTGTGCGTTGATGTTAGTCAGTCGGTTTCTTTTCTCCTTTTATATATTAAGATTTAATTTGACCGGTAACGCCATTTATTGAGAGGAATTATTAGTTTTGGGCTATTTTACTTCTCGGCCTTTCTTTCCCTATTTTATCACGTAAAAGGTTGATTTTAAAATTTGAAATTTTATCCCTTTCGGAGTAGAATTTATCGAAACCCTTTCTTGGCAATAACTTGGTAGATATATATCATGGTATAGCTTTGTGAATGCAAAGTCTTAGCCCGAACGGTTAAAAATTGACAATGTTTCATACATTTGATTGAACATGTCTGTTTGTATTGGTCTGGGTGTTTTCTATGTATAATATGTATTTATTTACAAAAAAAAAAAAAAAAGTATATAAGTAAGTTTATCAGTTGTCTAGTACCCATAGTACAAGCTTCGGCTTAGTTTGGGGCTAGGTGGCGCTGTGTGGCCCAGCGTGGCATGTCTTGGGTTATTTACCTAGAAAGCGTAAATACAAATTTTCATCCCCTATTATATCCCCTTGGGGGTTTGAAATGATCAAACCCCTTTTTTAGCGGATGCCTACGTCATAGTAGCTTTATACATGTCAAGTCCTAGCCCAATCGGCTTAAAATTGACAAAATTTTATACAAACTTTCATCCCTAATCTTATCCCCTTGGGGGTAGGAATGATCAAAACCCTTTTTTAGCAGATGCTTACGTCATAGTAGCTTTATACATGCAAAGTCTTAGTAATTGGCTGAAAATTTACAAAATTTTATACAAACTTTCATCCCTTATTTTATCCCCTTGGGGGTAGAAATGATCAAAACCCTTTTTTAGCGGATGGCTACGTCGTAGTAGCTTTACATATGCAAAGTCTTAGCCCAATCGGCTCAAAATTGACAAAGTTTCATACTAACTTTCATCCCCTATTTTATCCCCCTGGGGGTGGAATTGATCAAAATCCTTTCTTAGCGGACGCCTACGTCATTACATCTACCTGTATGCCAAATTTCAGCCCGATCGGTCTAGTAGTTTGGGCTGTGCGTTGATAGATCACTATGTCAGTCAGTCAGTCAGTCAGTCAGTCAGTCACCTTTGAGTTTTATATATTTAGATATATGCTTACCTAGCAAAAACTGATTCATTTTTGGCCCCGCCTTTTGGTTTATAAAGAAAAAGTTAATATGTAAAACGTTCAAATGCTGCAATATTGACTGCCGTCTCTTTAGCAAATGTCTTCTACCTGAAACTTATCTGGAAGAGATCGCTGGCAGTTATAGGACTGCCTACATTTTACTTCAATATGTGACTCTTTCCTGTAAATATTTTATTTTTCGTGCAATAAAAATTTCAATCTACTTATAGTAAAGTAGATAATAGGACCAATACATTCGATTTCGACGGTAATTATAAAACTTGAACTTTTGTAGATGTAACACAAACGAGGCATTGATCGTGTTTTTGTCGCACCAATCTGCATAATTACAAGTTACAACGATTAGATCACCGGCGATGATTTTGTGACTCGTTAACGACACGATTTCAATTTTACATAGTCAGCCGCGTGTAGCATTAATGTCGAAAACGCGGTTATTTTACTAAATCGTAACGATTTAGCGACACCATTAACCCCCAAACACTTAATGAAATTATATCGGACACGCCACCACTGTGGTTGTTTGATGGTCGAAATAAAAATTCGCTGTGAGCAAGCATTTTTGACACGTTAACTCAGAGGCTGCTAGCGTACGGCAACTAATGGAGAAAAATACAGAATTTGGTTGAGTAAAGCGAAGACATGATGTGTTGGTGTGTTAACGTACCTACATATTTTTTAGCCCGACGTTCACCATAACCCGAGGCCGAAACCTCGGGCTAAAAGTATGTGCACGTTGAATCCCCAACACTTAATTGTTTATGTAATGATGCAACGTGAAAGTTTAAAAGTGACGATCAGTTTGGTTCACTGGTTTTGAACGCTGCCTCTTGCATGGTTGCGGGTTCGTCCCCATAGAATATAAACATTTGTGTACATAAACATGTCTGTTATTGGTCTGGGTGTTTGCTATGTAGGTACCTATTTATCTTAAGTTTAACAGTTGTCTAGTATCCATAGCTTATGCTTAGTTTGGAACTAAGTGATACTGTGTGGCCTAACGTGACATGTCTTGAATTATATTATTACTCGTATAATACTACATCGACAATCTGACCAAAGTAACGTTTTATAAATCATCCACAATATTGCAAGATCATTAAGCGCACAAAAAGTTTCCATTGGTGTATAATGATGTGGTAGATAGACTGCATTAAAATTAAAATACGTTGGAGATGCTGGACTAAGCACGATGCACATTTGACCCGTGTCGAAAGCGTTTCCTACAAAGTACTACAAACCCAACGTCAACATTTTCTCGTACACAAAATTTGTGTACGAGAAACTTCTATTTAATAGAAAAATTCTTTATTTTACCTACGACACGTTCTATGTAGCTGAATTGGCTTTAATTGTATTATACCTGCATGTAAATTGTACCTGTCACATAAATTCAGCAAAATATCAAGAAATTGCAATTTACTCAAAGAAATACGTAAAGCTTTGAGGTAATTTATTTCAAAAATGTACTCCGATGACGCCAATAGGTAATCCCATTAGAAATGAAATTCTTTCACAGCGACACCTAGCTTATGTTTGCAATTTGATCTCAAAGACATCAAAGCCGATGGTTTCAACAACCTGTGACAATGTTTCTTTGGGAAAATTACTCCTCTGTTTTAGCGTTAAAACATTGTCGTTGTCTGAGCGTTTTCGTAGATGATATCTCAGCTTTCATTTCGAGCAACGTCCGTACGATTAATATAGGCAATTATTTCGTTATTACAACGATGTAAAGCTTTGAGGTAATTTATTTCAAAAATATACTCGGGTGACGCCAATAATCCCATCAGAAATGAAATTCATTCACACCGACACGTAGCTTATGTTTGCAATTTGATCTCAAAGACATCAAAGCCTATTTTTTGTAGGAAATTATTTCGTTATTACAACGATATGCAATAATCACCAAAGCTGATTCTCTTGTTCTCTTATCAACCTATTATTATTGCTTTATTATTTAGCACTGCTACGCAGGTCTAATGACCAGAAAATTCTTGAAAACAGAAGACTGTTTAGTCTGTTTACATTCAACATTATTATATTTTTATTCGACTTGGACATCAAGGACTTGTTTGAATGAATAGTGTCACCATTCAAAAAGCTGAGCAAGATAGAGAATAGTGACGTCATCTCCTGACGGGAAGTAAGATCTACTTCGGATTACTTCTAACTAAACCAGCGGAGTACATAAATTACATTGGTAGGTACTCTTTGTAGCACAAACACATACATTACAAACAAAACTAAGTACGATTTAGGTCTTATAGCAAAAAGCGTCTCTTCCAGACAGCCTTCAGGTAGAGGAAACCAGTCAGTTAGAAAGTATTCTATGTACTTGACTTGAGAACCATATCCCTTATCTACAAGCTGTTGATTTTGACTACTAAGTTAATCAACTAATCGTAACATTACGCTTCAACCTTGAGCACCTTTGATATTGGAGAAAAACCGCTCATTACTAACACGAGAAGGTCAGGAAATGAGCTTGTAAAATACTTAAATATACATTTTAACGATAGGGAACCAGCGTTCGCGAATTTCTATGTGGTTCGTTTGCAGGCAGTCTGGTTGTAAAATAAATACTGGCCGCAGAGCTCCAGGCTATGCTATTTTATTCACGACATGCCGTGACAACTGGGCCGTCAAACAAATCAAGGAAAATCTAGGTACATAGGTACATATAGTATATACGATACTGGCGAACAGAAAATGCATCGCGTCGTAAACGTAAACAAACACGAACCTTTTACAAGTTCATGCATACAGAGAAAATTGGATCTCTGCGATTGCGTCGTAAGCTTAGAACGGAACCCAATTGAATCTGCTTTTCGGGTTGATAACAGTTCGCTCCTAAAGCCTAATACTTTGAACTCCCTTTTTAAAAATAACGGTCTTTCTCACACAGCAGTTTCTTTTCACATTACTGCAGGTATCCTTACGCTAACAAGAATATTAAATTGTTTTGTAAGTCTTTGACCAGGACCAATTCTAGGTCTAATAGAGAACTTTTGCAACAAACTTATCCCTTCGAGACGTTTGCTTGAAACTTTTAATTGTTATTTATTCTTGTAACGTGACATCAAATCACGTTTTCTAACTTTCGCTAAAACGTGAATAATTAAGTTTAAATCAAAGACGATATTGATGAGCTATAACTGCATACCTTTTCTAATGATAATTTAATTGAATATCATGTCAATTAAGCTTTATATCAGGTGCCGATAACGGTCGGGAGGTCAGCCATTTTGATAAAAAAGAAATCCTATATTTCCTTTCACCACTATATCACCATTATTAAACGTGCTTAAGCGAAAAATACAGTTAGTCAATAAAGATATATTAGCACAGTTCGTCTTCCAGAAAATAATTAATACACCTTAGTAAGCATTGAAAATAGGGCAATACTCGTTCGGAACCTATTTATGTCACAGAGCAATAAGCTACCCGTTCGATTCCCTCGCAATAAAACACTAATAAAGCTATTGTTCTATTAATTTATTTACACAGAGTGGACTGAATGAGTCCTCGCTAATAAACTCAATTACACAGAGATCGTGTTCACGAGTCCGGCGATCCTCGGCCTTTATGAAGGCGCTGTAAAAACTGGAGCGGGTCGGTAGATATTGGAAATAGGTACGTAGCCGGACATCGCGTCGAGATTAAAATTAGCAGATAAGAATTTTGCTGTATTGTTTAAATTTAGCGCCATTCAGAATGAGCTTCCAGTCTTGATAAAAAATGCATGGCCTATTGCCGCACTCTTTCAGAGATTTATCTTAAAAATAACTTCAACTCGCTTGTGCTTCTTTATTTTTAGTATAAGTTTAGGTACGTACTTGCGACGTTTGTATATTCATTCAGTATGCTGTAGTCATCACCATCATCATCAAGACATAGGCCTCTCAAGTTGTTCGCCACATCGGGCAAACATGGATGCTTTACCCGTATTCGCAGGCAGACAG
Source organism: Conogethes punctiferalis (assembly GCA_031163375.1). Classification (NCBI taxonomy): domain Eukaryota; kingdom Metazoa; phylum Arthropoda; class Insecta; order Lepidoptera; family Crambidae; genus Conogethes; species Conogethes punctiferalis. Next base: position 10,553,241 of record CM062082.1, on the reverse strand, counting down.
GTAGGCGATCGTAGGGCATCCTCCCTCCGATGACGCTGCTGCCCGTCATCAACCTGTGGTATTTAGCTACGACTTCTATAATATTGTGATGGTTATACCGTCCGCTACCAGTCAGTTGCTAGTATACTGTAGTACAAATGCTAAAATAATCATGATACCTGTAAGGGTGTTCATAAAATATCATCTGACCATGTATTGTTTTTATTATAGCAATACATTCTTCAAGCAATTATCGTACAATAATGCCGTTAATACACTCAATAATAATTTAGCATCACGAAAAAGGCTTGGAAAGTATCAAATCCTTTTACTTCGCTTTATCTCGATCACAATCACGCAATCAAACAAAGAGCGGTAAGTATCTTCAGAAGAAAATAAGAATGTAACTAAAAGAAAAGATAATATGAAAGTACTTTAGACGAAATTGTTCGCTCAATTAACTTTAATCGCAAAGAATTGTGAAAAGCCCGAGTTCGTTGAACTCTTGAATGTATTCATTTTGTAACTAAACGAAAATCACGCTGGTTAGACCTTCCCACGCTTTTCTTTTACATTTAAAAGAAAAGTTAGAACTAAAATCATTTTACCACATAACTATAAAGTTGGAAATCGATAATAATTATAAAAGACATATAATAATCTCGTGTGTTAATTTAGTGTGAAAGAATATATTATTAATGTTTGCCGTTGGGAACAATAAACAAGTAATTAAAAGTTATTCGACCACACGATGTTGCGTGCAGTTTTAGCAGACTGTAATGAACATAAATACGCCCCGTATCTACTGAATTAGAAGCCTTGATCCTTGTAAATTACAGTTCTGGATTAACCTGCAAAGTTACCACGCTAAAAGTCTGGCTTACTTAGCACGAGAGGTAAAAAAAATTGGATATCTTCAAAATTTGCGAGGTCGGAGAGTCCGCTATTCGGAATTAAAACTGATGTTCTACGTAATTTAAACACTGACTTGCTGTATTTTTAATAAAGTTCGACTTGGTATATATGCGTTTGTCTTCATCTTTATTAGAAACTAGCTGTGCCAGCGGCGTCGCACGCTTGGATATCGGGTTTCAAAAATAACGGACTTCCATAAAATACTTATACCTATACCTAAGTTTTAAGTTAGACCTCTAGTAATACATTAGTGAAAATCGTATTCAATTTCATGCAGTAGTTTTTTAAGAGATGCGCGTTCAAAAAATTTCTCCCGTTTTCCTAACATTTCCCTTCACTGCTCTGCTCCTATTAATAGTAGCGTGATGAAAAGTACCCTATAACCTGCCCAGGAGTATGAAAAATAATTGTACCAAGTTTCGTTAAAATCCGTTGAGTAGTTTTTGTTTCTATAACGAACATACAGACAGACAGACAGACAGACAGACAGACAGACAGACAAAAATTTTACTGATTGCATTTTTGGCATCAGTATCGATCACTAATCATCCCCTGATAGTTATTTTGAAAATATATTTAATGTACAGAATTGACCTCTCTACAGATTTATTATAAGTATAGATAGATTAATAATGCGCTATACAATGCACAGAAACCTCAGTGTAAATATTCCCTTTATGCAATACTTAGGTGCAGCCCGCGGCTTTGTCCTTGAGAATATAATATCCGCATAAATTATTCCCCATGTGAATATGATATGGAGCTATATTACTGTAAAGGTTCAGTAAATCTGTTCAGTGGTTTTCGCATGACTGAGTAACAAACATTCTTTTAATCATTGTACAATGGGATTAAATATTGGATGTTTTTGCAGGCGCTTATATTTCCCCCTTTCTAACAATCGGGTTTATAGATAAACTAGCTGTGCTCGCGACTTCGTCCGCGTGGAATAATAATTTTGTTTTACATTTTCCATTATCATATTTCTTCGCTCCTAATAGTAGCAACGTGATGTTATATAGCCTAAAGCCTTCCTCGATAAATGGTCTATTCAACACAAAATGAATTTTTCAATTCGGACCAGTAGTTCCTGAGATTAGCGCGTTCAAACAAACAAACAAACAAACTCTTCAGCTTTATAATATTAGTAATAAGATTATACGAAATTATTGTCAGTGCGGTTCCCGAATTTAGAATAGGACTACCCCATTTATCTCATAGGTGTCGCAGAAAACGACTAAGGGATCATCAGGAAACGGGCAGATGCCTTTACCTAGGTACATATAAAACCGACCGCAATATTTGTACCCAGGTAAAATAAAACATTAATACAACCTACTGCGGTATAGAAATAATGAGTATAAAACCTACTGGGGTCGGTTTTATTTGTACCCAGGTAAACGTTGCTGAGAGGCCTATGTCCAGCAGTGGACTGATATGGGCTGATGATGATGATGATGATGATGAAACGTTGCTGCCAAAAATCCAACCTTCCTTCCAATCGTGCCAACTAAGGCTCATCCCCCCAAGTTTATATGTATCGTTATTGGGGAGGGGGGGGGGGGGGGGGGGGGGGGGGGGCTATGTCCGGCAGTCGACGTATACAAGCTGGGTACATTGGGTCTGAAGACTGTAAATGCATTGCAACGTATAACCAAGGCTTATTTGAACCTTCATAGTAATACTCATCATCATTCATCATCAGCCTATTGCGGTCGACTGCTGGACACAGGCCTCTCCAGTTGTTCACCACATAGGGCAAAAATCTGGAGGATATACCATAATCGCCACGCTGGGCAGGCGGGTTGGCGATCGCAGCGCGTAGCTTCTCGCTCTGGTGACTCTGCTGCCCTTCATCGGCCTGTGGCATTTAGCTACGTTTTCAATTGTGATGGTTATACCGCCACCAGTCGGTTGCCAGCGCCTCGTTTGTTGTTCGGCAGGATGCACCACGGGCCGGTGAGGTTGGCTTGGAGCGAAAAGATGATAGGTCGCTCCCTTACATCCCCTATATAGTAATACTAACGCATAGTAATGCAAAAGTGCGATGATAGTGTAACTAGCCGATCATACAGCGGTTGGTAAAGTGCGCAGACGTGCCCGGAATGGCCACCGGCCAGTGTCGCCGCACAGACACTATTTGCGTAATGTAGACACATCCCGGGACCGTCCTCTTGCCTTATTGCCCGGTTGACTTATGGAATTTTTACGAGTCACGTGAATTGCAGAAAGTTTTGAAATTTTTGAAGCGACTTGGCTTGATCGTAGGTGAAATGTCCGTACAATAGGATAATTATGTTGGGGAGACATATTGCCAAAAGATTCGTTAATCGATGCAGTTAATCTCGTCGATTCTTAAGACAAACCATGAAATACTTCTGTAAATTGTTTAGGGAAATTATGTATTTGAGGAGATAGAAATCACCTAGGAAATTACGAGTATCACTACTTATATTATTATTTCAATACCGTTTATTCTCATAGAGGACTCATTCATTTAGAGGTAGATAATTATATAAATAAAGACGTGTGTATTTTAAAATTAACTTTTAATTTGAATGTTATATATCTACCTCTATGTGATAACACGGAAATTGAATCGTTTTGTTGCAGTAAAATAGTCATTAAAATGTATATATAGGTATAGGTATAACTTAGGTCTTATGACACAAAGAAAGGCCAATTCGAAAAAGTTCACCAAACGATTATTTCTACTGAAGCTGTAGTATTTGAGTATATTATTAAGTAACTCTAAGTAGTTTTGGGTATCTCCTTATTAAATTATAAATAAAAACCTTCCATTATGTATATTTTACAGTTAAAACCAGTTTCTACTAAAAGTTTTAATAAAAGCTTGACTTTACTATAGATTTCAAAAATCTGCCGTAAATACTAGTTTTCACTCGGAGTGAAACCTAGTTTTTGTTAACTTTGCTTAAAGGTACTAAAGAAAATCACTATATATTGTTAGGTGTCAGTGTCGACGGATATGGCATTATACGCTTTAATGTCTTTGCCTTACGATTTTTCTTTTTTTTTTCTGTGACAGTGACAACCCACACCACTGGTGTGGATTGTGCTGAGATTGCAATATAACAGTATAAGGCTAAGTTCATATGGCCGCGCGGGTACCGCGCGGAACTACGAACCGCGCGGCACAAGATCAATATAAACGATAATTATCGTCTACATTACCGCGCGGTACCGCACGCCAACGCGCGGCGCGCTCTGACCCGCGCGCAAGATCTAGAACCGCGCGCTGCCGCGCGGCACAAGTATTTCAAACCTGTATCGACCTGTTCAGTTGATCCGCGCGCCTTGAGACGGAAAGACACATAGATCGATGCAATGAGTACCGAAGATGACATTGTGCCTATCGATTTGCTTATCGACGAAATCGAAAAAAGAGATGCGATTTGGAATCTTAACTCTAAGGATTATTCAAATAAAATATTAAAAAGAAGGTCTTGGGAAGAACTAGTTTTAATTTTTGCAAAAATGATGATTCCGAAGAAAAAAAGAAAAATTTGGGTTTTGGGTTTGGGCACCCAGTATCGCCTTTGTCGTCTTCTGCGACGTCTCAGTCTTCTATATAAAATCCACAAGCAAATTGCCTCCTCCACGCCATTGTATATCAATGTTAATGCCAGACTGGCGCTCGTATATACCCTGTCATGTGAACTCTCACACCGCGCGGCGGCGCGCGGTGCCGCGCGGCCATATGAACTTAGCCTAAAAGGCTGATCTTACAGACACAAGCGGTTCGACCATAGTCATGAACACACGTCCTAATTGCTGCCCGCGTAATTGTGTAAAAGTACCATGTATAATGTGAATGTAAGTTAGTGAAGTAAAACAAGTAAATAAATGAAGTTACTGAGATCGAGTTGGTTTTAATCCCTACAAGTCCGAAGAGGGATGAAACGAGAATTAATTTCTCGCCACGTCCACAAAAATGTAAGTACACGGTTTTATACATTAATTTTTTTTAAATATTATACTTGAGAGCTATTAGCAATTTTTTCCAAACTTGTTTTATACAAGGGAAGCGTGTACATTTACTTTAGTAGTCTGCTTATCAGTAAATATAGTATTCTATTGATACATGGATGGATATATTGTTTGCTGCACACCATAGAATTAACTTGGAGCTGGGTGAAGTAAACATTTACATAGACTAATAGTCATACTAAGTTGATACTCTTAATAAATTCAAAATTAAAATAGTTTATTGCAAACATGTGGTAAAATACAGGATGGTATAAGAACTATGTGTACAGCACATGCACCCTGCAAAGGCGTCGCAATTTATACAATAGCAAGATGAAATTATTTTAAAACATTCTTATCATTTACTTATTAGGAATTGCTTCAATAGCTTAATAAATAAAGTTTCTTCTTCTATACTCCTTATATGAAATAGTAGATAATTATAAATTTTGATTACCATAATGTAAGCGCTTGATGATAATACTTTAAGCTTAGAAAAGGAAACCCTAAATTTATTTAAGTATCGTCTATTAATATTGATAGAAGAGTACAAGTTCGAGGTGTTTTTTTAATAAATTTTCATGACTCATGTAAATTGAAGCTAGTTAATATTTTTTTTGTTTTTTTAAAATGAGGTTTGTAGGATTACATTTGGTCAATATTTATAAGAACTCGTATATGCCGGCGAAGGCCCTTCGCCAGGTCCGGGAGGTTCCTCCATGGTGGGTGCGGAAGTGAGAACCTACTTTATAACACTTTATATTATCATATTATTTGCAGAGAGTAACACCTTATTTACAATTTATTTACGAACATAATTATATAGCAGAGTAACACCACACTAAAAGTTCCCGCCAATTTACTTGAGTGGAACAAGAAGTGACGTCACTTACAATGGTTTTTATTTTGCAAATTAATTATATCTATAAAACATGTCTTAAATGCCTAAATTGATATTTAAAAATAGTTATGATTTTTATACAGTAATAATTTAATTAATTGATTAATTTTAACGCGAGTTTTAATGCTGGATTTTACAAACCGGAAGATGGCGACACACGTGATTGAAAAGTATTATCTATTATTTCTAATATAATTATAAAATAATTCGATGTTCAAATACTATTACATAAGCTACTAAAAGTATGTTTTACAGCCATAAATCATTTAAAAAAAAATTGTATATCAATTAAATATTACAACTATGAATAAATCTAATCGGAAGTTGTCATCCAACGATATTTTAATAACACAGAATCAATACAGTTACTTTTTACGCTAAAATCAGTAATTAAAAAGGCTTGCCGCCCATATATACGTATACATTTCTTTTGTAGTGTAATTATGGTGTCAATATTAGTACAGTTGCCACGTAGAACTATACCGTAAGATAAGGGAACCGCTTGGTTCGGCACCAAGTTCAGCATAATAATAATTTTGTTTTCACATAGAAAGGATATAGATTTGTTTTAGTTCATATTTTATACTTGCACGTGTTCAATCAAATCACTTGGAGAGAAAGTTAGATAGGGATTAATTTTCCACACTCGTGAGTAAATATAATCAAATAAAGAAAATATTTACAGATTTATAGTCACAGCAAAGTCAAACGCCACGTCAACCAATATGTTTCGAAAAGTGTAATATTTGATTTAATGATAAAACGTTTCTAGGTTCCTACACTATACAACAATTTTAAACTAAATTTAAATTGTTTCGAGTCAGAATCAGATGGCATCACATCGGCAGACAAGCCCTTAAGTGCATGGAGAGCCATGTATCAAATAATTTTGAAGATATTTTGTGTATGTAATGGAATATTCGAATTAACTTCCACATACAAGGCATTTGCTTATTATCCTTTGAAATATCACTGCAGCTAATAGAACATTAAAAAGAATTTATCTAGCTTTCGTTTGTAGTGCACTTTACACCCCTCATGGCAGTAGAATTACTTCATAGCAGAGATTCCTTAACCCGGAGTGATTCGGGATATGCGTAGTGGGAAGAAGCACTGATAATAATAATTTCACAGTTTGATATCGTACATGGACATGTTTCTTTTTCATATTGTAAACGCTGACCCTACAAGACGGATCAAGTAGTGTGCTGCGGTATGAACATCTAAAAGGATTTTACAAAAGCGATGGTATATATCCGTCTCCTAGGTATAGCACACAGGGACAATTTTTATACTTGAATTTTTGCGAGAAGTAAAGGCTTGTTTGCGGGACGATTTTAAACAATACAGGATTGACCGTTCCCCATTCGGTGCCTTAAATTTATCGTGCATTTCATGCAACATAACAATGTGCGATAAACTGCATGTATTTAAAACGAGCTTTTTCGAAGATTTTACAGATTTGACGCAGAGACATGAAACATGGTGGCTGCGGCGGCGCCGGCCGGATAGCTGGCAGTCTTCGATTTGAGCGTTGGGTATTATGTACCTGTTTTTTGTGTGAGTTTAAATAGCCAATTATGTTTCGCACTTTCAAAAGTGATTACCAAAATAAATAGTCTGTCTTGTCTAGGGGCAGGAAGGCTGTGAACATTGTATATGGGGACATTCTGTAGCATATTTAAAATCATCAGCGTTACCATGCGAAGCCGGGGCGGCTAGTGTATAAATAACAAAAAGGGATTATTGTTTAGCTTAACGATACGATTAATTCCCTCGGTTTTGTCTATGAGCTTAGGTACACACCTTAGATTTTGAGATATATTTTTATGAGTGGTCACTCATATGAGTATGTATGTATTTATATAACTTGCTTAGACATCGTATCTATTGGGGTTTGAAAGAGAAAGTTAATGCCATTACGTACGGAGAGTTGAAGGTGCTGGCGGAGTCCAGGGAGGAGTGGAAATTACTCCACCGACAAAAGCGAAGGTCTTTAATTTAGAATGAGTTGGGACGAGTATATACTCGTATAATAATGTGTGGTGAAGGTTGAGACATCTATATTATAGTAGGTATATAGTAGGTATATAGTAGGTATATAGTAGGTATATAGTAGGTATATAGTAGGTATATAGTAGGTATATAGTAGGTATATAGTAGGTATATAGTAGGTATATAGTAGGTATATAGTAGGTATATAGTAGGTATATGCAGAGTCTAAATGTCTCAATACGAGTGGTTGTGTGAGTATGTTACTATAAGCATATTATATTTGGTTTGTTATATATTGTGTATTGTATGTAAATTATAAATTTACTATATTGTATATATATATACTAGCTTTTGCCCGCGACTTCGTCCGCGTGTTTAAATTTATACATACAAAAGTTTTTTCCCGCTAACTCCCGTTCCCGTGGGAATTTCTCAAAATACAGCCATAACTAAACTTTATATTTACTAAGGTACCTGCATGCCAAATTTCAAGCGTCTAACTTAAGCGGTTTAGATTTTTCATACAAAAGGATTTTCCCGCTAATTCCCGTTCCCGTGGGAATTTCGGGAATTCCTTTCTTAGTGCACCCCTACGGTACCTAAGCTACGTCCCTTCCAAATTTCAAGTGCCTACGTTTAGCCGTTTGGGCTGTGCGTTGATATGTCAGTCAGTCAGTCAGTCAGTCAGTTTCTCCTTTTATATATATAGATATAGACTTTTGGACATATAATAATCTTTATTATAAAAGGGAAGTACATGACAGACTTAGTGCCGTGTGGCATTCTAACAACTACTATAACTATATCCACCAATATACAAGTAATGCCCATACATATATATTTCATATAATAATATACCTACCTACATATAAATCTATATATATAAAAGGAGAAACTGACTGACTGACTGACTGACTGACTGACATATCAACGCACAGCCCAAACGGCTAAACGTAGGCACTTGAAATTTGGAAGGGACGTAGCTTAGGTACCGTAGGGGTGCACTAAGAAAGGAATTCCCGAAATTCCCACGGGAACGGGAATTAGCGGGAAAATCCTTTTGTATGAAAAATCTAAACCGCTTAAGTTAGACGCTTGAAATTTGGCATGCAGGTACCTTAGTAAATATAAAGTTTAGTTATGGCTGTATTTTGAGAAATTCCCACGGGAACGGGAGTTAGCGGGAAAAAACTTTTGTATGAAAAAATCTAAACCGCGTAAGTTAGATGATTGAAATTTGACATGCATATCTCTCTTTTATAACACGCCACGCGGACGAAGTCGCGGGCAAAAGCTAGTAGTATATATGGATATACATATAATAGATAATATATTCAGACATAGACATCAAATAAAGTTTGTATATAACAAAAGATGACAGTCTTAGACAGCACTTAAAAAAGGTCACGGGTTGATCTCTTAAATGCTAATTTATTACAGGAGGACTGAATACCCCTAAGAAGAGAGTTCCACAGCCCGATAGCCACCAAGGTGTATGAGTTTGACATGTAGCCAGATTTGTGATATATAGGTATATGTAGACATTGTAGAATACGTACGTACATATTTGGTTTAAAAAAAAAGGGTGGAATGCTACGCAGTGGGCTAGTAAAGGTACTTAATAAAAAAAAAAGAGCTAGGTCCAGTTGATGAATTTCAATTCAATTTATTAAACTTATTTTAACAGGTATTTTAAGGGCAGTGACGCTGCTGTCCGTCATGGGCCGGAGATGTTCGTGCCGTTGCCGGAGCTTCGTTTGTTGTTTGGCGAGATGCACCATGGGCGTTTGGAGAGAGGGTTTGATGGGTCGCTTCCTTACACCCCTGCCAATTGACGAATATTGATAGATAGATAGAAACTCTTTATCGCACAAAAACACAGAATTTACAGGAAAACACATTACAAACAAAAACAAAGTACAATTTAGGTGGTCTTATCGCTAATAGCGATCTCTTCCAGACAACCTTCAGGTAGAGGAGGCCAGATTCGACAGAGATGAAAAGCTTTCTGTGTCATATTGGGCACGTGGAATAGGCCTACATAGGTATACCAAGTGGTGCATATTCCATAGACATACATATATCATCATCATCATCAGCCTATTGTAGTCCACTGCTGGACATAGGCCTCTCCAGCTGCTTGCCACCTAGGGCAAACCTCTGGAGGATATACCCATATTAATACATATATACATAAATGATTTGCATATAATAATACATTACATATTATTATATACATACAGTGGCATTTGAGTATGAATTAAGGAATATAGGATAGAAGCGGAAGAAGATATAAATTAGAGATGGGATTTATTGGTTAAGAAAAATGATAACACTAGACTTTTTCAAATTCCCAGTTGCTGCATCGGTTCTGAATGATGACGATCCACGAGCTGACAACGGGTGCCATGTGGAGGCTGCCTCGGAGCTGGGCAGTGGCTTGGTACTGTCAACCACGAGGACACCTCGTGCACGGACGCAGAGCAGAAGTCTTCTGAGATGATCACCAAAATAAAACCATATGAGCGGGTCGAGCGGTGAGCATGAGCAACGCTCGACATCTTGGCGGTGAGCATGAGCAACGCCAGGAATTCGATATAGTGGTGCGAACGGTGAGCACGAGCGACGGTCGCGCCACTGTAGCGAATGAACTTGAGAACGGTGAGCATGAGCAACGTTCTCGGACTTGATATAGTGGTGCGAACGGTGAGCACGAGCAACGGTCGCACCACTATAGCAAACGAACTTGGGAGCGGGGAGCACGAGCGACGCTCTCAAAAGAAATGAAATGAATGAAATGAAATCTTTAGGTAGCTGCTCTCTTAGTCGATTTCTGAAATTGCTTTAGATGACCCTTCCGGTTTCTGTTTCTCAGACTATATATACCTAACAAGGTATCGTAGTCTCGTGTGTTCTCTTAGATATATCCTTCGAAGTGTAGGAACAGATTTCTCCCTACGAAGGTTGGTAGGCACTTTCAACTTTCGTAGCCGAGCTGGATGTTCATGCTCGTGGTCCGATAGACCATCTTGTTTTTTATATGTTGAGAAGTGATGAAAACTTTGTATATATGTGCGTTATAAACCTTCCATAGAGCTTATACGGAGCAATTTCTCGTGCGAGAGGTGTTTCGATGCGTTTATAGCATTGGTTTGGTATCGAGATATTTAGATGTATGTTATTAATAATGTGTCTTAAAAGGTACTATGAAATTTACTTTTGGAATTTACTTTCTCTGATAAAATTTGAAGATCTATTGCGCCCTCGTTTATTTTTGGCACATTCTGTCCAATTTGCAACTCATAATGACAATTATTCAGCGAATTAGACGGTACATATTGCTGTTTCAGATCATTGCATATTTCTTAAAGTTAACAATGTTATCAAAATTTTATGACGTATATCTTGCAGAAACAAATGCATACATTTTGAATGTTTACCTTTTTGTTGATATTTAGTAAACTAAGAGATGATATGGTTTAACTTCGGGAAAATTAGAATATTATTTAATAAGTAAGCATTTGCGAAAAAAATATAACAAAATTCACTGGACAGTAGATCCTTTTATGTTTTATGGGGTCCTGAGCTAGCCTGAGGATTGTGCGACCACAAATAATTGTCTCAAGGAATACCTCTATGAAGTCGATAAAGCAATAGACGTTTTTAACTATTCTTTGACTGAATTTAGTAAGGCTACATTGTTTGTGCTTTCTTATAATAAATATAATAAATAACTACTTGATATATATAAATTAATAATACAGTATAATTAAGCTACACTATCGTATTGAGGAAACCTGTAATGACAGTAGTATGATTTTGAAAATTATATTTTGATATTTGTAATTTTCAGCAAGGATTCAATTAAATATGAAGGGTCTTTCAGACCCTAGCAAAACTTTAAAGTTTTCATATCTCTTTATATGGTATAATACATTCAAAGAGCTGACTGTTTCCCTCTGTAGAGACTGCGAGCCAACGTTTAACTATTTATCTCTGATTTATTCTTCGTTTTACAAATAGGCATTGAGTAACAAATTATTTTAGACCTTTTCATGATCGATATAATTATTTAATTTAGAGTTGCTCACTCAATGCATTACCATATTAAGTTTACTGACGTAAAATTTGGACTTCGAACCTAATTAACAAAAGGTTCGCCCTAGGGTTACTAAACCCGTATGACTATGCAGAAACTGTTCCAATGATGTACATTGTTGTGAGGTATAACGTCGATTAAAAGAAAAATGTCTCTTAGCCTTTTTTGGCTGTTAGGTATCGATATTGATTTAGATACATAAAATAATAATGAATTGATGTACTCTTTTTTCTTCTCTTCTCAGACCTGCCTTTTCATACCATACAAATGAGATTTTAATCATAGCAAAGAATACATTCGTAATGTAACGTTATAATTATAAAATGGATAGATAGTTTTCTTTTTATTAGCAATTTCAGAAAAGAGGCATACGACTTGCAGTGAACTTTGTATTATATAAACTCACTTTCTATCTTTGCATTGTATAACAGTAGAATTGAACAACGACATTGTGAAATACAAATTGTAAGAGAATTGGCGATGGAAAAGAGTAACTGCCGAGTTTCTTGCCGGTTCTTCTCGGTAGAATCCACCTTCCGAACGCGGCGGTAGTATATTAAAAATTTATATTCGCATTTAGATATTCAGTATAGACGTAATATATTTTTGATACGAGGACGTATCTCAAGTCAGATGGCCGAGCTGTTAGGTGTCAGTGTCGACGGATATGGCATTATACGCTTTAATGTCTTTGCCTTACGATTTTTCTTTTTTTTTCTGTGACAGTGACAACCCACACCACTGGTGTGGATTGTGCTGAGATTGCAATATAACAGTATAAAAGGCTGATCTTACAGACACAAGCGGTTCGACCATAGTCATGAACACACGTCCTAATTGCTGCCCGCGTAATTGTGTAAAAGTACCAATGTATAATGTGAATGTAAGTTAGTGAAGTAAAACAAGTAAATAAATGAAGTTACTGAGATCGAGTTGGTTTTAATCCCTACAATATCAACATCATCAAGTGAATGGCAGACACAGAATCAAAGCTAGTCGCTAATCACAGATTATCCGTCGCCTTGATTGATCCAATAAATCTCGCATTGAGGCTGCGATCTAATTGTACCTTATTTGCATGTACCTAATATTCACCGCCAACGTTAATTCCGTGAAATCAATTGCATCCAATTAATAAGCGTCGTGTAATTTCAGTCACGTATAGTGTTTAGATTGTACCGATGGAGGTATACGATTTGATTGTCAGAATAATGAATTACGAGAAAAATGTGTCGGACCGAAGCCGATTTTTTAGGTGAAACCGAAACCAGATACGAATTCTTGGGTTGCAAGTTTGACCGCAACCGAACACACACATTATTAAAATTTATGTTATGGTTAAGGCTAATTATTTGATTAGGTTATGATGTTATTGTCATTACCAGCACTAACCTGACTTTGCTGCTGTTCTGACGTGTGCCCGGCCGGGAACTGTAGCCTTTTTTTTTTTAAGAGGGGGAATGCGTTAGGCACCTTCATGCCATCTGAACTGTAGCCTCGCCGATCTCAGTCCAATATATTAGTAGTAGTTTAACCCGCAACCCGCACAAAGTATCACACACACACTAGAGGTATGAACAGCACGTCTGCTCGTTCACGCGCGTTTCGCGGAGAGCCAAGATATGAATACATCGCACTGGGTCTCGTCACCGACTCCAGGGTGAGTTGTACCGCGTGGAATATTATGAGCAATCCTTTGGCCCGACGTAGCCGTAGGAATGCTTACGTTCGACTGTTTAGTTGACGTCTTGAATTTATTAATTCTACAAATAAATATGTGTACAATATTAATCGCGTAATTTTAGCGGCGAGAAATCAAACGTAAAATAAATAATCTTTATAATGTAAACGAAACCCACTTTTTATAAGCTACAAGGGAATTAACCATCTATCCATAACTACATTTGTAGAGACCAGTTCCTTTTTTCATCAGTACCTACACCTAAACGTATGGGAGCGATGTACTTGAAACCATCGTGTATTTCTTACGCATGAATTCATACGCTGTGCGTCACAGTTTCCGAATACAATGCCATTATGACAACTAAAGCCAAAAACAAGCGTAGGGGATAGCAGCCTGGAAAAACTGGTCATTGTTGGCAACACCGAAGGCAAGAGAATACGAGGCCGATCGCCAACACGCTGGTCTGACCAAGTGATAGCAGCCACCTCCTCGTCCAAGTTTTACCAAGCTGTGAAGGCTACGTCGGGCCGGAATCGATGGAGGCAGGTTGTCCGTGCAGGGAGTTCCAGTAACCACGATTCTCAGTAAAATGAAACCGATTGAAGCCAGAGATGACAACTAAAAAAACAATAGAAACACAAAAGGAAAATGTACAAAAATATAAAGAAAAGGTTCTGTTCGGGAATAAATATTGTCACATAAAGTAAATAAATCTGTTCTGTGACGTTCCTGCTTAAATTCACCATCTTAGGTAGTTCTAAGTAAAACGGCTCATCTCAGTCAATAAACTGTTAGTCTTTGTCTGTTAGTACTTTTTCTTCCATTTGAACAATCTTTGGAAACAAACAAGATTAATGTCAACCCAAATCAATCTTAGATCCAGTAATTATTGCTTAACTTTCCTTAATTTTAATTAACTTTTCCGTAACATCCTATACAAAGCCTTTCACGTGTAATACTCTTATGCCAGCTACTTTCTACTTAATTTTAAATTATTTGATAGGTAGGTAAGTCCCTATGTTCATTACAAATTCAGTGTAGGTAAATTATTTCCTTAATTAGATAGGTCGTTTAAATTAAAGTCAAGAGATACCCTCTTCTCGACTCTGTCTCTGGGGGGGTCAAAATATACCCCTCTTATTGAATTCCTAGTAACAACAGGATTATTAAGTTAACTATATACAAACCATTTTCTATCTTCATAGTTATAATAATATAGGAGATGTACCAGGCAATTGATCCCTTGACTTAAGAGCAGTAAATTATGTTAATCTAGAATCTAGATTACCAATAAGTTATTATCAAACTAGAATTACATTGGGTAAGCTGTTTATAAATATACATACATATATCTACTTGCAACAGTAGACTGTATAAGACTATTGATGATGATGATGATACCTACATATACCACTTAATAGGAAAAATCTAAGCATACAAACTTTGTTAGTTTTATATTAGGCTTACATTTTTATCTTTAACGCATCTAATACCGCTGTCATTAACTAAAAAATATACTACTTCTTTATCTATAGGTAATGCATGCGTTTCCTCAAACCTATGTTTAAAAAAAATCTTTATTGATTTGTGAGACTCATTAAATTAGAGTCACTTGTCAATTGATAGAGCGATCTGCTTTTGTTTTCAATTCAGGTGAGAAGAAAATAACGTGCGCAGTTTTAAAAGTTAGAAACCTTGTCCGGCCAGAAAATAAATATCCAAATGGTTTCATTGAGATAGATGGTGAGATTGTTAACTACCTCTGCTGCAACTTTTCCGTCGAAACTTTTGGTATGTACCTTGTGAGCTAGTAAATTGAAATTGAATGACTCACGATCTACCAAAGTATATTGACCGGTCCTGTATTTTGTGATCTACGATATACTTGTTGGGTGATAGAAGGTCTAGTAACTTAAATTATCAAATATGTGCCCTCCGAGAGGCTCGAACTAAGTGCAGAGTACGAGTTGTTAGCTTCAAACAACCTTAGAATCTCTTTCCAGGTGTTCTTCACGATGTTTCATTGGGAAAACATCTGGAGGCTTTGTTCATAAGCGCTAAGCTGAGGGAATCGCAGGGCGTAGCTCCTCACTCCGGTGATGATGCTGCCCCTCACCGGCCTGTAGTATTAGGTGCGCCTTCAATCGTGATGGTTATACCGCCACCAGTCGATTGCCAGACCCTCATTCGTTATTCAGCAGGATGCACCACGGTGGTGAGGTTGGCTTAGAGCAAAACGTTGATAGTTAGCTCCTCTACATCTTGGTCAAAAGAACGTTACGTGAAGAGCAAAAAGATTGATTAGATTTATTCACCACAAATGAAATAGCGCGTACCTATCATCCGGTAACTATTTACAGTTTTCCAATTTGGAATTTCCTAAGTTAACCGCGCACGGATAAGCCCCGGGTCCCCAACTAATGAATCTCGCACGACGTGAGGGCAGAATAAACAGTGGGGGAGCGTGATAAATCTAAATTCGTCCATTGGAGTGCAAGTGCGCCCGGAGCGAGCTGGTAGTTTGTCACCGAGGACACGTAAGTACGTGATGGCCAGTTTATTGCCGACGCCGAGTGATTGGATAACTCGGAATGGATGAGTGTAAACGCCGTGAGACACATTAGTAGCGCGATTCTAATCGAAATTGCCGAGATATACGTGACCGAAAGGTATTGGAAATGCGAAGTTAGTGTAATAGAAGTTATGTGCATCGGTGTGCTGAATAATCATATCTTTCAATAAACTTGCACGTCCTTTCAAGCTACGCAGGACGTAATTCTGCCGCGACACAATTCTAATACTAATATTTCATTTTATTTTTACAAACTTACGTTCTTCGTTCTCCAAATAGCCATTAGGGATTATGCATCAAATGTTTACACGGACCTTCCGTTTGCACCCACTGTAACAAAAATACCGTAAAATAAACTTAAATAAAATAATAAATATTATTTAGATATATTAGTGAAAACCAAGTTGGATGAAATATGGACTAGATAACAGATAAAATGGTTTATTTGTCACAAATACGGATTTATAGATTTTTATGACGCTAATGACGTTATTGATCACATCAGTTTTTCTCATCAATAACTTTAAATATTTATGGCTCATAAATTTTTAAAATCCTTCCATAATTTTAATAAGTCCGTAAAAAAGTCATTATCGTTACAATGGAGTTGTACAATCCTTTAAATAATTGAATTTGAAACTCAATAGAAGTTCTTTTGCTTCGGGGCCGAATTTAGTCCCAATGCCGTATGGTAATTAAATAAAAGAGTAATGAATGGTACATTAGAGAACAATGTATGGTAATTAATCCCATATCATACGTACTTTATTAAAACTGTGCATACATTAATAACATTGATTACACAAACCTAATAACAATGTAATAACAAAGGACTAACACGTCCATTTTATCTTTCATCATCCGCCGATTCGTATTTACACAAATGCATTTCGCAATTAAAAACTCGTCGAGTTCCTTTGCTCCCGCTATTTTTCCAATTAAAAAAAGGAATGTCGAGTGCAGTGATGCAGCTAGAGGGTGGACCCACGCGGGCAATAAAGCAGGCATCACGCAGGCTACGTGACGAGGATAAGACGAGCGCACGTGCCGACTGCGGCTGGAGAGAGAGCGGCAACATTCCCACGGTAAAAAGCACTCGGAAAATTTACATTATCACATTTCTTCAGCTGTGTAAAGTCCGCTTGTGATGACATTTTATGAGCTGCTAAAGTTCTCTAGCTTTCTTGCTTATTAAACGAAGGAACGGGATAAGGTTGGATCGTATATTTGTGGACTGATTACTTCTCTGGTTATCTACGAGCAGGAATTTAAGGGAGTGATCCAACATCCTTTCGCTTCAAACCATCCTCTCCTGCCCGTGGTGCATCCTGCTAAAAAACAGACTGGTGGCAGTATAACGATCACAATTGAATGTGTAACCTACATACCACAAGTCGGTGATGGGCAGCAGCGTCACCGGAACGAGGAGCTGCGGCTTGCGATCGCCAACCCGCCTGCCCAGAGCGTGGCGAACAACTGGAGCCACTTATGTCCAGCAGTGGACTGAGATAGGTTGATGATGATGCTGATGATGATATACAAAATTATAAAGAGCCAGATCAGTCTCCCATACACTTTAATACATAAGAGTGTTTATAGATAACGATTTCAGGTTGACCAGTATCATTTAACTCAAAGTAAACACATCCTAATATGCACTTATCTCCACTTACCTCCGGGTATAGACGCTTTGAAATTGTAGTAAGTGTGAACGGAACAACGATATCGAAATACAATAACATAAAGAGGTTTTTAAGCTTGTTTTATTATAGGCATTTAATGAAAAGGTCATTGTAAGTGGACTTTATTCTTTCAAGTAGGTCCGCCCGCACATGTTGGTAATATAGAAATGTAAGGGAGCGACCGAAAAGATCATACTTTTCGGTCCAACCCACCCTCGCCTGCCCGTGGTGCATCCTACCGAATAACGAACGAGGCTCTGGCAACCGACTGGTGGCGATATAACCATCACGATTAAAGGTGTGGTTAAAACCACAGGCCGATGACAGGCAGCAGCGTCACCGGAGCGAGGAGCTACGCCCTGCAATTGCCAACCTACCTGCCCAGAGCGTGGTGATTAAGGGTAAAGCCTCCAGGTGTTTACCCAAAGTGGTGAACAACTGGAGAGGCTTATGTCTTCGAGCAGTGGACTGTGATAGGCTGATGATGGTGATAAATCTATATGAGATGTGGTGGTGAGGAAACCTAATTTTCATCCAATTTATGATGACAATTGCAAGGTTTCCTCATCAATTATATAATTTAAGGGAAGTTTTAAAGAAGCGGCACATTTCTCAATTAATTATAATTAGTACAACCCTTTTATTGTAGCAACATTTATTATAAAACCTTCTGCAACCTTCCACCTGGCACAAGCCAGCAAGTGAGATAAGATTCGGAAAAAGCAAGAAGAAAATTTACTTTATTACGTCAGCGGTCTCAGACGTTTTCAGAAATCAGCTTTATTATGACACAGATCTAGCTGCATTTTAAAAGATATGGTTTCTAGAAACATTTTTAGGTAAGGTTGATAGCAACTTTTAAAATTGTCATAGTGAAAAAAGTATATATGTACCTATTTGTATTCAAAGTAATTTACTCGTAATAGGTGTACCTATCTAAAAGCTCTTTGTAAGTATTACCTAGTAGTAAGTAGTTTTAATTTAAAGACACTGAAGATTACAAATAAGATTATAAAAAATTTTATCGTTACATAAAAGAAAAAAAAATATATAAATCTTATGAATACAATCAAAACTCGCAAGAGATTAGAAATAAATAAGTACCAAGACATGCCATCGTCTATTCTACGACGTATAGTAAATACACAAAAATAGTTCTGATACATATTTCTTTTTGTACACTTTCTGCCAACCCCACCTCTGAATCCAAGCCCAGATAAACAAAAAACTAAATTCCCTTAAAACTAGACTTATGACATCGTAATCTTATCGTGTTCCATTCTATCAATTTCGAGCAGTTTTATCCGTAGGCCAATCACGTCCGTCGCCCGGTTTAGTGCCACAGTCCGTCTGATTGAACTTGAAGGAACGTTTGTACACGCCTCTAACACGGGGAACTCTTCCTCCTTATTCCAATGCACTAAAGCTCAAAATACACTGAGAGGAAAACTAAAAATGCAAGCACGCGAACAGGTATATTTCATGTTGGTACGAGATGTTCAATGTGCATTATCTTTTATTGCTGTACTTGAGTGCGATATCGCTCACTTTTAATCCTACTTTATAGTTTTGATTCACGCTGTTTGTGTTTGCAATTGATGCCGTTTATGTTTCATGTAAAAAAAATATGTAGCGGTCAAACAGAATTTCAAGACAAACTACCTAGTTTGACCTAGGCTAAACTAGTTCTTCCAATACGCGAAAGAAACCTGTATGACTTGCTTCCAATCCTGATGGATCAGCTACTTTTTTAGGCCTAGGCCTAGGAATACTTTAGGCACATTCACGCCCCCTTCAAGAGGTTTCGACGTGGTAGTGGGACTCATATTTTGAAGAATGGGATACACCTCCCTGTTTCATCAGTGGGCAGCAACTTAACAACGACAACAAAAACTTAGGTATCCTAGTTAGCCTACCAGTTAATGCTATCGCATAAAGGAAAAACTAGTTTAACTGAAGCTAAACTTATTTGTCCTGAAATCGGGTAATATTTCGATTTTAATATACGAGTACCTACCTTCGCATTTCCCCTCCTTTTGATATTTACTTTGACATTATTCACTGGGTATAAAGAAAAATAAATAAGTGCATTATCAGAACACGCACAAACAATACGACCTTTTAATTGGCAAGATCAGTGTCTCTCGAACCGAACCTTATACCAAAAGTTTATAAAAAAGCCAGAAATACACATTTTCTTTATCGGCCTGCCTTTCTTTTTTTAATTGCGCAAATCCTCTTAAAGAAGATTCCTTTCGATAAAGTCCCCTTTTTATATTTGGCTCGTACTTTTCACTGAGACGTTGTAATTAAAAATGCAGAAAATAGGCTTATGTCTATAAATATAGCCTTCGGGCGACCCTCGCTTGTATTAATAATAATAATAATAATAATAAAAATTTATTTCAGATTTGCATCATATTCAGTTGTATTCATATGTATTAATATGATTTGCATCATATTAATACATATTCAGTTTGCCCAAAGCGGATTTATCAAATGCTCATTTAATATTGCAATACGAGATGTTGATATTTTCTCTAAACTCTCTCTAAATAATAATTTTATTAAAATATTACTTTATTTTACACGTTTAAAAAAATATGTTTTTTATTTGACTTAAAAAAATAAAGTCAATAAACTCGCAATGGGCTAGTACTCTGGCACCAAAGTCTTATCGCCCTAGTTTGGGTAGAGCTCGGACTTCTTTGTGGGGACATATATGAGTTGTTGATGATGAAAACAGAATTATCATTCTACTAAGAGGTACAAACAAACTAAGCCTAAGATAGAAGAGGATAATACATAAAAACTGTTCGTGTGTTTCCGGGATTAGAGTGAGATGGGGATCTCATCCCATGAGTGTCGTAGAAGACAACTAAATGAATATCAGGAAACTGACAGCAGCGTATACCTGGGTATAAACAAAGCTTAACTGCGGGTACCAACCCGAGTGCCAAACCGTCAAGTGTGGTGAATAAAGAAAATCCCTCCAAATGACCATTGTCAATGGGGAAGGCCCAGGGAGACCTATGTCCAGTAGTGGACGTTAGCAGGCGGATTTATCTACATTATCTTTTTTTATAGTAACACAGCATAATGGCTTCCCCACGCCTGATGGAAAGCGAAAGAGAAGTCCAAGTCGCCGCGACAGCGGGCAAGCAACTCTGTTACAAATCTGATTAAAAATTGCAGTTCTAAAATGTAACATTCCTGTTATGTTAACTAAGTAGGACGAAGGAAACGAATGCGGACAGTTGCAATTAGTCCTAATCCCGAAATACAATACTTGTAATCTGGCCCAATTTGTATAAATGGGCTAACAGTAGGCACCAACAAACTTGCTCGTAACTTAATCTAAGCTTAATCCTATATTGTATTATTCTGTTGACCGCCTAAATTAAACGCCGTCAGTTGTATAGATTACGTTAGAGCCTAAATGAAAATCCGTTTGCTTATTAAATTTTCATTCAACAACAATTTAATGTGACATAGAGTAATTCATCAGAATCCCTTCATGTATGAAGCGGGCTAATGAGATTTGTTAAATTGTGGGATTTAATCTGAATCTTGCGGAATCCTCTAAACTCTTGGTGGGAGAAAACTCTTTAGCCAATTTTCTGTGTCTTCATCACTGGACTGCGAGGGAGCTGAAGGAAGCCGTTCCTTGGGATCTCCACAACCAACTCTTTGTATATGAAGAAACATCAGGAAATTTTAAACAAGGTAGTGTTTATACTTTTGACTGGCTCCATGGCTCATTTGGTGACCTCTGCCTTCTGAACCATGGGTCGTGGGTGCGATCCCGGCACAGTACAAACATTTGTGTGAATGAACTGTTTGTTTGTATTGGTCTGGATGTGTTATATGTATAAATTTATGTATTTGTACAAAAACAAGTATTTAAGTAAGTTTAGTACCCATAATACAAGCTTCGGCTTTGTTTGGAGCTAGACGGCGCTGTGTAGCCCATCTTGGTGTATTTATTTATATGTTATACGTATGTAAATACATTTCTTGAATACCTAAAGGTTTGTTTAGTTCGTTAACTTATGCATAATGTCATTGTTAATTATCAATATTAATAATATAAGTCAGTTTATTTTTACAGTTAACCTTACAAAAACTATACCTACTTATAATATCCTCTCTTATACCTCTAAGGGATGTAAATTATGAATGGTGAATTATGTATTCAAAATTGTAATCAGTTTCAGATATCGTCGCTGCGCGTGCAATACCGCGAAAGAGCAGTTTGTAAAAACCGCGTATCTGCGTTTTCGCGAATTTACAGGAGACAGAAAAAACATAATATTATCTGTCATTTACCTACATTTTGCGCGATATTTCAATTTTGTCCCTTTTGCTGTTACGCGGTATTAACAAAGTGCTCTTCCGCGGTATTGCACGCGCAGCGACGATATTTCGTGTGCCTATCTAAAAACAAAATTTCAAATGAATTAATTTCATGATTCACTCACAATATCCTGTCTTCCTATAAAATATTAGCCACAAAGTACTGAGAGATTGACAGTATAAAATTATACGGATTAATTTTTTGCCAATTTGGATTAGGTAATGTTTCAACTGAAAAATTACGACAAGTCGGTGAAAACAACGTTTTTAAGAGAACAATGTAATTAAGGTTGATTTAGCTAATAAGAACTAATTATTTCTTCTGTTTTTTTCATTTAATACTATTACTATGTAAGTAACCTACGTACACATTAATAGAACACAATAAGTGTTCAAGAGCCTCCTCCTTTTTGAAGTTGGTTAAAAATATCATAATCATAAGCATGACTTTGTAGTTTTTAAGGTGAGTGTTAAGTGGTATGCCTATGCCACTTACAAGTTAATTTAAACTAAAACTGTATTCTTAATAGCTGGAAAAGTAAGGCCATTAAATAATAGTAAAAAAATCTAGGGTTACTTGTGCTGTGGGTATCAGAACAACAAATATACATACTTAAATACAAATACCCAAACACGGAACAAACACAAAAATTTCTCACAGGAACATTTATTCCGAATGGCAATCGAACATACGACCTTGGCTCAGAATCAGCATTGGTCACTATCAAATGGGCCAATGGACCTACCAATCAATGATCTCATTCTAAGAATGTGTAAACTCATTACCAATTGCTATTAGTTAATAATCTCTCAACAAAATAAGGAATTGAGAACTTTCTTAACCCCAGGACGCTGCATTTCCCAGTCACAGAAGAGACACAACGTAAGTTCAATCAATAATCAAGATACCTTTAGAAAAAAATCCAGCCAATTTCTTGCTCTTTGTCTAAACAGGTAGTACATACACGTAGTTAACCGGCTAGGGGCGTGTTAGCTCACTGCAGGCCTTAAGTGGTGCCTATCACTCACCAGAAGGCGCGATACCATCAACCGCTTCCTCAAACTGCGAGGAGCCCGACTCGGTAACTGCACTTTGCTTTTAGTGAATTAGAATACCGTCGCCGCGTGAGTTAATGCCGGTAACAGATTGGATCTTACGGTATTAGCCGGTTACTGCACTGTTCTGCACCGTGCATGCTCTGTAACTACTTCAATTAGTGAGTTTGGTGCGCCTAATAAATTAGCTTTGATTTGGTGTTGCCGAGCGAAAGCGAACTGGTTAACGTGAAATGTTTAGATAATTATGCCGTCTGTTGAACTTTGACGTAATCGTGCTGAATGCACAATAAAACAGTTAAGGAGAGATATATTTGAAGCAGCCCTACGCTCAAAGGGTCGACAAGGTTGAGAAAGGCTTAAAAGACAGAGATAACCAACCAAATGAAATCTTTTCAGTTGCCACAGCCAAGTCGACCTATAAGATAGCTCTGGCTACACTGACTGATACCTAAATGAATCCTCAGCTTCGCCGAGGGTACGGCACTTCCTACCACCGACTGATAAACTGAAATCACTTAGTAGCAGTTACGAGTATCAATACTTTCATTTCATAGCTAAGGATCTGCTGTTTATTTTGATGTGATATGAAGAAACAGGCAGCTGGGTACTAATAAAAGCTACTACGCTTACCAACCTGCCTTCCAAGTGTGGTATGGTAAATCCACTCAAATAACAATTATCATTGGGGGAGGCCTAAGTCCAGCAGTGGACGTCTACAGGCTGATGATGGAACTATACATATAGTACGTA
Source organism: Conogethes punctiferalis (assembly GCA_031163375.1). Taxonomy (NCBI): domain Eukaryota; kingdom Metazoa; phylum Arthropoda; class Insecta; order Lepidoptera; family Crambidae; genus Conogethes; species Conogethes punctiferalis. The sequence goes on along the minus strand of CM062082.1, from coordinate 10,529,259 downwards.
TATGATAAACAGGTTGGATCTTACAACATTAGTCCGTTGTTCTGCACCATATTTACCTACTCTGTACCTACCTACTTCAGTTAGTGTAAGCTTAGTTTAATTAATGAACTGTGGTTCAGGTGTGCTGTAGACAGGAGGGTAGGTAAGAGACCCTCACTTCTCCAAAGCATCATTGGGTTCAAATTCAACCTACACTTTGTTATCACTATGTATTTTTTACAAATAAACTTTTTGTTATTGTTACTATTTTTCAATAAGTCATTTAATGATCACTGTTACAATTAGATGTTACATTTTTTTTTTAATATTTATGGGTTTACGCTTGGCCACAATTCACCTGATTTTAAGTGACTTTGAAGCCTACGGTGGAGCACGATTACCCAGAAAACACTGATCCAATCACGTCCTGAACAACTGAAGATTGTATAACTCGGGGAACAAAGAACTCCATAGTTTGGCCATTCGTACTAAGAAACTAAGTAGTTTTGGTACCAAAAGTAATATGACCAAACATAAATTTAAGTAAAATATGTTTGATCTCAAGCCTACCTTGGGTACACAAAGTAATACAATAGGTTTGTTTTTTTTTAATTCCATCTTTATATAATAAACATGTTTTATTTTGTAAGGATTAATATCAAGTATCACAATAATACGAAAATATTGTAATAAAGCATCTACCGAGTTTGAATAGCGCCGATAAAACATTGGAAACTATTTTATTGCCGCCGATTTATTCTGCCTGGATTTATTCTTGTCAGTTGTCGCACAAGTTAAATCGTGTTCAGAAAAGACGGCAATGGAATTCCAATTAAAATTTGACATAACAAATGCCTCATCATTTCAGATCGAGAAGATAAACTGGACTTTATAGGCAATAAATAAAACGATTTATTCCGACAACGCAACTATAACATCAAATTAAATGAACAGATAGTTTAAATAAGACATGTAACGGTGAAATAATGGCAACACCAGACAGGAAGGGGAAAAACGAAACGGGCTAGTATTTACGGGCGGAACATCCGCCCAGTGGGCCTTATTAATACACGCGCGGCCAAAAAACTCGTTGTTTTTTTTTTCATTCATTGAACTTGACGCCCTACTGCGTCACAAATGAGCTCGGCTGTATATTATCATGCTTTTCACCGACTTTCCGTGAACGGTTACAAAAGTCTCCTCGCTGCCGTTTATTCTCTCTAACTCAGTGAAGCTAGAGCTAACTAAATATATATTATTTTTTTGGTATCAATAGCGATAACCTTTTCTTTACAATAATAAAATTCAATGAAATTATATTTTTGGTTTAGCACAAGACGAAGATTGTTTTAAGTAGTTATGTTATATTGTTAAATTCAAATTTATTTATTCATCATATTATGCAACATAAGTATAACAATATACTAATGTCACCCATACACCTTTTCAAGGCATTGAAATTTCATACTTGCAAGTTGATACACTTTTGAAATTTCCTATAAAACTTTCGTTTCAGCAGTAATCCTCTAAAGCAATGCTAATAGGTAAGGACACTTCGTAAGTAGAACGAGTGATCATAAATTATTCGTACGTGAATTTTGAACGCCATAAAACATTGTAACCTCCTTACCTGAGTTACGAGCACAAAGCGCTTGCTTAAACCAAACCACGGTCATTTGAAACGTTCCGCTGGGGACAAAAAGCGTTTATGAGCGAATTATTATTTCGCCGCAGTGTTTATGTCCGCCGGTTTTCTGGCGAAGTCCATTGTGCGACCGCAGTCTGGCTAATTAGCTAGCCGCAAGATAAATGTCAGCGATCACGAACGTGAACAGCGTGAATGCTATGCTATCCCGCTATGCGCGTGTTGGTGCCCGCTATCCGCCCGTTGCACTGAACACATAGCGCACTCCTTCACAAAAATGTTTTTTTCCTTCTTGATCGATTACCGTCTCACTGTGTGATTCCTACTTAAGTACGTTTTAAAATTTCGTAGCGCCCTCGAGTCAGTGTCGGTGGAGTGGCGGTTTGTACAAGATGGCAGGCAAGTATAGCAAGAATCGAGCAAAGTGGCCAACAGTTGGAGAGGCCTACATGCAGCAGTGGACTGCGAGACGCTGATGATGATGACGTTCTATCTACACTCAGAAGGGTGCAAAACACATTAGAATATTGAACGTTAGAAATCAACGAAATCGGTTAAGTACCAAGGTACCTTCGGCAGTGTGGAGTGCTCTGAAACTGACCTGAATATAACCAGCTAAATATTTAGTCGGAAACATATAGACAGTTCAGTAAGCCGTTTAGTATGTAGGTACCACATATTTGGTCAGAAATATCGTAGGTACAAATTTTTTTTGCTAACACTACACATTTTATCGTCAATAATCTGGCTCAAGAGTGACAATTTGACCGATCTTAGCAATCAGTTCTTCAGCGTTACTATCGTCTCGACTCTCAACGTGTCTCCTGTATGCACAAGAAGAGGGCAATAATATCACCTCGAGTGGCCCGGTACGGTCAAGTTGCGGTGCGTTACACCGCTTCACCTCGCATAGACTCTGAAGAGGGATTGTGAACTCCGGAATTTTCCTCTGATTGCGGTCTATAAATATAAAGTTACTTGCGATTTTGAATATAAAGGAGTACCTACGTCGGATACTTCATCATCACTAGCCTGTATACGTCCACTGCTGGACATAGGCAATTGACATATGGGGGCATTTGCCTTAGTCACCTCCCTTGGTAGGCTTGGTGGGAACTGTATACATCTTATTTCTAAGACTTTACCTACGACTTTGCATCATTTGAGGAACGATATCTAACATCTATACTTATAATAAATCTGTAGAGAGGTCAATTCTGTACATGAAATATTTTTTCAAAATAACTATCAGGGGGTGATTAGTGATCGATACTGATGCCAAAAATGCAATCAGTAAAATTTTTGTCTGTCTGTCTGTCTGTCTGTCTGTCTGTATGTTCGTTATAGAAACAAAAACTACTGAACGGATTTTAACGAAACTTGGTACAATTATTCTTCATACTCCTGGGCAGGTTATAGTATACTTTTCATCACGCTACGATCAATAGGAGCAGAGCTGTGACGGGAAATGTTGGGAAAACGGGAGAAATTTTTATCTGCATGTTTGAACGGGCATTACGCAAAAACTACTACATGGAATTGAATGCGGTTTTAACCAATGTATTGCTAGAGTTCTTTTATTTAAAATATAGGTACCGTTTTATGGAAGTCCGTTATTTTTGAAACCCGATATCCACGCGTGCAACGCCGCTGGCACAGCTAGTACCTAAATAATTTTCTAGTCTTCTGTAAGTTAATTGCTAGCTTCTTCAATTATACAGCTCCCTTTTACTCACAAAGAATTATTTACAAATAAAACGAATCTCATCAACCAGTCTTATCCCTCCCGAACGAATCCAGCTGGGAAGCAATATATTTTTATGGTTTCCGAAATAGCTATATTATTTAATACGTGTTAGATAATATACTTACCTTCGTAACATGTACCTATACCTATAGGTAAGTACCTACTTAAGTAATACGAGTATGTGTTATTCAGTGCAAATAGCATGCATTCCCTTTCCAGTTTCAGTCAACTCTTACCACCAAAGTTACCCAGGCCCGCTTTCCGCCCCTCACCGAGCCCTCAACAACAGATTGCTTACAAACTAGCTCCTCGTCTTACTCGACCTCGATTCCCTTTATTAACAGTTTTTATACCCTTTCCCCCAGATCCCTTTGAGGAAGTCGGTTGCTTGTGAACTATATTAATAGAGAGCGATCAATCAAGCAGAATTTCGTCGTTAAGGACAAGAGAGTAAGGTTTGAATAATAAAGTGGGCTACTTTGACGACTTAGTTTAGGCGCAAGGAATAAGACAGACAGGATTTACAAGGTTTCACCACACTTGCATAACCTTTGTTCGAGAGATTTAACAAAAAAAATGTACTGCCAAATCTCCTATACCGATATATAAAATTAAGATCGCACGTTGTTGTAAAGATTAATATTGCTTATTGGAGTAAAAAAACATCGGCTGAAGGTGTGAAGCATTTTCTAGCCAACTGCAAAAATAGTTACAATCGTACTAACTTAATTATTGCCAACTGACTGTACAAAAACTGTTAAAGTCGTAGTAGTATAAAAGATATTCTGCACAAGGAATAGAGAAGGAATTAGCCTAAAAGGTTTACAGCGTTCCTGGGTCACCAACACTGTACACTGTTCATAAGGTTGCACTCCCTCTCTCTCAAAGTGCACTTCACTAATATTTTCAAGGCGAGAGTGAATTGGTTATTTTTGGATGAGCGCGTTCCACCTTATACTCTAACATCGATTAACATCGGGAGAGATGGGGTCAAGCGCTATTCGAATATAAAAAAAAGCTAGAATTATATTTTTACATTTACTTCAACACGAAGAAAAGTAGTTCATTTAAACGTGTAACTATCGTGAACCCGGATATAATAGGAAAATCAAACATTTGATTAATACTTACTAGTGATCCTTGATAGTTATGATCTTAAGTAGATCATTATATTTTTTTAAATAGAGCCAATGCTCATTAATATGTAAAAATAATTTTAAAACAAAACAATCGGACTCTATTTGATGAGCTCACCGCGATATTGTGGATGTTTTAAAAATGTGACATAATAATCTAAATAACAATTATTTGAATGACATTCGTGCCTAATAGTGTCATCGCAGTAAATGTCAATTGTTGAACTTTCGATGCGATCGCAATATAGGGGTTGCTCCCGTTGAACCATGTCGTTGTAAATCAATTCTCTGGTACATTTGAAGGTGAATTACTTCGTTCAAAGTTCAACTCGTACCTACCTGTCAGTATAAATCACGCTTGGGCACGCTTTGCAATTTTTGGAAAATGCCAAACCAAACAAAATTGGTTACGTAAAAATTCAAATTTTATTAGAATGCAAACATTATGTACTTCATGCACAAGGAGAGGTTCAAGTAATTAAAGCATCAGAATTAAACTGTCGTCACTTGTCTAGGAGAAAGTAGAGTGCTGTGAGGGAACACTACTCGCTCCGACTTTTCCGAATAAATACCTACAACTTAGTGACCTTCAAAAAGCGAGCTTACATATTTCTTAAGGGCCTGCAACGTAAATGTGACTCCGCTGGTGTTGCGGTGACTATGGGCTGAAGTTACCATCATTTGACCTTCGGGCCAGTTTGCCCTCAATGTCATAAACTATTTCCATTCGTTTGCACAACCTTAACCTTTTACATTTTTAATTGAAATAACAAACCCACCAAAAGCATTTTGTAAAAAACTAGCCAAGTCTCGATGGAGCTGCTTGTTTTTCTCTAAAAAGTAATGAAATCTAGATCAAGTCTAAGGTTCCTTACTGCGATTTCTTTATTATTATATCAAATAGGTCGTATTTCATTATGCGCCGAAAGCTACTCAACATACCAAATTTATAATTTTAAAGACTTTTGTGTCATGTCGCTCTTTTAATGCAATAAATACCTATATGTTACAAAATATTACAGCCCAGCCATCGCTACGTTTTTGAATAATTGAATAGGTACTTATTGGCACAAAATAATTACCAGTTCTGATTATCAGACATGACATACGCTGCTACTGTTATTTTACGTAACATTAATTTATGAACTTTATTATAACCAGCTTAAAAATTAATGAAATTACATACGAAATAATTTAATATTATGCTACAACATTATTGCGTAGTGAAAAAAGGTCGTCTGCTACTTAATGTAACTGTAAAAGCTACATTTAAAACTTTTGCGATCGTGTGTAATCGGTAACCGGTAATGATATAGGTATTCTAGTTTGTTACACACTGTTTTTATTACTTCTTATTTTAACCTTGTAATGCCCAATGCCCTTTTAAATCCAAATTCCAGTGTTTATCTATTGTGTCTGGAAATCTGGGCATTATGACTTTAATCCTAATAAAAAGCAATTTGCAACTGGAAGACCTATTGAAAAAATTAAACATTAACAGTGGATCTTGAATCAATGAAATGAATACTATTCTTAGTTATTTTTAAACTCCGTTCTATATAAAAACAATATCCTAGAATTAGCTTGATTTTGATTTAAAGGCGGTAACTTTATGTAATTTTACATAGCTACTAGTCTTCCAATTTAAAAAAATATTCCAAATGCACACCAACTTATATAAACATAGTAAAAAAATATTAAAAATACTATAGTCATGAAACCTGAAGCGATAATTTCCTCTAATTGTATCTAAAAAGGACGTCCGATGGAGTTCAATTTTCATTTCTGGATTAATTAAACCCCAGCCGAGATTCTAGACTAACCTGAAATAGATCCGTTGTTTAAGCAACGTTGTTACGTTACTCCTAAAAGCTTTTCGATATTCTCTCAGGAATGTGGAAAACGAGGTCACGAGTGTCCAGTGGTAATTAAATAAAAGCAAGCTGCCGGAATACCTACTCATTAGCCACAATCGGTTTACCCTTTCGGGAAAAAATCTCCTTTTCGCTAATTTCCTTAGGCTCAATATGGTATAACTACATAGGTATTCTTAGCTACTTATGAAAGAGGTTACAGGTTAAAAATGATACACAAATACAGATTCATTTCCTATCTTTTTAAAAAACGATTAGATGAAAGATAATTAGAAGATTTTTGAGAGAGGTAGGGCATAGCTAATCTTCGCTTGAATTGAGCTGCCCGTCCGGGGAAGAACCCCCACTCTATAGAATACCGCAGCTAAATGACCTCCAGATCGTGTTTCTGCCGGTGAATATGGTTTCTGTAGCTCGTGGGAGGTTAGGGTTGGGCCGCCATGACGGTGGCAACTGACAGGTAACTGACCAGTTACTTGTACGTTGTCACAGCGACTTGGGCTTCTCTTTCACATTCCAGCAGACGTAGGGAAGCCATTATGTCGAGCTACTATAAAAAAGAAGATTATATGCAAATCTAACGACATTATGTGATTTCCAATGCACCTAGATTTTGAATAAGAACACAGTCAAAGTGCCGAAAAAACTCCTCATTAATCTATAGGTACAAACACGTTATATTCTAGGACTTTTATGATATTTAATAAATCTTACACATGTTAAACTGTATGATACAAACGTCGATAAAGATAAAAAACAAAATATGTACAGAGAACGTGCTTGTAAACGTTTTAGAAGTTAAAATAGAATATTGGAAATAACATTTCACGACAGTAGCTGCAAACGAGGTCTATCTGAAAGTTTGACTTAAAACCAATTCTGTTCGAATATTATTCGAAAAATCGATATCAAACAATTTGACTATAACTGTCTTCTCTCAGACAGTGTAAGCTTTTGATCACTGTTTTAAAAAGAGTTAGGTGCCTAGGTAATAATTTGTTCTACTTACTTACTTACGAGTATATGTAGGTACAGTCTTTTACGATAGATTATTTTATCTAAATATTTAAAAATGAATTGAAAAATTGAAATGTACTTTTTAAATCTTTTAATTTGTATCGTATTTAATAAAAATAATTAAATTTACTTAGTAAAATTAAACTCTCTTTCACAATAAAAAATAGATCTAATGGTTGCTGCTCATTCAAAATTCATCTGTCTTTCACCTGTTGTATAAAGTGATTATAAAACAGCTAAGCTAAAACAACTAGTTAAATTAACTAGTTGTTTTAGCTGAATAAAAAAATAATAAAAAATTAATAAGATGGAATCCCTAGTGACAATAAAAAATTCAAAAACTTTATGCCCAAATAAGTAACATCTATATTGTCAAGAGAAATTCTAAGTTCGCAGTCGTATTCTATGATAATCGCAAAATAAATGACAAAGAAGAAAAAAAACTAGACACCAATTTTGATTCACTAAATACAAATTCATAGTTCGCGTCCACAAATTTTTAGCATCAGTTCCCGCCACCTGACCTTAATTAAGTAAGTTAGGTAAGTATTTCAAAGGATTTTTTACTAGAAAATAATATGTACAAAAATACTACTGCCTGCAGCTGTCTTTAATAAGAATCTGTCTTCGACGCGACAAAGTTGTAATTAAAATGGTCACTTACAACTCTGCCTCTTGACTTCTTTGCTACTTCAGACTTTCAAAGTCTCATAGACAACTACGAGTAGTAGAATAAAGGCATTAATACGTAATAGTCACGAATATTGGCACACAGAGCAATAGTAAACTTCAGCGGTGAATATTATTCCCTGTAGCTAAACTTGGGAAAAGGAACTTTCCGGAATTATTAATAGCTAACTTGCTTCCCATGGCTGGTTTAGTTATTTTACTAGTAGTATTACTTCACGAATTTCACTGCTCTTAAATGAGATGTATTATAATAATTGTTTTAGGATAGTTTCGGTAGTAAAGTAGGAGCAGCATTATTTATTTATTATAATTACTTTAGACGTTTTCAGTTAGAAACTTAGCTCGTTCAAATAGGAACTAGGGCTGTGCCTTGTCATATCAAATTAGGTGTGAGCTGAGCAATACTAATATATCTCTTTCGTGAAGGATGCTATTTTGCACTAGTGCATACTGAAATAGGTCTACTAGTAAAGTTACTCGGATAAATATAGGAATCTTAGAACCGTAGTAATAACTTGCGTTACGGGCGATAACTTCCTGTTTTATCATCATCCTCAGCCTAGCGTGGCCCAGCGCAGTCCACTGGTGGACATAGGACTTCCTGTCCTTCCGGCTCCGGCTCCTACTTAGTATTGGCAGAGATTACGAACTTGAGTTTCCTCATAGGTTGCGGGTAAAAAATGTTTAAAAATGTTTGGAATTTATATACATAATACGAGTATACAATTAGTACAACGTGTCATTAATTATGACAATGTAATTATATTCACTAGTATAATATTCAGCCAATTTATAACCAGTAGGTAAGTAGGTTAATAAGTATACCCTACAATAAATACTGCCGAACTGCCGCATTCGAAATAACACAGTATTCTTGAACACTGCAAAGAAATGCTACTTAAGACTAAGACTGTCTGAATAAGAAGTTTACCAACTACCTACTTAACCGTTAAACCAAGTAAAATTGATCGGCGCTTGCGTCGACCGCTGCGATTTATTACGTTACAGTATCTAACTTTGCCCGCCCAATACCGTACGAAATTTTTACGATGCAAACTTTGGTGGCAGACGCGCGATTTTATGTGCCTCCTCTTTAATTTTTGCCATTAAAATTTTGTTTGAGGTATGCCGCGTTAATAAGAAAGATTTGGAATATTAGATGATCTTTGGGTTGACTTTAAATACAAAATGACTCATTTTCTAAGAAATTTTACAACCCAATCTAATTATAACAACATTTGTATTGAACTGGGTGTTTGATACGTATAATAATGTATTTAGGTACAATAAAAAGTATCTAAGTATGTTTAGCAGTTGTCTAGTACCCATAGTACAAGCTTCGACTTAGTTTGGGACTAGATAGCGCTGAGTGGCCCAGCGTCATATGGGTTAACTGGTTATTTATTTGTTTTAATGGCTATTTATATGTCCAGTGTTATTAATAAATTTTAAAGACTGCGTATGACCCTTGAAGTCTTATGTGCCTGTTTCGAGGTTTTTAAATAGTAACATTTCATAAATATTTCGCAAACTACTGGAGTGAAGCATACACACACACGCTAGATGTAATGTCTATGTATAATATGTATTTATTTACAAAAAAAATGTATCTAAGTAAGTTTATCAGTTGTCTAGTACCCATAGTACAAGCTTCGGCTTAGTTTGGGGCTAGGTGGCGCTGTGTGGCCCAGCGTGGCATGTCTTGAGTTATTTATTTATTTAATGTGAGTTAATCTAATTTCTTATGTGATTGTATGATTTTAAATTTAATATAAATAGTTCTTAAGCCTACCATTTTCATTTAACAAATACTAGACAAAAGTTGTTTGAGCGTAGTCATTAAGTAAATCTTCCCTAAGTACAAATTATTCTTAGACACAAACGGACGATGACGAGCTACTCATCTATCATCTTAACACCGCGTTCACTCAATTCACTTTGAGCCAGACAGGAATCCATTTTCTCAATTTTACAACACGAGGAGTATAAAACGACTCTTATACTAATCTAAATTGATAATAACTATGTACTGATTTAAATTTTAATTACTTCAGTGAGATTTAAATGCAGACAGAGTCTCGGGTGCTAAGTTAGATCACCGATGGGAAGTTTGCCATGAGGGGGACGATGGCTGAAGTGGACTGCATAAATATTGCGGAAGGCGCGAGGCCGGATTTAAGATGCAGGATGTAAATCTTTGAAGAAGACAAACCATTATAGAATGGATTGGGTAACTTTATGTACATTCTTTATTGTTATTACTTTGTAAATATTTATGTGACGGCGTCATTTCTTTTGATTTTGTTATGTCAAGATATTCATCATATACAGTTTATGTAGGTATGTCTCCACAGCAACCACACTAGCCAAGTGGAGCTTACTTTTTTTTAATTAGCCTGTACTGTCCCACTGCTGGGCATAGGCTTACACACCTTAAAATTTCTTCACGGATGTGCCGGTTTGTTTTGTTAAACTATAAGTAGTTTAACATTAAATCTATATATAGAATCATAAACCCACAGGGAATAGCCAGATCTGAAAGAAGCCCAGACAGCTTTCTTATAGACATCTAACTAGAATTAGAAGGAATTACATAGGCATAGTGTCATTTGTCAAGTCAGCTTGACTTGCAACTTATGTTGACTGTATATTTGATTATGAGTGTTCCATGTACCTAGATATTACCTATAAAATTGTGAAGACAAATTTTAAAATTACACTATTTGTTAACTCACCTTCCATACATTATCTCGTCTGACAATATAATTCCGAAACATTTTCATATCATGTCATAACGCACCCAGATTTTAGAGACCAAAATATTTCTAAGCCTGAAACCTAATGTCCAGTGATTAATCGGGGACCGGGTGATAAATTGACGTATCCAAAAAAGCTTTTACGGCCCGCCATATAGCATTTTGGCGGTTGCGTTAAAATTTATGAGATGTGTATAGAGTTTACTAGAGAACCGTCTTTGATGACCACACTCACATCTACTGACTTATTTATTGCAATAGTATAATCAAATACAAAGTAATCGTAACCAAATTTCAACCAAGTTACAATTCACACCTGATTCCAGGCTCTAAAGTAAGTTATGTCCTAAGTAGGACATAATCATCATCATCAGCCTGCATCAGTCCACTGCTGGACATAGGCCTCTGCCAAAGCTCGCCACCGTGACCGATTCTGGACTTCTCGCATCCAGCACTTGCCAGCCGTCCTGCGCAAATCGTCACTCCACCTGGCCTGGAGAAAGTAGGACATAATCAATCACGTAATTCTCTGACATTGACCGCCTCCAAAAGTACGAATAAGTGGTTAATGAATAATAATAAAGTGTATGTAGTGTTGTAGTAGCTTGTACACAAACATATTCGATATACCTATATTCTTCTAAAAGTAAGTAATAGGCTCATATCGATTGGATTCAATAAAGTACTTTATATTGCTTATGAAAGAATCCTTACAACCTGTAACCTCGAGGTATACTTATACCAAAACCAGGCGTTGGATATAAAATAAAAATCCTAATTCATTTCTTTGTAAAGTTAAAGCACCAGTTAGTTAAGACGGTGATAAAATAATAAATCCGGTCACTTTGCTTAAATTGGTCCAATCTCAAAGCAAGTAGTTTAAGCACTTGTGTTATGAAAATCTGAACTATCCAAAGTTAAATACTCTCATGACCGACTTTCGGCTACAGAACTCTTTTTCTTTTAATCAATCAAACAACGTGATCGAACTACGCGGAAGGCAAGGTTTAAGCCAACTAGTCTATGAAGGAGAATAGCTAATTATCATCATCATCAGCCTATCGCAGTTCGCTGTTGGACATAGGCCTCTCCAGTTGTTCGCCACCCCACGCAAGATTATGCTTCAGTCATCAAGTGGCGGAAATCGGCCCGTTCAAACTTGTTCGCCACGTGGATCAAACATCAGGAGGCTTTACCCATGAACGCCACACTGGACAGGCGGGTTGGCGATCGCAGGGAGTTGCTCCTCGCTCCGCAGACGCTGCCGCCCGTCATTGGATATTTGCTTCACTTTCTATTGTGATGAATATACCGCCACCAATCGCTTACCAGATTATACAGCACACATTTATTTATTTATTTATATTATATAAAAGGTACACACACAGATTACAAACAAAATAGGAACATTATTATTATTATATCCAACAACTTACGGATCTAAACAGTAATCTAAAGTTGGTGTACATTACAAACTTAGGTTTACCTACTATCAAATACCTTTTAACTCCTTTAATCCAATCGATATTTCTATACAAGCGCAGATACAAAGAAAGTAAATATAGGACCAACACTTTAATTATTATTATTAACATTATTTCCTTTTACAACATTATCTTGATTTATATTTCAAAAGCAAAGTTTATCCACTAGCAAGTTACACACCAATCTGGCTAGTAGATAGGTTAAAATAAATCCGTATTACGAATTGGCGCTTGCTTTTAATATTTTTTCGCGAAAAACACGGACATGTTAGCCATTTTTCATTGTAAGTTATTCGCACATTCTCTGTGCGTATTTTTGACGAGCTACTAAAGCTACAAAGCCGTGTCCAGTCATTTTGTTTTATGTTTGTCTGATGGCTGCTTCGCCGTGAATCGGGTTCCGTCAATGTCGGCGCATTAGTTCCTATGTGACAGATTACTCTTTTTATGGTTACGCGGTGTGACCGTCTACCTTCAAATTTTAAACTTTTTTATTCAGCATTAGAAATTTGGTACCTAAGCAAAGAAGCAGTGATAGAGAATTTTTTTACAGAAGTGTTGTGCCCAAGCGACCTTTATACTTAGTAGGTAAGTATTTGAACACTAACATGCAGTTTTATCATTTTGTCGTGTCAATCTATTTAAACTTTCCATTTCGTATTTACAATAGGTCTATATAGTAAGTATAGCTCTTTTTAGGTCATTTATAGTGGAAACTTTTTCAAATGCACCAGACAATTCACATGCGTTTACCCTTGTACTATGAGTATCTACCATTATAGACACTGGAGCATCTCCCAGAATACCTACACCCAAGACCATTTAGAAGATTAAATTCATTTTCTAAATTGCCCCGATCGAACTCCTGAAATCATAAGCAAAAGTTGATCCGTCTGATGGGCATATTGTGTTGACTTATAAAACACTAAGATGTTCTACATTTGATGTATAGGTCATAATTAAGTAACCATTATCATTAATAGTAAATTAAGACGAACAAATCCGCTGGCACGAACTAGTTTTTTTATAAAATAAAACGATTTATCTATGTTTGAACTCAAGATTTAGGTATTTTACTTTCCCTTTACATGTGGAATGTTTGGTTACATCCACTTTTGAGGAAAACGTCGGATATGCGGTTTTAGCAGCTAATCCTCTCCGCGCACCACCGTATTTACACACATGACGGGTCTATTAGTCAACTTGATGGTGAAATTAAGATTTAATCCGGAAATTCGAATTTGTCTGGCACAGCTGTCGTATCATAATCCTGAATTACGCAAGTCTCTCGGCAAATTTATTTTTAATGCAAATAAATACAGATTCGTCGCACCTGCCTGTCTAGATGTAGCGAATAATTAAGCCGAACATGGAGCGAAATAATACAAATTACTTTAAGTCTTAACGCGACTTTATTTTGGTAATACATCATTTTAAGCGGATTACTCGACACATTGTCGCTCAGACGCGGATATTGTGATTGCTATACAATGAAAACAATTAGAATTAAATCGCAAGTAATGTCGACATAGAGTTGACGCGAACATGACACGAAAGTCACAAACTATATCAAAGGAATGTACGAGTATAAGGCCTACCTGAGGGATGTAAGGGAGAGACTTATCATCTTTTCGCTCCAAGTAACCCTCACCTGCCCGTGTTGCATCCTGCTGAATAACAGACGAGGCTCTGGCAACCAACTGGTAGCGGTCTAACCAACACTATCGAAGGTGTAGCTAAATGCCACAAACCATTGACGGGCAGCGCCATGACCGGAGCTACGCCCGGCGATCGCCAACCCGCCTGCCCCTGTGACGATTATGGGAAGTGGCGTAAAGTGGCGAACAACTAGAGAAGCCTATGACCAGCAGTGGACCGCGATAGGCTGATGATGATGTTGAACCTTATGGCATTCAACATAAAGTTGTTCAAAAGTTATACATACCCATACTTATGCGCTAGGCTTAATGCGCCTGGTAATGAGTGTCTGGTTTGGCTATCTAATACTGCTAAGATCTATTCACACAATATTCAGACGCCAGATAATACACAGCCTAAGCTACTAGATTTTATGAATATTAAGATAAGGTTTTCAAAGTTATTTTGAAGGTTGAATAAGACATGAGTAGACATTTTTCAGGGTCTCGAGACTGGTAAGAAAAATAAGACGACTGCTGATTTGAAATATTTATAACGTAAAGTATTTTTATCCACATTTAATACTTGACTGGCTCGATAGCTCATTTGGTAGTGACCTCTGCCTTCTGAGCCAAGGGTCGTGGGTTGGATTCCCGCACAGTACCTACAAACATTTGAGTTAATGAACATGTCTGTTTGTATTGGTCTGGGTGTTTAGTATGTATAATATGTATTTATTTACAACTAGCTTTCCGCCCGCGACTTCGTCCGCGTAAAGTTTTTTTTTCCAAAATAAAATTGTGCCTATGTTACTCGTGGATGAAAGAATGGTGAAAGAATTTTTAAAAACGGTCCAGTAGTTTTTGAGCCTATTCATTACAACCAAACAAACAAAGTTTTCCTCTTTATAATATTAGTGTAGAAAAAAGGCATCTAAGTAAGTTTATCAGTTGTCTAGTACCCATAGTACAAGCTTCGGCTTAGTTTGGGGCTGGATGGCGATGTGTGGAGCATGTCAAAAAAATATCAAAAAAAGCAATTCATATTTAACTTCAAAGACACCCGTATAAATAGAAAGCCTCTGTCAAGCCCATTAATAACATAATGCTTTATAATCTAGAAAAAAATCCTCCTGGATATTGTGAAACTCTTTCGGAAAACACAAATAAGCACGAAGCGGTACCATTCTTTTATTTATAACGGACTTCAGTTCCCAGCTGCAACATTTTAAAATGACCAACGTTCTCACAAAGTGGCTCCAAGATGGAATGCGAAGCTCATTCTAGCTAGTTGGCAGTTAGTTTAAGCCACCTGTCCACAAAACGGAAAACACCCACTTTCTTTTCCATTCGAGGTGAAGATACCGGCGCAATTCCCGGGAATATAATCTCAGTATTGTCTTCAAGTGTTGTCCCCCGTCGTGATTGCTGGGGCTCGGGATTGTAATTGTTTCTTCCGCCTCGTGACGTCATTATCTTTGCTATTATGCAGCAGGTTAAGTTGTTGACGGTACTGTACACTTCTCAAACTATGATATTACTGACTAGTTTTCGTATTTCATTATTACTGTAAGTTGAACGGATTCGATTTTCTTTTGTTTCGAAATCCAATGCTTATGCGGTAGCTCCAGTTATCATACGAGTATCTTTATCCAAATATCGAAGAGATCGCTTACTAGCGATAAGACAGCCTAAATTGTACCACTAGTTGTCTGTAATACCTTGTCTATAAATGTTTGTATTTTGTGCAATAAAGAATATCTATCTATCTATTATTACTATTTCAAGAGAACAGGAACTAAATCGCAAAAGATGCTGAGAGAATCTTAAATAGAGCTTGTGATCAGTTGATGAATCACTTTACGTATTAAATCAGTCGAAATAGCTGTCGGACATAATGTAAGTTATACATTGACAACCCTAATGTTTATCCTCATAGAAAAATGTATCAAATTTGTTACGATTCTTTTATTAGCCCTATTATGGTAAGAACTATTTTAAAATAGTAGTATTTTGTTCTATGTCAAAACGAAAACAATGGCCACACTGAACGCGTTAAAAATAAATACACATCGCCGTCTGTGAAACACAATACGCCCCTTAATTGCTAAAACTGCACACACAATATTGCAGTTTGCAGTTCGCCGTAATATTTTTTTAAACTTATACAGTCGTTTATATCATGTTTTTGCTTTGTTGCCCATCCCTTGAGGCTGCGGATGATTTATGGCAAGTGTTCTATCTTGCACTCAATGTTCCGCCTAAATTAATCCAATTCTACTGATCTTGTATTTGTAATATGAGAATGGCGTTTCTGCGTTAATTTAATCTACCTACATGGGCTTCGGCTAAAGGGCGTTTTGCAATCAATATCAGTCGTAGGATTGATACCATACCGTAGGGTAATACTAGTATTTCGAGGTACTCTATCTGTTGTCTTACGTTTGCAATAGTTTGGTTACTACGCTTTCACTTCAACCGACCATATTGGAAGGGTATCTTTAATCGATGTACAGTTGTACACCTATATCAAAAATTACCCCGTTAAAGGGAAAATACAAATAAAATATATGTTTACATCAGTACACCATGACCAAATAAGAAGTGTCTTAAAAAAAGGTAAAACACTAGTACCCTAAACCAACGAGCATGTATGAAGAGCTTGATGAATGTGGACGAAGCAAAAGTTGTGTGCCAAGATCGTAGCAAATGAAAGGATGTAGTCTTTGCCTTCCTTTTGGGAGAAAGATGTGATATTATGTGTGTAATTACATCAGTAGAACTGGTAGTAAATAAAAAATGTTTTTCGTGATATCTCAAATAGATCTGATTTTACTTGTACTATCAGGCAACCATAAAATAACCTACAAAACAAAACACAGTCGAGGCGCCAATTGTTTCACTTGCATAAATAAATCGTTACGCATTTGTTTTTCACACGTATCGTATATTTCGGTTGACGATCGCAATTATGATAATGTAGGCCACACTTGGTTCCGTGCGAGCGCAGGACCTACCTGCCTGTCGCAGCGGCCATTGCGAACAAAACAAAGGACTGCCAGCGACAAACAAAAACGTGATTTAGGAGAGTGTAAAATGAAGGTACCGTGGAACGTATTATTCTCGAAATTATGATACGCGACAATAATACACATTGTTTGACGCGAACGCTTCTTGGTTGTTTATTTGCGAATCTACGGTGCCAGAGTTTTTGGGATAGCACGTGTATGACTTATCTAATTGTACTCCTACGCATAATTATTACGAACAAAGGCTTTGTTAGTACCTACATTGTCAGGTAAGATAATTGGTAATAGGTTTTAATAAATGACTGTATTAAGATAAGTAACTGAAGGAAGCTTTAGGATTCTAATTATAATTCATGATTATTTTTAATTGAATAATGATTAGCTGTTATCAAAAAATTAGGTCTTTCATAATAAAAATGGAACTATTGTAACTAACTTAGGAGCAAATCTGAACCAATGGGTAATGGTTTAACATTAATTGAGAATTACCACGTTCTACTTAGAGAACATCATCCGAGTTATTACTAAAAGAGAATAAAATACTTAAATTACATGTCAAACGGTCGCAGGTTGGTAAAAGGTAAAAGAAAGTTAATTTCTGAACAATGTCCACCGTGCATTGTTGCCGTCCCACAGTGCAATGTAAGATAAAAGAAAACGTATTTAATAACAAAACAGAAAATAAAACATTCCCTTCATTACAATGGAACATTAAACGCGACCACAACTCCATTCGACAATAAACGCGAACTTAACAGTTTAATTATAGTTTAAAATCGCACATGCGTTACTTAGACCTATAATTTCATTTCACCGTCGCGAACATATCCACTCATAAATCGTCCGTAGGCTGTACACGTACTTTGTCGTTCCACATCATTTACCGCCAGCTAGCAGCTGCTGACATATAAACGACTTGATAACTGCTTTTATTTTGTTTTAGGAAATATAACTTTGCCTTTAGAAATTCCCTCGGAGACAAAATGCTGTTATGCGACCTCCAAGTCGCGATTCGGGAATCTAGTTAAAGAAATCTTTTGTATTCCTTTGTGGCGGCATTGCTGTGAGATTCAATAAAATCCCGCTACTTATTGGTTGTAAAACTTTGTTGTAAACTATGTTTAGTACGAGCATAAAGCAAGCGATAATCCCTCTCGTGTATGAAACGTTGTGTAGATAAAGTTTGCAAATGGAGCTGTAAACGCCAATGGTTCTAACAACTTACATTGATATGAATGTTGGAGATAAATCTGAACATTGGGTTTATATGATAACGTGCTTAGCAATGATCTCTATTTACACGACCTCAGAATTATATCAAGGATAAAACGTTATATCTATGTATTAAATTCGTGGTTCTTGAGCTAAAGTTTATTATTTTGAAACGCCAGTTTAATAAGCGCGTACGCCTTAATCACATCATAGGATGTAAGTACGTATTGACGTACTAAATGTATTTTCCAGCGATCGTTTCAAGAAGAACGCGCAATCTAATTGAAGATGAGCGATAATTGGCCGTCCATGTATGTGTGGTAGTGAACATCGTCTTTGTACATTTGTGTGCGTAAACATATTATTACTTATGTGTACTGGGTGTTTTCATATATAATACGTAATTATTTACAATTAAAAAAATATCTAAACATACTTAAATATCAATTGTCTAGTACCCATAGTACAAGATTCGGCTTAGTTTGGGACTAGATAATGCTGTGTGGCCCAGCGTGGCATGTCTTGGGTTGTTTATTTATTTATTTACTTATCTGGCCTTAAAAGTCCTCTGAATAATTTCTATAATAGCATTAAAAAGTATTGTTGACGTGATACACCGTGATCAAATAAGCAAAACAAAGCTCGTTCTAGTTCGCGTGTCCCGCCCATTTCCTATTTTCACGTATTTCTCAGTCCCATGTCTTCGCAGAACCATCATGTGAGCGTGGAATAACATCAAACATGATTATCAACAAAAACTATCTGCGTGGCTGATCCAAATCTGTTAAGCTGTTTTCGCGATTGAGGAAACATTCAAACACTGAAACTTTCACATATTGTTTTTGCAGTAGGCTGCGTATATTCGCTCCTATTTATCTTGGGAAACCTTTTCATTTAATATCAGCATCATAAGACTTCAATTCCAGTTCACCACTTATCCGCACTGTCTAATGTTCTGCCATTTTATTCGATTTAAATTACGTAACTGATCATAAATTGTCCTGCACGCTACTAAAAATATGTACCTACATAAGTTGGCAAAAATTGGAAAAAGAAAAAGAAGATCAATCCTCATTTCTATTATCTGGGGGCTGGATATGTAATATTATAAAGGGTGTATTCCTAAGTATGTTATCAAAGTCTAGGGGTTGTCTTAATGTCACAGTTAATGTTTACTTCATTAATATCGGTTTAGTAACTTCTGTATGGCATATTATGATAATTGTTATTAAACCGATTTCAACAACTTTCCTCACCCCTTCAGTAAAATAAATATCTTCTATCGGACTGTTGCAGTTGCGAGGAAAGATCTTGTCTCGTGATCGATCTATTTAGTTATACGCCAATCCCTGCCCACCTGTGGCGATTATGGAAAATACCTACAGATGTTTTTCAAAGTGGCGAACAACTGGAGAGGCCAGATATGTTATGTCCAGCAGTGGATTAATAGGCTGATGATGATAATGATGTCTACGTGGCCGCATGTATAAATCCCATTATGAAACTCTAAAGGTCCGTTGATTGTGTAGGTACTATCAGAGTGCGCTTCATAATAATATCATCATCATCATCAGCCTATTGCAGTCCACTGCTGGACATAGGCCTCTCCAGTTGTTCGCCACTTAGGGCAAACATCTGAAGGATATACCCATAATCGCCACGCTGGGCATTCGGGTTGGCGATCGCAGGGCGAAGCTTCTCGCTCCGGTGACGCTGCTGCCCGTCATCGGCCTATGGTATTTAGCCACGCCTTCCATCGTGATGGTTATACCGCCACCAGTCGGTTGCCAGCGCTTCGTTTGTTATTCGGCAGGATGCACCACGGGCAGGTGAGGTTGGCTTAAAGCGAAAACATGATAGGTCGCTCCCTTACATACCCATCATCATAAAATACTGCACCTATACTAACAAGGTATGTAAGTTCCGTTGTTTTTAACAAACAACGGAATAATAAAACACGTTCTCAAACTCTACGACTACGGTACGATTGACAAAAGCTATTTCTCATTGGCCCGTCTGTTGGAGCTGGGTCATACATTAGAACGGTAAACACTGCTGAAAATACGAGTGCTTAGCGATCTACGTTCACCTGTATTGGTGTTGTTTGTACCCTGTTGTATTGAGAAAGTTCTTCTATATTCGCTATCGAACGGGAAACGTCTATTATATTTTCTCGCCTGCTTACATAATCCTTATCATCTATCGCGTGTGTATCAAAATTCGTTAAAATTTATTTCAGTGGTGGTTGGAACATAAAATGCATAAAATAACCATTTGCATGACTTTTTGGACGATACATATTTTAGGATAGTATGGACTTATTTCACTTTCTTCTATGGTAATTCATTTAGGTTTTTAAGAAAACACTAACAAATCATCAGTCTACCTGGTGGTGAATTGATGATCTGTCTTAAGAATACTGCTAGTCCGAACACCAATTCTGACCTCAGAATTACACACGAAGAGTTTTAGTATACAATAAACCAACAAGGAAAGCGTGTAGTTCAGTATAGTGTTTACCTACAATAAATTTAGACAACATTTATACTTTTTACCACGTCATATAGTCTAAAGCTTTCTAAAACTTAAAACAATAATTATGGATTAGAATAACAACAACTATCAGTCAGAAAACAGAACCCGCTATACCTATGCATTTTGCATCTACCAACATCGCCAGCCAAATCGTCTTACAACAGAAATATTCCGACAAGATATGAAAATCGTTGTCATATTTTAACAAACTTTCTCTTAGCAACCTCTGAAGAGTTAGCGAAATAGAGCGAAAAACGTTCAGTGAGCACCTCTAAAACCTCAGCTCCAATACACAATAACAAATTTCGTTTATTATCGTGAGGCGATTCGCTATTTTTTTCACTTGTCCTAAAAGGGTTCTAGGAAAGGGATTTTTACGCTTCTTCAAACACGTTAAGGCGGAGGTAAATGCGTGAGAAAAAAACAAGGTGCGGACCGCCATGCTCCAATGGATAATACACATAATGACCCATTACGTTTTACTTTCGGTTGTGTCCCTTAACATCCTGCTTTAACTACTGTTATCAACATTTATGCCGGTAGCAGGCGTCGAGCTCGGTAAATACGAGTACGAACCTCTTAAATTTAATGTCAGTCAAAAGCAATATAATACAGGATAGTAAAAACGAGTTTTGATATTGCATACCTTTATGAGATTCAGGTGATGTTCCTACATTTTATTCTGAAGTAAAATATTGTACAAAGTTGTCACACATTTTCACTTTACATATATTTACTATTATTTACTACCTATTGAGAATATTATTGTTCTGGACAGGTGTATATGAACTCAATATGGGCTCAATTTTAACAGCTGAAATTATGAGATATTAATTTATTCATTTACATGTTCATCTATTGTGTTTTATCAGACTACTATACCTACTGATATTCTCATTCGTTTCTAAGGTAAGTAGTACAAAATGTTGCATTACGGAAATAAAACGAATCACTCGAACTTTGGTCCCAGTTCACATCCAATTGAACCTGAGATTGAGTCTGTATAGAGTAACAGATATGAGAAGACTGATAAGTAACCTTCCGTAGCCAAAATTCTATCCACCGCTCATTCAACCTGCCAATCTCATCTCGTCTATCGCCCCCAAAGGGAAAAGATATAGAATGATTAATTTGTGGTCTGCTCGCATCATGCGAGAAGTTTTTGCATGATAAAAGGAAACATTTCCCATCAATTCCAATGTTGCCTTTTCTTGCCAAAGTTATTCTTAAAGTTTATTCTGTTATCGTGTATGTTATAGTTCATAGTTGTACTGGTTCTTTTTTTTTTCTTTTATTAATTTACAATTGTTGCTGATACATTTCAACAACATTGATTGTGTTGTGATATGGACCTTGGAATGTCCTTATTTCACATCTGGTTTGAAACTTAGGAAACAAACTATAGTGAACTGGTTAGGATCAAGGTATTAAGACCAAGACCACCACTTAACAAATCTTAAATCTATGATTTCGTGGAAATAGGTAGTATATGCTCTAACATTCATTTTATAATAATCTTTGGCTTATTTAATAAGAAATTCTTAGATCAATATTCTAGTACGTAACAGACTAATTTTAAAAGATAAGTCACGTTGTCCTTCCACCGGGCTATTTACAAAACCCTTCACCAAAACACTCGCAAACAAAATAGCATCAGAATAAAGTCCAAATTCCGGCCACTTGAAGCCCGAAGAGCGCAAAAGGTGATGTTAATCACCGCTGTCAGACTTGATTAAATCTGAAATACGAGCCGTCGCGGCATCTATTGAGACAAGCAAATAAATAGCTGGCTTCAAAGTTGTCGCAATGTGCTAACGGGCCAAATATATCTTTAACCGGCACCAACCTCCGAAACAAAAGAAATACAAACGACCCGCCCTGGCGTGAAATTAATTCAGAGCGATGGGACGGCGAAAATGTACACAAAGGTAAGCGAAAAATAAAAGCAAAAGAGCTGGGACAATTTCCAAGGCCCTCGTTAGATAAAGACCGCAATTGCGACTCGGATCGCCGATGTCTCTAATAATTTTGCCAGTTTACACCTGTGAGGTAAACTATATTTAACATTTATTTTGTACGGGACCGCTTGCGCGCATTCGATAACGGGATACGTGCTTACTTCGATTTTATTTAGATTATTTATTACTTAACTATATATGGGATAAGATTAAAATGCTGGACGAAGGCTGAAAATTAAAGTTAAAATCAAAAAAACCCTTTTATGGATTCATAAGTTCAGCTCAGTTAGTGACAGTTTGTACCGGTAAAAATAAATTAATACCCCAAGTAGAGGATTCGGTCCCGGTCGATTTTTCGGATCCCGGGATTTCGGGATTTTCTACAGTTAGTCCCGGGATCCCGGGATAGTACATACAGATTAAAATTTCCCCCGCTTTCCCAACATTTCCCTTCACTACTCTGCTTCTATTGATAAAAAGTATACTAAACTGATCGTGATAAAAAGTATACTATAACCTGCCCATGAGTATGAAGAATAAATGTACAATGTTTCGTTAAAATCCGTCAAGTAGTTTTTGTTTCTATAACGAACATACAGACAGACAAAAATTTTACAGATTTAATTTTTGGCGGTTTTTTCAATGGGCCGTTACGCGTACGAAATAGGTACATAATTATGCTTATTACTTGCATCAGACATGTACTCAACGAAAGAAAAGCCGATGGTGGATTATAACTCGATAACTCTAAGACCTCTAGTGCATTTTCTTTTTTTTTTTTATAAATTCTTTGATTAACAAAATAAATATCAATACTTATCACGACGTGATGAGGAATTTTCACTCACTTTTAAACAAAATCCGGGGCCGGTCGTTAGCGCAATCAAATGAAATCAGCCGTGTAAATGAGATGGCCGTCAAAACGTAAGATGAAAGTGGATGAAAGTAAGTGCGTTTCGTTTTACGCACATTTTTATTAACTTTTATTAAAAATATATCAATCCCGAAAATCCCGGGACTCTTTAAATTTAATCCCGAAAATTTCGGGACTGAAATATGACCGGGATCCCGGTATCCCGGTTTTCGGGATCCCGGGATCGAATCCTCTAACCCCAAGGCATCTCATGCACAGCGCCTTTATTTTCTTGGTATTCCAAAGATATTGGAATTGAATGAAAAACGAGCACTCCTTTTTAAAGGCCGGCAGCGACCCCAGAACTGGATATGAGTTGCGGGTGTCAATCCGGTGTCGACTGCTTACCATCAGGCATCACATTTGCTCGTCTGCCACCCCATGCATGAAGAAAAATTAAAAAACATTGGTATCTGATAATTTTGGAATACCTACCAAGATTTATTGAGAGCACATGGTAGTGATTTTCATTATCACTGAATGAAAAGCCTTACATACATTTAAAAAATATGAGAATGAATTGCTTGAATGATCCATACGGAATTTTTACTGTGTACGGTAGGCATGTACCTCAAAATTGAGGTTCCGCAAAAAATGGACGAAGTCCCGAAATAATCTTCAAAAATCAGACCACGACACACGGCAAAAACCATTGGCTAAAATTAGTCATGTCGAACTTGTTATAGTTCATTAATTAATTATTGTGTCTCATAAACATGATATTCTATCGGTTAATGGAGCGTCATCTAGCTGTAACGTACAACGCCGTGTTCAACTATTCGACAAACCAACATTTTGGTTAAATGACCTAGTTGGGCAATTAAACGGTTATTTCAACTAGCTGCCTGCAATTTATATTCCCTATTGCCAGGTATATCAGGTACAAATGTACAGAATATCCAAATAAACAATAATGCTGCGAGAAATTTCAATGTAAGCTAGTTTTATTTTCTTTTACAGAAAGATTTCGTATGTTTTCATTTAAGAACTTTAGCGTGTCATAAACAAACCTCTGTTTTCTGCATACAGTTTTTTTTATATTAAGGCGCACGTAATTTAATAACGGGTACAATTTAAATGTTATTTATTTTTCTTTTGTGTTCAGCGTCCCCTATGTGTATTTGTATTTCCGAGAAGATATTTTATTATGCCTCTTGGCGACAGTTCATTTTCCGGGATAAGAAATCCTAAAAAAATTCCACGTATCTAACATTTTTTCCTAATTGTCGTTCAATCGTTACAGGCAATCTTGTACTCACGTTTACATATCGATAGTCTATTATATATTGTACTAGCTTTTGCCCGCGACTTCGTCCGCGTGTTAAGATTTTACATTCAAAAGTTTTTTCCCAATAACTCCCGGTCCCGTTGGAATTTTGCAATATCGCGTTGCAAGTAAGCTTTACGTTCATTAAAGAACCTTGCATGCCAAATTTCAATCATCTATCTTACGCGATTTAGATTTTTCATACAAAAGGTTTTCCTGCTAACTCCTGTTCCGTGGGAAGTTTGCAATATCCTATTGCAACTGAAGTTCACTAAGGTGCATGCCTAATATCAAGCGTCTAACTTAAGCGGTTTAGATTTTTCATACAAAAGGATTTTACCGCTAATAGGAAATATGGATGACTTTTTTTTATGAATTTAAAAGATCTCATCTTTTATCTTTTAGATATATAAATATCGAAGAATTTTTAAACTATCTTTTCTATTAAGCGTGTTATAAAGCGTTAAAGTTATGGCTTAGACAGAGAGATCCGACGTGGCGGATGATGTCACGTACCGTGCGCGCCATACAAACTCCATAGAATATCTGTTTTCGTGAGAGAGACGGATATATTAACTTTCAACGACTGTATCTCGTCCATTTTCCAGCCAATTTTGACTTTGTTTTCACTGTTCGTACTATATTTTTATGTTTTTTACTATTTTACGATAAATTAGTAAATACATAAAACTATTTTTCATGCATATTCCCTATTCTCGTTCCCGGGGGTATTTCGAGAATTCCTTTATTCGTCCTCCTCTACGGTACCTAAGCTACGTCCCTTCTTAATTTCAACTGCCTAAGTTTAGCCGTTTTGGCTGTGCGTTGATATGTCAGTCAGTGAGTTTCTTTTCTCCTTTATATTTAGATTTAATTTGACCGGTAACACCATTTATTGAGAGAAATTAGTAGTTTTTTGGGCTATTTTATTTCTCGGCCTTTCTTTTCCTATTTTATCACGTAAAGAATTGATTTAAAAATTTGAATATTATCCCTTTGGGAGTGGAATTTATCGAAACCCTTTCTTGGCAATATCTACCACGTCATCGTATAGCTTTGTGAATGCAAAGTCTTAGCCCGAACGGTTTAAAATTGACAAAGTTTCATACAAACTTTCATCCCCTATTATATCCCCTTGGGAGCAGAAATTTTCAAAACCCTTTCTACGTTATAATAACTTTATGAATGCGAAGTCTCAGCCCGAACGGTTTAAAATTGACAAAGTTTCATACAAACTTTCAGCCCCTATTTTCTCCACTTGGGGCTCGAAATGATCAAAACCCTTTTAAGCGGATGCTTAAACGTCATAGTAGCTTTATACATGCCAAGTCTTACCCCAATCGGCTTAAAATTGACAAAGTTTTATACAAACTTTCATCCCCTATTTTATCCCCTTGGGGGTAGAAATGATCAAAACCCTTCTTTAGCGGATGCTTACGCCATAGTAGCTTTATACATGCAAAGTCTTAGTAATTGGCTGAAAATGGACAAAATTTTTCATACAAACTTTCATCCCCTATTTTATCCCCTTTGGGGTAGAAATGATCAAAACCCTTTTTTAACGGATGCCTACGTCGTAGTAGCTTTACACATGCAAAGTCTTAGCCCAATCAGCTTAAAATTGACAAAGTTTTATACAAACTTTCATCCCCTATTTTATCCCTTTAGGGGTGGAATTGATCAAAATCCTTTCTTAGCGGACGCCTACGTCATTACATCTACCTGTATGCCAAATTTTAGCCAGGTCCAGTAGTTTGGGCTGTGCGTTGATAGATCATATGTCAGTCAGTCAGTCAGTCAGTCAGTCAGTCACCTTTGAGTTTTATATATTTAGATTGCAGTCCACTGCTGGACATAGGCCTCTCCAGGTGTTCGTCACTTTGGGCAAACTTTTGCTTTATGCTATGCTTAGTAGATAATTATTTATTATAATATTATGACCATCTTTTTATAATGTGTACGCGTGACTTAAATAGGTGTACCTATCGTAATTCAATGTTATATTTTTAATTCGCTAGCTAGAATAGCTTGTTTCAATTAGACTGCCTTACATTGTCTAAACAGCACAGACTCTCTAACCAACTGAAAATTAATATAAGTAACTATTTTGAAGAAATTGCAACACATGGACAATTCAATCTTGCCGTGATAAAACAGTCCTGTAATACAATTGTAATAAAAGATTCAAGAAAAACGACGTAGTTAGGCAACATAGAATGTCCAATTGTTCTTTGCACAATGTAACTTTTCTTTATCGAATTTAGTTAAATACGTCTGCTTTTGTCTCTAACCATGAAGCACATTGTCAAAGAAACAGAGTCGTTTTGACTGGGAAGTCCTAAAAGCCACGATTAGGTACTTATAACAGTATGTCGGCGTACTCTATCGACGAACCGACATTTTGATTATCAGGTCAAATAATCACTCTGAGCGGGAAGCGAATTTTTTTGCATCATGCCCCACGTGTGCCATTTTAGTTGTAAGATTATTGTATCGGATTATGATGCTACCTTTCTCTTATCTAAATTTTAATGGCGTCCCTCCGTCAAGTATAATCATGAACCTACACTTGAGCAACATCGACAAATTGTTAGCAGAAGTATGCTAATATATCTCTAAGCGCACATTAGACCGGATACACCCCAGGGTGACGCGCGTCTCGATCGCGTCTGACTTATGGGCCGAAGTTGCGAGCGGCGGCTTTGCCACTGACACCTGGCAGTAATTAGCTCGCAATTTATAGCGGCTGCGAACACCTTCGCCGCGGCCGGGGCTAAATCATCGCGCTGCGAACTGACAGTTCGGCGGCGCGCGGCGCAATGTGTGTGTGGATTAGGCCGCGGGAAAGTGGTGAGGGTTCAGTTGCCAGAACTAGAACTTTTAATCTGGACGAGTAGATACGGCAAAAAGGTATTGTGTTATAGTTGCAAGTCATAAGGACTCGCACGGTGCGTTTTATCCCTTCTTTCTTAGTACGAACGCTTGCCGGAATCTTTGTTCCCTAAGAAATACAATCTTCAGGTGTTCAAGGCGAGAGTGAATCGGTATTATTGGGAGAGAGAGCTACATCGTAAGCTTTATTATCACTTAACGCCAGGTGAATAATAAATAATAATAATAAATACCTAACCCAAGACATGCCACGCTGGACCACACAGCGCCATCTAGTCCCAAAACTAAGCCGAAGCTTGTACTATGGGTACTAGACACTGATAAACTTACTTAGATAATTTTTTTTTGTAAATAAATACATATTGCACATAGAAAACACCCATACCAATACAAACAGACATGTTTATGCACACAAATGTTGTGCGGTGTGGGGATCGAACCGGCGACCACTGTATCAGAGGCAGCGTTCTCTACTACTGAACCAAACATGTTTGCGGCAATCTTATTGTGTATATCTTGTATGGACGGTGAAAAGCTTTAAGAAATTGTTACGTAACAAGACTGTTCGTATAGATCGTTTCGGATTTTTCATTCGGCCCTTCATTATACTTATTTTTTATGTACGTAAATAGAAGATATACACGCCAAATACTACATAAAGTTTCACATACAGGTAAACACAAAGTTCAAACGTAGGAAAGACTAAAATATTGTATCAATGTATGAATTTTAATAAGAATTTCGTAACCTTCGGGCGATTTACCTACCTCTTGTTATTATACAAAACCCAAGGACGCTTTCGTCTTTTACCTCTATTTATCCAGGATACGGGCTAGAATTAATTTATATTAAAAGGGAAGAAATAGTCTTACAAAATATGATACCAGTGTTATCCTAGAATTTTACCCCTTTTTTATTTCTTAATTTTCTTTTGAATCTTAAGTTGTTGCTACAACCATTCAAGGCAGGTATTGTCTTTTAAATAAGCTAATAAGCTATAATGGCTAAAAATTGTAATTAGTCCGTCTTTTAGCTTATTCAAAAATAAAAGACACGTGAGGTGGATGGATGTTTACACATGTTATGTTCCTACACACGTATTTTTCCTTTTTTTATTAAAATAAACAATGGCAAAGATACAAGGCATCAAAAGTTAGAAGTGGGAGTCTTTGACGTCACTCGCTCCCGTAAAAATGCCTCACCGAGTGACGTCACGCGTAATTTCAACGGGCTATAACTTTGTAATTTTTAGTCTAATTTACAAATAAAAAATACGTGCCTTTTATTTTTGAATAAGCTAAAAGACGGACTAATTACAATTTTTATATAAAATTAGTTATTAGCTGAGTAACCCGATAAGGAAAGATTACATATTTGAATTTACCACATAGAGACGCAAAATTCAGACAGTGAAATGTATTATGTTTTCTTAATTTAGTTCATTCCCTAGCTAAGATTAATCGAGAAAAAGCAACAATGGAAAGTTGTCAATTCGAGTTGTCGAGTTAACTTATTTATCAACAAAGTCACCATCTAGTGATCTATAAATGAAACAATTAATCTGTCAACTTAGATAAAAATCGATCTTCGAAATGTATGTACGTACGCCCATAACTCTCGAACGACTACAACAAATTAGATGATTCTTGTACCTATTTGTTGGTGTTAGGACAAGGTTTATGTAATATAAAAAAAAACTCTAAAAATAATTTAATTAAAAAACATGGCGATACTAAGTACACCGAGACAACTAGGAGTAAATATTCGCCGGGTCATTTAGGTAGTAGTTGTTGAAGTATAAGGTTCCAGTAAAAATAAAGACTGTAACCATTTCCAATTATTTCCCATTCTGTATAAGAGACCCACATCCAGTCTCACATTCGTTCGGCGTAAACAACAGTTGTGGCACCCATAAAACCGAACGGTCATAACATGAAGACGCAACCATTACACCAGTAGTTGAGCGCACTGCACTCCGTCTCCACCTTCATGATAAAAGCCTTTCTTTTATTGCGTGTTCACAAACGTATGCAGTCTTCCGTTACGACCGCACGAAAATTAAGTTTCACCCTCAGCTCACCCACACAGTTAACCAAAGTATAGTGTTCAACGCGGGCTGTAGGCCTTTTGCACACCGTGCCGAAAAGAAAACGCAATTCTAACGCGCTTGTGTATTGACACAAACTCAAGGCGAAACAAGTAGTGAGCTGTTCCGGAAAATATTACGTACGTTACGTTAGTACGTTATTATCGATGCGCACTACACTCCACTTCTGAAACATTTAAAATCGCACTGTAAAAGAACGCCCTGGTGACGTGACGGTTACCCGCGTGTCTACTTTATATCGCTACCAGACGCGATGTTAACAAGTGTTTGTATCGATACAACCCATACGAATTGCTCTGTAGGATAAAATGCGCCATAAATATAATGATGTGATACACAAGCAAGTCAGACATCAGAGACGAGACATAAAAAAACACATCGGACACGCACACCATTCAAAAAATGATTGAATACATTCTTGTGAGAATAAGTAAAGATCTTAAACCAGATAATTCACACTAATATTGTGATACAAACACAAAGAAACTGCTCTGGAAATTAAAAACGCACCGCCGACGTGCGTTTCCGAAACAAGTACCGACAGCGCGTGTATGTAGACCCTAAATAGAAAAACATTATGTGAAAAATTGAATTAACAGCTAGGTCGCTTAACGCGCTTTTGGAGTCCACGTAACTTGCCACTGGAACGAATCATTTTATGAAATGGGGATTTTCGCAACTGTTTTTGGCGGCGAATATTTACAATGACTTTTTATTCCACGTAAAAACTGACTGATTGTTTTATTTGCGGACTGAGTGAAGGTATGATATGAAAAGTTTTGATGCGCCGCTACAAATAGTTTTATGAACGTTGTTTGAGTTGTTTTGACTATTATAACGAAACACATAATAATCAGCTACAAAGTTTATTAGTATGGACCGTAAAACCGGTAAATCTGTAGTTTTACCTGCAACTACAGAATTACCTTCATTGATCGATACAACAGCACATAATAAAGGACTATTTATCGATATCGGAAGCGGAGGACAATTATTACAGAGAAGTTATTAAACTTTTCTACTTCACTTGGTACACTTTCCGAACACCGAAATGAAAAAACAACTTAAACTAAAGTTTATTATTTACCGTAGTTAAAACAGCTCTTTCATAATTATGTAAAAGCTTTCATGTATGCATACATATTTCAATCTTTGAGTCGGTTACATCTTAAGTTATTACAAATAGGCATGGCTATGTAGCGTGTATTTATATTACTAAACATTATATTTTGTTCAAATTCTGTTTGTTATCCTTTTTATTAACGGCTAAAGAAATTTCAAAGAACAATTTCTATACTTTTGTTTTACAAACAAGTTTTTTGAAGTTCATGATAAAACGTTTCTGAAAATCTTTGCCTCAATAAACTTTAAACCAGTTTTACTTAGACTGAATGTTTTTTTACCGTCGGCAAAAAGTAGGACAGGGTAAAAATGATAATATACGAAATATCACGTTATTTATTATCGGTTGCTACAAAACTGTAATGATTGATAACCTTCTGGTTGGTCCGATTTTAAGTCATCAGTGGCCGTTCTGCGACCGAATTCGGTTGCGTGACAATTTTTAAAATTAATCCAAAACCATAAAATTACACTATTGCCTTAGGACTCTGATGAAAACGTTTATTTTTAGGATTATTTTCATGTTGTATTGACCACTCAAATGTGGTACTAAATACGATAACCTAACTATGTGCTTCTTCTTCTTCTTCTTGTCGAGTCGACAGCAAATCATTAAATATTATGATGAGACCAGAATTCCGAAACGCGGATCGCTTTATCGTTAGCGTTAAGCAAATCTTCGTACGAACATGTATCTGGGCACGCGGGGCACTGGAGCAGGTGGGCCATAGTCTGGGGGACGGCACCACACCCGCACCGGTTGGCAGAGGCGTCCACAAAGCCCCACCTACACAGGTTGTCCTTGCAGCGGCCAACCTGGGTGCGCAATCTGTTCAGTGCCTTCCAGGTCGGCCATGTCAAGGTATTCCCTGGAGGGAGGCACTCTGAGGGGGGATACATGGCATCGGGATACCTGTCTGCCCATAGAGATACTCTATTTTCAGAAGGATCTCCAGTGTTTGGGTATGTCTGATCTTTGAAACTCCGACGACTCTTAAGCCTTGGTGGAAGGCTAGGGTGGCCATACATGGGATGCCGGGGGTCGCGGTCTGCCTTGGCTCTTTCAATCGAGCTCGCTATCTCCCTGCGAACTTCGGGAGGTGCAATACCAGCCAGTGAATATAGTGCACTTACCGGGGTCGGCTTCAAACAGCCCGTTATTATACGGCAAGTTTCGTTAAGCGCTACATTCACTTGTTTCGCGTGGGTGGAGCGGGACCAAACAGGGCAGGAGTATTCGCCGGCCGAATAACAGAGCGCTAGCCCGGTAGTCCTTAAAACATGTGGGGTGGCTCCCCAGCCAGTAGTCGTAAGCCGCCGGAGAAGATTGTTCCGAGCAGAGACCTTCTTCCTAACAGCATCACAGTTCGCCTTAAACGTTAGAGCCCTATCCAGTGTAACGCCTAGGTATTTCGGGTGGGTACAAGCAGTAACCGGTATTCCCTGCCAAGAGACATCCAAAGTGCGGTTTGCGTCTCTGTTCCTCAGGTGGAACGCACAGCTTTAAAAAAAACTATGTGCTTACCCGCAATAAACGTGTTTCTTGTGTTCTACGGCAGATATGACCAGCCAACTGCTACTTCAGCATACTCATCGTTATTTCTCTAACCAAATATATATACTATAGCGGTCCATGACATGCTGTCTGAATATTGCAGTGGTCCATAGGTATGTTAACAATACAATAAAATTTTAATTAGACTCAGCATTTGACGTCATAGAACAACGGTTTCAGTGGCCTGTAATTACGGCGGTTTGGTTAATTAACATAAAAGGATACCAAAATAGCTGACCACAATCGCGGACCAAATTGAACTATAGTCCAAACTTACCTAAACCGTATTCCATCTTACGCTGTACTTCTGACAAAACTTCAGCTAAACTTACGACTAAACTCGAACTTCTGTCAAGTCCGCCTCAGGAGAGTTGTCATAAACTGTTTGTGTACCTTGCTTTAAATGGGCTAAGTATATGGGGCTTGTATTGTGAAATGGCAAATGCTTCTCCGAGCGAGACTTTAATATGATTACGGTAAAAGCCGCGCCGGTTCGGATCCATTCATAATTTGTGGTCGTGTGTAATGTTAATAAAAGCCGATATTTCCTGGCTGCAGCTGCGAGTATCCAAATGAAAGAGGGCTTTGATACATGTATTTCTCTGTAACTGCACTGCGGCATCGGTGCGATGGCAAAGCAAAAAAAAATCTAGCAACGTGAGAGCCCACTGTTTTCCATTACCGTAATGGAGTTACTTTCCAGTCACATTTTAGTGACTAAATTTTGGACGCACGGGTTTCGCCGAAATTGGGGCTAAAATAACGTGTTGCAGGTTTATTTTTATTTAAGTTCGTCCGGTTAACGGATGACGTGTAAAAAAACGACATTGGTCGCGGACGCTTTATGAAGTTAAGTCATTTATAAACGCATCTATCATGGGTAGATAACCTATTCCATTTTTAAATTACCTACTCATATTTATATTTTCATATTAAAGGTACTTAATAATTATTAACTATTGTTGATTTTGGTACAACATAAATTATGTTATCTCGTGAAAATTTTTCACGATATAAACCTGCGATCACAAATACCGCAGATATAAACATAATTTGTGTTTTATCTACCTGACACACAGACATCAGCTTAACTAAAGCAAGTTGATGTCTGTGTGTCAGGTAGATAAAACACAAATTATGTTATCTCGTGAAAATTTTTCACGATATAAACATAATTTGTGTTTTATATACCCGACACACAGATATCAACTTAACTAAAGCAAGTCTCTTTGAAACCACTTTGACATTTATGCTATGTGAACCAACAGCAAACTTTCATTGATTAAACGAGATTTTATATTTAATCTCACTTTTATTTATGTAAACGCTGAAACGAAAAAGCTTAATTTAAGCATTACGCGCTCTTTATATTACATTCCCTCAGTGAATTTTTAAATGGTACAAAATGTGTGTCAACATATCCACTTTTTGCACCTAAAGCTACTCTATAAATGAAAATTCACATTTTCGTATTTCAACAGTAATAATATGTACATACAGTATAATATTTCGTTATTAAAATACTCTGATATTATGAACAATACTGAGTTAACTGTTTACCAATTAATTCGAAATAATACATCATCCTTGCCTTCTGAACCAAGGGTCGTAGGTTAGATCTCCAACCGGGACAAACATTCGTGTGATGAACATTTGTGTTTGGCCCATGTCTGGGTGTTTGTGTTTGTGTTTAAGTATATATTTTTAGTACATTCGTTGTTCTGATACCCATAAAACAAGTGCCTAAGCTACTTACTGTCGGATCGGAGCAATGCATGTGATGTTGTCTGATGTTTATTTAATTATTTATCTTTCGCAATCCACTGCTGGACCTATGTCCATAGGATAGGCCTATGCCTATCCAATAATTCACCACTTCGATCAATCCACCCCAATAAGTTCATATAAATTTTACATAATATCTTATACAGATGAGGTACTAACTCTGTAGAAGATATGTAAAATTTATATTGACTTATACTTACTTAATAACTTATACTTACAGTACATTTTATCACAAAAACCTAGAGCCAGTAAAATATCTTTACCGCTCAACGTATTAATTAAAGCAGTTTGCATTACTTTATCACAAATAATAAACGTTGAAATTTACACTTCCAAATGAGCAGTCATGAAAATGATTAATAACCCTTCTCTGTTTAAAAATATTTGGAAAACGAAAAACGGACCACGGAACGCAAAAGCTTGAGTATGGCCAATCCAACAAATAAATCAACTTTGTGAGAAGTTTATCATAATTAACGTTTTAGTTCCAGACGGTGGTTCTCCCCTTGGAATCCAAAACAAATTCCATTTACTCCAAAAACATTGTCTTTGTTCGTGGACAATCATCTTATTTATCGATTCTTAACAGTCCCGGTCTTTGTTCCGCAAACGTAAATTGATTGAATAAATTAATTTCCATTGTTTTGTTTTCCATACAACAAAATGATGCGGTGATGAGGAAAATTCGTTTAATATCTCTGAAATACATTATTATAGTTACGATTAATATATTCTGCTGAACCAACACTAAACTTGTTGCATTGTACAATATTAAGCATCGAACTAAAGTGGTTTTACGTCGAAAACAACGCTATTTATTCATTTCAACATCATAACAAGTAAATAATTGAATCAGCTGCAATAGTTAAACAAATTTGGATGCAATTAAACCAGCCCGCGTTTTACTAACTACATTATATTAACGACAATTTTCAACGTAGTAATTGAAATCACGTACATAACTGTAAATATACCACAAATTGCGCTAAAACATTAAAACAAAACGGTATCATACTAGTACCTTTCTTTATTGCACGGTTATAATAGGTACTGATCCATAACGTGATGTTATAATTTACAATGAAAATGCAAGAAAAAAGTTCGAAGCCAAATAATAAACAAAAAACAAATGAATATAAGAATAGAACTCACTTTTATTCATGTAGATTTGAATTAAGAATATTTTAATAATCAACACAAGATCAGTCTGTTAATGCCGCCCCCGAAGACGGAACATCATAGCCTTTAATTATAGGACAGATATTAAGTATTAACAAATCAAAATAATAGGTACATTGTCTGAACATATATTGCCCGTCTGGCCTATTTACTACGTATGACGCAATTGATATAATATACACTTACACTTCCAAATGAGTAGTCATGTGTGTGGTGGCCATGGGCGGCGTCGACTGCTTACCGTCAGGCATCACACATATTCGTCTGCCGTATCTCTCATATAAAAAAATTGTTACGCAAAGCGGTGTCCGGAAACACTTGTGATCTCTTGAGAATGAAGAAAGAGCAAATTAGGCAGTTCAATCAAACAATATACTGATACTAGTCCAATCGATGGCTTTCATTGTCATTAATTTTCATTGGCCCTGGTGCTTTGATTCGTTTCAAGACCAAAATCTAACGAAGTTTGGTAAAATCCTAGATGTCTTTATCTTTGCAAAGACATAACCAACGTGACAATCAAAACGAATTCAGAGCGTACAGACTATCCAATCCTGCCCATATATGTAAAAAAAAATATACCAATATAAAAGCGAAATGTAACCCCAAATTTCCAGCCAGCAAATCGGACTGTATCGATGTAGGTTCTTTTAACATGCAGTTAAAACAAGAACATTCGACGTGGCACGACGGTCACGTTCGGCCGCGTATTTTGCGCTTTTCGATTATAAACTCTGTGCGTGACTGCGTATAGTAGCCGAGCACTAATAGCCTTCCGTCTGATGGCAGCCACGATGAAGTCACACACGGACTGTACAGAAAGTTCGACGTTAAAATGTATTGCGATACAGAAATAAAAAACAAAACTGACGTAATAAATTAATATCGAGACTTTTTGGTTGAGACACTAAGCCTGGCCGGAACGCTTGAAAATAGGGACGCCAATAAAAAAGAAAACTATTAATGTTTTTAATTTTTATAATGGCTATAATTTTTTTCGTACATTTATAGCCGGTGTTACCAAACGAGTTCAATATTTATACAAACCTATTTTTACAATTTAAAACAAATCTTAATGTCAAACATTACAAATAAAAGTGCATAAAATAGTTTTCTTTTTATTAGAGTCCGTTGGTTTTTCGAACCTATTTTATGGAAATTATTAATGACGAATTTTCGTAAATATTTAAATCCTAAATTATTGTACAAACTTCTTTCGATTTTCCAAACCCTTAAATCTATGCATGCACCAAATTTATGATGCACAACAATTTATTAACCTAGTTACTAAGGATGCATGGTGATAAATTAGTTTTTGATTCGATACCATTATCCATGTTATACATACACAAGCTGTTTAACCTTATTATATAATCTTCAATCATTTAAACCTAAATAACGAGTACAACACGAACATTATCCATTTTCCATTATCGTCACCCAAAGTGTCCGGGACCAATTTGATCTCAGTAAAGTTTTATAATACTTATTTAACATACGTACGAATCCTACTCGAAACTGCCTCTTGCTTACTAAACAATGAACGTGTTCCCGAATTTGAAGACCCCACCATAGCCCCGGGGTCTGGGGTGGACCCCTCCTCTTATCCCTACACTGGAAATTAACATTCCTATTATTCACACAAAAAGCGTTTTATTTCTTTCGAAATATTTTGACAATATTTTGCATAGCTATTTGGTTCAAACAGAATAATTATAATCTAGAGAGACGGCGTTCATGTTATGTTTTATAGCAAGTTACTTCTTTCCGTGTAGTAAGTAGTTTTCAAATTAAGAACTGTGTGCCTAGCACGAACACTTTAGAAAAAGTATGCGTAACGTAACCGTAAACAGGGCGATAATTTTCACTACGTTAACGTACGTAAACGTAGTACCTCTTACGCACGATAGGGGCGCTGTACCCAGTTTCATACAAATGTTTACGGTAACGTTACGCATACTTTTTCGAAAATGTTCGTGCTAGGCACACAGGACCACCTCATCTCATCTCCTAGGTGTTGTAGAAGATGACTGAGGCAATATCAGAAAAGGGTCATAAGCGTATACCTGGGTACAAATAAAACCTGGTTCGGTGGCTCAACTGGTAGTGCCCCTGCCTTCTGAACCAAGAGTCGTGGATTCGATTCCCACCCGGGACAAACATTCGTGTGATGAATACTTGTGTTTGTTCCGTGTCTGGGTGTTAATATTTGTATTTAAGTATTTATTTGTGGTACCTTCGTTGTTCTGATACCCATAACACAAGTGCTTAAGCTACTTCCTTTGGGGTTAGAGCAATGTATTCGATGTATACTTATAATAAATCTGTAGAGAGGTCAATTCTGTACATGAAATAATTTTTCAAAATAACTATCAGGGGGTGATTAGTGATCGACACTGATGTCAAAAATGCGATTAGTAAAATTTTTGTCTGTCTGTATGTTCGTTATAGAAACAAAAACTACTGAACGGATTTTAATGAAACTTAGTACAATTATTCTTCATACTCCTGGGCAGGTTATAGAATAGTTTTCATCACGCTACAACCAATAGGAGCAGAGCAGTGAAGGGAAATGTTGGGAAAACAGGAGAAATTTTTATCAAATGCGCATCAAATAAAAACTACTGCATGGAATTGAATGCGGTTTGTATTGTTTGTATTTCACCAATGTATTGCTAGAAGTCTAACTTAAAATGTAGGTACCATTTTATGGAAGTCCGACATTTTTGAAACACGATATCTACGCATGCGACGCCGCCGGCACAGCTAGTTAATAATAAAGTGGTATCATCATCATCTCTCAGTCCCCTGTAGGACATATTCCTCTCCAGTTGTCCGCCACTTTGGGCAAACATTTGGAGAGTTGGCGATCGCAGGGCGTTGTCTCTCGCCCCGGTGACGCTGCTGCCCGTCATCGGCCTGTGGTATTAAGCTACGCCTTTAGTCGTGGTGCATCCTGCCGAACAAACGAAGCTCTGGCAACCGACTGGTGGCGGTGTCAATCAAATCATGATTTGAATCAATTATCTCTTTACATAGACTTGAGACAAGCACTTCAAACCGAAACAGTAAATTAAAACGAATTAATCTACCACCGGATTCGGAATGCAGCTTCTATCGAAAAGAACCGGTGTGAATGTGTATGGCCAGCAGTAATTAGCTCTCCATACGACCGTGTATTTAGCGCATTCAATAATAAAATCTGTGCGTGTCCGCGGCGCATAGGAGCCGCTAATAGCACTGTTGTCTCCGGCGAGGTTCACCCAGATTTACGAGTACATTTACGGGCCAATTTGCATAGTAGTAAATAACAGTTCTGTCGGTGCTTTGCCGCTTATTTAGACGTTATAAACTGATTACGCACTCGATAACGCCACTCTACATGTAAATGTCTGCTGACTCCACAACCGGAATATAACAATAAAGGTGTTATAAATAACAGTAGCAGCCACGCGATTTTAACAGAGATTAGGTGTATGTGTTTTCCATTTTGTTTATTAGTTTTGGCAGGTAATCGATATTCTACGGATGTCATGATTAGTGTTAAGTTATAGTGGTAATTTCTTATATGTTTTACTTTTACATATTGGTAGGCCAGATGGAGCGACGATTTGCCCAAGATGGCTGCCTTGTGCAAGTGCTTGTTGTGAAAAACCCAGGATTGAGCAAAGCGGCGAACAATTGGAGAGACTTCTGTTTAGTTGGGGACTGCGAGAGGCTGATAATGATCATGATATTTTGATAAATATCAAGTCAAATAACATGATATTATGGTAAATGTCCAGTCAAATATATGCAGTTTCGAATCATGCGCTGCCTAACAGGCAGTCGTTCTCCGCCGCGCATTTCTGACCGCTTCAAGACCGCTTTCCTGTTAATTGTAATGTAATTGTATTTCGTGTACAATCATTCAATATACGAGTATTATACTCGTATTTTATTGACTTCGGACTATTTTATTATCACATCTATTTAGTAATAGTAACCAACCAAGTCTTAAATATCTATAGTGGTTCAGTAGAGTGGATTTATTCTGGTTATACCTACGTACACTGACTGATCCTGAAATGCGAGTAAAATAACGTTTAAAGTATTTCGCCGATTGTACGGCGCGGTCTTGCCACCAGCTGAAAGCTTAAATCTCAATAGTCGACTCTTACTACACTCACCGAAAGAATGGGGATGTGATTATAATATACATCCGTATCGGGATTTCTTCATCACGGAACATAAGTTTAGGATGGCGCTTGATGCAAGCAGCAGACCCCAAAAGACATTCATAAAGGCCGATTGAACGTTGTGGAATCTTTGGATAAGGCTTATGTCCTTCAGTGAATCTCCTACGATTGAATAAGATGATGACATTGGGATAATGGTTGCAAACAGCTTACTTAAAACTACACTCAAGAAACTCAGTTACGATTCCGTCTGTCTGGAAAGGACTGGAAACGTCTAAAGTTGTTTCGGTTGCGGTGACCTCATTGAAATGGAAAGCACTTTTGTTTGCTTATACACTTGTGCTCTATACGTATACCTATATACTTGGCTAGTCTACCAGCCGCTTTGACCGAAATTCGCTCAGAAGAGTATTATTATTATGCCCCAAAGACATTATGTTTGATCACGAAATTCACACACAATCGAAATTGCGTCCGACCCACGTCCTTAGAGCAATTATTATATTATTAACAGGGCCATCCCAGCATTCACGGAAGGGAAATTAAGGAAAATGAATTTCCGAGTGTAATTACGGCGTGTTTTAATTACGCAAACATTTTTGTGCACGGCATAGTTGTTTACATTGACCGCTGACCGAACTGCATGCAATCGGGTGGACGCGGAAATTTCACCGATTGAGATTTTAACCTCGTTATGGCATTGATGAATTGGTTTCACTTTGATTACACTCTTTAAAAACGGGAATGATTAACAGTATAGGTTTTTGGGGCGGACGTTCGCGTCGCGTCCCGTGTTTTTGCGAGAATTTTATTTTTTTAATCAATGGCAATCTGATGATGATAATGATGAAGGGCTTTACGAGGTCCATTTCTTTCAACATAGAGTGATTTTTGACAAAATTACAATGCAAGTAGACTGATTAGAGTTGTAAGGATTCCTAGGAGGCTTGGATCTTCTTATAGACAGGCTTCAAGTCGTCATCGGATACAAAACAAGCTTCTTAATGGATGCGACATTCTACAATCTGGCATAGGAAATCACTATACACATTTTAAAATAGAAAATCCGAGAATAGATAGATGTTTTTGTGATTCTTTGATTAATTTCTTTGTGATGATGATGAAAGCAAAGTAAATATAGGTTTCCTAGAATGTGGATGACACTGGTATCCATTACCTAGGTAATCACGTGGATCATCTAGATGATCTGGTACTAGAAGCTTTTGATAGGAGATTAAATAGAATGCGTAAGGTGAGATGGTTTTATTTATTTATACAAGTAGGCCTTAGTATTATTTCCATTCGTTATCTACATAACAAATCATATTTAAATAAATAATTAGGTATCTTAACAACATCAGATATATTGCTCTGATCCTAAACTAGATAGCTTAATCACTTATGGGTTTCAGAACAACGAAGATCTTCAAAAAAACATACTTAAATACGAATGTAAACGCCCAGACACGGAACAAACACAATTATGTTCAGCTCACGAATGTTTGTCCCGCGTGGGGATCGAACCCACTGGGGATCAAAAGGCACGGGGTCAATAACAATGGAGCCACCGTGCCAGTGATTATTTGACTCAATGGACAGTGAATATGTCAAAACATGAG
This sequence comes from Conogethes punctiferalis, assembly GCA_031163375.1. Classification (NCBI taxonomy): domain Eukaryota; kingdom Metazoa; phylum Arthropoda; class Insecta; order Lepidoptera; family Crambidae; genus Conogethes; species Conogethes punctiferalis. Next base: position 10,487,943 of record CM062082.1, on the reverse strand, counting down.
CCGTTATCAAAACGTTTTCAATACACATCAAAGTGAAAACCCGAGTTCCTTCAACTCGTACAATTATAAACTGTTAGCAATTACGTTACAAAGGTCTGTGACGTGAAGGCATGAACTGTTCCATTGACAAAATATGAATTATGTTTGACTCAAGGAAACTCGTTTCCACGAAACCTAATTTACGTTAATATACCTTAAAGAGACGTTTTCTAAGGGTTTAATCATTTCATCAGTCTTTAACTTCGTGCCAAATAAATACCTTCTTTGTGTTGTCAAACTACACGTAGGTACCTACTATCTGATGATGATAATAATATTAAAAGTGTTTTTAGTGTATCATTTGGACATAGTGCTGTCGTGAAGTGCCGTAGGTACTACACAGACGTTTAAGATTTAATGATGAGAACTTAGGATGGTAATAAAGATAAATTTGTTTTCAATTATAACAAACTTTCATGGATGAACATATTTTTTTTCTATATTTTTTAAAAATTTTCACAAAAATGTCTTCAAATTCGTGGTAAATGGTATCTATATATATAAATCTATGTATATATATCTTCTGTTTTTATGTCGATTTTTATACGCTGTGGTGTAGGTACAGGAATAATAAGCATCATATTTTTAAATCTTTGGTGCTTATGTTAATTTATTTATGTACATTTCATACAGGAATTTACATTGAGAAAGGGCTAAAGAAAATAAAGCCATAAAACAAATCTATATTTAAGAACTAGCTGAGGTAACGTCAAGCTGGAGAGGACGCGACTGAGGCGAGTCCCCAATAAATCACTGGGAGACTGCATTTTATCTGTCACTTGTCCCCCAGACACCCGACAAATTGATGATAACGGATTTCTTGCTAGAATGTCATTAGTAAGGAAATACGCCGTTACTCTGTTGTTTGGTGTTCTAAGGACTCCTGCAATTTATATTTGTGACGTACCAAATATGATGTAAGGGATGTAAGGGAGCGACCTATCATCTTATCGTTCCAAGCCATCCTCACCTGCCCGTGGTGCATCCTGCCGAACAACAAACGGGGCTCTGGCAAACCGACTGGTGGCGGTTAAACCATCACGATAGAAGGCGTTGCTAAAAACCACAGGCCGATGACGGGTAGCAGCGTCACCGGAGCAAGAAGCTACGCCCTGCGATCGCCAACCCGCCTGCCCAGCGTGGCGATTATGGGTATGTCCTCCAGAAGTTTGCTTTAGATGGCGAACAACTGGAGAGGCCTATGTCCAGCAGTGGACTGCAATAGGCTGATGATGATGATGATGGTGATGACCAAATATGAGTAGGTATGATACGATTTAAAAGGGAACTCTTTCGGTAGATTGCCACAGAAGTCGTACGGATTTACACTGAGGCTAACAAAAATTTACCAATGATTTTGCTCTAATCACACATTTGCCCCACTTCAGTGGAACAATTGCATTGGTCAATTTCTTATAAATATTAAGAATCCTACTAATCTTATAAATGCGAAAGTTGGTTTGAATGATGAAGGAATGATGATGCTGATACAACACATTAACAAATAGGCTATAAGTTTTTTACGATATTATCACATCACCTAAATTCAAAACCGCAGCCTCCAGGTAGTACCTATAGAATATGGATATATCACATATCATGCTTGCAAAGCCAGAATAATACCAATATAGAAACAGTATAATGTACCTACTCATAGGATTAAGTCCCAAAACATAGATCAGATACCATGGTAAGAGGCTATTTATCTCCGGACTGAGAAAAGCACTCGAGAAACGGACAAACATTGAAAATGAAAACAACATTTGGAACTAATTGACAGATGGTCGGTACTTATAATAACATAATTACCAAAGCGAAAGCAAAATTGGGAGACATAATTTCCTACTTTATAATTCCTCTGTGAAAACACGGACAAACATTTGAACGTGGATTCGTGAATCTCATTACTCTAGAAATAAAGCAGTCAGTACTTTAATTCTAGCATTGGAGACGGAAAATCTTTTATTTAAATCGCAGATAAGTGTGCTATATTCTTGTGGGATTTCCCTCCTGACATTTCTTTTTGATATAAAATTGTAGAACAATCAAATGTAACGTAACTGTATGAAGAACTAATGCAATGTCCACAACTTCATTATTATTTAACTATCTAATAATTCCCGTTTAATGGAGCTCTTGTAGATTTTTCTTCTTCTATAAATGATTTAGTACGTCCTGTTAACACCTGTAGACAAGAAATGTTAGATACTCGTAATGTAAAATATAATGATAGAATCTCTTCGCTTCTCAAGTCCCAGGATCACGGAAATCAAATGTCGGATACCTACTCAAAAATGTGGGATGTAAAAATCCCGTAAATAAAAGTTTGTTTTTCTAACTTACCCGACAAATTCGGAAATAAATTCTTTATCGAAATCAAACATCTATAATTGGTCTAGTCCCAGAAGGTTCGTTTGTGCTTTGACACTTTTGGTCTGCTACTACCACAATTATGTGGTTTTATTCGAAAACGACAATAACGCTTAAGTTTTTGAGCAGGAACAGTAAAGTGTCCAAGTTGATAGCGCTTGTACTAACTCCTCGCAATAATAAGCCAATGAAAACAGCCCTAATAAAAAAGGCTCAGTAATAAAATACATTCATAAATAAATTAAGCGGAGTACTTGTCCATAGCACAGTGGCCATACAAACGCGATGTGTGAGATAAAATTTGCAAATGGCTGTATATTAGCGACCCTGTGCGGTCTCACCTCCGCATTTCAGCTTCGCCCGGACTTTGAGTTTTCATTTAACCCTTTTTAGCAGCGGCCGTCCTGAAATTCTAATATTGGTACCGTTAAAAAGCGATATGGATATGGTTCATTTTGTTATTCTCAATCGGATATTAAATTTTATTACATGCGATGTATTACTACCGGCGAATTTAAACGAGTACCTACGTTATTTTAAATTAAGTGTGCTCAGCACTTGGGTCACTTGGTACTTGGTCCAATGCTGAGCGGAAGCCCTGTTGGTGTAGCACAAATTTTGGCTCTAAAATAGCCTGTATATAACGTGTATATTACACATTATTTACAGGCTATTTTTTTAATTTTTTTTATCTTTTTGTATGTGTATGTGTCATGTTAAACTTAACGCAGACACGATATTAGAGCTCAATATTGAATCTACCAATCTATATAGATTACCGATTAATTCCGTGAGCAGACAGACACATTTATATGTTTCACGTTAATCTACTACTAGATAATGAGTTTTAAATGAACCATACTTCAAGACGGACTTTGCAATAAAAACTCTATTATAGGAATTTAACCCTATACCTAAGTGCATTTTCAACGGTCGTTGAGTTTATATTGATAGATATAGCAAGAAAATAACTTGCTAACATCTTGTCTTATTATGGTCTTGTCATGATACGGGACCTTAACCATGGGAAGAAGATGAACCGACTGATTTAAAAACAACTATCCATTGAATAAATAAAATGGCGAAAGTCACTTCTGGGAATCGGCCCACTTAAGAAGGAATGCTATGTTGTGCAAAGTGGCCGCACCGCCGAGATATCTTCAATCGTCCTTATCTGCGGCCGATTCCTTAGAGACACCTATTTCCTACTCTCCGTCAAAAACGTACCTAAATTAAGTTGAAGTAGTATTCTGAATGGTTTCCTTTTTTCGACTATAGTTTTAGTTTGTTAGACGTACAATTGGGCATATGAATTAATAGATATGTGAAAGCTAACAACAAAGAGTGACAACATCCATAAACAAAATCAAGGACAGATGTGATGCTTCACCAGGGAGATTATTCTGTGGTTCTCTCTTTCTTAATCAACCTATGCAAACGCATTGCGAAGACAAGGTCTCTTCAAACATTTCCACAGTTCTCTGTCTAAATCCAAGGATTGGCAAGGATTAGGTACGTTATTAACAATTAAAAAAGAAAGTAAGTACACAAACTTACACGGGCCGTTTTCTACTCGGTAGAATACTGCATTCCGAAACGGTGTGGTAGTTTTGACGATTGGTGAGTATTATAGTTATGCCTACCTTTGAAAATAATTATTATTCGGGTAAAAGTTCGAGTTTTAATATCACTTGGACGGCGAAAACTTTTCAATACCCAAATTAGCATAAATTTTGTTTCATAAATGTTGTTGCTTTTTATAAATGCAAAAATAATGCAAAAATTATATTTTTTTGTTATTAACATACAACAAAGAACAAAAAACCACGAGTATTTCGTAGAACTTCACCTTATTTTTCTGTCATCCCCTATTCAATTCGCAAACAATGAAACGTATCTGTTCTATATCCTGTCAGAAACACGTACTTCCTACACTTTATTAAATTAAACATAACATAAAGTGACTTTTATTCCTTTGTGTTTTCAAATTACTTTTATCGTCCAGCACAATATGGTAATTATTATCAACTGATATTTAATTCAATGTCGCGACGGCTTCTCGACATTGGATCTTTCGAGGTAAGGTGTCGGCTCGACTGAGGCCTTGAGCTCGAAGCTGCCTGAATACCGATATCGTAGCTACTCGACAAATAGGAATATCCGACCAATTGCCGTGCGTGACGTTACCCACTTATTCATTCAGTAAGTAGTTTCTTTCTTCACATCCTTTGCTCTCGTTACTCTAGCCCTATATATCGACGAACGTCAGTTTCTTTACGTTCCGTAAATAGGCTGTTTATTTATAGATGTAAAAGTTATACTTTCTGAATTTCTGTGAAAATTAATTTTTAAATGTGTACCATATTGTACTGTATTCATAATTATTAATAAGGATTACAATAGCACTGTACGTAATATCCTTTTGAGCATAATCCGTATATGTGGCGTGGATTATATTTTTTCATTAGTTACTCATAACTTTGTTTTAAATTGATATAACTTATCCGAAACATTTCCAAATTCAAAAGAATGCTTCCCCAAATGGATTGTAACCTGAAAATCGCACCGCAAGAACATTAATTATAATGGAATTACCGGCATACCTTAAGGAACGAAGAATGGACGAAAGCGCTACAATTAACGAATTATTAAGTAACAACTCAAGTCTGCGCAAACATCTTTCACTCGCGTGTTTGTAGATAAAGTTTCTGAATTAATTCGCCAAATAACGTCGAAACACGAGATTTAAACTTACCGCCAAACTTTGCTTGTTAAATGTTAATTGTTATCAAACGGAATATATTAAGCATTCGCGAAGAATCTTCCCAAGTGTGAGCCGTGATGATTATCATGATAATTTATGTCGATGAGCGTCTCGGAACGGATACTCGAGAGAACTTCACAATATGAACAACGCTTTTCTTTATGAACCCTGTAATAACACACTTTGAGGAAGAGAGCTCGCCTTATTGCTTACTTATTTTTAATACATCTACTTTTAGGTACTCCTACAATTTAAGTATGAAAAGAAAAGACTTTTCAGTTAGAATAAAAGTAAGCTATTGAAAACGTTCTCAAGGTAATTATTGCCTAATTAATAGATTAGAACAAGATCCGCCTCGCCAGCGTGGCGATTATGGGTAAAGCCTACAGATTCCAAAGGGCAAATAACTGGAGATGCCTATGTCCATGTGAGGCAGTGAACTATGATAGACTAGTGATGATGACTATACATGTATATGTCACCGGAAAATAGCAAGAATCGTAAGTTGATCAATTTACTAGGTAGTTGATTAACTTTCGGAAAATAACAAACGGTAGTTGAAATGTATTATTTAACGCAATGGATTTCAGTTAGTTGATCAATTTACGGTAGCCTGACAGTCATTTAATAAGTTACGATTTTGACACAAGTAAAATCGTCCTCAAATGGGCCAATCGTTGCTCAATGTACTATTTAAAGGTGCACTATTACCCGTAACTTAATACACTGTTCCCTGATTGGTTGCCGGGATAACGCCACGTGAGCCATTGAACCAATCAACGTTCACCTCACCTTCGTCGGATGATTTTACGGCAAGACCCCGTAAAATGATCAATTTACTAAAATACATACGTTAAATAATACATTTCAACTGCCGTTTATTATTTTCCGGAAGTTAATCAACTACCTAGGAAATTGATCAACTTACGATTCTTGCTATTTTCCGGTGACATATACATCATGTTATCTACATACGCTTATACCTTCATAAAACGTTAACACATATTTTTCTAGCGCAACAGACTTACTCGAAATGGCAAATATCCTCCCGACTTTACATTCAACTCACGTATCGTCACACACGAACGCGAAAATCTTATGTCTTTGATTTATACAGAATACTATATTGAAATAATATAATGTGATACGATGTGAACCTTTTTAGTGTAAGCAATAAATCATAGTGAAATTCATTCCTACGTCGCAAGCTTTATATGGGATCTAAAACTTTTGTGATCTCGAGACCTTACAAATTAAAGATATAGGTAAGTAAATCGTATCACATTTTCTTAGAAGTATGTAGTAACTCTTAAGAAAGAAAATAAAGCTATCTGATCTCAAACCTAAGGCTACTTATTCTACGAGTACCTGGTCTACTCGTTAATCATATTTAGTGTAAATATTAAGGTTTTTTTTATGATAGAGAGGGCCTGAAGGTCACCTGACGTTAAGCGATCACTTCAGCCCATAGACACCGCAATACAATATTGCTGGCCCTTGAGAAATTTGTAGGCTCGCATCTGAAAAAGTCGGTCTGCTATATTCATCATCATCAGCCTGTATCAGTCCACTCTCCCAATGTTCGCCACCTTGTTCGATCCCGGGATTCGTCTGCTATATTATTAGGCTAAAATCATTTTATCCCCCTAGCAAAAGATACACGCTTAAATATACAATATTATAGTTACACGTATCCCTTAATTAGGTAAAAGCCGGACACCTCTACAAAATACTATATATTTATAAATAATAATATACCAAAGTAATGCATTAGCATTGAAATTAGGTTTAAAGCTAAAAACCTCGCTAACATCCAATTGAGCTCACCATTTATACTCTTTTCAATATCAACGCTACCTAATGAAGACATTGATAAACTAGATAAGGCAAATTCAATTTTTAAACCGGATTTATGAGCCCATGATACTTACTGAGGAAATGGAACGTCGCCGATTTATTTTAACCACTCGGGTTTGTTCCGAACCATTAGCGTTTTCAATCCAAAGATGGGTATAAAGTGGTAATGATGACGGAACCCGCAGAAGTGTTATTATCTGGAACGCTCACTCGTTTGTAATCGAAAACTTTTAACGTAAAACAAATGCTTTGGCAAACATTAGGTACTTTTTATTGTGGAGATTTTTTCCACTTATTCAGTTACAAGTATATCTAGTTGGAAAAGACTGTTAAGCATAAATATACCTATAACTAGCGGTATTTAGCTGAAGCTGTTAGAACGATTTTACTTCAGATTGATTTATACACGTTTAAATTAAATTACTAAATTGTTATATTAAATCATAAAATGATACTAATATTTTCATCATCATCATCATCAGCCTATTGCAGTCCACTGCTGGACATAGGCCTCTCCAGTTGTTCGCCACCTAGTGCAAACTTCTCGAGGATATACCCATAATCGCCACGCTCTGGGCAGGCGGGTTGGCGATCCCAGGGCGTAGCTTCTTGCTCCGGTGACGCTGCTGGCCGTCATCGACTGTGATATTTAGCTACGCCTTCTATCGTGATGCTTTTACCGCCACCAGTCGGTTTGCCAGAGCCTCGTTTGTTGTTCGGCAGGATGCACCACGGGCAGGTGAGGATGGCTTGGAGCGAAAAGGTGATAGGTCGCTCCCTTACATCCCTATAATATTTTAAATAGCTTTATCATCAGGCGCAGATGTTTGCCGCAGTCTTAGTTCGAAATACAGGAGGTCTTTGTATGACAATGTATGAAGTTGTTGTTTTTATAATTGCTACAGTTTTCCATAATTTTCCTCAATATCCGAAAATATTCGAACGTGTTATAGAATTATTTCATGAAGCAAGAAATTTTTAATACTGTGCACCTTGTACTGTGTATTCATATAAATTGCTGTCAAATTTAAATAATATGCTATGAAAATATATTATAGGTAAATGGTCCTATTCATTTCAATGAAGAAACCTTTCCTTGCTACAAATGGAAACATTTTACATAATTAAAATGCCTATTCAATGTGTATTTTAATCAACTAAAATCTCAAATTAAAACACGCTTTCAATCACATAATTGAACCCTAATGTGCCCTAAATGTATAGACTCAAAAGGCCAAGACTGGCGAATAGTTTCAATGTATTGAGGAGGGATGTGAAAACAGTTTAAGCAGAAAGGATAAGTGTGTTTTCGTACCATGTGTAGAGAAATTCGACACCCACTCAGCTATTTACGGGCGATGGTGCGATAAGCATTTTCTCTTTCAATACCATCAAAGAGACTGCCCGCCTATTCAGACTTCACCCGACAAAATGTAACCCATAAAGGGAATAAGAAGATTGCAACGCTCTTTCTGACTTGACTTACTAGAACAGTGTAAGTCAAATCCTGTTCGAAGGGCGTACGGCGTACATCGGGGTGCGCATTTCAACTTTTTCATTTGCGAAACATTATCCGCGCTGGGGGGTTGATGAAGCCCGTCAAATCATTTGTCGGCATGGCGACGCAAAACTTCAGCTATTATTCCGGTCGGTTTACTAAAACAAAAGTACTCTTAATTCCTGATCTGGGATTTCATGTGATCATTACTTTTCCCGGTTCGTTGGTCGGCTTAATTAAGCTTAAGCCTCTAACGGGTTAATAAATGGATATTTAGGCGTAAGCAGATCGATTATTGCGTGGGACGAAGGCGGAATGTCAAAACAACATCAATCAAATGCAACAAATTGAACACTCAAGTAATATTCATCGGCTCAGTAACAAACAAGCAATTTCTTTGAAAACCTAAGTAGAAAGTTTTACACTCAAACCTAAAGCAGATAAATATGCTTAGTTCTTGTGAATTGCCCCTTAAGTGTATTAGTTTACTTATATCATTTCTTATAATGTCTAAGCGGTAAAATGGTTTAATGACTTTTATAAGTATCAGTAAAATCGAATAAGATAACAAATAACTAAACCTAAACTAACATTTACAAGTCTAAACAAATTTTTAGACATGTAAATCTTTCATAAAAAAAATTTTTTCATAAAAAAGCTCATATTTAGTAGGTACTTAAAAACGAGCCTTTTGCGAAAATTTACAAATATAATTTCAATCGCATATTATGTAGGTAGGTACACGCTTTTATTTTTGTTACTAAACTTTGTCGGTTCGCTAACTGCTTAGTAATTCTACAGCAGAATTTTTACGTAACATTTACTTACGGCAAAGCACATGGTAAGGTCTGTCTTCCACTACGGGCTCTCGAAAACGATTCGAAACGTGACGCAAAAAGGTATGGAAATGCCAGCGACTAAAAGCACCCCCGCCTGTCACTAATGGACACAGTATCGTAAGCGATAGGTGAGCGAATTTTTTCGACTCGATTCGACTCGACAGGGCGTAGTGGATACCGACCTTTGGAAAGAGTGAACAAAAAGCTAGCTCTGAAGCGCAACCGCAAATTGAATTATAAATACCGGTGCCGCGATGTGCTGTGCGGCCGGTACTCGTGTTTACACCGTAGTTGTGTGGTGGAAAGTATTCCATCTAAGGTGTTACGTGTATCTAAGGCGTAATAAAACTGCATTATTGGGTGATGGCCACGGAGTATTGCTTCGTGGTGATGGCGGTTATACCAGGTATCATGCCATTTAAATCATAGATTTGATTTTATGACTTGAAATGATCTATTGAAATCAAATCCCAAAGGACATGTTCTTAATCCCAATGACAATGCTGATGGTTAATTTTATTATCATATAGAAAAAAAACATTGAGTTTGAATCACTTCCTACTAAAAGAAGCTTTTATGTAATAACCCCATTTCTAAGTTACAATGTTACATCTGTAAACGACATTTTAAAAGTAGACGCAAGTTAGTAGAATGACGTCATTATCAGTGAGGTTTGCATCAATACTTTTACCTGAGAGTACTATGTTGTGAATCCATTACCACATAATAAGGAGATAGAAATAGCCTAGACAAAAAATATTTCACTGACATTTTTGCACTGATGGCTAAAGATTTATGAATTAAAATATTTTGATAGACCTATTGATTTTCACACTAAACCTGAGTAAAAAAGGTTTTTCTCATCTAGCGCTTTATTATGCACGATGTGGTTTCCACTTGAACTGTCGTATAAAGTTGGACTATTTTTCCCATTTTCTACTGTTCTAAACTAAGTTTTTGTCGAGCCTGGCTGGGCACAGTGAGTCAACGTCCACTGGACAATGTTTGATTTCTATTCACCGAAATATATTACTTATTCAGCATCTGCGCTATATAGATACCTATTAGGTATAACTTGTTAATGTAATTGTTGGAAATAATAATATTTAACATGAGGTATTTCTATTCATCTTCTGTACGTTGACGAAATTAACTTTATTGCTGTTGTTTGAAACAAAAGTTTCAGAAATGTTAAAAAATATTTTTTGCATTTGAGTTGAGAGTTCCAAACTTTATAAAATTTTCTGTACAGTTCAATAATCGATCAAATTTCTATTCGTATAGATAGTCAATTGCAATGACTAAAAGTACGAGTAAAGTCTATGTTTGCACTGAAATAAACAACTAATAAGCCACTGAAACAACTAAGAAATCTCTCCAATCCGAAAGTTCGGAAACTAACAACCATCTAATTCCTGAATCCAGAACATGTTCTTTGAGTCACCTGGTAGAAGTTTTAGAAAATATATTTTGTTATAGGAACAAATGGGAAACAAAACAACATGACAAAACTGTGAAAAAACATGTTGCTGTACAAACCCCACTAGCAGAAACTAACAAAGCTGAATATAAGTGTTAGTGGCCAGCACAGATTTATTAATATTCCGCTCGTTTGGGCAAATCAGTCAGCGGTCGGGCCGATTTGATCCGCACGATTCGTACGTCGGATACATTGATAGGCAGTAAATTTTCATTCCGACAGCAAACAGCACTAGTGGATTTCCCAACCGTTTTATCACCGACGTTCGTTTGCAAATTTTTAGCTGCTCGTTGTAACTCGTTTAAATATTTATAGGCAAAATTTCATTTACGCATTCCACCAGTGCTCTAAATAAATATCTCAGTTTAAAAGCAATTTTAATTTGAAGAGTTGTTAGTGCATGTCGTTTATTTGCTACAGTTTTTGTCAAATGAAAAAAGATTTTAACATTTTTGTATTTCGCTTGTGATGCTTTTGGGGTCTAGTAGGACATTATTGCATTACTCAATTTTATGATATCAAGGATTTGTTAATTTTTAACTATCCCGTTTCTTGTCGGTTCTTAATAGAAGAAAAAAGAAAGAAACTATCGAAGGTAAAAGATAAACATTAATTCCAATATTTTTATAAGTAGAAACTTCAAACCAAAAAAAAATCAACTTTCGGGATTCCGCATAAGTTAGCAAGTCAAATAGACTAGTGGACGATAACACGAGAATCCTTTTTACGAATAAATAGACATACACTTAGAGAAACGTTTTAAGTCTTTACTTTTCCAAACAAAACTGACTTTTGACAGTATTTGTTTACGTAAAACAAATCTATCTCCCTTCCTGCTTATTGATAACATTGTCAAATTTTCAAATCAATTCGTAGAATACACTGCATAATGCTACATTCAAGTTTTAATAAGTCTATTTTACACATAGTTTGGTAAATCTAGTAAATAAATATGATATCTAAATAAATGATTGTGTTTGCCGCTGATACATTGTCAAATACATCTCATAATTGGTATGTAATTACGAAAAAAACTAATGTTATTTTACTTGACCGTCGACTAGCGCACCCCGTACAACAGTATTTATCAATTTCGCAGCGGCCATAAAATTGTAACAAATTGGATGTTATCTTGTTTTACAAGCGAAACGGTAATGTTCAGAAATCGCCTACGAAGTGGTGCGGCATGCAACCCGGTACAGGGGCGAACGTCAAAGCAACGGAAGCTTTTTCGCTCGTAAATTGAGAGCGCGCCGCTTCCGCCCCGTGGCTGAGTTGCCAGCGTTGTGTTATTGTACCACTGTATGTTACTGCCTCGTCGGTTTAGCGGCTGCAAGCGCCGATTGAAACTAAGAGCTAGTATAGATCAGACATCCCGCGATTAACGGTTTAGTGGCGTAACTGCGCGATTATGTCTGAATCCTAAAATCATACTCGTACTAATATTATAAATGCGAAAATTAATATAATATAAATGCGACAATAATAATAAAATCATACTCCTACTAATATTATAAATGCGAAAATTTGTTTGGATGGATGGATGTTTCTTCCTCTTTCACGCATTAATTACTGAACGGATTTTAATGAGACTTTACTGTAATATAACTTATACGTTGGATTAACGCATAGGCTATGTTATATTTATTCGGTTATACACGCGGATATTCACGCGGGGGAGATCCGCGGGCAGCAGCTAGTGATTATATAAAGAAGGTCAACGCGGTTCCTAGGCGAATTTAGGGGTAAGAGCTGTCCGCTCCCTCAACGGCCCGGTGATGACGATAAAGCCGTCTTGGCTATCATCGTAATCATTTACAAAAACCCAAGTGATTCTTAAACCATGCGGTTATCGCTGTGTCTCAACAGTTCTTTAAGCGGCTTGGGCTCAAAGGTTAGGAAGTAAAGCGACCACGATGACGTAGGTACTATTACATAAGATCATCTTTTAAAGCGTGGGAAGCTAGGCTTCAGTATCAATTAGCGATTGGCTACATTAACGAAACGAACTTTTATAACTTGGCTTACAGCCTTATCTACATGGGGCATTCCGGAACACGGAATACTATTTGGTTCATCATAATAGGCTTCTTTTCATAAGTTATAGAATGTCGTAATGATATTAGAGGGACAATTAATAGTTATAATTCCTCTTTATATTAATGACTAGAAATAAATAGAATTTTGAACGCACAAGGGCCTTTGAATTGATAGTCTCGTCTAATACCTATTAAGAGTATAATTTTAATTCAAGCTTTGTTTAGTAAAAACTCTGATCAAGGTAACTTTTGTACAAAAACTTTAACAAATTCAGCTTATCCATTTATACGGGATTGACTAGGCAAAGAGCATACTTGTCTTTAAACTTACCTCTTTGCAAAAATAAGTACTGAAATATTTCAAACCTTTTTTATTCCATGTATAAATTAGTATTTGTTCTGGCAACACTCAACTCGCCCGGTTTCTGATTAAATCCGTCGACATTAGTGCATTCATGACTGATAAATATTGCACCTAGTAGAGTTGTATCCTACAGTAGAACTTTAAACACAAATGTATGCTAACCAGTTCATTAGAAATTTACATACATTGCTTTATAACAATCACAATCTATACAAAATCAAACCGTATGTATGTAGTGTACCAGTGTGTTTTAAAATAAGTGATTCGTGTAAAGGTACTTACATACTTACTTTTATAAGTAGCTCTTACGGTAAAGAAAATGATCACGAGGAAATCTGGACATCTGTAAAGAAATGCAAAAGTTAAATTAGGTTGACTGATTCGTACTTTGATAGCGTGATGGCCTAGCACCATATTCACAAAAAATACTTGTCTATGAAAACTAACAATACTATGCAAAGTAACGTATTTACAACGCCGAACGCCAATCAAGTGTTGTAAGACATTTTTGGGTAGGTACCTGTGGGTGCGCACGCACTGCGTAAATTTTTCTTTCTTTGTTTGTTTCACTATGAGACCTCATAGTAATGTTTATGGATACGGGTGTTAGTTAAGGGGAAGGCTTGGTTCCTCGTTTTGGGACATATGATTATGATGTATTAAAGACGGACCTTGGGTGACTTAAGTATAACAAACTTTCATATTCACTAATAAGCTTATATACCTAATCTTAATACATACCTACCTAGTAATAAATCTCTGTAACATTCATTAGCTCATATTGAGTGTCACCACATCAATGCCTACATGTAATATTAATTATACACGCGTAGGTAATAATACCTACGGCCACACTTTATTAATATTTGTGGAATGCCTACTCATAAGGCTAACCATAATACTCGTATACTTATCTAACAAGTTATATAGATTCATCGCGAGTAGGTACTAAGTTCTTAACATCCATATCGAAGAAATATCAATGTAGGTAATCAGAATCGACATTTTATTTAATTCAGCGCAAAATCTTTGATCACTATAGTTCATTCGCGTTAAGAAAATAGTGACTCATCACCGACTGCCGGCCACTATTTAATTTGAAAATAGTGACTCATCACCGACTGCCGGCCACTATTTAATTTTTATTTAATTTCTAGCGTTTTAATTGGCTAGTGGCCGGCAGTCGGTGATGAGTCACTATTTTCTTAACGTGAATGAACTATAGACATAACTTTGCATGCAAACTTGAATAGAATAAGGCATTATTTACAATTAACAGCTCATTATATAAGAAATAAGTATATATAGTATTGATAGATATGATTTTTCCTTTTTATCACGTATAAGAAAACATGTACACGTTACACTTAAATGGATCGAATCGGAAAAAATTTAAACCTTTCGTCGTTTAAAATTTCCTCGTTAAGACAAAAACACAAACGTTACATAAAAAGCACTTTACAAACTTAACAAAGTACAATTTGGCCGGCCTTACCGCATGTAGCGATCTATTCCAGTCAATCTTTAGTACCTTCAAAAGCTGTATGTTTTATGAAAAAAAAACCGAAGTTTTTTTTATGCTAGAGGCGGCAGACGAGCAAGTGTGAAGCCTGATGGTAAGCAGTCGACACCGCCCATGGACGCCCGCAACTCTAATCGAGTTTAGGGTCGCTGCCGGCCTTTTAAATATAAATACGCTCGCTTCTTGAAGGTCCCCAAGTCGTAGCTGTTCGGAAAGATTGTCACAGGAAGTTGGTTCCACAAAACCTAGGCGCGAGGCAAGAAGTTCCTCATAAAGCGTACAGTCACGAAAGTCACGTAATGGGTTCGTTTAATAAAGCCACATTGTTTATCCTGCAGCACAACAGACAGGTTACAGGCTGCGTGTGTTTGCAGTCGCGAGTCACAGCGGACCACAAATCAGTGGTAAATCAGATTTGGCCGTCCATCGGCGCATTTGTGATCGCAATCAAAATGGCGTTCAACCCCGCCTTACATGTACCAGCAAATGTATGTAACATCCGCAAACAAACTTAAATACTTATGGTAATAGAGAAATAAGAGTTAATACACACAACATCACATACATCAATATCAAACAACAAGATCAATTCCATCCTCATCATCTCGATGGTTGGCGATCCTCCACTGTACGCTTTATGAGGAACTTATTGCCTCGCGCATCGGTTTTGTGGAACCAACTCTCTGCGATATTCTTTCCGAACAGCTACGACAACTTGGGAGCCTTCAAGAAACGACCGTACTCCTATTTAAAAGACCGGCGGCGACCTCGATTTGTGTGTCCATGGGCGGTGTCGACTGCTTACCATCAGGCATCACGTCTGTGTTATGGGCAGAACTAGTAAGGTACCATAAATATATACCTAAATACAAATATAAACACCCAAACACAGAACAAGCACAAATGTTCATCACACGAATGTTTTTCAAGGGTGGGGATCGAACCCACGACTCTTGGTTCAAAAGGCAGGAGTCACTAGTTCATTCGCGTTAAGAAAATAGTGACTCATCACCGACTGCCGGCCGCCTAGCCAATTAAAACGCTAGAAATTATTATTCTAGCGTTCGGTGATGAGTCACTATTTTCTTAACGCGAATGAACTATACCAATTGAGCCACCGGGACAGTCAACACCAACTTAGTTCTTGACTTCATGTGAGCTGAACTGTTTATTTGTGAATAAAGATCAGCAAAATAGCACACAGCTTTTCTTAAAACCACCAAATAAGCTACTTTATTATCCGACCGTGCACGATATATTCCGATTTTAAAATTTATTACTCGAAAGTCTGAACAAAATTACAAAGAAACACTACCTACGTCTAACCCAAACGCAACCACAAACTCTCTAGTTTGTTTATGATCATACTTTCTACACTCAGACATTCAAAAAGTTCTAGGAATGAAACAACTTTCCACAAAATATATAACACAAACTCTAACGAAAAGATTTTTTAACTTACTAAGATGCCTTTTTTAAATACACTTTGTAACTCAGCGAAAAGTGGCAGAAGTTTCGTGGCTTTTACTTTTAAAAAGTTTGACATTTCTCAAACAATGAAATTCTATCATTGTTTGAGGAATATCTATTCTTATGCCTAAGTAATCATTAGCAGTCTATTGGTGTCCATTGCTGGACATAGGCCTCTCCAGTTGTTCGCCACACTGGGCAGGCGGGTTGGCGATCGCAGGGCGTGACTTCTTGCTCCGGTGAGGCTGCTACATATCATCGGCCTGTGGTACTCGTATTTAGCAACGCCTTCTGTCGTGATGATGTTACCGCCACCAGTCGGCTGCCAGAGCCTCGTCTGTTATTCGGCAGGATGGCGGGTAGATGAGGGTGGCTTGGAGCAAAAAGATGATAGATCGCTTCTTTACATCCCAATTGTGCCTTACATCGATATGAATAACAAATAGTCGTAGTTTGACAATTTTATGCCACCGTAACACTGTTTACAAAGCCGCAACTGACGAAGAAATAACTTACTTACACTCAAAACTGGTAACCATTTATTCATACAGCCCATCAGATACTTCGCCCAAACATGTCTTAATAAATTAGAGACGAATCAAGGTACTTATACACACTTCTAACAAAGTTACTTCCACGTTTTGCCCGTACAACTTTTCGATTCCTAAACTTGGAAATAAGATTGGGCCTCTGTCTAGCGGTAATGGCTTTGTTGTGTTCCAGCACCACTTTGACGGGTAACTCGAATTTCCTACAGGGATATTCCCGCGGCACTTCACAAAGCACTACATGTGTCGTACTTTTTTATAGTTTCAAAACAAATCTCGACCGGTAAAAGATAACCGGACAGACCGGTGGGACATCTTTGCTGGGGAATCGATGAGAATACGAATAGTAGGTAAATTCTACATCAATATCTATCGATATTTTATTATAATTTTTTCTTCATGTAGTTAATTGATTTAAAATGAATAATAAAAACAACTACAGACCGACATAGATGTTCGAGTCACAGGACTGGACTTTGACATGAGAGCGTTCGTAATGCATAAATGTCAAAAATCGACGTCAACAAAAATTACATTTTGTATGGCCACAAAGTCCTTAACATGATTAAAATGACACCTGTCAAAGTGTTATTAATTTTTAAAAAACTTGATTATTAATAGAAAGCATTTTTAACGAAAACACTGTACTATAAATATTTTTACTCCTTATGAACTGATGATTTTTCATGTTTCAAAATTAATAAAATTCGGAACGTTCTTACAAGGTCCTATTAAAAGTTTTACTGACAGCTTATTTCCGAATACGACCGTAAGCCAACATATCCTACAATATTCTGTCTGTACCTACTACCAAATTCACACTTTCCACAGACAAAACCACGATCTCACGCCTCATACATAACTTGTTAGATTGTTACGGGGAGCCGATGAAGAAAACTTCCTCGATAACCAATAATCGTTCCGTAATATCTTCCGCGTAAATGATTTCCGAAACTTGGATCGTTTATTTTTATTACCCCTTTTGACAATAAAATACGGAGCCCGTTTCAATAATATATTAAGTTAACTTTGTTAGCTATTTACAAGTATCAGATGGTAACAAGTTTAAACTTAGTGTTATTTCACAGTTTAAACGTTCGAAATTAGTTCTGTGAAGTATGCGATATAATCAAGTTACATTATTAACACAATTTGTAGACATTCTATAACATTTTTTTCCTTTTTTATTTTACATTTATATTTTTTTTTACTGTGCGTAATTGACATTTGACCTATTGATGCAAACTTGGTGCAAATTGCTTATAAAAGTAAAAAATATTTGTGGCAATTCTTATCTACCCTCAAGTTCATTCAATAAATATACATCAACGTATTAGTCTACCACTAACATTCGTGTTGAGAGAACGTGCGCGCGGCGTCCTTGCCTAAATTATTGTGTGAATTTGCTCTAAAACTTTTCAGGATTCTAGTGAAGTTTTATCCTACATTCAAGTGTTAGAGTATGGAGTGGACCTATGAAACTCTTGCCTAATTGCTTGCGCATACTGTTCTTTACTAGTACAGGCAGACAGAATGCCAGGGCTGCAGCGCTTAGCGGTACCGGAACATTTGTGCTGAGCTTCTGCTGCAATATAAACAGTAGGTAGTACAATAAAATAAACTACTACTTACCTAAGTTATCTACCTTAGGTAAATAGTAGTTTATTTTATTGTACTACTGTTTATATTGATGAAGAACTGGGAGGGCTTATAGACCGAGGTATAATAGTTAGATAGACAAACACACAAAACGAAAAATATATATGTACTTAATTTGGGTCAGATCAATATGTTCATGTTGGCGAATATGCAGAACAAAGCATTTATTAAAAATGTAAGCTTCATTGTATGTACGTCGAGAAAGTTAATATTTAAATAAGTGTTGCCGTTTTTGCAGCTCATTAAATATCCATTTAAATAACTTGCCACTCAAATAAATTTCGTTCGTAAATTTAAATTGATGGGGTATAATTCTGATTCAAATTGTAATCTCCATTAGTATAATTGTTAATATAATTAAGATTTCGATTTATGACAAGTGCTAAAGAATTTACTTAATAAGTTTTTTAGCTAAAAACATATCTAAAATGGTTAATATTATGTAATATATCACGTACTACGATATGTCTATTCAGGTTTATTTTTATGCGGGTAACCTATAAACGGGAGACCTTATGTTAGGTATATTATTCTATTTAAACCAAACTAGTCTTTCCATAAAGATTGTCCCGTATTTATATAAATAAGGGACATTTTAGTGTGAGTATTTTATTATCAGAAACGAAACTGACAAATCATGAGAAATAAATCTATCAAATTATAGCACGTCAAACTCAGAATTATTCTTTAGCTAGCGACTCGCCCTCGCTTTGCTCAGGTATTAAAACCCAAAAAACCCAACTTCAAAAAAACCCGCACCAAAGTCCGTTGCGTAGTTTTAAAGATACATACAAACAATCTACATAGGGACAGACACGAAAAGCGTCTTTGTTTTATACTATGTAATGATAATGTAGGTTGTACCTTGTATAACAACAGAAATTCATATAATAGTTTTAGTTCTTCCTAAAAACCAAGGATAAAAAGAACATTACGAAATCATACTACAGTAGTCTAATACTTATTTGAAAGCGAAACTTTCATTTCTTTATTCCTACAAGAATTCTCTCAGTGCGATTACATTTGTATAAACTTAACATTTAGCGATGTAGCTTTGTGACCACCTGTGTTTTTGAAATATCTAACTTACCTAGAAACTTTGCTACTTGAATCTGAACTGCATTTACAAAGACGAGGGTTGACAACTCTTTTGTCTGTCAAAGAAGAACAACATAGGTACCTATGTATGACATAAACAAAGGACTCAAAGTAACAATATCTATCCTTTCACGTTAAACGTTCTTACAGTCGACTAACACCCGTATTCACAAACAGTAATTATTATCCATAAAAACTAACAACGCTATGAGAAGTAAAGCATTTCCAATGGCGACCGGCGCTCAGGTGTTGACTAAGAATATGTTTCTCATGTGTGTGAATACGTTTTTGGGTACCTATGCGTCCGCGCTTCGCATAATAACGTTTGTAAATACGAGTGTACTCGTAAAAGAAGTTCATAATTCCGGATTTTGCAATAGTCGTCATTTTTGGATGCAGCGAAATAAAACCATTACCTAAGTAAGTAAGCTTTTACTCCGATCTTTTAAAGCATTTTAACAACCCGTATTGTGACAACAAATTCGTGTTGTGGTTGATAATTCGATACTTGCCGAACTTAATAAGTTTGTTTAGAAGTCCACGAAGTGACTTCGGTCGCGTTTCGGGATCAGTAGCTAAAACTATACTTACTGGCCGGCATGGCGATGGCATCTGACAATTGATTGATTTGGTTACTTGACCGTAGCCGCAGCGCCCTGGGCTCTTTCTATTAGACGATCTTTCGTCAGGGAAGCCCACTATGCTGTACCACTATAAAAAAGTTAGGACTTCTCGGCAGGCAAAGTAACAATAGGTGTGTTATCTTTTTCGCTGATAGATATATGATTAATTCTGTCTTATAAAAAATCACAATAAGTGCCCCGCGTGCCCGGACGCCTGTTTTTTAGGATTTTGATCTCATAATATATAGTAGCTATGTCATCAACTCGAGAAGAAGATCCGTAGATATGAAAAAAAAAGCATAGAGTCTACATGTTACTGGTTCATTTACACTAATATTGTTTGTTTTTTTTGTTTGTTTGCATTAATAGACTCCGAAAGTACTTGACCAGTTTGAAAAATTATTTCACTGTTGAGAAGCTACACTAACACAGGCTATGTTAGATTTTCATAAAACTTAGGGATCCTTACTAAAACGCCAATAATGTAACTCAAAGAAATCTTTACCCGAAATAGTCAAAGCGAAGAGAGGATGTAAGGGAGCGGCCTATCACCTTTTCGCTCCAAGCCATCCTCACCTGCCCGTGGTGCATCCTGCCGAACAACAAACGAGGCTCTGGCAAACCGACTGGTGGCGGTATAACCATCACGATAGAAGGCGTAGCTAAATACCACAGGCCGATGACGGGCAGCAGCGTCACCGGAACAAGAAGCTACGCCCTGCGATCGCCAAACCGCCTGCCCAGCGTGGCGATTATGGGTATATCCTCCAGAGGTTTGCCCTAGGTGGCGAGCAGCTGGCTTATGTCCAGCAGTGGACTGCAATAGGCTGATGATGATGATGATGAAGAGAGGACATCCGTCCTCCGCTAGTACCTCGAACCTCGAACCGAAGCAATTCGTTAGGGGTGAGAACCTTCCACTCCCCAAACAGTACGGTGATGATGACAAGGTCCCCTTGGCTATCATCATAGTCATTAAAAGAAATTTACAAATAATTCGTTAATACCATTTAGCTACAATCAAAACTAATTATCCGCTTTCGCTACTTCATTTAATTCGAAAATATATTTTATTTGTTTTGGAAACTAAATAGCTCCTTAGTTCCCGAGTTGGATCCGTAACTTGATCTGCATCTGAAAACTGTGAAACTCTCCCGTTTGCCGTTTAGTTTTCCGACGTCGTAGCTACAAAACACTTCAGGAATTATAAGGATTTCTTGAATAGATACCTCAACTCACTGCGTATTCTTT
Source organism: Conogethes punctiferalis (assembly GCA_031163375.1). Lineage (NCBI taxonomy): Eukaryota > Metazoa > Arthropoda > Insecta > Lepidoptera > Crambidae > Conogethes > Conogethes punctiferalis. The sequence goes on along the minus strand of CM062082.1, from coordinate 10,466,522 downwards.
CAAAGTTTTACCAAGAAACTTTGACGACAACTTTCATTACAAGTCGTTCTGAAGTAAAAAAACAAACTGGCATTTAAAATTATCGAAGGACTATTAAAAGTTATTTTAACTATACAGTATAAATAAGTATTTAGAATTCAAAGTTGCTCAATACGATAGAGTAACCTCAGTCGTATTGTTGTATAAGCCATTGAATGTTGCAAAATCTGTAACGAAATTGTATTGGAATATGTCTTTAGTATTATAGTATATGTAGCATATTTAACATATTAGTAATATTTTATACTTACAAATAGTGTAGTTTCTTTTATTATGTTTCCTTTTGTATACTCACCGCACAACAAATCTACTCTCTGAGGGTTCTATCTAAGGGTTGACTGGTAGACAATGCTTCTAGCTTTAGGTTCGCCTTTTGTGCCATTTTTGTGCTATAATGTTTAAATAAATAAATAGGAAATAACTGGACTCACCGAAAAATAAAGATATTCTTTAGAGAACAAGCGCGTGTGACTTCGTACGGTTCGATTTATTGTAAATACATCCTTATAGCCTTCAATTAACTAAAAGTAGTGCGTTTAACCTTGAACTCGAACAAAATATGTATAAAACAAAGATTGTCGATACTAAACTAGGAACAGTTACTACAGAAACAACTCCGATTTCGCTTTGTCGACCCCACCTGTGTCGAACAACGAATAGATGCCGAATTTCATCCTCAACATGATCTGAATTCACAAAGACGTTAGAACTCTTTCGTTTGTCGCGCAATTTTATGTAGTTGCAACAGGAGACGTCTCGGTAATGCTCCTTGAATATTGCACATATGCAGTACAGGGAAATTATACGTGGTGTACCGAAAGGAACTCCCTCACCGAAAACATCCTATTAATCAAAGTTGAGCATTGTTCACGTATTTCCTTCTTCTTATAGACTTCGTCGTTGCTTAACATCAGGCAGGACGCAGTTATTTTGACGTGCCTTTTAAGAAATTGTGGTGAGAGGATTGGCCAACCTAGGCTCCAGCCTGGGTTATGTGTTAAATGATAATTCAAATTCAAATTCAAAAAGTTTATTTGGGAACAATAACACATAATACATGATATTTGAGTATGTACGATAACAACTGCGGTAGTCGTAGACTGTGTTGCAGTTATTAACGCTCAGACCTCCAGACACTTCAGATAACATGTTCCATAAAATATGTAGGTGTTGTACCTAACTGATTCTATATATATATATATATATTTTACATTGACTTACTATAGGAAGTACATGCATGTGTGTGGTGTGGGTGGATGTGTGTAAGTGTGTGTGTGTGTGTGTGTGTGTGTGTGTGTGGGCTGTGGGTGTGTGGGCTGTCTAAATTTAAATGTATACTCCTATATAATACTCGTATAATATAAGATGATAGTTAAAAACTTAAACTCAAGGTCTATTTACGTATAAAGCCAAATATAGGTTCGGTATTTCGACTATAAAAGGACAATAGCGTATTCTATCTAAATTAATAATTAAGAAGCCTAGCTTTTGTCATAATATCAACTTATCAACGAACCCAAAGTTCCTCTATGTTTACAATGTTTATTTTAACCCTAGATAACAAGAATCAGATCGATGTCAAACTTACTTACTATAATGAATAACAAACTAGTTACTTTATAGTTACTGTACTGTAGTACTGTTAAAGTTAACTCAATTGCTACTCCGTGACTTGACATTCAGCGAGTTTGTCTGGAAGGAAATAATTAAAAAAACACTCTTAAAATACATAGTAAATATGCTTCAGGCGATGAACTTTACACCGGTTTCCTCCAGTTAAGTTTTTCCATTGTACTTATGACAACAAGATATCCTTTTACGCTGCAGGTAACTCTCATCTTAGAAAAATAAAATGGTTTCTCAATTGGCTTTATCTGAAATGAACCTTCGAATCTACCGCACTTCAAGTAAAAACAAAGTAAAAGAATAAATGATAAAAAATTCAAGAAAAAACAAACAAATGACTGTTAGCAGAGTTGTAAGTAAATTGAAGCTTTTATGATTAGTAAGCGAGCTGTTACACAAAACTTGAAATTAATATAAACAACATTTGGCGAAAACAAGACTCGAAAAGTTTTTAAGTACAAAATTATCTGTACTATTGTTTAACTTAGCGATAAAACTCAGCAAGATTAAACCCGAACTACTGGAACTAGTTCAGATAATCCAGTGATTTACGTCGCCGAACATGACTCCGTTCCGAAAAGTTCCAAAATTGTGTAGTGAATAATTACATTATTCATTAGTGGGGCAAACTTTGCAACTATAGATCTTAAGTAAATACGAGTATCTATCTAGCTGACTTGTAATGTAGAGTATAGTTCAACACAGGAAATAAAAATAATATTTTACTTAATAGGAAAAAGTAAATGTACCAAATTTAAAAGGTACCTATTATTTTATGACAGAGTGGACAAACAGGCCTGAGGGTCACCTTTAACAAAGAAAAAAAGCTATATCCAAATCGCGTCACCAAGTCTCGGGAGTTTCTATGCCAAACACACACAGACAGAAAAACCAATACCTAGATAACGACAAACATGTCAAACTTCCAACCCCTCTTTTCTTGGCGGGGGTTAAAATCTAATTTCGTACCGTATGTGATATGTGTCTGTTACATTGAAAACTGGATGTATAAACTTTGTAATAAAATAAATACGTGTCAGAAAGTTCCCAAATCAAAAATTCAATATAACACACACAAGTTTATTCAAGCACCCTTCTCCCATGTGATCATCACGCACTCACACAAAAAGCTACAATGTCACAGTTTACATTTACAGAGGTGCTCATATAAAACCAGCAAATTGAAGTTTAAACCGTCAAACAATGAAAAAAGGGACAACAGTTTCCAGGTCACAAATAAACCCACGTGTTATCGACAGGACAGCAAGGACCCAGTTTGTACCCACTAGCGAACTTGGTGGTTTTAGAAATTGATACGGCTGTGTTGGGTCGGCCGTTTTAGAGTGGGGTCGATGATTTGATAGATAAAATAAATGAGGTCAAGTGAGTGTAGGTACGCGACAGCTTTTTTACGTGATGGTAAAAGGCTTTTAAATGAATTTTCAAGTTGAACAGCATTTTAATAGAAACTGCTTTAAGAATAATAACGTCGTTGATATTTATACTAAGTGTAAGGGACAGCTTGGGGAACATGAAAACAATATTTTCTTTTGATTTCCTCCTTCTGAGAAAATTGTTAAATTTTCTCACTTTGTATAACATTTATTTGATATTCGTTTATCAAGAAAGTCCAAGAGAAATATTTTAGAAAATTTTGGATGAGAACTTTCTAGTGTCGGATTTATTTTCTAAATTGGCAAGGTTACGCCTTTTCGTCGAATGGTAAGGGCAAAGACAAATGTCGATTAAAAGTGAGCCCAAATTTGAAAGTACCGTCTAAAGCAACACCGATATTCACGTAACATTCGCGTAATACAACTCCATAGAAAAAGTCTACTATTTTGAGAGGGACGGATGTATGTATTTGTTATCATCGATTTTACCTCGTCTATTTCTCATCCAATTTACGATAAATTAGTAAATACATTAAATATTTTCGATGCATACTCATTCCCTATTTGGTTATTATTATACTCACCAAACATACATTAAACCGAAATAAATCAAATATTAGTTATTGAAGTTTCATATTGAATTAGAATCTTATTAAAATTTACTTACTTAATATAGAACTTAAGATAAAAACCTAAAAATAATGTTAAAATATATTGACTTTATAAAAGCCACTCACTGAAATTGTCAGCAAATCTAATTTCAATTATTCATATCATTGAGCAAAGTGTTTTATTTTATTGGAAAATATTAACAGATCATTCACTTTGGTGGCTGTTTGATATCGAAGGTAGGTAATATTGGGGCTATTACATACAACAAAAAATAATGCCTGCACGACCTTTTTTATTATATAACACACCGCTAGATCATGCGTAATCCAATTAAGTAAACTCAAACACCAAAACGCGCTTTAATTTTTAAAAAGGGAATTAAATTTAAAAAAGTTAATTACCAACAACAAAATGGCGACCTACAAACGCCACACAAAATGGCAGACAGCGCGATGTTTGAATCAGTGTAATGTGTGTGTAGGTTGGCGCGGAGGCACGCGCGCCCACAAATCAGCGGTAAATCAGATTTCGAACGTCCACGTCCGTGATTGCTGAAACGAATTTGTGTTGCGTTGCGCCGTCGGCCACTAACGTAGTAAGCGATGACGTCATCACGGGATGGTCTACGTTAAAACTGCAGTGTAAGCGGTGCATAAAGCAGTCAATCATTGATGTGTTACAACATATTATTAACACTCCATTCTGAAATGTAAAAAGAGTCGACGTTGCGCTTTTCGACTTTTTCATTTACAGCCGTCTAGTCTGGACCTTGGTTTAGTACCAAAAATCATGTTAATCATGTCATCATTTTGTTACCTACTGCCAGAACATTTTTTTTCATTTTTATAATTCTGTGCACTTGTATTACAGAAGAAATTAGGGGAGACCGAGGGTATTTGAAACAAAGGTGATTTGAAACAGTGCGAATTTCTCAGAACTAAAAACTGTTAGCGAGGTGGCTCTATCGCTTTTTAATCACTCTCCTCCACCCGCGGATTTGTCAGTTCACATCGGTGGCCCAAGCCGCGCGGTTGTGGAGTTCTACGTACCATGTGACTAAAATCGTGAAAAGTAAGTTTTTAACGTTTTATTACGATGCTTATATTTTGCTAAGTATTTTGTATTTTGTTTTAAATTATATATGTTTCGAAAGCTTAATAACTATAGATTTATTATTTATGTTCGGGACGTTTGATTTCTGTATACTTATTTCTTGATTGTGGATTTAATACAAATTGGGAGGTTTTTTCCTACTGAGGAGATTTGAAACAGGCTGTTTCAACTCTCCTCGTTTTCAATTTTATGTCAGATAACAGTCACTTCAATAAATGTTTATGGGCACAAAAATGTTTATTCTGTTGATTTACATTGTGTCATGATTTTTAATATTTGTCTAATTATTGCCCTCATTATTTAGTATATTTTGTAAGAATTAAGTGGCAACACAAAAATTACATGGCAACATGGACAGCGCGCCTCTCTGTCGGCAAAATAGGCGGGAAAAAAATGGAGGGAGAAGCTGCGCTGGGCGGATGGACGAAGCAAGCGAGTCATTCTTTTACCAGCTTGGACCGAAGACAGACATCGAGGGAAATCTATGTTCGACGAATAATTATTTAAAATGTGATGTGATAAGTCTAGTTGTAATACAGTTATACCAGTATAATAAATTACTCAAAGTTTAAAGTAGTTTGATTGGCGTCACAATTCGGAAGCGGAAAGACACCTGCAGCCTACAAGGTACGGAGTAGAAATACTCTTCAAATTATTATAATTAATATTAATATACACGAGATATTAATATAGACAAGATATTAAAGGCCGTCACTGTAATTTTTCTTTAAATTCAGCTTTTATTTTTCTCTTCTCTTCTTTTCCATAATAAGTAATGCCGTCACGGACATTTGGTTGGGGCTACTCTCTAACAATGTTACTTGGCGGGTAGTATTGAAATAATATGCGAGTGTTTGAAATAATATGGCGATTGGATTTCGCCAGCACTGACAACAGCTTGAATAATATTTGATCAAGGCTACTCTTTGATAGTGCTATTCTTGTTGGTCTGCCTGAAATAATTTGTCGCGGATTCTATTTGGTCAAGGCAACTCCTTGATAATAGTCCGCGACGGATTCGCTGGCAAACGTCGGTGCTAGAATTTTTATATTTATTGCATAAGTATTTTCTGGAGCGGACTGCAACTTGAGTAATGTTCGAACAAGGCAACTCTTTGTTAATGTTACTCTTGTAAGCCTAATAAGGTTTATCGCACGACCCATTTGGTTAAGGCTACTCTTTAACAATGTTGGTCTGCGATAAAACGTTAGACTGCGGTCGGTATTAGAAAAAGCTAAACGTTGGTTGAAATTGCGCCGTTATTGAGAAGATAAATTTTGTGAAGAGAAGAGAAAGTGAGAAAGTAATTTATTTGATTACATGAGTTACATTTTGTATATCACAACTGGAAACGAAACAGTATTTTTCGCTTGCTATGCCAGATATCGCTCGTCAGACTAATTAACAATGCCTATCGCGTCATAGGAATCTGAGCGTTAAGTGTAGCTTAGAATGAGGTCAAAATGCTATGTGACAGACTGATTGTAAGCGGTGCATTAACTTTTTGTGTCCATTTGCTTACTTATGCGGTACACAGTTATTATAACACAAGCTAGGCCGAGCTTGTATTATACGTACGTACTAATTCCTTCCCAATGTCTTTTAGTAAATACAACGATATAGGTATACTAATGAAAGTTGATATATTTGGTTTGGTTATATTTCTGGCCTTGGTATTGAGTAAATGGCCTATTTTAGTTTAAAATATGTATGTATGTTCAAAGATTACTTCGCTTAGATTGCATACGCTTCACAAAATTTAAGGCTATAAATGTCGTGGAGTTACATGTACAAGAGAAGGCTATGTATGCCACTACCACTACTCCCACAAGTAATTTAATTTATATAGGTGAAGAGAGGGGTGTTAAAGGTTTGATTTTTACTGATACTGCTACCGCACCAGATTCTCTCGTACACACACAAACACACACACACACACACACACACACACACACACACACACACACGTACTTTAAAAAATATATATGTATGTATATAATTATGTAATTTTTAGCATGTACACAATGAAGTATTAAAGAAATATTAATAAGAAAGTAAATGAAGCATTAACGAAGTCGTCTCACTACTCTGTCGTCGTCCTTACTATTATTTATATATATGTATATTATTTTATATGTATGTGTATATTATATTAATATGAGCTATATTGTATTATTTTGCTTTATGTGTATGTATTTATTTAAGTAATTTTTGCTGTTTAATTTTATTGAACTCTGCAGCACACTACCTACATTTATTTCTGCTTAGCCCAATGGTTGACTGGTAGAGAATGCCTATGCGGCATTAAGTCCGCCTTTTGTGCACTATTTCTATCGTGCAATAAAGAATAAATAAATAAATAAGTATTTAGCTTTTAGCTCTTAATACTTGAGCCGGCCGTGAGCCTCTTAATGTTTGAGCCTAATGACCTGAAGCACGTGCATTCACTTGCCTAGGCCAGGCATCCGTCTCATCACACATTATGTCACGAGTTTTATAATAGCCTGTAACATGTACCCTGTGAAGAGATATAAAGACACACGCACACGTACACATACACGCACGCACAACGCACAATCGAATGTTATATTGATTAAATTTGAATTTTTAAGGAAATCTGAAATGACAGAGCCATGGCCAATAGGCCTTAATAATTTGGTATAACATATACTCATTAATGAAATCTAATGGATACGCTGTTGATTTCAAATAAATGAATTAATATATTATTAAACAAGTAATTGGAGCCTAAGTATGTCTCTACGGAGCCATGTGCGTTCCACAAGTAATTGGGGGCTATGTGTGTCTCTATGGAGCTATGTACGTTCCACAAGTAATTGGGGGCTATGTGTGTCTCTACGGAGCCATGTGCGTTCCACAAGTAATTGGGGGCCATGTGTGTCTCTACGGAGCAATGTGCGTTCCACAAGTAATTGGAGATTATTTATGTAATAAATTATTTTCTTGCACTTATTCATACACATACACACACATTCATACACATACTCGTCATTGTAATCTTTGTTTGGGATATAATCCGTCTAAATCAGGAGGTGGGCGTTAACGTTAACCCCGCGACACAGTTTCGCACTATTGCGGATATTATCATACACCGATGCTAACTGTCCTAATTTGTAATGTTCCAATAAAGATTTTTATTTATTTATTATGTATGTCCCTAAGTAAGACAAGACCCCTCTAAGGAGCTATGTATGTTTAATGAATCAGTACTAATGAATTTTACCAATTATAATTTAACTAAGTCTTAAAATTAATGTAATAATATCCGGACTGAGCCGAGGCTTGTATTTTTTTTAATCCTCTATTTCAAATAAATGCAAACGATAGATGGGATTACTAAAGTTCTTGTCAGTTCGCCAATAGGGATATAGATGATATTTCACAAAGTAGGTACACAATGTGTTCTGGAATGGATTACGTCGGCGGTGTAATTTTCCTTTGCAGAAGTAATGGCAATAATTGACGACATGATGACTGCTCCGCTTGGTGGAGTCCAAAGGGCCGCAGACGAGTTGCTCAAGGCACAAGCAGCAAGGGACCATTGGTGGATGTCGATGCAGGCGAGCAGCTCGTAGTATCCGTGTGATGTTGTCCGTTGTCATCAGGGAAGTCTTGGTGGCTCGTAGTATAATTTTATTTATTTTATATTAGACTGTACTTAAATCTATGTGAATGTAAGTAATTCTATAGATTGACACTATCAAGAACCCGGGGCGGTCGATTTGTTTTTGTTTTGATATTACTCTTTTTATTTTTCCATATAAGACATTTATTCACTACAGAGATACATGGATAGATAATTTAAAACTGGGCTGTGCCTGTATCAACTTGTCAAAGTTAGTGAGTGACATCGAAATGAATAGGTACTATATGACAAAACCATTTATTTCTCGTGGTATTTACAGATGGGTTACATATTATAAATAAAAAAATAAATAAATAAAACCTAAGCTAAACTAATATGTACAAACACTAATACGTAATAGGTACTATTGAATTTATTAAAATTTAGAACCTGCGTAGGTACATCCATTTTCAGTGTTAAATTTATGACAGATGGCATTTCTTATGTAAGGATATATCATGGTACAGTTTGGTATGTAATGGGATGTTGATCACCGAAATATTTTTTTTAAATGGTGCCCATTTAAATTGAATGGTTCCCTAAGTGAAGCATGTTAGGCTTAGTTTGGGGCTAGATGGCGATGAGTGGCCCAGCGTGGCATGTCTTGGGTTATTTATTATTATTTATTATAAGTACATACACTATCACATATATACACATCAGGCACGATGGGCACAAACCTACCTAACTGGGGTGGAAAACGTAAGAGGTTTGCCCCCCCTAATATGGATATAAAACCGGACCTTCCAGTTAATTTGTTATAGATTTACAATTATAAATTGTAATTGTTCCTGCGATACAGGCCCTGAAGTTAGTACAGCGGCAGCTGATAGTTTTTTCTAGGGATTTTGTAATATGTATGTATTTGGTTATCTCAATTGAATTGTATGCGGGGAACGATTTTTATTGGATAGACATTTTTTTTACATAACTTAAGTACACGTACGTGATTATTATTTATTTTATATTAATAAAAAGAGGGGAACGTTCTAACTATAGAAATGTAGGGCACTAGGTACTCTAGTCCACTTAGAGCAGCTCGATGTCCAAGTGTGGTATCAAGGGTGGTCTGCGCCATGCACGCTCGTGACAAATCAGAGTACATCTCTGGCGTATTGTTTACTTTCACATGCGTCAAAATATTTCATGAACTATTCCCGCAATATTAGTGGACTTGCCTCTGGGGTAGGAATTTGTTTATTGCTAGAGTGCGGTACATAATATTACAGATGATTATGTATATTAAAGAAGTAAACACATTCAGAGCGTACAAATATTATGTCAAGTTGTCAAATTAAGTAGATTGTTACATATCAAATTAAATTAATTATTGAATTGAATACATACAAATGAGATTCATTATACGTCAAAATAACTAAATTATTAGAACACCTAATTATACAACCAGAATAACATTATAAGGCACATACATACCATAATTTCAAAATATCATTAAAAATCAAAGTAAACAAAGCAAGTCACACGTGTGGTCAAAATATTCTTTTAAAATAAAAACAATGTTGAATAAGCCATATTCTAAGCTTACTAATTGTCATATCATTTGCGTTCATGGGTAACTTATTATATAATTTGACAGCCAATGACCGACTGTTCCTTGAATGCACAGCTGTTTTCATTGAAGGCATGATTAATTTATTTGGACCTGGAATGTCGTACAGTCTTAAATTAATAGCTCTGGGTGAGTTTTAACAGGGACTCGCACCTCATATAAATATGAGCAAGGGACAGAGAGTACTTTCAATTGTTTGAACAGAGTCTAGTGAGATCAAACTATCTGCTGGCTAACAAATAACTTCTTTGGGGTTTGAGGTTTTCTAGGAGGCGAAGGGAGATTTGGTTAAGGGTGGACGTATCATAGGTTTGAAATTGGGAGGGACAATAAATTTCAGTAAAACACTTTAATGATTATGTTTCAACATTGGGACAATGTCACTGAATTTCATTGGGCTTGGAAAACGACCTGAATTTACGTATCTACTCATTAAATTGGTTATTAATTATAGCTAATGTAGGGAAATGGTGTGAATAATTTATTTTAAGACCATCATGGGAGATCATCGGTCCTTACAAACTTTATTTCTTGAAGGTTGAATGTAGTTATACAGTCTATATGGGATGTCTACTGTTTATGGATAACCTCGTCCTAAAGAAGGTTACGCTATATCCCTGTGATCATTATATTTTACGATTTTTTCTAATAAGATGAATGACAATTTGATCTTTGTCATAGTGGGCGACCTAATGACCATTAGAGATTCATCAAACCAAATCAAATTGTGTTTGTCAGAACAGGTTACAATAAAATAAACAAATAGTTATAGTTGGGTCTGCCTGTAAAGGCGTATAAATATATTTGGTGTCAGAAATATCTCTTTACCACCGAGAGATAAGACACAATAACAAAATATTGTTATTTATTTGTACGTACGTTCATTACTTAATTGCCACTGGCTATTGGAGGGGTTGATGAGTCTCAATGTCGTAACCAGTTTTCAGTTGGATTTGACACAGTGGATTGGCCAGTTTTCAGTGCTGCCCAATGGCCTCTCCCAATGGTCACCACTTTGATCATACACTGTCAAATTTATTTTGCATCAAGGCTTTGAATAAGAACTGTAAACAATACTACTTTATTTATATCAAATGTCGTCACAAGATAATAGTGAATTTGAACTTTCAAAATAATTAATGAATTCACACACATTCATTCACATTTTCCAATTGGCTACCAATAGGTATCATTAAAATAGTATTTTTTTGGAGGTTGTATTTACTTACTAATGTGTTTCAGAATCACTGTTTTAAAACGTTTTTGCGACCGAGAGGGAAAAGCAAAGAAGCTGCCGAGATTTTCTGCACAGGACAAAGCTAGTTACTAACCTGAGAACGATCTGACTCGCACTGTCAGAGACCTGTAAACTACAAACAGTTTTGCAATTATCATGACAAGGTCTCTTTTTTGGAACCAATGTGTATTCCTCATTTCTCCTTGTAACACTTTAGTGAAGATGTTATTAGTAAAGTATTTGAATCTAGTGTATCGTCTAGTAGCGGCTAGTTAGGCTTCTCTTTTTCTTTCACATTTATGTCTATCGTGTGCATAGGCACAGTAAATAGTTAAGTATGTAATATTAGTTTTTATTGTTTTCTTTTTAATTTCAGTTTTATATATTATATATAGGTATACACCTAGCTGTCAACTATTTATTTTAAGACATTTGTTCAATTGTTCCTGTCACATGTTAGTCTCATATGTGTATACTTTGAAAACTGTGTCAATCAATTGGAATACTACCACCGAATGTCATGATTTTATATTTACCCGTTAATGATTAAAACTGATGTGGCATACATATTGTACGAGGACATGCAAGGTTGTAATTTAGCAGTAATTTGTTGTTGTAAGTCAAACTGTTTTTGTGTTATTCATTTAGTTATAATGTCAGGTTCTCATTTTATTGAGACGGCGCTTTAGCACGATTGGTTGAATCATATGTTATTTGTCTCATATGTGTAATCATATATTGTTAAATGATTGTTTCGATTGGCTTTTTCCTTAAATAATTATTATATAGTGGTGCGTCGGGAGACGGCACGCTGTCGGATGGCCGAATGTCATGATTTTTAATATTTGTCTAATTATTGCCCTCATTATTTAGTATATTTTGTAAGAATTAAGTGGCAACACAAAAATTACATGGCAACATGGACAGCGCGCCTCTCTGTCGGCAAAATAGGCGGGAAAAAAATGGAGGGAGAAGCTGCGCTGGGCGGATGGACGAAGCAAGCGAGTCATTCTTTTACCAGCTTGGACCGAAGACAGACATCGAGGGAAATCTATGTTCGACGAATAATTATTTAAAATGTGATGTGATAAGTCTAGTTGTAATACAGTTATACCAGTATAATAAATTACTCAAAGTTTAAAGTAGTTTGATTGGCGTCACAATTGTTTACTCATAATGTTTTAGAATGCCTACTGATTAAAAAAGAAAGACTGTCAGAGGAATGGCGAGTCGCAAAATATAATGATCTCACAGCAGAAGAAGCAACTTTGCTACAGAAAAGTTAGTCCTGGTCCACCCCACCTTAACTTAACAGAAATTTCAAGAATTGACGATCTCATGCCATGCACTTCTAGCACAAGTGATGAACGTTTGCCCTTGCAAACAGTATTTTACATGATTCTCGTACTCGGAGTCCATCGATCTTGTGTCCATCAAAGTGAAATCCGCTATCTTCACCGACACTCCCGAAGGATGAAGTAGCAGTAAGCAGCTAAAACGAAAAAAGTGAAAAGACGTCACTTTGTCGAAGTAAAAACAGAAAAAAAGGTTCAAGACCAGGCACTAAAACTAAAAAGGTTCTCAAGAAATAAAGAGAAGAATCATTTTGCATTTGTTGCTTATAGCCATTTTCAAATAGCAGAGTCAAAGAAAATTGGGTGCAGTGTCTAAAATGCAAGAACTGGGCTCATGAAGCTTGCACTAATGGAGAACTTTCTTATGTTTGCTACAGTTGTAGAAAGCAATGTATGAAAATAAAGCAACTGCTTGTCAGACTGATATTTGTAAAATTATTGAAACTTATATTTGAAGAAATATTTTTGACATTTGTAAAATTATTGAAACTTTGATCAAGATTCATTACGTAAAACGGTTTGTTAATTTGTTTATTTTTTCTATTCTTAATCTCTTTTTATAATTAATGTTACGAACAGGACGTTATGACCTATAGTTACCTACTTAACTGATATCTATATCAGTACAAAAAATTAATAAAAATGTTTGTTACGTACTTTAAAGGTTTATTTTAATAAATATGTTTAAATTCTATCATAATTTTTATATTACAGCCTATAATACTTCTCCGAAATCATATGTTTCAACTCTCCTCAGCCTCTGTTTCATCTTACCTCGGTAAGAGGAGAGTTGAAACAAGTTGACTTGTTTCGGTTAAATCGATTTTTCACCACTAAATTTTACGCTTGCAATTTCTGTAAGTGATGCATTGGCAAGTTTAACGAATGACCTATCGATTGGTACTAATATCATGCTTTTTCTCCTTATAGTATAATATTTATTAAACAAAATGTGAAAATTGTTTCAACTCCCCTCGGTCTCCCCTACTTAGGACGAAACTCTATTACAGAATATGCACTCATTTTATATTGTTAAGAAATACTTTTAATATCCATACAAGCAAATCAAAAAACCTTGTACATATAACGTAGACAAGAAAACATTTCTTTTCACAAGTAATTTTTGAGACAAACATAAAACCTTTACTTACCTTTATTTATAAGGGACCTTGTAGTACCAGTAAGTATTCATACATGGATACAAAACGCTATAATATTTTAAACTGTTGTCATATGGGTTAATTACAACGATACTATTTATGAAATACGAACACTTGTATAAAACTGCAGATATATTTATGCTCTGACCGGTAGGTAGTTTCTAGATAAATCAAATCCTTTCGCAAAGAGTCGTCTTTTTATTTCATACAAGAAACGATGTTCCAATGAACAATAACCAACCATTGATCGAAAAATACTTCTGAAAAATAATGAGGGGCGAGCTTTGGCTATAACGCAACATCTTAATCACTCCCTTGCTGTCTATAACAGAAAATTATAACATAACTTTTAGAAAAACCAACGTCTGATATGTTTACACAACTATGAACCGTATTTCATACAACTAAAGAACACACCAACTTGCCAAGGTTACTTCACATATTTATGTTTTCTTAATCATTTTGCCCATTTTGCACAAATCAATGTGTCTGAAAAATCTTAAAATACAATTAGCGAATCTAATATTACCAAAAATTACAAACCAACCCTGTAGTGAGTGAATAGGCAACAAAATTGTAACATGATATATACTCATTATATTTTAATAATACATTAAATATAAATATAAATAAATAAATATCGGACAACATCACATACATTACTCCGATCCCAAAGTAAGTAGCTTACGCACTTGTGTTATGGGTATCAGAACAACGAAGGTACCACAAATAAATACTTAAATACAAATATTAACACCCAGACACGGAACAAACACAAGTGTTCATCACACGAATGTTTGTCCCGGGTGGGAATCGAACCCACGACTCTTGGTTCAGAAGGCAGGGGTCACTACCAATTGAGCCACCGAGCCTGTCATGTCATTAATCATTTACAATTAATAAAATGTTTGTGTAGTCATAATAGTGCCAATTAGATAAATTATTTTTTATTTTATTTATTTATTATTTATATAAATTAAAACTTAGCAAAAGAAAATTTTAAATCAGCCAAAATATTACGACTTTTCATCACCTCCGGACCTCTGTACTGTGATGTGCTCAAGTTGCGAACCTCATCTTGTCATCCCCTGATAATGTGAAACTGAAAGAAGTATGAAGTCGCTTTTAAAATAATGTAGTCTTATTCACCAGATAAGTGTGCGACGTGCGTATGTATAGACTAGCTGCTGCCCGCGGCTTTGCCTGCGTGATCATCGGTTTGTCATGAAGAGCTTACTCTGTCATTATATCATGTACGTACGCGTCTTTGTATCTTATTTTATCACACGCGCTTACGAATGGATGCTCAAAAGATGATGAAGATATAGGTATTCGATTTGAGTGCTGAGAAATCTGAACATAGGTTGACACAGGACAAACACAATGTAGGTACATCATGTTGGCCTCTGGTTGGCCATTGGAAGCCGCGGCCCATTGTTCAGGAATCACCTGGTCTTAAGCTATGGTTCTCTTAACTGTAAGTTCCGGTGATGACTTATCCAGAGCGACGTCTTCCTGAATTATTCGAGTTATCTAAAAAAGTTCGTTTTCTACATTGAATCCTACCGGGAACCGATATAATGCGCCACTGGGGTCAGCAGTCATCAGATTGTTATGTCGCGTCCGCACTTTTTTTGAGTCAATTAGTCTTTTTACGGTATCAAAAATGGTGCTTACCTACGTACCTAGTTACTACTATGAATTTTCATTATTTCAAACAGAGCAACCGCACGTAATGCACTTGTGTATGGGCATAAACATGTACACTTCAATATCTCGTGCATACTTGCCCGGTCTGCTTG
Source organism: Conogethes punctiferalis (assembly GCA_031163375.1). NCBI lineage: Eukaryota > Metazoa > Arthropoda > Insecta > Lepidoptera > Crambidae > Conogethes > Conogethes punctiferalis. The sequence continues at coordinate 10,450,967 of CM062082.1, read as the reverse complement.
GAGAATGGTCATTGTGGCCGATTTTCGGCCAGGAGAGGGCTGGCGTCGGCGCGATACGTTTAAAATTGATTAATATAGAAATCATCATCATCATCAGCCTATTACAGTCCACTGCTGGACACAGGCCTCTTCAGTTGCTCGCCACCTAGGGCAAACATCTGGAGGATATTATGGGTATAAGCGCCACCTGGGCAGGCGGATTGGCGATCGCAGGGCGTAGCTTCTCGCTCCGGTCACGCTGCTGCCCGTCATAGGCCTGTGATATCTAGCTACGCCTTCCATCGTTATGGTTTTACCACAACCAGTCGGTTTGCCAGAGCCTCGTTTGTTGGTCGGCAGGATGCACCACGGGCAGGTGAGGAAGGCTTGGAGTGAAAAGGTGATAGGTCACTCCCATACAATATATGTAGAAATCCGGATACTTATTTTGTACTTTTTGGAAAATAAGTGCGTTTAATAATCTTATATCTCTATACAACTAAAACAGAATCTGGATATCCTGTGTATGAACATAGTTTGAGAAGCCACGCTAAAAATACTAAGTATCTTTTATTTCGATTTTTCTTTATGTCATACTGAGCATCCCTAAGAATATAATGTGAAAATTATTTACCGATAAAATTAAGATTTTTTAATTATAGGTGGTACCTAACTATGTACAATAATTGTACATGTTAGTACACAGGTTTTAAGTATCACGCCGACCAAAAAGCGACCACTTGGCCGGTGTATGAATCTTAACTTACTTCAAAGCGTTATTTTCTTCCGACATGCGTAATTAAAACGATTTTATTAGGCTGAAATGTTATAATATTAGTATATTGAGGACAGAAATTACAATTTGGATTAGAAAAATATTTATTAAGCATACACTGATCGCAGTTTCGTCGCATCCGAGCTAGACATGTGGCCCGTTGTGAGCCTTCTGAGATTGCAGTAAGGTTTTTGGTTCTTGGTCACTGTGATTCATTATCAGATGCAGGCCGCCTTGTTTACGGGTTATGCTAGATCTGTTTTGACTGTACACAATTTTATTCCTAAAGTTTGTTCCAATTTGTTGCTGAATGAGGTGCCTCTGAAACTGAGCAATATTCTAGTAGACAACGCCGGTGGTTATCCCTTTACGTTGGTCGTCTTTTCAGTTATAGCAGTTTGCATATAGTATTTTCCGAAGAATTTATTATTATTATTATTATTTCATTCCGAAAATAAGCCGCACATTTTTAATTCACAATTATTTGTACTTATTTGTGCGAATTTCCGTATTTGCCTACCTCGATATCAGTACCTGTCATGTCAAATTGATAATTTCGCTGACAAAGTCAAGAAATGACAGTATCTATGGTGTATTCAAAAAGTTTTTAATCATTCCGTATCATATTTTCCCGGAATTCTAAATGAAAAAATAGTGGGAAAATTGCTTTAAATAAAATGTTGCTTTATAAACTAACTTCACAACACAACCCGACGGGTGTTCAAACCAAACTTTTTATATACGCCTACTTTGAACATGAATCACAAATCGTAAACTACACCTTTAGATGGAGAATATATAATTTTTGGTATGTTAAGCTGTAAATTAAGCTCCCTAAACCAAAGCGAAGCGAAGTTTGCTAATTTAATATCCACTAACGATAATTGCAATGGCATGCAATAACCATCGCACCACGGGTATATGGCAGATAACATTTGTTTGAACAGTATAAACCGCGCCAGCCGAGCCGTCAAAAACTAATAGGAGTTATTATTATAAATAGCCATAATTTGTAGGCTAAATTGTTAGTACGGTCATGTAGATAGTTATCCAGAAAAATAGACTCATTTTAGGTACTAGTAAAAGCTATTTTCAATTAATTCTAGGACCTCGTTTAAGGAGACGCGTCACGCGACGTTTGGCACCAAAAAAACTTAATACTTGTGACTGGCTCGATGTCTCAGTTGGTACTGTTGGTAGTGACCCTTGCTTTCTGCGCCAAGGCTCGATTCCCACCCGGGACAAACATTCGTGTGATAAACATTTTGTGTTTGTTACTTGTCTGAGTGTTTGTACTTAAGCATAATACCTATTTGTGGTACTTTAGTTTTTCTGATACTACTATTTACTATTTATTTATGGAATGAGAAAGACTCTAGGAGGGTTGGTGACGCATATGGCGGTGGATGCAGCGCATGTCTATTCTGTACTATTATCAGAAAATGCTTGATACGACGTGTGACACGCCGCGTCTCCTTATCCGGTACCTACGAGTAATTTATATAATATTCCGCTTGCTTGTTAATTAATATCAAAGCGTCTACTGAATTCTGCTTAGGGGGGCTTCTCAGCTTAGGACACCATTGATGAAAATGGGCAACAATTGAAAAGTATCGACCTTGCGCTTCGTTTAGCTCGTATTGGCGGGGGCACGACCGTGCCCCCAGATTAAGACGCCGAATTCGTACGGTTGTCGATGACCCGACGACGACTGTAAATACTTTTATTGTGCAAACCAACTGATCAGTTTAATATTTTCTTAACATGAATCCTTTTGGATTGTATCACCGATACGATATCGATTTAATACGAAATCTTCAAATTATTTTCCTGAAAACCCCAATCTCAGTTAAGCATTGAAACGTTTGATTGGTTTATCCATGAGGTTATAAAAAGTATCGTAGCATAAAAATCCGTAGCAATACCTTTTGTTAGACTAAGTAGAGTCTGCTAGTTTTATTGCTATACTTCGTCAGATTCAACATTTCTAAAGCCCTAAAACTGTTTTATCCATATTGTCATAGTGCTGTAAAAAGTACACACTGAATCCGTCCACTCTTTCATCCAGGCAGGGCTACACTGGTAACTGGGAGACTTGCATCGTTGAATTTGCTCTCGGATTGTTTGCATTTCATTAACTCCGGTCAACAAGAGACCTAATTTATCTGCTTGTACTATTACGACTTTTGTATAAATCTATTTAGCTTGTACTACGGCTTATTCCTGGATTTTAAAAGGAATTGGAATATTATCTGGTGTTATGACGATATTGAATTAAATTGTTACCGTTAATTAAACAAGGAGTATTATTTTATTTTTTATATTAGCAGAGTATCTCTTTCGCTTCATCTTATCTGATGAAAAGCGAAAGAGAAGCCCCAGTTGCTACGACAATGGACAAGCAACCAAACCAATCATTTGTTTCCATCGCCATAGCTGTAAAATATGCTAGCAGTGTTTACCTGGGTACGAATACAACCTACTGCAGTCAGCAAGCCCGCCAAGCGTCGTAACAATACAAATCCCCCAAATAACAGGGATGTAAGGTAGCGACCTATCACCTTTTCGCTCCAAGCCATCTTCACCTGCCCGTGGTGCATCCTGCCGAACAACAAACGAGGCTCTGGCAAACCGACTGGTGGCGGTAAAACCATCACGTTATAAGGCGTAGCCAATTATCACAGGCCGATGACGGGTAGCAGCGTCACCGGAGCAAGAAGCTACGCCCTGCGATCGCCAACCCGCCTGCCCAGCATGGCGATTATGGGTATATCCTCCAGATATTTGCCCGTGGTGGCGAACAACTAGAGAGGCCTATGTCCAGCAGTGGATGCCTACATAATGATGTCAAAAACAATTTTTTTGTTATGAAACGTGAGTAATTCCTCAGACAAACATCATTCGCACCCCTACAAAACAATACAAGGGTGAAGGTGACGCCCGTGACACCACAATAAAGACCAAAGTGCCCTAGACGCCGTGCCACTAATTGTAGCCACTTAGTTGTTGCCCGCCCTACGACTAGAGATGTAAAGGACTCGAGTCTTTTAGTCCTGGTTCGATAAACTCTGCGCTGCTAGACTCGGTGAACTAACTAAGCTTGGAGTCTTGAATTGAACCAAGTTTCAGTCTTTTCACAAAGACTCGTTCTAAAATAGCACTCGAGTCTTAAATAGAGGTCGAGTCCTAAAAAACATGAGTCTTAAAAGAGCTAGCCTGATGTCACGAGCGTGTTAAAGGTTAATAATGTTACAAACAATAGTTACAACATTATTTATCCTATAGATTAACACTATTATTTTCAAAAAATTCATCTCATTACGAATATATCCCACATTAGTAACATTTTATAGCTTGATTTAAAAGGTAACTCAAACGGAAACAACTCCAAACGGAAAGAGTAAAGACATGTTGCATTCATATTACCCTCCTTTTTGGCAGTCGCATAAAAAGAAGTGAGACGATGTCGTCCGCTTCGCTCGCCAATTCGTCATTCAACCTCAAAATTCAGGACTCGAGTTGTTTTCATCCCTACCAACGACCGCGTCCCCTGGGCCAGACAACACCGCTAAATTGTCATTTGCATCCACTCAGCCGCGTCACAAGCATCTCACGCGCAATCGACCTTATGATTGTTATCATAGATGCACTATTAATGCGCTTCGATAACCAAGGTGTACTATTAGCACAGAGTTATATGAATATGATAGTTACCGATAGAAACAAATTTGAAAAAATATATAATAATACATTATTTTACCACTAGGGAGCACCAACTAACGCCCTGTTACTTATTTTCCTTATTTAGGATGGTTTGCACTTTCTATTGATGCCAGCGAAAGAGCTTCCCCTCCCAGTGAAATCCGATTCACTCGCACTTTCAATACCTGAAGATTATATTCCTCGAGAAACAAATAAATTGACACAGAGAATTGCAAAATTTTTGTACTAAGAAAAAAATCACCATTCTTAGACTTTTTTAAGTCAATAGAAAATGTTCATCTGAACATAAAACAAAAAAAAACAATTTTATTCAAATCCGCATAGGAACATGTATAAACAAACAATAAAACTTTTGCTTTATTGCTATTTTGTTATAAGTATTAATGCATAGATGATTAATATTCGTAATAAATAAAATTTAATGAGTTTCCCACAGAGCATTTTGCTCTTTTGAAAGCTCCCTGTGCCACCACAGAAATGAGTATAACAAACACATTTATCGAGCATAGCTTGCAAGCACATACGGAATATATTTATTATGAAATGAATGAGCCAAAGAAAAACGAGTTCCAGTGTTATAAAAAAGGAAATATTTCGCGTAAGATATTATTAACAGCTTTTTTTGAAGAAGCGCAAATAATTGCCAATCTAATGCTTTATTTCCCACTCTCCCCCTATCAAAGTACAAGTTCCTTTATAAGTAACACAGAAGTAATATTTTATCGAATGAGCCGTAATAGCTAGTTTGCGGTATAACTCGACAAAACTTGGGCAATTAGGGAGCTAATATTTTCTAGATGAGCAACGATATGTCTCTCAAGTGCCGTTACGTTACATAATTTACATCTCGTGTGTCGACTGATACCGCAGAGACGTGAACTTGGAATGGCACTTCAATGTGGAGACGTTAAAATAGTAAATAGTTTATAGTAGCTATAATTTATATGTATCTACTATAGGTATGTATATTATAAGAATAAATAATATAAGAAATCGTATAAATATTTTTAGTTTCTACATACCTATATTTTTCAATTAAAAAGAAACAAAAGAATGTGTGTTAGTTAGCTAGGTACCGCTGAGCTGCACACTGCAATTAATATTCCCTATAAGTAACTTTGAATCTGAAGTAAATAAACAAAGATGCTCATATCCTACAATAACAATCGAAGACGATCGTTCGATTAATAAATTGTATGTTTTTGTATCACAAATCCCTCACGTGTTCGTTAAATACCTATACAAACATGAGGGATCGAATTTGACGGATCCGTCCATCGAACGATGGTCTTTTTTATTCGTTCGTTCGTTATAGTTAGTTGTTCTAGCATAAGAGACGACAACGACAATATGTATATAACTACTCTAAACAGAATTAAAAGTACATTTTAGTAGAAGTTTGTAAGTAACGAATGTATCTATTAACTTACTAATAACATTATGTTCATTTTACACAACACTTTTCAATCGTGGCCTACCTATCTATTTAACTACCTTCTAATAAAAGTAAAATAAAAACACCTAGTTTTATTTAGTAAGTGATACGTTTATTAAGCGGACTGTGATCCCATTCCTAGTTACTGGCTCGGCACTTGTTTACAAACAAATTTGCAGCGAGTTAATAAAGCAATTTTCGATGGACTTGCTAGATAAGTTAAATATTTAGAGCTCGCTCCATAACATTGATAGTTTAAACTCGAAGAATAAATATTTTATTTAGATTCTATACGAAACAAAGTTACAATGAACTTGCAGTATGCTTGTATGTTAGGATTGTGTTCTATATTAAGAATAAAACTTTTTAGTCTGCTTTACTTTTTTCTGTATATATATATATATATATATGTCACAGTAAAATTGTAAATATCGTTGGATTTATAATCTTTCTTGCGAGATTGTAAACTGTCGAAAGATAGTGAAACATAACTGCTTACAATTTAACGTATAGGTACGATCGATCAAAGAGGAACTGTTGATAATTTAACGCTTAAATTCAACAATTTCACTTCGATCGATTACAATCTACCTACAGAAAAATAATACTTAATATGTAGATAATAATAATATTCTACAGTGCACAGTTCCCTATTATCTATTATCCCGTGACCAGTCAACGTGTTAATATAGCTAAAACTAGCGGTTTCATGTGATTGCACATCCCCTGAAGTGATATCCGTAAATTACCAAACTTAAATCATGATATTGTGCCCTTTGGCGATTTTGAAATGGGAAACAAGCCGGCTCTTTGAGTGCATTTGTGCCGCGGACGGTAATTGCTCCGTTTCACCCCTATTGAAACACCTACATAGTTTTTAGTCGTTTTTCACCGCTCCCAGTTAATAAGTCCATTCAAGCGTCCCATTTTAAAGTTTACACGCGATTTATCACGGGCGCTAATAATGAAAAATTTGCTGATTGACCTTCTTTGATGGAGGTTTTTATCGCTTTTTTTTTTATTAAATCTATAATCCTTTTGAGTTGGTATCTAGGTATTATATAGTACTCATGTACATCACAGCAAGATTATTCTTGCTGTGATGTAACAGTGGAACTCACGCCGGTCTCAAAACGGTTTGATGGCATCCTGCCCTCAAGATGGTATAGTGCTTTGCCTTACCCACTAAAAACGTCGGCAAGTCTGTCAAGCTTCTTGAAGGTGGTATCACAGTGCCTGAACTAGACTCTAGACTAGTATAATCTAAGACCACCCCAGCTGGATCATCCTTTCTCTTTTCCCTAGCGTTTTCCGGTCTACTGGTATCAAGGTATACCTACACAACCTCCTCCACTTTGCCCGATCTTCAGCATCCTCTGGAGAGAAATTATTATCTGCCACGCTCTTACGTGATCCAGCCAGCGTTTCATGAGCCAGCCGAATGTTCTAGGGCCTTGGACTGTGAGGTGAAGGCATCTATTTGCCACGTAGTCTGACGGCCTGCGCTTTATGTGGCCGTCCGATCGTAGACGATTTTCCTGCAACTTGTCACTTACATCGCGGACTTCGAGGCTGCCACGGTTTCGATTCATTCGTGTAACGCCACACATCCACCGCAACATCTTCATTTCCGCGACGTGAAGCAGTATATTATGTCTCCCAAGGACAGACCACGTCGTGGGAATATTGATATTAAAAATTTGAATAAGATCAATCCAACCAAAAACATTCTGTAAAAAACTAGCCAAGTGTCGATGGAGCTGCTTGTTTATCTCTAAAAAGTAATAAAATCTAAACAAAGTCGTAGCAAGTCTAAGGTTCCTTCCTGCGATTTCTTTATTAATATTGTTACGGACTGGCCGCATGGCGGCCAACCTCCCTCGGGGTAGACTTTTTTATATTTCTGATTTGCTTTTGTTGCTATGAAAATTCTGTGTGCTAGATTCTCTAGTGCGTTGTGCGTGGTGTGTCATTGTATTTTATCTTATTTTTTACTTTTTCATATTATATTTATTTTAATTCACTTTGAGTCCCAGTTTTCTTCCCTTTCCCTCTTCTCTCCGATTCTTAACAATCATAGTTAATGCTGTGTGACTGTTCATTAAATCACTCACTCATTAGTGTTTACGCATGATTTGTTATGAAATGCTAATATGACGTTGACTGCATATTCCGATGGCGGTAACAAGTGATCCAATTTTGCATGTTTGACGGTTATTAGGAGCGATTCAGTTTTCATGTGTTTGTACGTGCTGTGATAAACTAATTATACCGGTGGATATTAATAGGAACTTACGTCATAGCATAAGTGGGGAAATTAAGAGTTCTGTGCGATACTTGTGGTGTGTAGGTATCTGTTTAATTTATTACATTACACGTAAAGGGGAGGAACGGTGGTCCCCTATATAAAATTTACAAAATCTACTGTCTCGTAGCCGTATACATCCGATATGGGTGGTATGAGACAATGCTATAAAAGGTATAATTTACTATAAAGTTTTATGTGCCTTACGTAATCATATTGAAATCAGGTCTGAAGAAAACGTATCAAAGCGACTGCCGAGTTCTGTTATCTTTTCAAATCTATGAAGAAAGCAGTAAACATTTTTAATTTTTAATTATAAGTCTAGTCATGTACATGCCGACCTGATGTAGGCACATATATTATATGTATACTTCATTATTTACATTGAATATTCTATCAGTAGGCTAATTACTGACAAAGTAGTGTGCATTGTAATTGGTGAGTCACAGCTGGATACTAATGTATACCTACCTACTATCAAATACATTAACTTTCTTACCTTTGTATCATCAATGCGCAAAGGAAATAGCCTCATATTTGAAGTCGTGAATTGTTTTAAGAACAATGAAAACAAGAAAAAACGAAATAGCAGGTAATAGAACTTTTACCTATTTTATAAACATACCTATTAAAAAGTTATGAGAACAATTAAAGATCATGAGAGTTGTCATAGTTAGCCGTTACGTCTGTCAGTACACCGCACCGGTCAGGACATATTCGAAGCCACTTCTGCCAATGAGTTTGAAGAGTTAAACGCAACTTCGGCCCCGGGGACGACCTCCGTAATGCCTTGACACACCCACACGAGAAATATACAACCCGCAAACTTTATTACCCCTTTACTGTCAAATACATACATGACAGTCGGCGTAAGTAAGTGAATGTCAAGTGAAGGAGGTTGATAAAGGGAGGAATAAATGACAAACAATATGAAACTTAACGTACTCGTACACTCAACAAAAATGACTAAGTTAAAATAATGAATTATAAAATGTTATTTTATTTGTGTTTTTTTTTATGAAAAGAGTATTCATGATCGTCTCGCTCCACCTCTCCACCAGCGGTCGTGAGGTCCAAAAGTTAGGTCGACAAACATAATAGATCCAATGAAGAACCTACCGCGCCTGTCGCCCTGTCCCTGAAGACCCCAGTGGGACTGGTTTCTTAGCTGAACACGTAAATTACCCAGGTTTGTAAGAAGAAGGAAACACATGAATTGAAATTTACATGTCATCTTCGCGATTCAGGGCGCGTACTAGTGACATCTATGAACTAAATTGGGTACTTAATTTAGTACAGGTGAAAAGGGGCTTTTTTAATGACACAAATTTATTGTACTCGGAAACAGTGGTCGCTCCGGTGATAAATAGTAATAGTAGAAGGGAGTAAGCCCGATGACCTCACCTTTTTCGTGAAAATATATGGTCCACCTTATTTTATTGATTGATTCAATCACTTTCCTCTGCTGTCTGACACGGAAATTAAACATAATAGGCTCCTTACTTTTATTATACTCTTATATTATGTATACCTATTGTTAGAGAACATAATCAACCACTATACAAGAATGTCTATTTTATAACTGATTTTATAATACTGTTTAAAGTTTATAAAACCTTTTTTGTGACAAAAAGAATAGTCAAAATCAAAAATAATAATTCACAAATAGCCAATTCAACAGAAGTATAAAAAATTATTAACAAAAATTGTTGGTATATAGCTTAACTAATCATTTTCGCAAATGCAACATTATGTTATGTTATTAATGTTATGGTTATACTAACAGGTTCCCTGTCCCGTGTATCACATTTGATACTTAACAATTAAAATTCTATTGTGTCTGGATGGTGAACAGGCAATGAGTTAAATTATTGTTGGCTTACATAAGAGTGTGAACCATTCTATGCATGATAGTTATCAAGCAAGCCAGCCAGCCAGCACATCCCATGACTGACAATGTTGACTATGTGACCACAGAATGACCTGCGCTACACACATAACTCGTCGTAAGTGCCAACGTATTGCGCCAGATCCGATCATACTTGTGGCTACGTTCACTGGACGCCAAATTTCATTCATAATCCCCTGAATAATTCAGTCGCATGCATCCTGCTGGGAACGTAAGCCGACTTACTTGCTACCAAGTAGAGGAATTTATCGTTATTCTGAAGCTACTTGTGCTTACAAGTATAATATGCGGTGCATACCTGAGCAATAAATGACCCTATGAAAGATGTTAAATGGTTTTAGAACTTGTCAGCCGCACAGAAATGTATCAACATAGCACGACTTAGCGTACACGTAACTCAGTCTTGCTATGTTGTGCACGATTTCCATAACGTCCAGTTTTGTCAGCGAGAAAGTCAAAATTTTAACTATAGCTAGCTTCATTTGGCTAAAACATAGGATCTTATTGGGGCATACAATTCTAGGTATCATGATTTTAAGAGAGGTAAAGAATAGCGAATCTTTGCTCTAACTGAGTCACTTCTTAATCGGTAGCTTCTTTTAAATTGCTTTTATTCACATTCTTACTTTACTTTTTGTATTTCTACATTATTTTTTACTTGACGATTCATAAGTGCTTATTTTAAGTCTATGTGAATAAAGGTATTTTGACTTTGACTTTGACTTTGACTCGCTCAGGGAAGTACCTCCACCCTGTAGTAGAATGCCGCTGCTAAATGACCTCAGGGCCGTGTTACTGTCGGTGACTGACGAATTCCGGAATTCGTGGGGCGAGTTCTGCATGGGCAGTCGGGGGTTAGAGTTGGCAACGCACATGTGATACCCCTGGTGTTGCAGGCGTCCATAGGCTGCGGTAACCGCTTAACATCAGGCGGACCTTAGCCTTGTTGCCACCTTAGTTGTATAAAAAAAATACTTACTTTCTTACATTTATTAATAGGTTACTACCATGAGACGTTACGTTAATATTATCACGTGTCATTTCTCTCCAAGAAATAAAAAGCCAAAACTATACACGTTTTCTTGATAGTACCCTTATAATAATTCTAAGATAGTACCTAACAGTACAAGAAATAAAAGAGACTAGACGACAACAGTCAACACGTTCTCGCCTATTCTTAAAAGGGTTTTCCTGTTAGGGCGGCTTGGAATAACTCGTCAAATAAAACATTCATGAAGAAAAAAGAACAAAACTATAATGAGCGTTGTATTACATAACGCAATGGGATCATCAAAAATTTAACAGCCAAGCTGAATCTGAGCCTGCAAACGGCTAAGTGGAAAACAAGTACAAACTAGCCGTTTGTTATCACCAAACTAGATACTCGCAGCTACTTCGCTAGACTAAAACTACTTTCAGTAGAAAATAATTGTAAGACAACGTGTAAGAATAGTAAAGGCATCAAATATTCACACGTGTTCTATTTGGGTTACACAAAGTAAAGAGAAATATTGAAAGTATTAATATTTCAAAGTATTCGGGTACGAATGGTAAAAGTATATTTGCCTGTCGCCAGCCCAGGGTGGCAATTATGGGTATATCCTCCAGACATTTGCCCTAAGTGGCGAACAACTGGAGAGGAATTATGTCCAGCAGTGGACTGCAATAGGCTGATAAATGACACAAAACATTTTAAGCTTTCTATCATTTTATTAGAAACATTTTACAGAATAGGCGGAGTGCGTTCACGCGGGCACCGAGAAACGTTCGATGATTGCCAGTTTAATCCCTGAGCAATCGCCAGGGCAACTTTTTAGGGATCCGTAAGTACTCATAGGGTGAAAACGGGACCCTATTACTAAGACTTCGCTGTCTGTCTGTCCGTCTGTCTGTCACCAGGTTGTATTCCAAGAACCGTGATAGTTAGAGACTTGAAATTTTCACAGAATAGGCATACCTATTCTGTGAATACATATATTTCATTTACCGCTATTACAACAAATACTAAAAAGAAAATAATTATTGAAGTGGGCTCCCATACAACAAACACGATTTTTTGCCTATTTTTCCCGATATTGGTACGGAACCCTTCGTGCGCGAATCCGACTCGCACTAGACCGATTTTTTATTCCTTTATGACCAATTTGGCTGCCGAAAAATTCTACGTGATGTGTCAGGCGACCCGCTGCGAATGTGTGGGTCGCGTTTGAACCTCTTTGCTTATAACAAGCAATATTTTATAAGGACTGTCGCCCATTTGAGTTTCATTCATCATGCCGACTGCTAGTACCTATCTCACGCCGTGATAAATTTTCTTATTCAAATACTAGATGTATACTTTCAATAATAGTATTATTGGAAGAATATACCAGTGGTAGTTCACAAGGTACGGGCGATACGGGTGGAAATCTTCAGGTCTTTCAATAGTTCCGCCATGATGACAAAACCTCACCAGTAGTCACCAACCATCATTTAATTCGCCTAAGAAGAAAACTGGGTAAGAAAGAACCTTGACCCCTAAACGAAGGGTCGCGCCTAGCACACAGGTAAATCTTGCTCTTTCAAAAATATGAGTACTAACCTGTATAGAGATCGCTTGGTTGACAGTGAAGGATAACATTGTAATCTATTATACAATAGGTCTATATCTAAATATATAAGTCTTTCCATGTTAGTCCTAAACGAACGAATGACCTAACATCTAAATTGCGATTACGATGTAGGCGATTTCAGAAACATAACACATGTTTGTATATTTAGATCAGTTACATCATCATTTCTGAACAATTACTTTAATAAACCAATAGTATAAAGTCATTCAAATCAAAGAGCATTCTACCAACAAAATTCTGAATTAAATTCATCTACAAAATTCATTTCGAAACGATTTACCTAAACAAAAATGTAACAATCCCTTCATGTCCCTTTCATATTACAATTTATTAATTCAAAGGGGAAATTGAGCAAAACATTTAATATTCGGAAAAATGAGGAGGAAAATGATGTTCACCAAACTTGTAAAAGGATTTTTTAAATCAATTACACGATTCCAGAATGTTCAGTGGTGAGGCCGTACAAAAAGGGAGTTGTTGTTATTTTGTCTTTTAAACAACTGACGGAGGTTGGAACAACAGGCGCCGTCACCGCGGCATCCGCTTTTGTTCCTGACCGGACCATTCGAGCAGGGAAAGATAAAAATTACGAACTGCGAGGTGGTCCCGGGGTTTTTATCAAAGCCGAAAACAAAGGGTTGTTTAATGACGGTATTAGTGGAAAGTTCACGATAAATTCGGAGTCGTTAGGGGTCCTTTGTCACTGCTGTATTGTACCGCCCGCCAGTCAAGTTCTTACGAATCGTTTCATTGGAAAACCTAATTCGATGTATACTTTAGATAAGAACGTCGTTATTGGCGTAAAGAGTTTTGATCATTTCATTCCGCGAGGCGTGACTTTGTGCGAATTTTCGGAAAAGTGAAATTACGCATAAATCATTACGTATTTGAATTCTCCTGTATTTCTAAATATATTTCTTAGATTTTACTATACGAATGTAGGGAATTATTTTTTAATCTACATTAATATAACTTATGTGTCTAAAAATCAAATGTCTATCTAGATGTTTTACTAGTATAGGTATATCTTCACATACAATAGAACTGACTAATCTTTTTAACTGTCCTGCATGCCAAGGCATAAAAGAGTGGTAAACACTCTACTATTAATATTTGTACGCGAGCTTATAAAAAATACAATTTATATGAGTTGACTCACTTGATACAGGTCCTGCCTTTTGAACCAGTATTCGTAGGGTAGGAAATCCACCCAAGGCAAACATCCTTTTAATGAGTATTTCGTTTGTAGCCCGATATTAATCTGATGTGTCTATGTACCTATGCATAAATATATGTTAACGTATATAATATTAGCTAAAAGGTAATGTAAATAATGTAATACTAGCTGCAGGCCGCGTCTATGTCCACGTGAGTGGAGGATATGTAAAATGACAATATCCTTATAAATAATTGTTTTTTTTTTTATGCAAGAGGCGGCAGACGAGCAAATGTGATCTCGTGCTCAGATTGAACCATGGCCGGAGATTTTTGAGGTAAGTTGGTTTCATGTAAAAAAAAATTTCGCCAGCGTGATTTTTTTTTATGCCCATGGCAGTAGATGAGCAAATGTGATGTCTGATGGTAAGCAGTCGACACCGCCTATGGACACCCGCAACTCAAACCGAGTTCTGGAGTCGCTGCCGGCCTTTTAAATAGTAGTACACATGATCCTTGAAAGCTCCCAAGTCGTAGCTGTTCGGAAAGACTGTCGCAGAGAGTTGGTTCCACAAAACCGATGCGCGAGGAAAGAAGTTCCTCGTAAAGCGTACAGTGGAGGATCGCCAACCATCGAGATGATGGATTATTGTCCACGTGCTTATATGGTGTTCAAACTATATTACTATAAATTCGTTGGGTAGTTTACCTGTGAAGGAGTAACAAACATCCGTCCATCCAAACAGTCCGGCCTACGTCCAGCAGTGGACTGCGATAGGCTGGTGATGATGATGATTATCCATCGAAACAAACTTCCGCATTTATAATATTAGTAGGATAATATAATAAAGATGCTCTACCTACCTTTTATAAAAGATATAGGTAGGTACAGTTACAATAAGTAAATCAACCTAAACCGCCAGGTCGTTCCAAGGTTCTCTATTCACTTTTTATTTCTTTATTTTAAGAGCCTGATGAAAGGAAAGGCTAAAATATAAAGCTAATACCTAATGCACGAACGTACAATCCATTAGTGCGGTCTAATGTTACGGCGACCGACACCTACCAGTCCGACGTTAACCGCTGTAATCTCGCTGAAAAGTGTAAAGGTTGAATCACTGTGTGGAAAGGCGAGATGCGGAGTGGCCTCAACACGTCGACTTGCTTTAGTACTTAAATATAATACATACAAGGACTTACATACATCAGCAAACGGTCATCATCAGCCTATTGCAGTCCACTGCTAGACATAGGCCTCTCCCTTTGTTCGCCACTTGGGAAAAACATCTGGAGAATGTACCGAAAAACGCCACGTTTTGTAGGCGGGTTGGCGATCGCAGGGCGCAGCTTCTCACTCCGGTAACCGCTGGTACCCGTCACCTGTCTGTGGTATTTAGTTACGCCGGCGGCGGTTCCAGTAGGCGGTTGCTAGCGCCTCATTTGTTATTCGGTAGGAAGCACCACGGGCAGGTGAGGTTAGCTTGGAGCGAAAAGATGATAGGCCGCTCCCTTAAGCAGCAAACGGTGCTCAGCCGAAAAAGACCATGCAATGCATTTAATTAATACGGGTTAGAAAATAAGTAGTCTACGCGCAGTGATAGATTAAAATTCAGGATCAGACAAATTAGTAGATAATTTGAGACTAGACAAATTGAAAGAAACCTCAAGATCAGACAAATTTGAAGACATTTACCACGGATAACAACTATTATGCCTATTTTTTTCTGGTTAATTTCTACCTCTATTAATGTACCTAAATACCTGCCGGCGACAGATAACACCAGTCCATTATTAAAAAAATAAGATCTTAGTTAGGCTTCAATAAACCGTGTGTAAGGGGAGCTAGGCACTTAAAATGTAATATAAAGCTAATCTGATGCGCGCGCTTACAATCCATTAAGTAAGCCTGATGTGACAGCGACCAAGACTTACCTGCCAGTTTGGTTTTTGAAATCTCGACTAAAAATATTCTTTTTATATACTATGTAGGTATATGTCGGTATATGCCTTTCATCCTTCCTCATAATGTGCCCAAACCATGCTCATCTACTACTCCTTAACTTTTCTGGTACTGACGCTACTTTCAGACTATCAGATATATCAAAGGAAGTCTGAAAGTAGCGGCAGTAACAGAAAAGATAAGGAGGAGCAGATTAGCCTGGTTTGGGCATATTATGAGAAGGGATGAATGGCATGTATCGAGACGAGTATTTGGTATGAATGAGGAAGGATATAGAGGAAGATCGAAAAAGGAATGGATGGACTGCGTGAGAAACGATGCCTGTCAAAGGTGTGAGAGATGAGTGGACGCAGAAAACATGTTGTGCCGACCCCACTTAGAGCGGGATAAGGGCATTACATGCATGATAATATCTAATATGGGTATATACTTACGTCGAGAAGAAAAATACTAAATGTAATCAAGTCTTATTAGCGATTAGGATTTAATGAAATTTGATCGTTTGGCAAGACATTTTGCGCGCTACATATCTCAAGTGAAAGTCCACAGTACTCCCTTGAGTGTAGTGGTACATCTAGTATTTCTAAACAGATGAGAATAAACGTCTAAAAATAAGCAGACAGAGCAGAGTAAAGGACAGTCTGCGGGTAAAGCTACAATAACAATAATAGCTCAAAACAACATTGCAAAGCTGTTTGCTGTCCAGACTGAGCTGTTATCACTTCGGAGGCTTGATTGACGTTTACACCTAACATCGCTTCGCCAGTATAAATATAATCATTTGGATTCAACTGACACAAAAGGCTGTGCCTAAATTGTAGCACTGGTTGTAGTTAAATAAAATAATAACGTTACATGTGAAAAGTTCAGCTTGGCATTACTAAACGACTAGCTTAAATTAATAATTTCAAATCCATTAAAAAATAACTAAATATTAACATAAATATCCATATGTCATACCTGATAGGCATTACGCAGGGCTAAGCGATATGGGGGCTTCCCGCTCAAATAGTAATTGTTTGAGCTGTAGTCAAGATGTCAAAACATTTATCAAGTAGCAAGTCTAGACAGCAAATCTTACAAAATTAGAATATTAATGTAAATAGCTCTACAGATACCTAAAGCTACTTCTGAGAAAAAGATCTGTAAAGAAAGCGAGAGCCTACACTCAGGAATATAATTAACTTTTTACACGAATTATTTGCGGAACGTGAGCTCAAATAATTAAGGAGATACATTGTTGTGTGGACATCTTACCTTCTGTCTACGTATTTTGGAGGGCGGACCATTTTATTTTCGTGTTCAATATTACTTAGGTACTTGTTTTTTATTGTAGTATAATAAATTAGCTTTCTTTTGCCATATGGTAAGCGAAAGTGAAGACAATTCATCAAATTACTGCATTCTGTCTAATCTGCATTGTCTTCGCATTTCAATGCAACACATATCGATCATACTATGACGGCCAACCTATACCTACCTATATATCTAAATGCTAGATACACGCCCCGTTTTAAAGACCCAAGATTTTAGGCAGATGGCAGCTCTTGTATTTCTAATTGTTACGATTCTTCTTATTCTTCTTCATAGTCAGACTCTTAGCAAAGTGGTCGTTGTAGTCATGGTAGAGGTGGTGACGCCTAGTATACTCGAGTTAGGGATGACTGAAGGCGAATGACGAAAGTTATGACTTGAACTGTCCAACGCATTGTTGAAATATCGTATGATTTTGTGTCTTAACTATTCCCTGCACTAAATCCTCTCAATAAATACATTCTCCCAGCGCCTGGTGTGTCCAATGAAAGCCAAAATAGGTAAAAACGACACTGGAAAATATGGAAGAAAGCCGTTGTTTGACGCCGAATCCTTGGAGAATTGAGAAGTTAATGCGGACTTCTGTCCTAGAACTACCAAGCATTCTTCAGCAACACATTTTCAATACGAGTTACATTTCTTAGGGAAGTTTAGCATATGAAATAGAAAAAAATCCTAATACCTACCTATACAATCCATTACGACGGGCTGTTATTACGGGCTGACGGTTGCACTCGCGCCACAATCCCGCTAAACACCCACCCGCCCCTTCATTCTCCCACTCCAAATGTTGCGAAAACATGCAATCGAATTATGGTGGGCCTCGACTGCATACATACAAAGTAAATGTTCCAGACTATAATCGTATATATGTCACTGGAAAATAGCAAGAATCGGAAGTTGATCAATTTCCTAGGTAGTTGATTATCTTTCGGAATGTAACAAACGGTAGTTTAAATGTATTATTTAACTCAATGGATTTCAGTTAATTGATCAGCCTGGCAGTAATTTAATAATTTACGATTTTGACACAAGTAAAATCGTCCTCTAATGGGCCAATCGTTGCTTAATGTACTTTTTAACGGTGCACTGTTACCCGTAACTTAATACACTGTTCCCTGATTGGTTGCCGGTATAACACCACGTGAGCCATTGAACCAATCAACGTTCACCTCACCTTCGTCAGATGATATTTATAGTTACGGCAAAACCCCGTAAAATGATCAATTTACGTTGAATAACACATTTCAACTGCCGTTTATTATTTTCCGGAAGTTAATCAACTACCTAGGAAATTGATCAACTTACGATTCTTGCTATTTTCCGGTGACATATACAATATACCGTTATTCAATTGCATGATCTTACACGTAATGTGCTATTCAATTGTGCGAATTGCATTGCTTAACATTTCCCCCGCACCTGTTACACTTGATGGCTTAGTGTGCAATTTGGCGCACAGACAACCTATAAGGTTTCCTCTCATTTAGGAATATATATCACAGATATAACTACAATATTCTGTACCTTGGGTAAGTAGCTACGTACATGTGCTATGGAAAGCAAATCCAACTAACATACTGCACGATATCGAAACAGGTAGAGGCAGAAATTGTTCCTCATATCTTATCCTAGGTAAGATTAACAGCAAGATGTTCAAGAGACTGTTTTACTATCATCATCAGCCTATTGCAGTCCACTGCTGGACATAGGTCTCTTCAGTTGTTCCCCACTTAGGGCAAACATCTGGATGTTTATACACATAATCGCCACGCTGTTCAGGCGGGTTGGTGATCGCAGGGCGTAGCTTCTCGCTCCGATGACGCTGCTGCCCGTCATCGGCCTGTGGTATTTAGCTACGCCTTGAATTGTGATGGTTATACCGCCGCTATCGGTTTGCCAGAGGATCGTTTGTTGTTCGGCAGGATGCACCACGGGCAGCTGAGGATGGCTTGGAGCGAAAAGGTGATAGGTCGCTCCCTTACATCCTTCCATTACAGTTTTACTATACTACTACTATACTATCGGGTACACCTCTCCTATAGTAGAACAGCCCAGTAGAGTAGTGGAAACTGTCAGCCTACAACCTTCCACTGTTAAACATAAGAATACAAACGCTTGGCAGGCGGGTTGGTGACCGCAGTAGGTTTAATTTGTACCCAGGGAAACTGTTCTGCTCGTTTCATGATATTCCCTTAGTAGTCTACTACGACACCCACAGAATGAGATGGGATCTAAGTCAACCACACTAAAACCTGTGGAAACTATCCATACTTACTTAATATTATAAATGGGAAAGTGTGTCTGTCTGTCTATCTGTATGTTTGTCTTTCTTTCACGGCAAAACGGAGCGACGAATTGACGTGATTTTTAAGTGGAGATAGTTGAAGGGTTAGAGAGTACGATAGGCTACTTTTTACTTTTTGCCCCTTTCTAACCCCCCTCTTCCCTAAAACGGGGGGTGGAAGTTTGTATGGAGCATTCACCCCGAATTTAACGCGAGCGAAGCCGCGGGCAAAAGCTAGTAACAACCATAAATGAGACAACAGCATACAACATTAATGTAAAGCAAATAAAAACAAAAGCAAACTCTCTTCAAACAATATCATCATAAAGTTTTAAGTTTAAGCAAATTGTAAAAAGTTTGTAATACAACTGGAAGATGAGACAACTATTTCTGTACTTTTGCCTGCTCGCGATCCACAGTGAAAGTTTCACTCGAATCGCTTAGGGTGGGACAACCTATATAGATTACATTTTGCCCAGATTAAAGGTTCCCTCGGGATTAGACCTTCACTTATTGCAAAGTCGCGAGTGTAAGCCCGAAGCTTACTGTTAATAAAATATTACATGTAGGCGCTCCCTCAATCAATAGGGACACCAACTAAATGTAATCTCAGTTGGGTCCTAAGCTGTCCCCTTGGAGCCTGAGGCCAGCTAAAGCCTTGATCCGAGGTACGGTCTGTGTGTGTGGTTATTTAGTCAAGTTGTTATTGCTAAGAATGGCAAAGCACGCTTCAACTCTAATTTCATAGGGCGAACGGCCAAACTATTTGAGCTTCTTTATCCTTTTCCGTCAGATGAGAAGAAGGTACATTATAGTAAAACAGCATATCTTTTACTACTATAAATACTTAACAGCATTTTTGAGCAAATTAAAAACCCGACTTTAATATGGTGACAATGGAACCAACTGAGAAGTACACCCTTGCAAACAAAAAAAGAATTTGCCAAGTCGGTTCACAATTATCGGAAATATGTGGTAACAAACATACAAGAACAAAAAAATCACTCAAATTGAGACCCTCCTCCTTTTTTTGAATTCGATTAAAAAAAAAGAAATCATCTGATTTTCGCTACATGATATAGCTTTAAGAATCTTATAAATAATCCACAAATCAATGATTTACGGATGTGTATGTAACAAAATAATTTTATTTTTGTATCAAGTTAAGATCAAAAGCTGTAGGTACCTAACATTTTTGGCTTTGAATGGTTTTACAATACATACAACATTAATTCCTATTTACATAACGAGAGGATAGGATAATAAAGGAAGTCTTCAAAAGGCTGATGCCTCAGGCATTCTCTACCCACCATTTAGCTTGTTATCATGAGTGGGTGGTGTGATAACGTATACACAGTGTTAGAAAACAAAACAGTAAGTATTAACTATAATTTTAAATTGTTGCCGTCAGAGTGACGCCATAGCGTGAATAAAATGTGAGACGTAAAGCAGGGTAGGGGTACCACTTTCCTTTCTTGGGGCTGCTACGGATTAATTTCTAGGCAGAAAAGCTTACCTTTGAAACGAGATTCCCCTTCGATGATCATCATCAGCAGCCTGCAGACGTCCACGGCTGGACATAGGCCTCCCCCAATCACAATTGTCATTTGGGGGGATTTGCCACAGTGCTTGGCAGGCGGGTTGGTGACCGCAGACGGTTTTATTACTTTTATTTGTGTCCAGGTAGACGCTACTGCTGCTACTGCTGCTGCTCCTGATTCTCATAGTCGTTTTCTACTACACCCACGGTATAAGATGGGGAGGTCCTATTCCACACCCGAAAACTATATTTCCGGATATATTCTTCTTGGGGAAGATAGGAGTACGGAGTAGTTTCTGGGTAGGTAACCTGAACTTTGAATAGAGATCTTACGATACAAGCAAGATTCCCCGCCAATCATTAAATAGATTGAATTTTCAATCTGCCATAGAGTTCCAAACGCATTCCAATAATTTATTAAACAGATTGCTTGTTTAGGCGGTAACCTGACCCATTGAAGTGAAATAGCGTGCAAATTAAAGCTAGTGAGTCGAATGAGCAAGCTTACAGCAAACATAGCCGGAGCTATCCAATTAACGAGCCGACCGCAGAGACGCGAGATCGATGCTGCATTATAATGTCATGGTTAGATACGAAAATCAGAAGTATTGAGCATTTCCTGATATAGCGCAAGTTTTTGTTTTTATTCCTCTAAGGTGGCAACAAGCCTTTTTTTTATGCAATAGGCGACAGCCGAGCAAATGTGATGCCTGATGGTAAGCAATCGTCACCGACAATGGACTCCCCCAAGCCTACGGCCCACCTGATGTTAAGCGTTACCGCAGCCTATGGACGCCTGCAACATCAGGTGTATAACACGCGCGTTGCCCACCCTAACCCTCGGCTACTGATGCAGCACTCACCCCACGAAATAATAATTGGTCAAAATTTTAACTCAAAGAAAAAACGGGCACATAAAAATGCCTGTAAGTAGCTTAAGAATAATAAGTGTCGTCCAAAACGCGTTGAAAATTGCATTTTATTTTTCGTTTCAAAGAAAAACGCGCAATATATTTAAAGTTCATGGATTTGAGCGTCATTGTCACGAGCGTTCGAATTTCGAACGATTAAAAACTCGTTGTGATTCTTTGAAAATAATATGTGAACGACGTTCCTTAAACTTTTATCGGGATTTTACACTATTTTAGTAAAAGAGCTACTCGTATATCGGAACACCTTAGTTGCTTAATGTTGCCTACAGTTTACATTTTAAATTTCATTAAAATCTAATATACAGTCCATTGTCTAGCAAAATTCGTGACGTCACATCCTTGTGAAGCTTTATGTGTTAAGAGAGGTAGGGCATAGTGAATCTTCGCTTGTATTTAGCTGCCCGTCCGGGGAAGGACCTCACCCTATAGAATATCGCAGCCAAATGACCTCCGGGTCGTGTTTCTGCTGGTGAGTAGGGTCTCCGGAGCTCGTGGGGGGTTAGGGTTGGGCCGGCATGGCAGTGGCAACTGACAGGTAACTAACCAGTTGCTTGCCAGTTGTCACAGCGACTTGGGCTTCTCTTTGGCTTTTCATCAGGCGTAGGGAAGCCATTATGTCGAGCTACTATAAAAAAAACCTTTCAAAATAGAAAAAAGTAATCATATTTTGACGACTACTTAAAAGTATATCAATTGACTTGACAGTACACATCCTCATTATATTTCTATGCCCATACAAGCATTTTTTTACAACAACAAAAACCCAACTAGTAGTAGAAGTACACCCTTTCGAACAAAAAAAAATAATTTTAAAATCAGTTCATAATTCTCGGAGATGTAGTACAAACATACAACAAAAAAAAAATCTTTCGAAATGAGAACCTCCTTTTTTTTGAAGTCGGTTAAAAATATTGTAACAATCATACCTATTCCAAAATACTATGACGCTAACACTAATGGCTAATTTCATAAAATGCTGTGACAATGCATAAGTTGGCAGTTTTAACAAAACAACGCATCTATAGTTGGCGTGTGTAAGTGAGACTGATATTTCCGACCCGGATGCCACCGAGTTGCAAGTAGGGCTGATGCATTATTTACCGTTATTATGGAAAGTGTTATGATAACGAACTTATTAACGAAGTGCGTCATAGAACTTTTCTTCAATCATTTCTTTTTAGGGTTCCGTAGCCAAAGGGCAAAAAACTTATAGATTCGTCTTATTTGTCTGTCTGTCAATCCGTCCGCCACTTTTTTCCAAAACTATAAGAACTATACTGTTGAAACTTGGTAAGTAGATTACCTGTGAACCCCATTAAGATTTTCCGAGCGAGAGTTTGTTTGAACGAGATCTACTAAAAAGTTTTTTTTAATACGTCATAAATCAAAAATCGCAATTTATCTTTTATTTTAATAACCCAAACGTAAAAATAAAAAGAACATTTAAATATTGTTAGTTGTCATTTATTTAGCATAACCAATCAATATGTCGTCTAATCTCTATGGGTATGAGCTGAGTAATTAATACTAACAGACTTCCTTTAACTGAGAAATCCAGTAATAATTTTTGGCCAACCATTCGAACCCGGGGCTTCTCGGTTGTCACAGGACTCATGCGGCCACTAGTCCACGAAGAAGCCAAATCAATATATAGATAAATATTATATGTGCGTGCTTATACATATAATACATATCATACTGAGCAGATGCATTACTAGCTAATCAGTAATTGAGCATCAAATATCATATAGAGATAGTCCAATATATAATTCAGAGCAATGCTAAATATTACATAGGCTTATGCGATACCTAAACTATTAATAATATTAATTACTTTATCGTTCTTTTATTACTCGTACGTCTATTATTCGTACTTTTAATTAGCTATTTAACGCCTACACGCTAAGTCTTCTTCTTCTTATTTTCGTGTCGATGGCAATCTAAATTAGTTCCTATTACTATACAATAAGTAATGTGTGTTCAAGAAAATAGTACCTAAAGGCTGAAATCTTTATACAAGCCGACTGGGATGGCGAAATTAGTTAGAGTACCGTTCCCAAATTCTGGACTCCTTCCAAAAGTTTGTTAGCGGTCTCACAGCTGCAAGCTACAGTACCTGAGCTAGTAATGGGCAACCCTGTATGAAAGTCGACCAAGCTATCAACTATGACCCAGATCGTGGGAAATAATAAACGCTTCCTGGGGTAGATATGCATGTATAAATTCTCTGCAGAATATAGCGTATTAATTATATCAAAGCAAAAGAGATATCGGTGATGACGAAATCGAAGAAATCACGGCGCATATTTCATTAATTAATTTTAATTACAACTCTTTAAAAGGGGTAGGAATGTGAGTAAGTTTTTATAGATGTAATCCAATTAAATTAATGTATTTTTGCATAGTCACAAAATATTAAGTTTTAATTTGGGAGTTGTAAAATTATTATTTTTGATATATCGATTGATTATAATCAATCTTCTAAAGATAAAAAATAGGTGTACACACATGGGTTGTGAATCTATTGGGAATTGTAAAATAATACATTTTCTAAAGATATTCAGGTAATAAAATAAGCAATACAAAAGCAAAAGCAAAAGTCTACACAAGAATATTGGCCCATAACGGCCGCCGTCGAAGGTGCAGGCCGAAGATGAAATAGCATGAAGATACCATTTTTGGACTGTCACGAAGCTGATGCATAACTTGCAACCAATATTATTTGTTATATACCAATTAATTGTCCTTGTGTTCGTTCGAAGCGTCGATACTACCCCGGAACTTCGAAGTAGGCCCCCCTGGAACCATCGAATCTTTCGCCCAACGCAAAGCATCGCCGAGATTATCCGAACTCGTACTTACGGACGTCGCTATCACCGCTACTGTAACAGAAGAACATAGTATTGTTACAAAAGATACTTGTAAAATATACGAGTTGCTTATACAAACTAAAGAGAGCAACCCTGTAATGAAAGCCGAGCAAGCTATCGAGCTAGAGTATGACCCAGATTGTGGAAAATAATAAACACTTCCCGTTGCAGTTTGTTGCATCGAGAGCTCTTATCGGCCGATTTTCCACTTACATTATTAAAGTGAGTTATTGCATTAAGATAATGGCTCTCTGTTATTTTAGAGACCGGTTACTTTACTAATGAATGGCGTCCAAAATGCATATTGATGTTAAATATTTAAGATACCGGTGACCATTGAAAAACTATTTTGCAGAACATAGGTTTTCATACTTTCAAAGCGTGAGAGCCTTCCGCATCCTCACAGTCCGGTGATAACGAAAGGGGGCCCTTTGCTATCACTATAGTGTAGTGTAGACATTAAGTATTACATTACAAATACTATTTTCCAGTTTGACAACTATTCGCATGTTGGTAATGTTACAAGTTATATCAAGATATTATTAAACATTGTAGCAACTGCCGTCGGATTCTAAAAAAATATTGTATAAAAAGTTGGCAACAAAAATAGGCAAACCTTTTTTAAATCCACAGCAAAGCAAATGTTTTTTATATAACCAACCCAGATATGCAGACCTGAACATGCCTACTGAAATGGATTCATTTATTCATAACTCGAAGTCCTAACTTGTATAAACGAACAAACAAAAAGCAGTTTTAACGCAAATGAAAACAATGGCGGCTAGTGGTTGCCGTTGCAAATCAAATTACAACTTTTACATTACGCGGGTTCCTAGATTCATTCAACACATAAACTTGTGAGGCCTTTTGCACTTAAAACTTCCCCGGGGTATAACTGTGCCGCATTATATCGCTGAACGAATTGTTATTGTTTCTGAAGGGAACTTTAACTGTAGGGGATTAAATTCAACTCAAGTGGCCTGTCCACGTCCGACGGCTCAGTTTGATATCGTCTGGCAGTTACTGACTGAGTTTTTCGTGGCCAAAAATAAGGCCGGCAACGTTTGGACGTATTCACCTAGCCAATTTTATCATTCGTTCATAACTGTTCCCGATTGGGCTCTGTTGCTATGGCAACGATGAAAAGACACCACAGAAATCATATTTCATACGTTTATTCTTTTTTGTTTCTTCTTTTTTTCTTCAGCCAACAATGTAAGTAAAAACATTAACTTCAGGTACAATTAAATTCTATAATTTGGGGAATAAGCTATTGGTAATGCTACAATTAGGCCACTATCGACTTCTATGCGGATGATCCAAAAATCCTGTTTTAATCGCGGATTCTTACACCTTAATAGAAACCAAACACATGATAAGAAAACAAACATTACACTTTGATAACTTCTCATTTATATAATGACTAGCCAAACCACCCTCGCTTCGCTTCGGGTTGTTTAGGTTGCTATTACCATAGCAACCTAAACAACCCGAAGCGAAGCGACAGCGATAGCGAAACGTTACCACGTTTTCAATAAACGTCAGTTTGAAAGATTTTTGGTAATTTTTTCACACCTTCTACATTATTTAAGTTTTAGCACAGATCCCTAACGTTTTTATAAATATAATATAGTGTAGCTTTCCGACAGTGAAAGAAATATTCAAATCGGTCCAGTAGTTTCGGAGCCTATTTCATTTCAAACAAACAATCAAATCTTTTCTCTTTATATTATTAGTGTAGATAATAAAATCATATCTTTTACAATTATAATGAACTATGAAGTTATTTTTAATATTTAGGTTGATAAATTAGTTCAATTTAAAAATAGACTTATGAATCGAATACATATATTATTAACTATAGCAATATTTTTTACCTTTCTTATATTAATTATTAAAACATTAATATAACAAAGAAAATATAATAATTAGCAAAGAACAGTAATGTAAAATTTTAAATTGCGGTGTAAACCATTACCCCAAAAGCAACTTTTGCTTATTATTTTAATTCAATAATCTCTCCACTAAAACATATGTAAACCCCCACAGCCACTGCGGTAATTCACTGTTCTTTGTGATACAAACGTCTAGTTAGCAGCGCTTCCACAAGAGCGTACTATTTAAATTTCGTTAAATTGTAAAACTCTATTTACGCAGTAAACAAGCACTAGTCGGCGAAATATGATAAAAAAATCCTCTCACCGCAGAAAACCCGTATTTACACATAGTTTCACTTTACTGGCCATTTTATGTAAAAACTCAAGTCAAAGTGCCGCTTGAATTTTTAAAACACAACCGAATAACATTCCCTAACCTCTCGTTACTATGTTTCTTCCCACACGAGGGAATTCAAAACAACCATTAATGTTACTCAGGGTAGGTAATCATGAATATTCCATTGGAAAACCCTTTTAAGAGATAAGGTTCTGCAAAATGCTTTTAAAAATATTTCTAAATAATTAATGCATGGACGGATGTGCGAAATACGACAAAATATTTTCCGTGTCAAAACAAACAGGGGGCACAATCTTATCTACTTGTTGAAGACACATTAATTAAGTCTTTCGTAAAATCTTTAAACAAAAAGAAAGCCAAAGTGGAAAAATAAAAAGAGAGGCTTTATAGAACTTGTGGAAACGGAAAGTTTTCCAATTGATAATAATTTCCATTGTGATGCAACACAAAGGAGAACAGGAAAGTATGAAGTTCTGAAATAAATTCTTAATTTAAGAGCTGACTGAACGCTATCTGAAAGGAAAGTCGGGATTAGAAGAACAAAGACCACAGCTCAGCTCACTGTGGAGCTTAATTTTTTTGTTGACTTGTGTTTCGCTCTTTGCATTTGCATGAATTGGACTCGGAAAGTTCGCTAATGAGTGTGGCGACAGCACTACAGAGTGCCAGTTCCGTCAACAAAGCGGGGAGCTTTAAAAGATTTGCGATAGTTACGCTTAATGCCTTTATGCATAAATAAGCGCAATACAAGTACACAAGCGCAGGTATAGATCTACGTTCACATGGCGGCGGGAGCTGTGGGAAAAGCTATGTTGTTATACTTTGAGCCAGTTGAGGAGAATAGGACCAACAGTAGCTGAATATTCATCTTCAAAGATAAGTCTTAATAACATTAAAAATAAAAGAAACTCGGTACCTAATGGCGAATAGTGGGTATACAATAAAAAAAAAGGAAATAAAAACTGATTATAGCATTTTAGGTCATTTGCGCGGAGAAAGCGAAATTCAATAATAATATTACAAAAAAACATAATTATTATTTCTTGAAGGCCAAACGGAAACGACGCAAAGAATACGATGGATTTAAAAAAATTACAAGCGAAGAAGTATTTACAAGCAGCAGCAAGCATTTTTTTTACTACTTGGCCGTTCAACCAATGTGCGAAAACTCGATGCACATCAACCAATTTTTCGCGAGAGTAATGCGTCTGTTTAATCACTCGATATTAAACGGAATTCAATTTGTCTCCATTGACACGAAAAAGACCATTCAGGAGCCACAAAACTTTTATCAAAGCAAGAAGACGGCCGTTTAAGCTAGAAAGTCCATGATAGGAGGCCTTTCTTGGAACTGCGATAAGACACACAGCGTGGGACGCCCTCCATGGATGTGGACTGTTGTCATAATAAAAGTCGCAGGATGGGCCAAGACGCAGCTTCCAACAGGTCGTTGTGTAAGCGATGTCCTGGAATGGCTGAATACGATGATGATGATTATGACATGTGAAAGTTCTCATCATCGTCATCACCCTATCGCAGTCTAGGACATAACCCTATCCAGTTATTCGCCTCTTTGGACAATAATCAGGAGAATTTACCTATAATCGCCACGTTGGGCAGGTGGATTCGCGATCGCAGAGCATAGCTCTTCGCTCCAGTGGCGTTGCTGCCCGCCATCGGACTGTTGTATTCAGCTACACCTTCAATCGTGATGGTTATACCGCCACGAGACAGTTGCCAGAGCATCGTTTGTTATTCAGCAGGATGCACCACGTACAGGTCAGGGTGGCTTGGAGCGAAAAGACGATAGGTCGCCCCCTTACATCCCAAGGTTCTAGTGGCATCCCGAGGCTCTAGGAAAACCAAACATTGCACAGCGTCCTTTTAAGTGCATTTTTTTTGTAATCATTACTCCGGTTCCAAACAACGTGTTCGTTGTTTCGTAAATGTTACGAGTATACGGGTATTTCTTGTTGGTCGTAAATTCTTACATTGTTAAAATGTTCCTCTGTTAAAATACAGGACACCCAATCTATTTCAACAGAACGAGGCACTAAATTTCATCTTTAGTAACAAACAGAAAACAAAATTTGCAGTTCCAATTTATTCGTCAGATGACTATTTTCTTTAGTAACTTTTGTTTAAGAGTTTCATATACATAAGTCACTGTTTAGTATTATGTTATGTTATAGCTTTTCTTTTGTATTTGTAGCACAGCACAGTGATCACCTGTCGCCGAACGTGAAAGATTTTTTTTTTATGCAAGAGGCGGCAGACGAGCAATTCTGATTCCTGATGGTAAGCAGTCGACACCGCCTATGGACACCCGCAACTCAAGTCGAGTTCTGGGGTCGCTGCCGGCCTTTTAAATAGGAATACGCTCGTTTCTTGAAGGCTCCCATGTCATAGCTGTTCGGAAAGACGGATGCAGAGAGTTGGTTGGAGAGACGCACCGTCGCCGTGCTGGCATATAACGGACGTATTCGCAAACGTTACTATGCGATGCGCGGACGCACAGTGCCCTAAATCCTATAGGTTTATGGGTACCTGTGCGTTAGCGCGATGCATAGTAACGTTTGTGAATACAGCCGTAAGACAGCTCTGGCTATACTCTGACTGATTCCGAAACGCGACCAAATCGAATCTGTTTGGCCGAGTGTTCAATGGTCACAAGCCAAGCCAGTCGGGTACCCTACCACCACCTTATCGGCTGGGAAGAAATCCCTTACTCGACTCAAGAGTCAACCTTGGAGACACCTATGAGAAGAAATGGGACAGCGATTTCTATTTACTGTCGTCTAAGATGCAGAGAAAAAAAAACTAGCAAAATAATAAAAACAATATGATATAACGACTTTGAATGATGATGATGATCGTATTTATAACATTAGCCCCCTTTTATTTACAGAGTACGTGAACCCAGACGCGCTTACGACACGGAACGTGAATTAACGAGCTCCACGCTCGCCGTAACGCAGGGACATTACGATACATTATTGTAAGTACTTTGGAAATCTGATTCTTATAAAATCCAAGAAAAGTAAAAAGTTCCGCTCTTGTTTAACAAACATATTGCAGACAAGGTTGGCGAACTTCTAGGGCTTTTTTTGCAGTTGTGTTTTGAGACATCGACGAAATTTAGAGATTCAGTGGTAATGAAGATAGTCGTGGCCTTATCGTAAACTGCCTACGTCATGAATTGCTCAAAATGTTACTTCTTACATTTCATGAAAAGGTCACACTTCAATAATGTGTGACTCATTTTAATTAGTTACACGTAATTTAATAATGTGTGACGCTATTCACTCAAAGTTGGTTTTCACTGTCATTAACATCAAGATATCTGCTTTCTAATAACCTATAAAATAGGAAATCATTAAAATTAACTCGGGTTTGGGTGTTCTATTATGAGCCACGAATCAGTCATCATGTACCTAATACTTATATATGTAGTACATTACAAAACCTTATTTGAAGATCAGATAGGTGTACATAGCTGGTCCAAATTAACACTAAAATACAATAGCTAAAAAGCTTACAAAGTATACTGACCTGGAGGATAAAATAATAACCACAATGTGAAAATTAACTAATGCAGTAATGTATGTAAGATAAGTACACAAATTGTTGATAATGAAATATTAACGTAAAAGCCATTTCGTTGTAACTTCAATTTTCGACATGAGCTTGCAATACACAGGCTAATTCATAGCATCTTTCAACAAAATTAGCTTCCGGATTGAAACGTTCTTGTATTTAATTTCGCCGGGTCGTAGTGTAAGCGGGCTCACGGAAACGCGCCGCTCATAAATCTGCGTGCCGTGCCGCCCGCTGCATACGGACTCCGACATCTGAATATACACTCGATGTTATTACCGACAGCCCGATACTTGTATACTACTATACATTTTGTGTACTCCGCTAATGCCATAATAAAGGAACTCTGTAACATAGAGCATCATAGTACAGGTTGTGGTCTCTCAATATGGCAGTTGTTTCGTCATCTGTCTAGTTGCTGTT
Organism: Conogethes punctiferalis; assembly: GCA_031163375.1. Taxonomy (NCBI): domain Eukaryota; kingdom Metazoa; phylum Arthropoda; class Insecta; order Lepidoptera; family Crambidae; genus Conogethes; species Conogethes punctiferalis. The sequence continues at coordinate 10,419,916 of CM062082.1, read as the reverse complement.
ACCATGACTGATCTATACTTTATAAATAATTAATATTAATATATTAATTATCAATTAATTAATTAATTAATAATATTATAAAGCTGAAGAGTTTTTATTTGAACGCGCTAATCTCAGGAACTACTGGTCCGAATTGAAAAAATATTTTTGTGTTGAATAGACCATTTATTGAGGAAGGCTTTAGGCTATATAACATCACGCTACAGCTATTAGGAGCGAAGAAATAATGGAACTTGTAAAAAAACGGGGAAAAAATAACTATTCCACGCGGACGAAGTCGCGAGCACAGCTAGTGTCATAATAAAAGTCTCAGGATGGGACTGGATGCAAACAGCTTCCAACCGATCGCTGCAGAAGCGGTGTCCTGCAATTGATCTCCAATGGTTGAATACGATGATGATTATGACATTAATCAAAGCTCTCATGATGATGATGATGATGATGATGATCAGCCAATCGCAGTTCACTGCTGGACATAGGCCTCTCCAGTTGTTCGCAGCTTTGGTCAAACATCTGGAGGCTTTACCCATAATGGCAGTCCAGGGCAGGTGGGTTGGTAATCGCAAGGCGTAGCTTGCTAGCTTCTGGCTCCGGTGACGATGCTGCCCGTCATCGGCATGTGGTATTTAGCTACGCCTTCAATTGTGATGGTTATACCGCCATCAGTCGGTTGTCAGAGCTTCGTTTGTTATTCAGCAGGATGCACCACGGGCTCCCTTGCATTCCTATGACACGCCGACGATGTTTTGAAATATTTTTAGGCTTTTATTTAGAAAAAAAACAAGTAGAGGCACAAAAGCATGGTTTGCAATGTATTCGCGACGCAAAAAAGCGCCGGCTTGGTAAAGCCGCTTTCGCGGCCGGTACGCCATGCCACGACTAAACAAACAAACCGACATCTGAATATACATTTGCAGTTACAACCGACACCGATACTACTTACAGAAATACCATATTGTTTTTCGCGAGCACAGCGGTCTAATTGAACACATCCTGTGCAAAATTTGCGTTTGCATTAAGGCAAAAAAGGCGAGTTTGTATTGCACGCGCCCAGACCCGTACGGAAGTGCCGGCCTCGTAAATCCGAGTACACTGCTTCGCAACATGACTTAGGGTCGCTGCATACGGCCATAAGCTGCCAATGGAAGCTAAATGACGACCTGTTAAGTTCAGTGGTAGCGAACGCTCAAACAGTGATTGCAGGTTCGATCCCCGCACACCGCACAGTACAAATATTTGTGTACAGGAACATGTCTGTATTGTTCTGGGTGTTTGCTATGTATCAATGTATTTATTTACAAAAAAAAAACTATTTACTCATAAGTAACTTAGTTCGTAGTATCTCGTACCCACACTACAAGCTTCGATTTAGCTTGAGACTAGATGGCGCTGCGTGGCCCAGCGCGTATGTCAAGTGGCTATATAAGTAGCTTACGTGGGACAGCCACTTGTCGCCGGCCCAATCTTGCACTTTGCGACTACTCTTCCCTTCATCCTATGCGCTAATAGTAATATGACTGACAAAGAAGTTTTGAGGTGTGAAGGGAGTAGCGTGGACCGGCGTTTAGTGGCCGCTAGCAGAGCCAAAAGCGGGCAGCAATGATTTGTGGCGTGAGGCGGCCGCCGGCGTTAACGGTGTGCTACAAGCTCTATAAAGTGTATGAATTCTATAGGACCGTGTGCTCTATAAAATGTATGAAAACTACAGGACAGAACTTTGTGGTTGCTGCGTGTGGTCAGTGCGCCGATACTTAGTAGGTACACCATCCGATAACTGAATGTACTCTCTCTCTGTTATTACAAACCCATTAGTTCTTACATTTTATATTGCTACTTAAAAGGATCGAATTTACAACTTCACCTGCTAATGGCCTGAAACTTAATGTAGTTCTCTACTTAGAACGTGTTACTCTCACGTACCTAGGCTTAATGTGAATGAATTAGATTAACATGTCAAATGTCAATTAAAATATATATTGATAGCACTAAGCCACTTTACGTATTCATAATAATAAAACAACAAGCGTACTCGTATACCTCCATTATCAAGTGTATTGTAAATGTCATTGACGTGTACCTAATTAGAATAGTTCAAAACAATGTTGAACTTGCTTATACTTACATTTAAAATGGAACACAGCAAATGGACGGGAATTTCAAACTTCATAGGTTATGTTTAGTACGTAAACGCGCGTTTTAATAGCGCGCGTTTACAACTAAGTACATACCTACAATCTACATACATTTTTGTTTAGGCCGTCCACATGTATACACGTCAACTAACATCTAATAATCGATCTTGTAAAATAATAGAGAGAACCCGATAGACATAATCTACCGATGTTCAAGGCGAGAGTGAACCGGTTTTGCAGGGTGAGCGCGTTTCATCGCAGACTGTGACATTGCTTACCATCAGGCGAATCGCAGTTAAGCGCAAACCCATTTAGAAAAAAATAGTGGTCTTATACATGTACTTTATACCTACAAAATTGCCTACGAAATCACGGGAAATAACCGAAAGAAATACAGGTTGTAACAGACTTACAAATCTTACAATAAGTAGGTATGTACGTGCTTCCTGAAGCTCACCGCGTTGTTTTACGTGGCTGCCTTGTAGATTACCCAAATTTATGTAGCCGCAAATATATTTTATACTTTCTAATCTTATTCTTCGGTACGGTTCACGTACGAGTGTCTAACAAGCACACATTTATGGTAGTAAGTAAGACTTTTTTTTATGAAATAGGGACGATCAGACGGCTCACCCGGATGGTAAGTGATAACCACCGCCCATCTACATCTGCAACATAAGGAGTTACAGCTGCGCTGCCGGCCTCTAAGAAAGAGGTACGCTCTTTTCTTGAGGATTTGAAGGTCGTATCGGCCAGGAAATACCGCTGGCGACAAAGCATTCCACAGTTTAGTTTACGATTACCATATTGTTCTTGTTTCCGAAGCTTGCTGTCAGACAAGCTTTGTAACAATATAACCCAAGACATGCCACGCTGGGCCACACATCACCATCTAGCCCCAAACTTAGCCGAAGCTTGTACTATGTGTACTAGACAACTGATAAACATACTTAGATACATTTTTTTTGTAAATAAATTCATATTAAACACCCAGACCAACACAAACAGACATGTTTATGAACACAAATGTTTGTACTGTGCGGGAATCGAACCCACGACCCTCGGCTCAGAAGGCAGAGGTCACTACCAATTGAGCCACCGAGCCAGTCAGCTTAGTAATTAATCACAACACGCTCTAAGTATGGCACCTACCTCGATAAATTGATAATTAGACCATGTGGATTACTGGAACAGTAGGTAAGAGGATTATGTGCTAAATTGAGGTGCCCTGAAATTACGAAAATCGTTTAACTACCCATAAATAAGAGAGTGAGTCGGCTTTTGGCATTTAGCCAATAACTTTCTAGAAATCGAAATGATTAACTATTTATGGAATTAAGCTCCAGAGAAACTCTTTAAAAAAGAAGTTGTACATTTTTAAATTAAAGCTATATACTTTTTATTTATTAATGGCAACCAGCCTCTTTACGAGTTCTGTTTAGATATATTCTTTATTTTGCACAAAACTAAACAGTTTACAGGAAAGAATAAACAGATATAGTAGATATAGTACAATGTAGGCGATCTTATCGCTGGGTGCGATCTTACCTTCAGGTACCTAGAGGACAATTGCTTAAGAAATGGGCAAGGCTTTTATGCAAGTCGACATTTGCTGACTTGTTTAATGGGCAGTAATCTGGCAGTAGTCTTTTGAGCGAAAAGTTAGTAGTAGTAGTTTCCACGTGATGCGCGATCAAACATGCAGATAAAAATTTCTGCCGTTTTCCCAAAACTTCCCGTCACTGCTCTGCTCCTATTGATTGTAGCGTGATGGAAAGTATACTACGAGTATAACCTGCCCAGTATGAAGAACAATCGTACCAAGTTTCGTTAAAATCCGTCCAGTAGTTATTTTTTCTATAACGACCATACAAACAGACAGACAAAAATTTTACTGATTGCATGTTTGGCATCAGTATCGATTACTAATCACCCCCTGATACTTATTTTAAAAATATATTTCATGTACGTACAGAATTGACCTCTCTACAGATTTATTATAAGTATCGTAGAAGATATAGATGATACTAGCTGCTGCCCGCGGCTTTGCCTGCGTGAACATCGGTTTGTCATGAAGAGCTTACTCTGTCATTATATCATGTACGTACGCGTCTTTGTCTCTTATTTTATCACACGCGCTTACGAATGGATGCTCAAAAGATGATGAAGATATAGGTATTCGATTTGAGTGCTGAGAAATCTGAACATAGGTTGACACAGGACAAACACAATGTCCGGGGGCAGGGGTATTTGCCCTCCCCGGACCAGGAGTGCCGGCCGCTTATCATCTGCGGCTGGCCAGGGCAGGCAGGGATATGGCCGTATGCTTCGGCGCTACCCATGTCCCTGCAACTTGCTGCCCACTGGCGACACAGGGGGGTTTAGTGGGTATGCCCTCCCTTTTGGGAGGTGTAAGTCCCACACACCATGCCGCCTCCCCCCGGAGACGGCATGAAGGTGCCTAATGCATTCCCCTCTTAAAAAAAAAGGACAAACACAATGTAGGTACATCATGTTGGCCTCTGGTTGGCCATTGGAAGCCGCGGCCCATTGTTCAGGAATCACCTGGTCTTAAGCTATGGTTTTCTTAACTGTAAGTTCCGGTGATGAATTAACCAGAGCGACGTCTTCCTGAATTATTCGAGTTATCTAAAAAAGTTCGTTTTCTACATTGAATCCTACCGGGAACCGATATAATGCGCCACTAGGGTCAGCAGTCATCAGATTGTTATGCCGCGTCCGCACTTTTTTTGAGTCCATTAGTCTTTTTACGGTATCAAAAATGGTGCTTACCTATGTACATAGTTACTACTATGAATTCTCATTATTTCAAACAGAGCAACCGCACGTAATGCACTTGTGTATGGGCATAGACATGTACACTTCAATATCTCGTGCATACTTGCCCGGTCTGCTTGGAGAATGGTCATTGTGGCCGATTTTCGGACAGGAGAGGGCTGGCGTCGGCGCGATACGTTTAAAATTGATTAATATAGAAATCATCATCATCATCAGCCTATTACAGTCCACTGCTGGACACAGGCCTCTTCAGTTGCTCGCCACCTAGGGCAAACATCTGGAGGATATTATGGGTATAAGCGCCACCTGGGCAGGCGGGTTGGCGATCGCAGGGCGTAGCTTCTCGCTCCGGTCACGCTGCTGCCCGTCATAGGCCTGTGATATCTAGCTACGCGTTCCATCGTTATGGTTTTACCACCACCAGTCGGTTTGCCAGAGCTTCGTTTGTTGGTCGGCAGGATGCACCACGGGCAGGTGAGGAAGGCTTGGAGTGAAAAGGTGATAGGTCACTCCCATACAATATAGAAATACGGATACTTATTTTGTACTTTTTGGAAAATAAGTGCGTTGAATAATCTTATATCTATACAACTAAAACAGAATCTGGATATCCTGTGTATGAACATATTTTGAGAAGCCACGCTAAAAATACTAAGTATCTTTTATTTCGATTTTTCTTACTGAACATCCCTAAGAATATAATGTAAAAATTATTTACCGATAAAATTAAGATTTTTTAATTATAGGTGGTACCTAACTATGTACAATAATTGTACATGTTAGTACACAGGTTTTAAGTATCATGCCGACCAAAAAGCGACCACTTGGCCGGTGTATGAATCTTAACTTACTTCAAAGCGTTATTTTCTTCCGACATGCGTAATTAAAACGATTTTGTTAGGCTGAAATGTTATAATATTAGTGGGATTGAGGACAGAAATTACAATTTGGATTAGAAAAATTTATTAAGCATACACTGATCGCAGTTTCGTCGCATCCGAGCTAGACATGTGGCCCGTTGTGAGCCTTCTGAGATTGCAGTAAGGTTTTTGGTTCTTGGTCACTGTGATTCATTATCAGATGCAGGCCGCCTTGTTTACGGGTTATGCTAGATCTGTTTTGACTGTACACAGTTTTATTCCTAAAGTTTGTTCCAATTTGTTGCTGAATGAGGTGCCTCTGAAACTGAGCAATATTCTAGTAGACAACGCCGGTGGTTATCCCTTTACGTTGGTCGTCTTTTCAGTTATAGCAGTTTGCATATAGTATTTTCCGAAGAATTTCATTCCGAAAATAAGCCGCACAATTTTAATTCACAATTATTTGTTCTTATTGGTGGCGAATTTCCGTATTTGCCTACCTCGATATCAGTACCTGTCATGTCAAATTGATAATTTCGCTGACAAAGTCAAGAAATGACAGTATCTATGGTGTATTCAAAAAGTTTTTAATCATTCCGTAACATATTTTCCCGAAATTCTAAATGAAAAAATTGATGAATCGTTGTAATTTATAGCCTATATGTTAATCTGATGCATAAACAATATTCGTGTAAAGTTTCACTAAAATCTGTTCAGTAGTTTTTGCGTGAAAAGGGAACAAACATCCATCTATCCATCCAAACAAACTTTCGCGTTTATAATATTAGTGGGATATGTTAATCTGATGCATAAACAATATTCGTGTAAAGTTTCACTAAAATCTGTTCAGTAGTTTTTGCGTGAAAAGGGAACAAACATCCATCTATCCATCCAAACAAACTTTCGCGTTTATAATATTAGTGGGATTATTGATCATATATCTTTAGCACTTCACCGAACTTTAGAGCACAAAATAACGGAAAATGTAGTTATGAACTAAAACCTTCAAAAAAAGCAATAAGACAGATTAACAATGCTTTCCGTTCATCACCCTCCAATTTAATCTTTTTAACTAGTAGGTATGTTTATAGTCATGAGTTAAATGTTATGGATATCACGACAACATGTAACCAACTATAGAAGTACAGAAACCATACGTTGTTTGAAATGAAACAGATGGAATTGAATGGAATATTCAGCAGTAAAAAATGTCTAAGTCAATCTCAGGCGGTTCTCATGTCAATGAAAGGATAGTTTTATTTTTATAGTATGTTTAATTACTTAGTTTTGAAAATGTATACCTATTTAAATTAATTTGATTGCGATAAGAATTTCACCAAGTTCTCAAATCTCTATGACTACTAAAAGCGAATACTAGTGAAAGCGAATAGCACATTTTAAAAACTCTAGCAGCAGGGATTTTGTTTTAGGCTTAGATTTTTTTGTACCTGCGCTCTTAACCCAACTTCGAACAACTGTTAGGAGCATAAAACAGAAATAGCTCTACTTGGAAACTGGATGAAAACAAGGCGGCAAGTGGCGAGTCCTGTACGAAAGGTATACTATTACTATTGGTACTTGGGTTTAAGTTTATAGTTATAGTCACAGAAATATCCTATACCTAGCCTTATTAGGTACAGAATACCTTAAACAGCATTACAATTTCCAAAGTTGAATAAAATGACATTCATACATTCTACCTACACGTTTTAGAAGTCACGCACAATGGTGCAAGATTTAGTCACGCTATTAGAGCATACAATGCCGTCATATTCTAGATACAGTTCTGTGATTATAAGGGCAGAACGGATTCAACTTCCAACCCGTGCTTTTGATACTTTTATGAACTGCACATGGTAAGTTGGACATTTACATCTGAATTTTAATTTGGAAGTCAAGTTCTTCTCTTTTTTTTAATATTTGTCACTGTAATTTAATAATATGTATGTTTCATAATTTGTGATGTGTGGCACCAAATAAACTGATTTTCTTTCTTTCTTTCTTTCTTTCTTAAAAAAATCTGAAATATGAAATTTACGATTACGCTTAAAATTGATTTTGACACTTCTAAAACACAGAATATCCAGCTCCTTAACACTTGATAGGTATACATTGACCTTTATTAAAGGTCTTCTCTTGTTTTATGCTTGTATGTTCCAAATCACACCAGAAGCCTCCGTACATAACGCATAATACAGAAGTTATGATAATAATAAACAGATATTGTGACCTAGTTCGAGACAATAGACGCGGGTTGTGCCTGGGATATTTACCAAAGCTCGCGGTTTTTCACACTATCTAAGAGCTAGTGTCGTGAGACTAACGGATAACAACAAAAGCGAAATACTAGGTCACCCTGTCCCTGTAGACACCTTCATATAACGTTTGCCGAATTTATTCACGTTTTGTTAGGAATACCCCGACATTAGGTAGAGGCTACGATGGAGCGCGGTCACTTCATCATCATCAACAAGCAAACGACTACCGCTGGAAAAAGGTCAATGACAATTGTCATTTGGATATTCCCTTAATCGTCTTCTAAGACACGCACGAAATGAGATTGGGTGGTCCAATTCTAAATCCAAAAACCACACCATCACTTCATGCTTGATCTCATTTGGAAGTCTAGATGACACGACAGGTTTTTTCTGTGATATAATGCCTTCTCATATAATAGTATCGATATAAATTATATGGGATCTTCCAAAAAAAAGGGTCTAAGTAAGTTTATCACTTGTCTAGTACCCATAGGATTCGGCTTAGTTTGGAGCTAGACGGCGATGTGTAGCCCAGCGTGGCATGTCTTGGGTTATTTATTTATATTAAGAAGACATAAGCGTAAGGAACGTTAGCTTTCAACTCATACACCTATCCATAAAGGGCGAAAAATCATCGTATACATTTTACTTGCTTCATTATTCCTATGAAATATTACCTCAACAAATACGTTGGCATGAAATATCAGAGCTAGTATTTAGTGTACCGTCAATTCGCACCTAATTTGTAAGCAGCCGGAAGATAAGCGGAGTGTTCGGTCATCTTCAGTGATTTATTGCCGAGCGCCATGCAAATTGCGTTTCCGTCCGGAGCCACCGCGTATGCCAGCGTATGCACAAAGTTCTATTCCGTATAAGTGCATAATAATATAAGCAGCAGTGGTATAAAGTCTTGGAGTATTTGTTGATCTAACCGTCTACGCGAGTCCAACCTTTTTTGTATCGGGGAAAATGCTTTTACTCATCCCCGTTGTTGGAATAACGTCGGGTTTGAACCCAAGCCGCCCTCAAAGCTGGATGGAGGCACCCAGCCTCTGTGAGTGTGTTTCTATGATTGATTGATGCATCAATATCAACTCAAAACAAAAATTTGTTGTCCTGCCTGTTATGATTAAGAGTATTCAACCCTTCGAGCTATTTCACTGTTACCAAGACATGCTACGCTAGGCCACACAGCGCCACCTAGCCCTAAACTAAGCCGAAGCTTGTACTATGGGTACTAGACAACTGATAAACATACTTAAATACTTTTTTTTGCAAATAAAAACATCTACACTAATATTATAAAGAGGAAAACTTTGTTTGTTTGGTTGTAATGAATAGGCTCAAAAACTACTGGACCGTTTTTAAAAATTCTTTCACCATTCGAAAGCTACATTATCCACGAGTAACATAGGCACAATTTTATTTTGAAAAAAAAATAGGGTTCCTTAAAAACTTTACGCGGACGAAGTCGCGGGCGGAAAGCTAGTATTATATATAGAAACACTCAGACCAATACAAACAGACATGGTTATGCACACAAATGTTTGCATTGTGCTGGGATCAAACCCACGACCCTTGGTTCAGAAGGCAGAGGTCACTACCAAATGAGCCATCGAGCCTGTTAACCCATTTACCCACCCGTATTGTCTAATATTTTCACTGTCCATAATATTAAATAATAGCCCACATCGTTCCGATATCACTAATTGCTAATTGGGAACAAGTTGAAATTGCACTCATTGTTCTGTAGCTTATCGATAAATACTATTAAATCCTGGTCCCCTAAAGCATTACACGTTATTATTTGCTTAATAAAACGGCTATAACAAATACTGCTGTCGTATATTCTTAAAGCGCGGTAATATTTTTCAGCGAACGGCTCAACACATTACCTACAATGAAAATTCATTTAAGCTTAACGCTCATAAATATTAAGTAAATAAAACGAAATGTGACCAGTATTTACAAATAGGTACTAGGTAGGTGTAGATTTCTACAATAATAATAAATAATTATATTAGACGCTATGGCAAGGCTTTAGGATAAAATTACCGCATTTTACTCTTTGTGGTTATAGCCATTATTGTGGCATACTTGAAATATGCTTTGATTGTCCATTAAATACTTTTTGTTTCATATCTTTTATTGAACAAAAATGCATTCCGTAAACTCCAGAATCAGTTTCCGTAAAGTGACATTTACCGTTTAATGAATATAAGATTAAGTAGACTACTACAGCAATTATTCGAAATATTATTATATAAAAATTCGAAATAATTTTAGAAAACGGTCCGTTAACGCTCAACGCTTTTCGAACTCAAATATCTAACAATAGCCATTGTGTTTAACGAAGCATTATTAAAAAGCTCCATGCATCGTAAATACTCGGGTCACTGATCAACATTTTCAAGAATACATCTGCCAGCGACAATACTTATTCACTTCGCAAGCTTAGTACCTACGCACACTGCACAGGTGCCTGCCTGCGCTATCATAGCTGAATCGTCGTAAAAACTATTCATGTGCATTGGTCTTTATTCGAGCATAACTCGTCTAGACGGATTGCATCGATTTCTAAAGAAGTATTCAGCCTCGTAAAGATAGGTAAGTCTGCCTAACGAACGAAGCACCCATTCGAACTCCCCCGAGACACGATATTATTTTACCTATCAATCTGGTCTCCCTAATTGAATGCAGTATTAAAGGAGTAACGGAAAACGCTTAGCTTATTTTATAGCTTTAAACTCGTGAAAATATTCCGTAAAAATGTTCTGGCTGACTGTACAGCAGTATAAATTTTTACGTTTAGTTATAAATCTGTTGGAGCCAATTCTCGTAAAGTAAGATACCTAATCGTGTGTTATAGTTTAAAAGTTTATTTGAAGTCACATGTACGATCGACTATGTAAAAAGTTTTATAGAGAAAGACTTCGCAATATTTTCTGCTGTGTAACGTAGGATAGAAATAGGAATATAAGAGAGGTGGGGCATAGCGAATCTTCGCTCGAATTGAGCTGCCCGTCCGGGGAAGGACCTCCACCCTACAGAATACCGCAGCTAAATGACCTCCGGGTAGTGTTTCTACCGGTGAGTAGGGTTTCTGGAGCTCATGGGGGGTTAGTGTTGGGCCGGCATGGCAGTGGCAACTGACAGGTAACTGACCAGTTACTTGCCAGTTGTCACAGCGACTTGGGCTTCTCTTTCGCTTTCCATTAGGGAAGCCATTATGTCGGGCTACTATAAAAAAAAAATACCTGTCGTATTTGGATAGTGGATAGTGTACCTTACTGTAAAAGAGTATCAAAGATAGAACGACAATGTGTGTGTCTTTCGAGCGTTCGAGTTCAGACCGTTTGCACAAGTGACTTTTTGTGTTCCATTGAACATTATATCATACATAGTTAGCTAATTAGAAGGAAAGAAAAGAAATATTCAGCGCGTATTATAAAATACAGGGATAAGCTATATGTAAGTTACATTTTTATGCAATGTAGAGCCAAAATGGTATCCACTCGGTTAATGTTATGACATGACATAAGACAGCCAAGACGCTGATTCTCAGTGTTTTCTAAAGAATGTTAACTTACTGTTACGTTTTAAAATGTCAAATAATAAATATAAGTAGTAAAACTTCCAAAACATGCTCTAACAAACGAGAATAATCAGTTCGTATGACCCGCACAGGTAAGATAAACATAAACGAAAAATACATTATACAAAATGATGATTTCACTTTTGTTTGTTCGTCGAAACGGGTCCTGCAATCACAACATTATCCGTTTGCTTTATTCCTTGACAGCTCTCGAGTTCAGACAAAGCGAATGTCTCCCAAATCACTTTTGCACCTAAAGCTTTAATAAAACACGCGTGTTCGTGAGGGACGTAGGACGTTAAAAGGGTTGTATTCTGGTTTGGTAATTAGCATACCGCCAACACGTCCCTTTCTTTCGATCTACAAGGGATGGGAGGGATTAAAACTGGACACATTTTTAACCCTAATTTGCATAGTCCAGAGACAACACGAAACTATTTGTGTATAAATTAAAATTAACGTTTCTCATTTTGAATTTATATTTGTAGCTGAAATGCAAAAACGAAAATATTTTAATATTATCCTCTAAATTTCACATTTCAAAACCATTACATTTGAAGTGAAATCCAGAACTAATTGCCTTACCTGCTATTAATACTGCTCTGCTTTGCTGCAAATCGAGATCTAAACTAAAGATCGCCCTATTTGTTTCATAGATAATAAACCGTAAGCCCTATTCAGCGCTGTCTGACAGTTGATAGCTACCGTCGAATTTTCCCGCCAATTATCACTTTGACGTTCTCTCTGGTAATATTACATTAATTGTTTGTTGGTGGGTAGCGCTAAATGCTTTTTAGATACTAAACATATCTAGAATATTCATAGTTTTGTATTGCTCTGACCTGGAATCCCCCATCCGCACTTTAGGCGAATGCATTACAAAAAAACTGAGAATGTATAATAGAAATAATATCAGCGCTTTTTACGTCGTAACATTTTTTACATTATAAATTACAATTAAAAAGTTTACGTTAATTTGGATTTGCAAAACACACTCGTGCTCATAAAAACTGTGTCTGAATGTACAAGGGTGTCTTGTACATTCAAGCACAAAAGTCAGCTATCACATATAAATCGTAATATTTATGTGAGTAGATTATGACAGTCATAAATTTCGAAGAACATTTACTTTCTTATTTTACATACAATAACGGTAGAATTGCCGCAAGGATGGACAAGGTTTTTGGGTATTACCTGCCTTCCCACCATCCTGAGGCGGAAATCCGCCGTTACGTGAGCACTGTCGGTGTCCCACATACCCACGTGCAATACGTAAGGCATTTTTCCTGGCAGATCAAAAAAATTATTCGGTAATAATTTCGGACCAAGAAACCAAAGATCAAGCAAAATGGCGAGCAATTGGAGAGGTCTATGTCCAGAAGTGGACTGTAAGGGACAGACAATGCATAAAAGATACATAAAAGTTGTCAGTGGTGACTACTAAAAACTTCCATTATTATAAACGACTAGCAACCTGCCCTCGCTCCGCTTCGGAAAACTAAATATAGCCTATGTTACTCAGTGATAATGTAGCTTTCTAATAAAAAAAAGAATGATTAAAATCGGTCCAGTACTTTTTGAGTTTATTCGTTTCATACAAAAATACAAATCTTTCCTCTTTATAATATTAGTGTAGATAGTGTAGATCTTCGTTATCTTTGACTGTATCAGTAGTTAGTAAGACGAGTTATTACGTATCTCAGTGAGGTACTGAGATATCATAATATAAGCACAATATTATTCGAACATTCTATCGATTCTAAGATATTATTATTTAGCCGCCCCAAACTCGAGGCAGATAGGCATAATTTAATTTTAGTGTCCATTATCCTAATCTCGTCTACCTAAGTAAAATGTCTACGAGTTTCCCGATAAACAGAAACAATACAAGAAATTGTAAGCTGGATTTGGGTAGCAAATCTTGTTAGCTTATTCTGCTTATAGAATTGCTAATGTTGGGTGCGTTATATTTAGAAGCTTAATTATTTTTCTATGTCTTTAATTAGTAACTACATTAATGATGGTGGACTGAATCAGGCTTTAGCTTTTAACGCGGTAGATCCGGAGATTCTCGAGATCAGTTCCCAACCAAAATCTTCTTCTCAGAACAAAAAAAAACAATAAGATTATTTATTCTTAGTTCTATGAGCATGGTACAAGGTCTGGACTGTCTCGATGATCTAGTGGTAGTAGGTAAGTGTCACCTGAAGATCATGAGGTCTCGGGTATACGCACTGGGTGGACTGGCTCAGTGGCTCATTTGGTAGTGACCTCTGCCTTTTGAACCAAGGTTCGTGGTTTCCATCCCAGCACAGTACAAACATTTGTGTGCATGAACATGTCTGTTTGTATTGGTTTGAGTGTTTACTATGTATAATATGTTGGTATTTATTTACAAAAAAATGTATGTAAGCATGTTTAGGATCAGTTGTATAGTACCCATAGTACAAGCTTCGGCTTAGTTTGGGGCTAGATTGCGCTGTGTGGCCCAGCGTGGCATGTCTTGGGTTATTTATTTACTGGATTGTTTTGACCCCCCTGGTACGCCCATGGGTGTAACTATGTTTGTAACTGTGTTTGTGCCCATAGTTATGCACTTCAATATCTTTTGCGTACTTTGAATGTCTCCTTGTAGATAAAAAAAAATAACAAAATTCGGTCAGTAGAGATCATGACTCTAGATGGGATCTGCCGTCCTAAATCACTAACTATCTATTTCTGTTAGGTGTAAGTGTTACCGAGGGAAACGTTAATACGTATAAAACAGCGGCTAATCCTTGTCAGATAATTTCATATCTCAAAATAATATGTGTTGAAACTCCAAGCGTTCTCAAACGCGATGCAATATTTAATAACAGCACTAAGGCGCTTAAGAAGATGAAATCCCGTAATTGAAACTTAACTTATCCGTCCACCCATATGTCTGGCTCCGGCTTTAAAACCGATTATACTGAAATAGATCCTAACTAAGTAGTACCTACATACTACTACTAGACATAGGAATATAAGTATGTCTATAAGAGACTTCGTATACTTAATAGTTATTCTTATTTAACAATTTTCGGCCAACTACTTGCTTTCAAACAAGAAATTTATTGTCCGTTTTATTTTCTTTTTTAGTTTACAACATAGTATAATAGGTTCTTTTAATTCGTCATAGATATAGACTTGAAACCAAAACACATTTTGTAGCTACATATTAATAGTACCTAAATAAATCGCTTGTTAATGAATAGGTAACCTACTTATGTATGTACGTAATTTGTATAAATTTCGTAAACAAATATTCATGTACCTATGTACTGTGACATACCTACATAGGTACTCGAATATATTATCATATTTACAAGTAGGTATGTTTTCAAACAATTTTCCACCCAAAATCAATCTTTCGATCGTTACAAAGAACTTTTAGGTTCTTTAAAGGAGTCAAGTCAACGAAGACTAATAGAAAAGTCGTGCAATATCGCAGACTATACTGTAGATGTCACCCGGTTATCGCTGCAAGTTCATTTGAATATTATCTATGTGGGCACCGAGTCGGCAAGCTATCCGTTTCACTACAGTACCTACCTTGGCTATCGTAAGCACGAAAGGTAGATGGTTATTTTTTATTACTTATACTCACTATAATTTTGATTAAAGTAGATACCTACCTCAAAACAATCTCTTCGTGTCGTGATTCATTCAAAAATGTCAAGATATTTTAGTTGAGTTCACTTTAGTGTAATTTAGATAACCGCTTTTAGAGACTGATCTGTTCCAATTGTAGATTTGTTCGGAATGGTCTCTACATGAGGACCAACATCAGATGTACTACATGATTCTTACTAAGTACACCCATTTGAAGGATTAATAATATTCAGCATTATCAGAAATTAATCATACATGTAACTATCTACCAGGGATATTTGAAATTATAACAGACTTCGAGTGACACTTACGCCTGCCACTTACTAAAAGGCATTAATAGCTCATTGGGTAAGAGCATTGACCTCATCTACCCTGTTGGCTTCAGTTCAGCACGAACTTAGTATCTCTAGGTTAAATCAAAATCTACGTATCTTAGTGTATAACGTAGAGGTTTCACAGGCATATTGTTTTGGCATTCTGTTAGTCATTGCGGTGAACCGATAGTCCTCAACACGGCCAGTGGACCCCTTGAGTGGCAAACAGACAAGCTTCGTACGACAGGACGAAACTATCAATTAGTGGCTATGTAGACCCGGTGCAAGATTGGTCTATCGAGAAATGTATTTATGTCAGGAAGGAAGCCCATTCGCATGCCATGGAAGGAGTGCTTTGAAACAAAGGGATTTTTAATGCTGTAATCTAGACGAAATACCTGTATTTTTAACAACATTAAAATTTATGAAGAAATTACTGTAAGTTATATTAATAATATAATATGAATTGTTATCTAACGACTGGAGGTACCTGGATACTAAGTCCAATTATTGTATATTTCAGCTTTGATTTCGAGTCTTTTATTTTAGCAAAGGATATACCAAGGCGGTGTGATGGATGCTATAAAGTTAAACTGACAGCGAATCAACGCATAAGCTACGGGCAAATGCTAGTATCAATATAATCTACAAAACTAAGTATATTACGTAGATAGCTAAAGGAATTGTAAATAAAACTAAACAAGTGTCTAAGTATTTGCAATTCTTAATCTTGATAAGTTATAAAAGATCCATTTCGTATCTTTTTATGAAAACGAATTCAGTAATTTCAGAAGGCACGCAACAAACATTTGTTTTCAGCGCTATAATTACCTAACATTATAAACTGACTTTGATATCTTCATTCAGTCAAATGAAAAATAGCCTCTAGGGACTGTAGTTGATAATAATAGGATCTGTGGAGCTAGACGCAAGGGTACTTAAGCAGCTTTGATAATAAAGCCATTATGGCCTTTACAATGACGTTCAAAATAAGATTATAATAATAGAAAATTAAATAAGCATAGGTAACGGTCCAATATAGAGGGTAGTTAGCTATAAAATCATAATGTCGCCGTAGATTCCGCTAGTAATGGAAGAATGTAACAGCTGCGGCGTGAGTGGAAGCGCCGAGCACTGGCCAATAGTGATTATATGGTAATGCGATCATGCTCCAAATGGGGTTGGTTCTTTGCTTTTTGCGAGCATCGCAATGTTACTATCTAATCTAATGAGCGGCTTTTGAATAAGTATATATTTTTCATTGTAGTTGCATTTATGTATAGAAGGTAGCTGTAAATAGAGAGGTGTACCTAAGGGAGCTATTCATCTTCTTTTCGCTCCATACCACCCACACCTGCTCGTGGTGCACATTCTGTTGAATAACAAACAAGGCTCTGGCAACCGACTGGTGGCGGTATAACCATGACGATTGGAGGCATAGCTAATGACCACAGGCCGTTGACGGGCAGCAGTGTCTCCGTAGCGAGATGCTATACGCCTTGCAATCGCCAACCCCCCTGCTCAAAGTAGCGAACACTGGAGAGGCCTATATTCAGCAGCGGACTGTGATAGGCGTGTGATGATGATGACTATTACTAAATCGCTATGCTAATAGAATCAACTTGGACTTCTCCTTCTTTTACTTCAGGCGCAGTTTCCATAAGGAGGATCCTTTTATAGAAATCAGAAATATCTTATTATATAAAAGTTATTTTCTAATAGGTACTTTGAGCGCAAAGAAAGTAAAGTATATATGTTAAATTTTATGTGGCCTAAAGTTGTACCTAACGTGACGTTTTAAATAAATAGAATAATTTAATTTTAATCTAAAAAACAGTTTAAGCTTCTCAAACACTGACACCGTTGAATCACAAAGTGTCTGGCCCACCTATTTCAATCAACTTTATGCCATCATAAAAAACTGATACGATCGTGTATCAGAGAGCAGATGCGCTCGAATTGGCTATCGACGGGGACGTGGACAAGGTAAATTCTCCAATGTTTGCTTTTAATTAACCCACGGTCAACAACCGGCTTCACTCCATACACTTTTCATGAAACAATTCAACATCACTTAATACAACGCCTGTTTACAGGACGAGAGCGCAAAAACAAAATTTCAATCGGAACAAATCGATTGTTTGTCGAGCACCAATGATGTAGATGATAAAGCAGAAACCGCTTTGATGGACAATAATAATTGCGCCTTCAATCAAATCAACCGGCTGTGCCGAATGATAAATCGGTTTTACAGTGCGGATTCGCCTATTCTTAGCATACTAATGTAATTGCTTAATGTACTTTTAACTGATCGCTAAACGTGAGCTGGGAAATCGTTAACTCGCTTCGCTTTTTAAAAGGCGCTGAGAAGGAATTAGGGTCCCCAAGGTGACGAAAGAAGTTTCTTAAGAGGCATTTTCTGGAGCTTCTTAGGCTTATTCGTGGTTTAAAATTAGGAGGTGCTAAACAATATCTAAATTGCACAGATTAGTCATTGTCAGTTGTAAATTGGTATTCAGGATTTTTTTATTGTTATGAAAATATACTAATTATGTCTCTTCAGAGTCAGCTGAGGCCGTTTGAACTTATCCCGAGAGATGAGTTGATCAAATTAATCTAATTAATGATTTGAATCGGGATACCGATAAATGATATTTTTATAGTTTGTGTATGAACGAACTTGAATAGTTTGGAGTAGAGACCGCGCCTACGCAAACGTAATGTAGGACGCCCTCAGGCCAGGTGGAGTGACGATTTCCTCAGGACGGCTAGCAAGTGCTGGATGCGAGAAGCCCGGGATCGATCAAGGTGGCGAACATTGCGAGAGGCCTATGTCCAGCAGTGGACTGATATAGGCTGATGATGATGAATGATGATATACTTGAATACAATACATAACATTTTTGTTTCAACATGAAAGTGAAATCAGTTGATAAAGTAGGTATATATATATATATAATATATAGTCCTAAATACCTAATTACTTTTTCCTGATGTTTACTCTAGTTGTATAACGAATCCGAAACGGGATCAGTTACCATAGAATAATTTTATAGAAATTACGGTTTTAATTTTATAGACGATTAGACTAGATTTATAAGTACAATATTGAATGAACCCCCTAAATCGTCGACGTCAACAAAATCTGAATTTGAACCGCAATTTAGTTCACAATGGCAGTTTGTGCTCGAATATGAACTCGCCCCTCGAGTTCTAATTTGTTTGCACACTTAATTGATGATTGGGCATTTTAATTTAATACATTATTCATTTCCCGGATTTGGTTTGTCAATTAATAATTAGGCTGTTTATTGGTACTGCACGGGAGATACACAATAGACGGATGAACTGTGGAATCCCGATGCATACATACAAACTGCCCTAATGGTCATAGGCAATATTTGTATATTGCCTAAGAGCATTAGGGTATACTTGTGTAGGTATACAGCCAAAATTTATCTTTGTGTCCAGTTACCAGTATTAAGTCAACTCTTTGGTATGCAATAAAGAATATCTATCTCTATCTATAGCAAATGTAAATATAGGTACAAATAAACGAGAAGGAATACTATTCAACGATGCGCGATGCACAAAGTACCTACTTTGGATGAAGATCAATATAGGTATGCGATTTTGTCTGACAATCTTATGGGACATCTTATGATTGTCTATGAGACAAGAACTTACCTACTAATAGGTATATCCCTTTTCAAATCTTGGTATATATCAATAGACAACTTTGTTAACTTCTATTAGCAAACAATAAGGCTTAACCTCCTGGTAGTACCTAATAACCATACCTATGTTCACAAACTTGCTAATCATACTCGCAAGTCTACAAGCAAATCCAATATTCAGGTTGATATACACGGAACCAAAACCTCTGCTATATCCAAGCCTTGGCCATAATAGCTAAAACCTATAATTTATTGCAAAATCCACGCTATGACCCAGTTAAGCAGCCCGAGTATTGAATCGCACACTGTGACTAAATTGGCTAAAATCAGTAATACAATAGGATCAGCTAATTACCCCTATACTGTATAGATAGTAGAACTAAGGTAGAAAAGATGAGAAGACATTCCCCTATCTAATTTCGGTCGTCATCATCAGCCTATTGCAGTCCACTGCTGGACATGGCGTTTCCAGTTGTACGCTACTTTGGTCAAAAATCTGGAGGCTCTACCCATACCTACCACGCAGGCAGGTAGATTCTCGCTCCGGTGACGCTGCGCTGCGCTACGCCTTCAATCATTATGGTTGTACCACCACCCACCAGTCGGTTGCTAGAGCCTCGTTTGTTATTCGGCAGGATACACCACGGGCAGGTGAAGGTGGCTTGGAGCCAAAAGACGGTAGGTCGCTGCCTTACATCCCAATTTCTGTCACGGTTGCTAACGTCGCCATAAAATGTATCCTTACTACAATGTAGGTAGATAATGTTAATTTAAGTAGTATCTAATAAGAAAGCACACACAGAGTCACAGAGAGAAGCTATGTCGTAAAGTAGCGTAGCTTCGTAGATTTGATCCCAAAGTAAGGATACCTCCCAAAGTAAGGTATACGACCTACCTCTTGTACTTAGTAAAGGTTGAGAGTCATTGAAGCACCTATTAATACATTATACTGTTATAACTATTGAAGTAATAAATAGGACTGCCTCCGAGTCCACGGCGAAATGGTTAGACTTAGAGCGTCACGCCTAAAAGCGCGTTATGCCTAATACCTGACGTATGACTTATATTACTGTAAAGTTTCATTCAAATCCGTCCAATGCTTTTCAAGTGAAAGAGTAACAAACATCAATCCAAAAAGAAACTTTGTTTTTTTTTGCATTTATAATATTAGTTGTAGTATAATAATATGATAATTTTAACGACCACTAACACGAATAATGCCTAGCTAGCTTAATAAATCCATACTTAGTGCAAACAAATCATTGTAGTTTATTTATAAGTACTAAAATCGAATGCTATTGAATTAACCCTAACAAGTTTTGTGACCAATCTGTGAACTTTCTCTATTTACCACCAGACGACAAAACCAACTGCCAGCCAATACAAAAACACAATACTGAAAATAAGAATCTCTAAAACGCTGCAAAGCTTAAAATAGTTCCAATACTAGCTCAATTACCGTTCATTTAATATCGTTCTATAATCCCCGGTGGACACGGTCCACGAACTCTTCGAGCGAGCCTCCACTTTACCCTCTTGCGAAGATTCAACTTTATACTGAAAAAGTTAAATGGTCCGGAATAAAACGCCGGTAATAGAAAATGGACGGCACTCTTCATTTCCTCATTCGATATTCTCACCAAATAAGTTATCGGAATGTCGCGTGGCGTGTGCAATGCAAATGTTATGTAATGTAGGTACCTAAACGTTGTGCAAACCCGCTCAGTGCCTAAGCTTTTGATAGAGTGTAGACTCGAATCTAAATTTGATTACTGATACGATCGTATCTATCAGTTTTCTAACGCGAAACCCCAAAGCTGTTAAACTTTCTTTTAACTTAACTTTTTTGTCTATTTCATTGCCATTGTCTATTAAAAAAATCGCATATTATGTAAATACTTTAACTTTATATCTACCTATAGGAGAAAATATTGAAATATTATGGAATTTTTATTCTCTAGAACTCCGGGAACTCTTTGCAATTCCAGGCGAGTAGTTTAGTCTCATTAGAGTTTTTTCTTTTATACTTAGTAGCACGGAATAGTGACTTGCCTGGTGGTAAACATAAGATAAATTATTCAAGTTGCTCCGGACAAGTAACCAAATCAACAGTTTTCAGTTGCTACCACCATGCCCGGACAGGTAAACCGGCTGGTGAGTTGAAATGTCAAGAAGTCCCATAGTCTTTACCACGTCTTTACTTACGACACCAACGTGAAGGGATTGGGTAGTGATTTGTAGTCTTTATCCGTCACCGCACAGATATTTGCTTCCAGTTGACCATTGATTTATAGGTAAGTAAACATGTGAGCACAGCATTATTGCCCTGTGCTCTGGTGGGACTTCTAATGTCAACAACTGTTGGAAAGTTCGCAGGTACAAGTAAATTATTGCGACCATCAACTAGAATACCTGTTAATCCAGTGACATATTCAACATTAGCAAACAAATCGATTACCAATCATTTACACGTAATCTGTTTCGATTTCAACACATTAACCATGTGCACAAGTCACAAGTCCATAGAGAAACTAAACTGCGCCTTTACGCCCTCCGGAAATTAACATTTTCTAAAGCGCTTGCAAATGAAGGCGCGAACACATCAATATAACTGTTCAAAAGCCCGTTGTTAACGCCAACACTCGCGAGTTCAAAGCGAAATCGACGTGCAAGCGTGATCGGACCTTGCGACTCGAGCGTTCCGTACACAGAAATGTGTTTTGACAGCCAGCGACAACGTATGTGATAATCTTAATCCTCTAGGTTCCTCTTTATTATACCTAGGTATATATGTCTCTACTTTCATAGTACGTACGACCAAACTATGGAACTCTTTGCCGGGCTCCTTATTCCCCGTGAATTGTATCTTCCGATATTCAAGTCTAGAGTGGACTGGTTTTCGCGTGCAGGAGTAACAAAAATCTACTTATCCAAACTTTCGCATTTTTAACATTACTATTGGATTATGCGGTTTAAGCATCCCTTACTCTAAAATAGGTAATGGTAATTTACCAAGGATAGAACGACCTTGCGCCGACCCCAGATATTGGGAACAGGGCAGGCAAATGAGAACGTCCTTATTGATAGTATCAAGCAAATGTTGATTCGAGTCTTCATTTTCATCGAAGGCTTAGATATTGAACCGGTTTGCACAACGTTTACGATAATATTTGCAATGCACTGCACACGCGCGGGCGCCCCGAAGTTTCCGGGTTCGATTCCCGATCAGGTCCATTTAACTGAACTTTTCAAAAGGCGGGGTGTTGTGGGATAGGTCCTTAACGTCGTCGTAAGGCATTCATAGTACAAAGGAAAACCATAGTTTTCGGCAGCTGGTGCAGTGCATAACTAGGACGGTGCCAGCGGTGCATAGGGCGCTGACCCTGGAGGGGCGCAGAAATGACCAGACCACATTTTCAATGTAGGTACCTAACATAGTATATAATATTATCATGTCTAAATTTCTAATCGTTCTCTACATGAAAGCAATCATAATTAAATTATACATTCTCTTTGTGTTTGCCATGTTTTGTCACTCAGTAAAAATGAATTATTGTTTTCAACTGTAAACGATTCCGCTACAACGCGGAAAGGTTGAATACCAAAATGGCACCCATTTCTCCGATTTCATCGTTTCGGAAATCTCAAAATGCGGTCCCTTAAAAATGATACACATTAATAAACCGTTTTCTCTTTCACGTTATTTGCTTAACACTCGATCCGGGCTCAATAAAGGCCGGAGATAAGGAGGAATTTGATAGATATTCATAATGCAAAGGAAGCACAATCAGATTTATATTGAGGTTGCCAGTGGCGGGGCGAAATGAATACTTATTGCGAAAATGAAGCAACCCATTAATGAACCGAGATCCTCTGAACCGATCGCCCCGATTTAATTCCCTTGGAAAAATATTCAATAAACGCTGCGAAGACACCGGGTTGAGGCAAACGGCGCCAATAAGGGGCTCCCCTTAAGTGGTGAGTATTGCTCGAGCTGGGTAAATTCGCCCGAGTATCTAACTATGCGCTCAGTCGGGGTAATTAGAAAAGGTATAATCAACGTTTCTTGGTTACGAATCGTCTAGTGGTTTATTAGTAGTTTTTTACTAGTCCGCCATGCGAATATTCGATGCAACTCATTGCAGTGATAGGTACTTTATTATTTGCAGCTCTGCTGTTATTTATTACGTAATATTTTTATTTTAAAACTTTCCCTTATGTAATCGACTCTTACGATTACCACGGGAAGTGATGTGGCGGTGATTTGTATTAGTTCGGTTTAGTGAAGGACCACGCCGATAAAATTCGCTTGGTACCTATTCGCACTACTAGGCAAACCAACAGATATTTTCTTTAACTTATTACTTATTTTGAACTTCCATATTTACAAAGTTAATGCCAAAACAATTCAAGTCCAAAAATTTAAATAAGTATAAAAAACTCTACATTTTCAAAATGAAACCTAATCCCTTTTTGCTTCAATAATAGATGAGAGCCCTATGTAGATCTTCCCGGGATACATAATACAAAATAACGGGCGAAATTATTCTCATCGACTTTCATAAAACCCACTTTTTCGATGTTCATAACAAGAGAGAATCATCTATTACGCCCCATTGTGAAGTACGTACTCCGGCGCCGCCTACAATAACCTTTGGGTTATTCTTTTTGCGAGATATTGTACAATAGTGGTTTGAAAAGGTCCGACGGTTTCTAAACTCATTTTGTAACGAAGGGACGTTATAATCTAGCGAGCTGCGATGGCCCATTCGGCAATAGGTAGGCACGTTGGCCACTTCGCGGGGATCGTCAGTTCTAAGCGGGGGCTCTATCAAATTGAAAACTATGCGTTCGATAGACATTTCGCGTGTGTATGTACCTATCTAACCATAAGGGGCAGCGCGGACGACAGACTATCCGTGACGCACTTTTTAGTCTGTGATGCAATTATAATAATATAATTGCATCACAGACGTAAAAAGTGTGTCACGGATAGTCTGTCGTCTGCGGCCGCTGCCCCATAATGACATTCAACTGATATGCCATTACATATTAACAACGTAACAACCTTTAGCTAATCGATCTAGCTAATTTGTATGCACATTACTTACTTATCAAAATAATGATCACTATCAATATATTAGGTAGGTACCTATTTATAACCGTAATTTCGTTAGTTTGAATCTCAAGCACTTAAGTTTCACACTTTAGTCAGATCAATGTAGGTATTCGATTATTATTTTGTTAGTAGGTAATAAGTAGGTATGCATACAAATTAGCTAGATCGAATAGGTAACTAAAGGCGGATAATAATGACATGTCAACTTAAGTGGGCCATTCACCCGTATTGTAAGGGACTAAGGGAGGAACGTCTTCTTGTAGCATATTGACAGTTATTAATCTTGCAATATTTGTAAAAGGGCGGAACATTCAGTTTCGTTGAGCGCGTGCCACATATGGCCATTAATTCGCACTCTACGTTACGGGCGCTTTTTTAATTCAATGGGAAATGTGAATAGGCACTATTAACCCAGCCAAAAAGTGCCTTTTCATAAGTAGCCGTTTTCGCCCAGCCGCTTAAAAAGTTCAGTTTTTATGATGAAAAGGAGACTATTTCTTCGTTTAAGACTGAGATGGCGGGTAGACGAATGTAGGTTTTCATACTTACACTCATTTTACGCTACGCTTGTTTTCGTCCCGAATTTCGTGGAATATGATGGATAAATGACTGCGCACCCAAGTTGGACTTGCCGCTGTAAGGAAAATCTGCTTAGGTGGGGTTTTATAGACGCCTCTTCCAATCAGTGCGGATGCGGTGTCGCTCCTCAAACTATGACACACTACCTTCAGTGTCCCGCGTACCAGGACGCCTGTTCGAAGTGTTCGGTACGCGGGACACTGAAGGAAGTGTGTCGAATTTTACGGTGACATAAGCCCACATAAGCCTAATCAGTCAGGAGAGTATTATAAACTTTGGTGTAAGAACCGATTTTATATTTATTTCGTAAGGAGGTAAGGAAGTCGTTTGAATAAGAAGAAATGGGATGAAAATATCACTTATTTATTAATTTACATATCTTTCAATGCCTTCACAACACAAATATTATAAAGCAAATGACTTTGCAATTTCGACCACGCCTGCGTTGCGGTTTCCTCGGTCGACTCCAAAGCGTTCCTAAGTTCCTGACTCTGGGCAATAACTTTAGTGTGGGATTTCAGGAACAAACTTAAATATGACTGGGCCAACTCAAAGTCCTTGTTGCTCTTCAGCATGGCATCTATCAATTGAAGGAAGTGTTTCATGACGTCTATCGAACCGCCGACCTCTGGCGACATACTGGCCACTTCTGCTTCAATTGATGATGGGCCCATTGTTTTTAACTTCTCTATACACTCTATGTAGCTTTGTTCCTCACCGCTCTTGACCAATTTCTTGGCAAACGCCGTCAATGTTGACAACGAATTCGGCATTAATAATTTCGTATCCTTATTGCTACCATTGTCTTTGTCCAAATCGAATTCTAACTCTAAGCTCGGTATAGTGGGAAGGAAGAAAGGTGCCGATTTTGCTACAGTAAGGGGCGTTTTAGGTTTGTTCCTCCGCTTGACAATGTCTAAATGGAGAAGGTTCAACCATCTCGACGTTGGCTGGTCGGATAACGTAATCAATTCTGCGCTAATTTGCTCTGGCGATTTGTATTCCGGTTCTTCTCCTAAGTCTATTATTCCCAGATCATCTATGTCTGGTTTCTCCGGTGCGGTACTTGGCAATTCTGAAAGTCAAATACAGTGTGAATAAAAATTACCAGAACATCGACTATTTAGTTTACATCGAGTTTTAGACCATAAAACTTGAGCGACTTGAGGCAAATTTTCGAAATTATCTTCGAAAAATTATTGGATACATTTACATGGATCTATTATTCCGCCTAGTCTTGGGCTTTGCATTGCCACGTCGAACCTTCTCAATGGGACCCACTCTCTAATATTTGTTTTGAATGTTATACGGGCGCCTTGCACGCATCCGCAGCGTAAAACAATCAAACACCTACAACAATGCGTTAACATAGAACTTTCGAGTAAGCACAATTAACCTACATATTACGTATATATTTGAAAAATATATTTACTTACGTATATATTTGAACTTACGTATGAAACTTACATATTAAATACCTTAAATTAAATAGTAATTAAGCTAACATTTTCGCCACACAAACATTAAATTATTTTATTTACGAACTCAAAATCTTCGTTACATGTGACATTTTTTCAACAAAATTGTGTTTTTTTTACATAATTGGCCATTTTTAACAATACAGTCCCTTTTTTACTAGTTTCCATTTTAATTTACCATCTAAACAAAAACATTAGACGTGTAATTATATTAAACTAAACACCAGCTCAAACACAAAAATGTTAGGTTTTCCTTAAACAAAAACATACATAGGCATGACAAAAGAAATTACACTACTAAATACTTACTTAGTTTAGGTATGTGCACCGTGTTCCTATCAATAGGCTTGAGGAACACCCGTTCATACAAGAGCCTGTTGGCCCACAAGAACACACCAACTTCTCCTATGTGTGTCGTCGCTAAGAAATCCCCAGTCGGTGACATACTCAAGGAAGTACTCGGCTTTTCCACCTTAAAAAATTAAAAATATACTAATAACTTTCTATATAATTACTTAGGCATCGTTCAGGGACATGCAGTGTGTTATATATTCATCATCATCAGCCTATTGCAGTCCACTGCTGAACATAGGCCTCTCCAGTTGTTCGCCATTTTTGTCTAACATCTGGAGGCTTCACCATAATCTCCACGCTGGGCAGGCGGGTTGGCGATCGCACGGCGCAGCTACTCGCTCAGGTGACGCTACTGTCCGTCATCGGCTTGGGGCATTTAGCTATATATTCATAGCCTCTTATATTAGATTTTTGAGAATCACAAAAATCTCTTTTTTCGAAACTGTCCAAAACATATATCACAACACAAAAGCCATCATATCGCATAAATCATGTATTACCGTGAAAATGTCGACCAGCTGCGCACTTGGTATGTCCCAGGTACAAACTGTGCAGTCCATAGAAGAAGTTATCAACCATCTATAACAAACAAATCATAACAGATTTTTTATAACAGAGCGCACAAAATTATGAAGGTACCTTCTCTGGTTATTTAACGATAAACCGTGACGCTTAACGGGTTAACTCGACAACGCACATCGACGTTTGTACCCCCTCTGCAGACGCTGAGAATACAAAAAGACTTCTCCCCAAAAAATATACATAACAAGCAAGTATCTATCTACCTATCAACGTGCAAGTACATGTTGATACACAACAGGAGTACTTAAATTTATTAAGGTTTGAGAGCGTCTCCGGACGTTGACGAAACCGATTAGTCGTTTTCATTTTTTTTTGTTTTCTTGCAGAAACTACCTACTTGTGTGTTCTTTTTAATTTAAACGATTTTACGATACGATTATATTTAAAAAACAACAGCATATATTACGAATACATTTCCGACGTTTTGTAAATAACGTCCGAACGAATTCATTCAAAGCCACTATATAGTGCCACTAGTCTATTGTTAAATTTGAATAAACGCCGAGAAAAGTGAGTCCGATCGAACAGCCCCGCAGGTACGCTTTACAAGATAATCCAATGAAACGATTGTAACAGAACAATTGCAACTCCAATTAATCCGAATAAAGGGAAAACAAATAATGGGCTGATCTCGGCCGCATTACGTAAAACCAATCTATGGCGGGCAAGAGAGTTGTTGACTTAGGACAAGTTCGACCACACCGGGTTTATTTCGCTCACGTACGGGCGTACGCGGGCACAGAGGTGTAACGCTACACTTTGCTTAACGCAATTAAAACAAAAAGGTAGGCGAAGTAAACGCGGTGTAGGTGTTTTTGTCATTTTGTGGTCTTTTTGAGTAATTAAATTCAAATCGTATCGGCCCCTTTTGTTTTCTATTATAAATATTTGAGTAGTATTATATATGAGTATATGTATTTGAGTTTTGAGTTCATAAAACGTCTCAAGTAAATTCTTAGGGGAAAATGTCCAGTGGTTCTATGAAAATACAAATGAACCTTGGAGATATGGTTGTTTTGTTACCATAAAAGAAGGAAAAAGAATAAAATTTAGATTCTTTCGGCGACAAAACGGCTGGTGCTTTACTCAGCCAACATAATAGCTCTGGCCATACAAAAAGGGGTATACGAGCTTCTTGGCACAATGTCTTTGGGTGGTGATTATTAGATTGGCATTATTTGACACTTATTCGAATGTGAATCCAACCCAGAAACTTAGAATCTGCTCTATTGGAACTCCATACATAAAGCGCCACTTAAGTCGTCGCATGGTCGTGGGCTTTTTCAGATGATAGATAAAGTTTAACAAACTGATAAAAGGTAAGCAAACTGATTGAAAAAGTCAAGATGTACTCACTAAGAGATAATATAAATGACGTCCAGTCGAATTGTCGAGTAAAAATGGCGATTCGAAAATCGGATCTTAGCTAGATAAGTTAGTTAAATAGATTGCAATATTAATATATTTTTTTTTTTATTTCTAATTAAATTTTTACCTGCTCTGAACATCAAAATCGATGTCGTTAATTTTCCCTGTGTGCCCTTCAAACTTCCTCACAACATTCATGGTATCAATATCTACAAGCGTAATTGAAAAGTCCTCATTCGCCAACGCCAGCAACCCACTGTCCCTGTGGCATTTAGTCATACTAACAGATTCTTCTAATCTCATCACATGATATGGGGTAGTTTCTGCAACAAAACAAAAACAATCTTTAAGATATTACATAGCTTCCTGGTAATTAATTTATTGTCATGTCCCAATTCCCAATTACATTTCTCACATCCATCATCATCATCAGCTTAGGTGACTCCACATGGATGGTCATTCACACATTAGATTTTCCAATTTACATATAGAGTATTCCAGCAAATCATACCTTTAGATATGCACATTAATTTAATTATAAACTAGCTGTGCCGGCGGCGTCGCACGCGTGGATTTCGGGTTTCAAAAATAACGGACTTACCTAAAATGGTGCTTAAATTTTCAGTTGAACCTCTAGCAATACGTTGGTGAAAACCGCATCCAATTCCATGCAGTAGTTTTTGCGTGAAACGCGTTCAAACATACAGATAAAAATTTCTCCCGTTTTCCCAACATTTCCCTTCACTGCTCTGCTCCTATTGATCGTAGCGTGATGAAAAGTATACTATAACCTGCCCAGCAGTATGAAGAATAATTGTACCAAGTTTCATTAAAATCCGTTTAGTAGTTTTTGTTTCTATAACGAACATACAGACAGACAGACAGACAGACAGACAAAAATTTTACTGATTGCATTTTTGGCATCAGTATCGATCATTAATCATCCCCTGATAGTTATTTTGAAAATATATTCAATGTACAGAATTGGTCTCTCTACAGATTTATTATATGTATAGATTATTTTGAGATTAATTCCAGGATAAAACTAAATATCTTCTTCATATTATTCAACTGCTGATCGATCATTAAAATTCAATGATCTAGCAATATAGTGGTAGTGAGAAATGTGAAATTCATGGTGATATCAATGTAACATCTCATCTAAATATACAAACCTGCTCTGAACTTCCAGAACTTCAATTTGTCGTCAGCTCCCACCGTTATCACTCTTTGGTTACACAGGTCTGTTTCAACGCCTCTCAGCGCTCCCTTGTGTGCAATCTTTTTTTCCTGACCATAGTGACCTCTGTGCAAGCCTGACTGCATGTTGAATTTATGGACTTGTCCATTGCCATAACCTAAAGAATCATATACACTTTTAAAAAGAATTATTTGAATAACAAACTTCTTTGATAACTAAGCTAAGAACGTTAATGTTCATCATCATGTACATATGGACCACAGATTACCCCCAATAGATACCGCATGTTCGGCATTTTGCTTTGAGTTTCGCGAGTCAATTTCAGGTGGTATGGAAGGGTGTGCGGGGGACGTAACTCATTTCTCAAGTGATGTACATTTGTATTGTGCAATGTCGATAATTTTATCGAAAAATTACCAATCAGGTATATTAGACTAGATTATGTCTGTATCACCTTTTCAGTATTTTGTGCAATACTGGATATTTATCTATGTATGTATATAAATATATGTTTATATATGTCACCGGAAAATAGCAAGAATCGTAAGTTGATCAATTTCCTAGGTAGTTGATTATCTTTCGGAATATAACAAACGGTAGTGGAAATGTATTATTTAACGCAATGGATTTCAGTTAGTTAATCAACTTACGGTAGCCTGACAGTCATTTAATAATTTACGATTTTGACACAAGTAAAATCGTCCTCAAATGGGCCAATCGTTGCTCAATGTACTATTTAACGGTGCACTATTATCCGTAACTTAATACACTGTTCCCTGATTGATTGCCGGGATAACGCCACGTGAGCCATTGAACCAATCAACGTTCACCTCACCTTCGTCGGATGATTAAATACGTTAAATAATACATTTCAACTGCCGTTTTGACATTATAAGTATATTCAAATGAGTAGGTATAGTTATAAATATGGTTAGGTGAAGTAATCACAGCAGTTTTCATTTACTCGTCTTCTATCCTTCATACATTGAAAACTATCCTATGTAAATGTCTCTAACAGCAGGGTGCGGCATTTGTCCATTTTAATGTTCTCTCAGGACACTTTGGAAATCTAAAGTAGAAACACTAAAATTTTTCTCATCTTGCATTATCGATATACTTGAAAGTAATACATTGTAACACTATTGTCAAACGTGTCTATGCTAGAAAGGGATAAAAATAGTGAAATTGGTAATGAAAGAAAGGGATCATGAAAAAAGACATCAACGCGAGCTAACATCTGTCAAATATTTTCCATCGTAACTTGAGCTCCGGCGCCAAGGAGTTCAATACTAAGATTCATACGTTTATGTTCTACAAACTATTAAAAGTGTCTCCGATACACACGGGTCTGACTTCTGGTCAGTACTGACCGTGGTACTGACGCACTTTAAGCGCATGCGTATTTCGCGCCTGCATTGCATTGATGTATTACCTCTCGCGCGATATCTTAAGTGCGGTATCTATTGGAGATATCTGTGATATGGACATAGTATGTATTTAACGTTGTAGACTGTAGACTTGGGACTAGGATGATGATAATAAATGTTTTTTTTTATAGTAGCTCGACATAATGGCTTCTCTACGCCTGATGGAAAGCGAAAGAGGAGCCCAAGTCGCTGTGACAACTGGCAAGTAACTGGTCAGTTACCTATCAGTTGCCACCAATGCCGGCCCAACCCTAACCCCCCACGAGCTCCGGAAACCCTACTCACCAGCAGAAACACGACCCAGAGGTCATATGGCTGTGGTATTCTATAGGGTGGAGGTCCTTCCCCGGACGGGCAGCTCAATTCAAGCGAAGATTCGCTATGCCCTACCTCTCTTAAATTAATGTAAGCTTTAATAGAATTTTTGGGTAGATGTGGGCACATATTCTGAGCGCTGGATCTGCGCTTCGGCATAGGGAACCATAACAGCTACTTAAAAAAAGTTAACTTACCAATAACAACAAAGTTTCCACAATGTGTAACAGTGAGACATGTAGCTTGAACACCTTTATCAAATTTTGCAGGGAATAACTTGTGGTCCCCCATTCGGATCTTATTGTACGACCATGTAGTGGCCAAGTACATGCCTTCGTGGAGAGATGCGATGCTATCCCATTGCTTGTCTCGCTGCATACAAGAACTAAGTTTTGATATTGGTGGTAATGCTTTGTGGTCCTTTTCAAGTCTTTCTGCAAACAGGAAGATCATTATAAATTATAATAAATAAATAAATGCGCCAGGCAATTCACACCAATCAACTGGTCTCAAGATCTTCTCGAGTGAGTACCAAGTGACACATTACTCATAAGGCCATAGAGGCTGTCAAACAAAAACAAATAAAATGAAAACCATAAATTTCAAAGTTTATTTAAATGATGCAGTTGGTTCACCAAAACTACCTATGAAGAAACTGGTACTTACTTTTCTTCTTCGCTTGCGTTCTATTGAAAGATGCCTTTCCCATGCTCTTGTTGAAGGTTTCCGTTACTGTGTTCATGATGTGCAGACTCTTGTCTCTTCCAGCTGCTAAGAGATTCTGGCCTGTTGGCTCACAGTGCCTCACAAGATTTGGAGGTAAGGCATGCCCTTCCCTAAAACATATTTTACATTATTATTATGATTGTAATGTAATAAATACATTTACTTATTTACTACTCTAAGGTTAAATTTATCAATCCCCAGATTAAGGTTGACAGACTGATAAAATGTAATGATTTAACTCATTTTATGGACAGATCAGATCTCACTGTCTAAGCAATAACTTAACGCTTTATAACTCTCTTAATAGAATAGATAGTTTAAAATTTTTTTTAATTGCAACGCGATATTGTAAAAAAACTTTTGTATGTAAAAATCTTAACACACAGACAATGTTGCGGGAAAAAGCTAGTTTACAATAAACCAATACATCAAATATAAACAAATCAGTACAGAAAAAATTAATACAAACAAGGAGATGGTGCATTATGGGTATGTGTTTGCAACAGCAATTCAAAATGTAATCGCTCCCCGATCTTTAGCTGGTAAACAATCTGCTGATTTTCAACCATTACCAGTCCAGTAGGTAATAATGCCTCTTAGCGAAATTCATGTGTGAAAATAACTTAGTAATGAAAACATAGGAAAATATTTTTTTACCTTTTTCTCAATAATCTTGCTCCTCCATCAGGCATGTCAAATATCCACAGCTTCAATGAGTTATCTTCAGAGTTTGTTACCATCAACGGCTCGGACATCAAACACTGCAAGCCTGCTATCTTCGCAGAGTGAGCAGACTGCACTTGAGACATCACCCTCCTCTCCTCTAGGTCCCACATCACTATATGCCCCGGAGTACTGCCGGTAATCATCACAGGAGCCCCATCCAACCTGAATGACAGACTACTGACCTGTCCCCAATCATGCACAAACTCTACAATACTCTGATCATAACGCAAGTTATGTAGAACAATTTTTCCATTCCCTAAAGCTATCGCAACAACATCTACAGCTGGTGCTGCTTCCACCACATTCACAGGTGAATTCCATCCTTTGAACGTAAACACCAGTTTCGATGTCCGTATATTCCACAGTTGCAACTGCCCTTGCTGACTTCCCAGCAAAACTTTATTGAGGTATGTAGGTGGGTGGCATAATGTAGTAACTTTAAACTGATCCGAGTCGAATGATAACTCCAAAAGCTGTGATTCATCCTTGATATCGAAAATTTTAAGCACATTATCTTCATCTATAGAGATCAAATGGGTGCCGAATGGTAGAAGTATGTGGACGGGTGCGTTGTGGCCCTTATAGATGTGTTTTAGCTCGCAACCTCGTCTCCACGCGAAGATATCGTTCTCACTAGCAGTGTAAACATGGAAATTATCACCACTCATACATGTTATAGGCCCCGGGTGTTCACCACTCACGCTGAGGAGACGGAATTTATCACAGCCATATGTGTGAAACCACTTCCCTACGCTCGTACAAAGAAGTGTTTCACCTCTCCTCTTGATGAATCTAGCAACAAATGGCACATGTGTGCTAACATAACCTAGAACTCTGCAACCGGTGAATATTCGGCTACTTGATAACTCAGACATTTTCACTGACACGGTACATGTAAATTATAATTCAATATAACATTGATTTAGTCTTTATTTAACTATTCCAAGAGAAAAATAATTTTCCGAAAACACCACACAGCACACGGATTTATTATGACAGGATTTTGACATTGACAGTAACATTTTTAAAGTATGACATGTCAACTCGGCAGAACACGGTCCGAATCATCCTATTTGTTGTTCTATACTCATTAGGTTTCATTAATACATCCAATCAATCCATGTCTCAGAAAAAACCTGAACAAGCTTTAGATAACAAAATACATATCAGTGTAGTGTGCCTGTGGGTGTACCCAGGTGTGCCTATCATCATAGCCTGATTCAAGTTTGGCAAATCCAATGATTTATTGTCTTCGAAGGAATTGAATATTAAAAAGGAATGAATTAATAATACAAAATATACATTTAGTAATCTTTATTCACTCATTAAGTATATAATTAATATTCTTAAATAACTATGTATCAGGTTTATAGAAGACCTTGACGTTTCAAGTCTTCATAAGTCTTGCGATTGACAACATTTCCTTGAGAATCCTCAAATTCTTCATCATTCTCTGCAACAAACCGCTCATTTTCCTTCTGATGCTTGATTTTTTCCCACACTAAAACAAAAACAAATATATTTTAACATTATAGCATTTAATCTGTTCAAGTAAGACCCTAACGAGCTGGATGCGAGAGGCCCGGGATCGATGGAAGTGGCGAGTATTGGGAGAGGCCTATGTCCAGCAGTGGACTGATGTGGGCTGATGATGATGAAGACCCTAACAATTACTTTTTAATTACATGTTGATACCAAATGACTGACTGATACCAACATTATGTAATTTCAGTACACTTGTTGTGTCTCAAGAGTCTCAACAGTCTTAAAGATCAGCTAAACACACAAGTAGACACCCCTTCCTTTCCCTCGTGGACCCCCCTTTCCCTTTATTAAGGATGGCCCCTAATGGAAACAGTCCGGTAATAAAAAAGTCCCTTAAATATTACTTTATACAGATTGAATAATACTTACAAGCAAGCGCGTCTTCAATCTGTGTGACGTTAGCAAAATGAGCAGTGTTGGGGATACCGAGACACCGCATGCCGTGGGCGTGTCTCCACTCGGCGAAGTGCCGCTGAAAGGCCTTTGGGCCCTTGTACGTGTAGTTACCGCAGATCTCGCAAGTGTAACTGATGTTCAGGCCGTGAAGTTTGTACAACCAATAGGGGATGGGCTGGAAGAAATATTCAATTGTTTGTACTAAAATGATACTTGAACAAACATGATACCATATTGCATATAGACTTAGAGTGCGCTGTGTGACCCAGTGTGGCATGTTTGAGCTATTTATTTATTGTAAGGACTAGCGACTCGGACTCTTTGCTTTGTTTGGGTACTTTAAAAAACCCTTCGCGTTTGCACACGCTTAACATCGGGCGGGCCGTAGGCTTGTTTGCCACTTTAGTTGTATAAATAAAAAAACAGAAAAAGCTACTTTGTTTTACACTATTATGAATTAATGCAATTTGGAAAAAAGTAAAGACATCCATAGGGAGCGACCCATCAGTATCGTACCTGCCAGTGGTGCATCCTGCCTGCCGAATAAAAACGACTGGTGGCGGTACAAACATCACAATCGAAGGGGTATGTAGCGTATTTACATAGTAATGTAGCGCAGTTTGGTAATGTCTCACCTTGCCGTCCCAGCCCAGCGGCAGGTTCTTCGGGTTGTAGGGTACTTCGTCGTCGTCGGAGTCTACGTCGGGCGCGGCGGAGGCGTCGCTCTCGTCGCCGCTGTCGTCGCGTCGCTCGCCGGCCGCACGCGCAGCGCGACGCGTCACGTTCTCTATGGTCGACGCACGTGTGCTGCTTGCGACGCCGGCGAATCTGAATAGTAGACAGAGTAAGGCCTAGCTCATATACTATAGGTCGAACGACAATTTAGAAAAACATCGAATTTTCGCCAAAATCCTACGACAATTGCAAAAGATAAAATAAGAGAAATCTAAGAATAGATTTTATACCGTATCATATCATTAAATCATCCGTACCGTGTTCAGTATCTTTGCAATAATCCGAGAATACTGTCAAAAGTAATTTAGGTATTCCTTTATACAAAAAGCATCTCTACTGTTGTGATTTAATAGTAGATATTTAAACAAAAATATAACAAACCTGTATACTTGGGCTTCAATAGCCGCAATATCTTTATGTCTCTGCTGAGTTGACGCCTTTGCCTTATTTCCTCCTTTTTTCGCGACCAGTGACTTGTCCAAGGCGTTCTTTCCTTTTGTACTGAATAACCTGTTATGAAAATGGTGTTTTTAGAAATTGATTTCATTGCGATTTCGAAAAAGAATAAATATAATAACAAGCAATAAAAATACCTTTGTGCCCTCTCCTCCAGGGTTCCGCCACATTTTAGCCCAAGGGCCATCAGAGCAGACTTCAGTCTGTCTAATCCAAGTGAAGCCAACTCTTCCCATGATGAAAAAGCAGACAGATCCAAATGAGCACCCACATTGGTCAGAGCGCCTCCAGTTTCTTTCTATGGAATATAAAAACAAGTCCAATTTATCAAGTACTAAATAATTAAAGCCGAAAATAGTAAAGTCTTGATGCCACCTTTTTCCACAAAAACTCATTGCATGGGGAAGAAATAAAATGTTGCAGTAAAACTTTTATTTTATAATGTTTTCGAAATATTTGTGTTTTCCATATTGTCTCATGAAATTAGGAGTGAGCCAAGTGAGCCAGAATGCTGCACACCATCCAAACAATAGAAGGTAATGGTGAATCACTATATTGGAGTAAAATGGACAGAATTAGGAATCGCTGTAAAAGTCTCAGACACTTTTTTTACTCACTGTATACGATAACTTTGGACTGGAGTAAGGATAATGGTACAAATGCAGGCCTTATATATTGGGGAAATCATGCCTCCGCAATGTAATGGGCAGGTAACGCCATATCTTTTTAAATATACATCAACTAAATATAGTTCAATATTATGTGACATTTCAACATAGAATTCTTAACATTATACCAAAGCTATACTCACTGGCCAACCAGGGAAAGTCCCAGCTTCCCACTGCTTGATAAACTCCTGATGGGCAGAGGCCATCTCTTGGGCTTGATCGAGAAGTGGCTTTACTCGGCTCACAAAATCTTTCAAGTATGTCAACAAGGCTCTGATATAATTCCTATATTCACTGTTCTTACGTTCACGAGGAATATCAAACAGATGGTCGAAAATGCTCAAATATGTGATGTAGTCCACTTTCTGAAATTTAAAAAGATATAAGTAATTTAATTAATTAATTTAATTTACTGCACCAGCCAATTTTCACAAATCACCAGATCTCAAAGTAAGGTTTTCATTGCACTATGATTACCAGAAAATGATGTCTTGTTTCCCAGGACAACCAGACAAGGATAGAGAATTTAAAAATGTCTATTTTCTAATCGACCCAACCGGGCATCGAACCCAGGGCCTTCAGATTTTCTGTGAAGCTTCACAGTCTAACTAATACAGCACAGAATCTGTCAAAAATACTAACATTAAGATTGAAATTATAAGATCTGTTTGCATCCTTACCTCAATCCCTTTTAAGTTGATGTACTTTTCATAGCACTCATGTAAATCAAGATACTTTCCATAGCCTTCCTCATCAGTGAACTCCACAGGTGCTAAAACAAACAATCAAATATTATATCAAACATTA
Source organism: Conogethes punctiferalis (assembly GCA_031163375.1). Classification (NCBI taxonomy): domain Eukaryota; kingdom Metazoa; phylum Arthropoda; class Insecta; order Lepidoptera; family Crambidae; genus Conogethes; species Conogethes punctiferalis. Next base: position 10,382,166 of record CM062082.1, on the reverse strand, counting down.
CACAATTCTGGAAAAAACATCTTTTATGATGGACTTTCCACCTACTTGTAAAATCTTCTGCAGGATTTTCTCTGATTTTTGCCAACTCTTCAAACTCCACAGACATAGGTACACAAATCTGAAAAAGAATTTGATATTATTATAAAATCAATCTTTGCATTCCCTGCTTTATGATTTAACTTGATGTTGAATTTGGACATGTAGAATTTAAAATTTCATGTTACATTACAACCAAAACTTTATTAACAGACACATATGATAATGCACTGCATAGTAAATTTTGTTGTTAATAAAAGGAATCTATTTACCAATAGGCTATATTATAGCTAAAAATTGTAATTAGTCCATCTTTTAGCTTATTCAAAAATAAAAGACACATATTTTTCCTTTTTTCCTTCAAATAAACAATAGCAAAGATACATGGCATCAAAACTTAGGAGTGGGAGTCCTTGACGTCACTCGCTCCCGTAAAAATGCCTCACGAAGTGACATCACATGTAATTTCAACGGGCTATAACTTTGTAATTTTTAGTCTAATTTACAAATAAAAAAATATGTGTCCTTTATTTTTGAATAAGCTAAAAAAAGGATTAATTACAATTTTTAGAAATAATAGCCTATTACTTATTATAAATGAAGCCTGGCATTTGATGTTCTTCTTTATCAGACTAACAGCTGTATTCACAAACGTTACTATGTGACATGCAGACACACAGTGCCCAAATTCCTACAGGTTTTTGGTGTGTTCGTTGCATAGTAATGTTTGTGAATACAGCCGTGAGAGACAGAACTAACCTCATTGGGATGTTTCCTGTGAAATTCCTTAATCTGCTTTAGCCTGGCGTAAAACTCTCCAAATTCATTAGGCCCTGACAGAGCTGCAATTTCTTCCTTACGAAGACTATCTTTATCTTCATACAGTTCTTTAAGCCTTATCGAAGACTCAATGTACCTCTGTAACATTAAAACAGTTAAAATCACAAAAAATAATAGGTATATCATAAATTAAACGTGCCAAATATACTTACATCATGTAAATTTTTCAGACGATGATCACCATTGATAGTTTCTCGATGCTAAAATAGATTATGAATTTATTTTAAAGTCTTTTTGCTTTAATGTTACTAAAACTTATTACATTAAAGATGAAAACTTTTAATTAGAAATATCAAAATTAAAGAAATGTAATATCTAAGTAGGAACAAACAAAATGCCTTTTGATATAAAAAAAAATTGTATTGAAACTGTAACACTGAATACAACTCGAGCAATGCTGTTAGACCCACATTAAAATTAAATATCATGTATTTCGCACTGTACGTATCCAAATAGCCAAATATATCTTAAAAAGTATACTTGAGATGCATAAATATACAGACATAACCTATAATATTTAATATATATAGAATATTCACAGATCTAGAAATATTGTATCCAGGTTAAGCATCTTTTAATAAAGTAACTCTTACACCAGTTTTTTTATGCAGTATTTCTTTAACCATAGCGTCCATGGTCCTCTCTCTTTCCTCATGATAACTTCTTTGCTGTTCTAATATTGTCTCCATATTATGGATATGAAAATATTCTTGTAGAGATTATGTAGAGGCCTATAATACGTAAAGATATAAAATCTCAGTATCCTAAAATTGTACACTTGATTAGCTAGGTACCTAGTTAGTGGAAAATTTAATCAACACAATCAATCAATGAACGAAAACGAAGGAACGCGATGTTTCTTCTTGTTTGACATGCAATAGCAACAAATAAGTTAAATTATTTTACCGACTGTCAAATAAAGAGACGTCATCAATTATGAACTTTATAATCGAACAGTAAACTCGTACATAATCGATTAATAAATTCATTTATGTATTTACAGTCTCGTAACACTTCGGAAACCGAATCGAATTCGGGAACTATGCTTAGAGATAGATATTCTTTATTGTACACCACTTGAAGTCTGCGGCAGTCCAACTACACGTTGGTTGCTTCCAAAACGTCATCATCAGCCTATTGCAGTCCACTGCTGGACATAGGCCTTTCCAGTTGTTCGCTACTTAGGACCGTGCAGAGACGCGCCATGATGATGGTCGACGATCCCGAGCTTACAAACGGTATTGAGCCGCTAAGTTTGAGGAGAGATTTCTCGTCATTATGCATGTTCTACCGTATGTTTAATAGGGAGTGTTCCAAGAAGTACATTTTACCTTCGCACGCACCGCCGTCGTTAAGGGATTCAGCCTCATACCATAAAGCCTGGGTGGTCCGTGGTCGCGTACGACGTTGCAACAGAAACTTCTTGCCGCGTACATTTAGGCTGTGGAATGAGCTCCCCGCCGAGGCTCTCCCCCGAGACTACAGTATGGGATCCTTCAAAAAGGTTGTGAAGAGGTATTTAAACGGTCGGCAACGCGCGTGTAATACCCCTGGTGTTACAGGTGTCCATAGGCTGCGGTAGCCGCTTAACATCAGGCGGGCCTTATAAAAGAAATTTTGTCGCTTTCACGCTAAGCCTACTGAGCCGACATAAATGAAATTTGCAACACAGATGGTCTAGAAATTGAAAAAGTACAAAGAGTACCTATTAATTATAAAAAAGGTTGTACGAAACCCTATACAACTCTTATTTTTAACCGACTTCAAAAAAAAGGAGGAAGTTCTCAATTCGACTGAATATTATTTTTTTTGTACAAGTTTGTACCTATGTTTCTATACCAAGATCCACTCCAACGTCATTCGCCTTTTTTTAAAGAGGGGTATGCATTAGACACCTTCATGCTGTCCGGGGGGAGGCGGCATGGTGTGTGGGACTCACACCTCCCAAAAGGGAAGGCACACCCACTAAACCCCCCTGTGTCGCCAGTGGGCAGCAAGTTTCAGGGACACGGGTAGCGCCGAAGCATACGGCCACATCCCTGCCTGCCCCGGCCAGCCGCAGATGACAAGCGGCCGGCATTCCTGGTCCGGGGAGGGCAAATACCCCTGCCCCCGAATCCGGGGAGCAATAGAGTGCTCCCCGGGCGGACCTCTTGCAACGGTGTGGCTGCACCCACCACACCGTTACGCCCCTATGAGTGGATCGCGCCCCCGCACTCACCACTCGGGGCACGAAGGAGAGGCTCAGATCAGAGGGCATACGATGCAACGTCATTCGCCCTTAGAGTAACTAAGCATTCGCCACAACATACGGAATCCTTAATTGCAAACATGTTTCGAAACAACGTTTTTCGCTGCAGGGTTATTGGCTCTGGTGGCGTTCGCTTCAATGACCTTTCGCTCCAGCATAGGTACCACGCCAAAAGCGTTTCGCCACAATAACCATCCGCACTAAAGTCAGTCGCCACAACGTACGGAAGCCCATCACTGGTCCAATCCTCTGCTCGCAAGTAGCTCGCTGTATCAACGTTATTTGGATTAATATACCTATATTGATTATTTTTATCTGAACATTTGAAAATCTACCTGAAGATCTATATCAGTGGCGGGATTGTTACACTGATAAAACTCTTTTATTTAATAGGTACTCAATATAATATTTCCTGCCACGTTGCAGCTTCTGACACGAATTGTTTTGCGACATCTTACACGAACACGAACCGATTTCCGGCCACGTTGCTAGCACCACATAGGGCTGGGATCTAACCAGTTAGGATTGTTAACAAAATTATAAGTAGTTTATGGTGTCTAATTGTATTTAAAACAAAATATACCGTTATTTGCATATGTTAATCGATATCTTCACAATCGATTACTGTAAGAGCCACCGTAACTAAGCTGATTATCTTCTATGGTCTTTGCCTATTGGTAAACGTCAGCGCTGTCAAGTTGTCACTTTTATAATCATAAAATTTCACTACACGTTCCTAATTTTTATCGTTGCTCTAGTTAGTTTGCCAGTGACCGGTGTATAAAAATTGTTGAGATAATCATGATAGATTCTACTTGGATCGGGAAGCTTCAATCGGTTGCGTTAATTATTAGTTCCTTTGTTATAATAGCACAATCCGATGTCCCTAGACCCCGCGGTGTTTCTTTATCCAAAGCGTCGCTGTATTCGCCGACAAAAGATTTTACTTGTTTTGACGGTACAGTTACAATACCCTTCAATTATGTGAACGACGATTACTGTGACTGCTTCGACGGCAGCGACGAGCCGGGCACCGCTGCGTGTCTAAACGGCGTGTTTCATTGCACAAACGCCGGACACAAGGCCCAAAATATTCCAAGTTCTCGAGTCAACGATGGAGTTTGCGATTGTTGCGATGGTACTGACGAATACGCTCTGCCTAACTTCTGCCCCAACACGTGCGAGGAGCTTGGCAGGGAGGCAAGGGCCGAGGCAGTGCGTTTGGCGGAGCTCCACAAAGTAGGAAGCCACTTACGATTGGATCTCATAGAGAAAGGTAACCAAAAACGAAGCGAAATGGCTGACCAGCTATCTCAACTTGAGAAGGACAAAACTGAAGCTGAGAAGATCAAGTTTGAGAAGGAGGCTCTCAAGAATGAGTTGGAAAACAAAGAGAATGAAGCCCTGAAAGTGTACAGGGAAGCAGACGAACAGGAGAGGCAGAGGAAGGCAGCCCTGGAGAGGGAGGAGGCGCTGAAAGAGTCCTCTGAGCATTTTGACAAGTATGATTCCAACAATGATGATAAACTATCTGTAGATGAAATAAAAGTTGTAAATGTATTTGATAAAAATAAGGATGGAGAGGTAGATGAAGAGGAGGTGAAATATTTCTTTGGGGATAACGAGAGTGTTGATAGAGATGTGTTTGTAAGTGTCACCTGGCCCTTACTGAAGCCCTTATTGATGATGGAACAAGGTATGTTCAAGCCTGGTCAAGATGAAGAGCAGGACAATGAGGAGGAGGATCCATCCAGTGATTTGGAGAGTGAAGATTTGGGTGGTGAGGATGAAAACCTCGATGTAGACTTGCCAGCAGAAGATATTCAAGAACAGGAATTGGAACAGGAACATACAAGGTCCTATGATGATGAAACACAAAAGCTAGTTGACGAGGCCACCGAAGCCCGCCGTCAACTCACTGATGCTGAACATACCGTTAGAGAAATCGAATCGAACATTAGAATTATTAAGGAAAATCTAGACAAAGATTACGGTTTGCAGCAGGAGTTTGCCACACTTGATGGGCAGTGCTTGGAATATGAAGATAAGGAATACATTTACAGACTGTGCCTGTTCCAGAAAGTCACACAAAAATCAAAGAATGGAGGCGCTGAAGTTGGTCTCGGCAACTGGGGAGAATGGGCTGGTGTAGACAATAAGTACTCAATTATGAAATACACTAATGGTGTGGGCTGCTGGAACGGTCCCAACAGAATGACCACCGTACACATAGAATGTGGATTAGAAACGAAATTATTATCCGTCACAGAGCCGTACCGCTGCGAATATAAAATAGAATTAAGCACACCCGCAGCTTGCGATGACTCAAATTCGTCACAACAGCAGTCCCATGACGAACTGTAATATTTCAGTGTCTAATTTTCACACATCCATGTGATGAGTTTAACACATAAGTTACAAGTAAACCAGTCAGAAAACATGTCCTACACTCATTATTTAGAATAATGTTAGTGTGAGTTGAGCATTTTTATACGTATCATTTGTTGTAATGAATTTATCACATAATAATAGTGTAAGTAGATGCTACTAAAATTAATACAGAATTTATTTATTTGAATGTGTCATCAGAATCATAAGTGTAGCAGTTTATTTTCCTATACTTTTTTTTTCTTTAATTTAAACGAACATTATTTTGTATTTTCACCAGTGTTTTATGCAAAGACTGAAGTTTAAGAGCATTGTGTAATATTTAATTTTCACACATTCCTATAAACTATTGCAAGGCTGTTTTAGTTCAAGTAGAGAAGGTAATAATAGAATTGAACAAAACATTGTGAGTGATAAATAAAATGGTTTTGATTTCAATTTTTTTTATTATTGCTTACCCAAACCTGTAAACCACATAACTAGGGTAGGAGAAGTCGAAGTAACTAACAACTTAAACCTAGAGAAACATTTATAGGTATGTTAAAAAATGTGTCATGTTAGACAATGGATTTCCCCTGTTTGAATAGATAGGGATAAAACTAGTGCTTCTTCTTGCTACATTCCAAGAATCTACAAGTATAGATGTGTGAATGTCCAGAGGAAAAATTTGTTTTCATCTGAAAATTAGATGTGGGTAATTAAGGTTTAAATGCGCTAGACAATTCACACCAAAGAGGTGTCCCAGTTTTGCGTCTTCCAGAATCTCGGGTATACCTATAAGAAATTACCTATATATATGACCCGACCGGAAATCGAACACCGAACCTTTCGACCATCCGCACTTATGTTTACGGCTACCTACATTCTAACCATTGCGCCACCAAGGCAAGTTCACTCTCAATAAATGAATCTAAGTGGGTATAGCTGGTTTCATATGAGTTGGCTGGGTTTATACCACCTGTGTAGTATGTAATGGAAATGAGCTGTTATTCATTTCTTTGACGTCATACATTAAAATTTTCCTCTTCAAAGTTTTTCCTTCTGAACTGCAATGGCTAAAACACAAGTGCGCCAACTTTGAAAAAAAGTAAAATGTCAATAATGTCATCAAACTAACGTCAAAAACACGTGTGTCGGTGTATTTATTGAAAATATTTAAAGTTTGCTTCATAAATTTGTGTTAAATTTAATTTATTTCTATATTAGATGCATAATGGATGTTGAAAGTTTAATATTACAATCCAATTTCTCAATGCTAAAAGACAAGATTGACGAAAGACTTTTACATGCCATAACATCGATGGGTTTCGAAAAACCAACACGAATACAAGCTGAAACACTGCCTTATTTGTTGATTGGCAAGGATATTATAGGAGCAGCTCAAACTGGAAGTGGGAAGACTTTGGCCTTTCTTATTCCGGCTATAGATAATCTTCTAAAACATGGTTTCACTCGAAAGCACGGTATTTACATTTTCAACTATTTTCATATTACATACTTTAATCAGTTAATAACAGGTTAACCTCTGGAAAACCTAAATGGTTCTTAAAGTTTTCATCTCCTTAGCTTTTTGCTAATACTTAAGTGGTTAATGAAAGTTATTATAATATACTTTTTGGCTTTCATTCTTCTTACAAGTAGGTATAGGTCGCGGCACGTAAGTTGAGCGCTGAGCGTTTCTGCGCAGAAGTCAAAAATTCGGTATCACAGGGGGGAGTACGGGGCGAGGGCGGGTGTGCGTACGCGCTTATTGGCTCTCCAGTCGTTCCTCGCTCCCCGCAACGTCGCGTCCACCCGCTCACGCCCGACCGGTACAATCGCGTTCTAAGTTTTAATGTTCTCGTTGTTTAATTTGTTTGTTGAAATTTGTTTTATCAATACGCAAAGAGTGTCCAAGTTGTTGACTTTGTAACCGAATAATTTATCATTCAATTGGTCAAGACATTTCAGATGAAGATGTTGATGATTCAAATGATGAAGGCATGCTGCCTTTGTCAGATTCAGACTATTTGTTTTTGAATTTAAAAAGAAATGTTCAATCGTTTCTATACAAACCTATGTTTTATTTCTATCTTACGTAAGTAGGCAGTAACCTCGTAACTGGTTACAAATTCCTGGCAGTTATTTATTTTTATTTCTTGTAATAATATTACATTAACTGGCTTTCTTTTAATCTGTTTTTTTAAATGAAATACACGGTAGAATAATTTACAAATGAAACGATAAATTAGTCGAGCTAATAAATGTGTGCGCAATAGTACACATGCGCAGCTATCCCCTCCATAGTCCGCTCAGCGCTCAACTTACGTGCCGCGACCTATACCTCATGCGATCTGTATTACAAATAATTTCCGACCTTTTAAATAAGTTCAAAAAACACAAAGTCCACGGTTACACAAATAAATTTCTTATTTGTCATTGTTTGTAGGTGTTGGGTGCATCATTTTATCGCCAACAAGAGAGCTAGCATTGCAAACGTTCCAAGTGCTGAAGAAGCTTCTTGTAAACACTGACTTGTCATGTTCTCTGATTGTTGGTGGTGAGAAGAAGCAGAAAGACATTGTTTCCTTGAAAAAAGGTAATATGTTTTCTTACGTCTTTGTACATGCAATTATACCGATAGCAGGGTAAAATATGATTAACGATAGATAAGGGCAGAGTTACGCAAATAAAAGAAAAATAATTTAACAATTTGTAAATTAAGACCTCCCATGACATGGTGAGACATGGTGTTTCCCGGTTTCTACGAAACACCCTTGTTTAAATGTGGTTTAAAGAGTGCTCTTTCCTCACATTTTTATGATGATGTGGTGGTGGTAGCAATCTGTGGAAGGAAACAGCCGACAACTCGCTTTTATTTTTGGAAATTAAGCTAATTATCGTTCAATCCCAATCAATCATTTATTAGGAAGAAACATCATTGTAAGCACTCCCGGTCGATTGCTGGACCACTTGCAACACACAGAAAACTTTCACTGTAAGAATCTAAAGTGCCTGGTTGTTGATGAAGCGGACAAACTTTTAGAAGCCGGCTTTGAGAAACATGTCACAGGAATTGTTAAAGCACTGCCAAGTGAGTACCTAGACCCTTATTAGCTTTTTTGTTTGCTTGTTAGCTCCATAAATGGTCTTGTAACGTGGAGGCTGCAACCGGTGAAGAAGTACTACAAGCTGAGCTCATGAAGTGATGGTGACTTAACTAGCTCATCTTTTTACGTTCCATACTAAAAGGGTAAAAACGGAACCCTATTACTTCTTCTGTCCGTTCAGGTGTTTTATTTAACTTAATTGTGTTTGTTTAATATGATAAATATTGCATACAACATATGGGTGTGAATTCTTTAAAAGATGAAATGTCTTATTTCAGGTAAAAGGCAAACGGTCTTATTTAGTGCTACAATAGACAGCAAAGTAGAAAATCTAGCCAGATTGGCATTGAAGAGTAATCCAATTATTGTGTCAACAAATAACGACAAACAATCCACAGTCGTTGGTCTTCAGCAAGGGTATGTTTATATGTTCGGTTATTATTTACTTAGGATCTATTATACTAATATAACAGCTAATATAATAGATAAAAGACTTTGATATGTTACGTTCTTATAATTATGAGGTAACATACATACACCAAAAAAAATCTGTCGAATTGAGAACCTCCTCCTCCTTTTTTTTATAAATCAGTTAGAAATATAATAATAAAGAAAAAAGGTTTGTTTGTATTGAATGACTTAAGACTACAAGACTGTTTTACCGATTTTGGTAAACAGTTTTTCACCGAAGCGAAGCCGCGCTTGTAAAAGCTATTAAATAAATAAAAACGCCAGTCAATGTACATCAGCTTAAATGAGATCGCCCCTCAAAATATCTTTCATCATCATCATCATCCTGGGCATCGACTTGATCCTGGGCTTCTCTTGCATCCTACTTTTAACAGCTATCTTACGCAATTTTTCACTACAGATCGAGGGCCTCCGCATCTTAACTGTTTTAAAAAGGATGCTTTCGTAGTACTCGATGTTCAGATTTCTTAGATCCCGGCTCCGAATTCTGGATCTTAGGGCCCTTAATTTGTTGCAAGCTATACCCCAATTTAGAAAGTTGTCTTGTCTTGTGATACAAACCCATACTCCTATCGTATTTCATTTTAAAATGCTTGGTTGAATCAGTTGTTGTGGAACTGTGGTAACATGTACAGTGAAAGCGTTACTTAAGCCTAATGGCTTGGCTACTATAATTATAGTAGCTGTACTAATATGTACAGGTCAATTAATTAGAGCTGACACGTTCAACACATTGGTGTCTTTGAATAAGCGCGCGGCGTGACGTCATACTGCATACGCATCACGAAAAGTCTGCCCGTCTCTTGCGCGCGGTCTAGCTTATGACTGTGAAGGGGACAGATACAGTCTTACGTTTGCTACTGTACCTATAGTGAAATTGCGTAAGTGAGTATACTGTGAACATGCCAGCTATTATAGTTAACTGATCTGTAAGGTTCGATTTTGATTGTAGATCATTGATCATCGATTTTTGCTGTTGACCGTACAATATATCTATAACGATGTCGCTTTCTAGTTTATCATCTTATAATATTTATCTATCTACGAAAGATAAAGTGATAAACTTGAGAGGGCCAAGATAACTGGCGAGTAGCACTGTAAGTCATTTAGTTAAATTTTGATTAGCTCTTAAAAAATTCAAATCATACGTCTTCGGGAATGAGAGATAATTTTATAGTAACTATAACTGTAAAAGTAACTGTTATTTTTGGTTTCTTTAAATAGGTATGTCTTGTCTTTGCCTTTCAAGTGATATAGGTACCTAATGATCGCTTGAATAATCAAGGCGTGAAAGCGTAACAAACCCACTTTCACTTTTTATATTATTAGTTAATTTAATATTTTTGGGAATTTCAGAAATCTTGCGTCTATTTTGTTGTTTACTGAATGTACCAGGGCGGTTGGAAAGATTCCTCCCCTTCTTTTTCTTTCATGGTATTTTGACTTTTAAACTTCGGTTAAGCAATGTAGGTTTAGAGGTAGACTTATTGATGTAATTAGCCTTCAAGCATTATGTATTCGTCTTGTAGGAATCTATGTACTTTGATGGTGTCTTGCTTGGCACCAGCGTATGGGAAGTGTAAACACCAAAGACTGTTACTTTCACCCTACTGTAGCAGAAATAAAACTCATAAAGGTGTGGTTGCCATTTTATAACTATCCTGTGATTGCAACATGCTATTAATCTTCAGTGTAGCTCAACAGTAAATTAATTTCCAGTAATGGTATAAATAATAACAAATGTTATCGTTACATAAACAAACGTTTATCTGTATACTGCATTTAATATTTCATAATTTAAGTTTTGTGTTCCAAGTAAATGTATCTATTAATGTTTTTGGATTTCCAGGTATTGCATATGCCCAGTTGAGAACAGAATACCTTGGCTCTACAAAATGCTAAGAAAAGGAAAGAAACTAAAGACAATGGTCTTCTTCTCTTCATGCAAATCTGTAGACTTCCATTATGATTTTTTCAAGTTGCACTGCAAAGCTCCTGTTTTAAGTATACACGTAAGTCCAAACAATATTTAGATAAGATTAAGTATTTCTTATTGTACACAATAGTCAATATCATTGACTAATGACCTGAAAGTTGTAGTAGTGTGTGGTATAGTAGGCATTAATAAGATATTTATTATGTATACCTACTATTATAATCAATAATATTTGTTTTGTTGGCCAATATCATAAAACATGTAAGGGAAATCTTAAGCAGGTGAGCTTGTGGTCAGTCATAGCACTTTGAACCAATAGTATTTTATTCTGTTTGGTTTCCTGACGTTAAAGACTTGTAAATACCATAAATGCCCTTCCTCATGTTTCAATGGACTAATATAACTGAATGTTAATCATTTTATTCAGCCGTTTACACGAACGCAATAAATAATTCGATATAGTCGTATTTATAATTATTAATGTGATATTTTTGATGTATAATTTCTTATCGCTGGCTTTATTTACCTATATTTTTTTACTCAGGGTAAACAGAGTCAAGCAAGAAGGAAGGAAGCATATCATAATTTCGTCGAAGCTCAATGTGGCGTTTTATTTTGTACTGATGTCGCAGCAAGAGGACTGGATATACCAAGCGTAGATTGGATTGTACAATATGATCCTCCGACGGATCCCAAGGTATTATTAAACTATGTAATTTATTTATTTATTAGGATCTCCAACATAAGACACACACATATTATCTTAATAGAATACATAAAACAATCATTCAAATGGGCACAGTTTCTCGTGTTCCTACAATTACAGGAGACCACAGCATGCTATATTGAGTAGTACAACCAGACAACAAAATTAACATAATTAAATTTTTTGTACAAGGTCTTTTAAATACCTAAAGGTACCCCGCAGACTACAGACTTACTATCGGGCGATAGTTTGGTCGGGCTCATAATCGGTATGAAGATCAGCCGATACCAAATCGTTGTAGTATGCGGACTTGCATACATCTTCGTACTGATCATGAGACCGACCAAACTATCTGCCGATAGAAAAGTCTGTAGCCTGCGGGTGTTCAAACCGTTATTACTCCACCAAAACGGTTAACATTGATTAAGCTTTATTGTGCCTGTCGACCTAACTTTTGGACCTCACGATCGCTTTCCATCAGGTGGAGTGAGGTCATCCTGAAAGCTCTTCTTATAAAAAAAAAAAAAAAAAGCTTTTAGCTTGGATATTAGCCCTAAAATGTAAAGGAAAAATAAATGTTACTTCTATTTATTTGTCTACATTGATTTTAAGTATTTTAATTCAATTAAGACTTTCAGTTAAATTCGGACAAATTAGCATTCACACATTATAATGATGTATGTGTGTATAGGTATTATTCGCCGTTGACTTCCCCCTAAAATTACACGCATTGTGCTCTCAGAAATGACGGTCCATTACTGGGTTTGATTTCCGATCAAGTACCTAAATTTAAGTAGTAGGTACTTTTCCCATTCTCTTAGGTGTGGGTGTTCTGGAAGTCATTTCCAGTTTTAACCTTCATCTGGCACTAAAAAAATTTAGTTTGACATGTAGCTTGTAGATTCATTTTTGTAAGCAATTAATTTTAAACCTAAGCAAATACCTAAATAATTATTTATTTATTCCAAACTATTAGGAATACATCCATAGAGTCGGGAGGACCGCAAGAGGATTGAATAATAAGGGTAACGCTGTAATACTTCTGAGACCGGAAGAAGATGAATTCGTTAATTATCTGAAGGGAGAGAAAGTTTATTTGGACAAATATAGTTTTGGAGATCCGCCACAGGATGTGCAAGAATTGGTAAGTTTAATTAACTTATGACGATCATATCATCATCATCATCAACCCTTCGCAGTCCACGAGAGAAGAGAGAAAACCTGTAACCCGAAATAGTTATCTTAAACAACTACATCAATGCTATAATTTCTTAATTTTTTGCGCCCCATATCACCCTTACAAGATTTAATGGGTTGAAAGTCAACCCTAAATGTAATTTATCAGCATCGAAACCTGAAAGTACATGAGGAAACCTAGTTTCACTTGGAACACAAACACGAAACTTCCCTTCGCAATGATACCTAACATGTAATTGGATTGACCTAGGTTCACAAGTTGTATTTATTTGTTGTATCATGACGCGTACACAGGAAAGTCACGCTTGAAATATAACTGGCAACACAAAACCTCAACGCGTCCATTCATTAAATTCTTATCATTTTATCAGTAGTAATAGAAACACGTTGATAATGTTTGTTTCTGTGAGTGTCGTAAAGATTGAGTCACTATGTGACTATATTTTGGCTGAGACGGGAAGGACAAAACGAGAGGGATTTCTGGGGCAAAAATACGCGATTCGTTCAACGAATGATCGTTTTCGTTTTTTGTAGTAGGGCCCCTGACCCGTGGAGACATTTTACACTTTAGACGAGCCTGCGCCCGCGCTGCGGTGTGAGACAATTTGATTTACTTTTTAAGTACCTACATTACTTTTTTACCTACGTTCTTCCAAACTTATCAGTTGGAATACATTTTACATACCAATGCCATAATATAGAATAAAATGGCAAGTCTCTGATAACAGATCATGCTGTAGACATGTGGAAGACAATGCTCATACTTATTCATCAACAGCCTTGAAACTTTGTATATGAGCCAGTGGCGTAACTAGAGTGGCAAATCGGTAAATTGAGCTAGTATAAAGAGACCTCTTAGGGTCAATTTATACTATTTATTATAGCTCAAAGTGCGATTAGGGATGTAGGTATTCGAGCCATAAAAGACCTCTTAGGGTCATAATGTAATACTCTACCCACCCACAAAAATCCGTTTACACACACAAATTATACTAGTGCAAAAAGTCGAAACGCATCAAACTCAACGCTATGGAGTTAGGGTTGAATTGGTTATGCTCAATTTTGGATAGATGCTTCGATGTGATTCGACTCTGCACTAGTATAAATTGAACTTTAAACTCAAACTCTAAACATTTATTTGCACAGAATTAGGTAGTACATAATATGGTCTTATGATAATTCTAAGCTAGTCTCACTAAAACATTGCCAGTAGGAGGCTGTTGATAGGCATTAGCGGCTCCCAGTAACCTGGTTCGAAACTGTACCTACAGCATTGTATTAATTTCTTTTTTCAGCTCGAGGACTTGGTGACAAATAACGGTGTAGTGAAAGTGCAAGCAAGGAAAGCTTATTTGTCCTTTCTACGGTGTTATAAAAACCATCCGATGAAGAGTATTTTCAACATCAAGACGCTAGATTTGAAAATGGCAGCCAAAGCTTTTGGTTTCATAGAGCAGCCGCATGTCGATTTTTGTATCCTTTTTGTAATAAATCTTGGTATTATATTCTTTGTGGTAAGTTCCATCAGGCGTAGGGAAGCCATAATGTCGAGCCACTATAAAAAAAAGTATTACTAAAAATGTTTTCAAATGTTTTTGGTGCATGAAAATCATGGTAATAGCTTTACTTCATAATGATACTTGACTTAGTCAAACTTTTTTATCATATGTAATGTATCAAATGTAAAAATTTTATATCCTTTAGTTATAATCCTTAACCACAATTTACAGTAAATACTTCCAAGAAGAAACAAAAAAGCCAAGAAACGTGAACATTCTTGAGTAGGTACAGTAGGTTCGGCCTACGAGCAAAGAAGTCTATTTCTAGTGCCTACTAAAGGTACTTTTTTTGTGGAAAATGAACCTACATAAAATTGACATAATATATTATGCCAACTTTCATTGTTATAAATGAAACAGATAACTTATTTAAAACCATGTAATTACATAATAATAAATACAATCGTATCACTAACTTATACTCCTTTTGTTGCCGCCCTTTTGCCTGTACATTTTAGTTTTGTCTGTTTTCTTTTTCTGGCTCGTTGGAGCGTTCAGAGATTTGAAGTATCCGTACCCGCCGCCTCCTTTCCTCTTGGTAGGTGGTCCTTTGTTCGTGACCTTCAGTTCAACGGCCGGCGGCACGGTGAAGCCGAAGGATTTCGATACCCTCGCGAGATCTATGGTGTCGATGTCGAAGATTGTCTTGAGATGATGCGAGTCGTACGCTCTCAGGTAGCTCTTGAAAGCTTCTTTCGCGGACTGATTCAGGAAGTAGTTGCGCGATATTAACTTTTCGAGCTGAAACAATGACGTAATTATGACTATGAGAATATTATAAACAAACTTGAGTAATAATAAGATAAGGTGTATGCCTTACAATCCATTTGGCTGATGACCTTATGAACTGCTGCCATTGGTGGGATAGGGGAAGCCCGGGGATAGAGAAATGTGGCGTGAATTAAAAGAAGCCTACATTATTTTCATTAATTGAATAAGCTGGCAGATTCCTTCCCCTTGGTAGGAAAGTGACAATAATTCATCTTAACTAATATTATAAAGCTGAAGAGTTTGTTTGTTTGTTTGAACGCGCTAATCTCAGGAACTAGTGGTCCGAAATGAAAAATTATTTTTGTGTTGAATAGACCATTTATCGAGGAAGGCTTTAGGCTATATAACATCACGCTGCAACTATTAGGAGCGAAGAAATAAGGGAAAATGTAAAAAAAAAACGGGGAAAAAATAACTATTCCACGCGGACGAAGTCGCGAGCACAGCTAGTTGATCATAATTAAGCTGGTTATTTTATTGTAGGAGAAGAATCAGTTAGATCTACTACAGACCAAATCATCAATAGCAAATATTCTTGAAGAACAAATAGAAATTTACAAGACATTTCACATAACTACTCTAAAATAGGAATTGAGAATAACTCTGCTAGCGAAAATATAATTAATTGCAACACAAACCTGCAACTGTATATCGGCAACTTTGTTCCATGAGAACTCAAATTCGTTCAGGGTGACTTTAGATTGCTTCAAATATCGGAGAAAGCCCAACTCTTCAGGCCGCAGGAAGAGCAGAGCATGACCGCTGGTGCCGAGGCCTCTCGCTGTTCTGCCCACTCGGTGTATGTATTCCTGAGAATAGTAAGTACGTAATTAATTTAAAAAATTACCACCAACATTGGTCGATTCTTTTATGAAGACGTGGGGCATCCTGCTACTTAGCGTATGGTCGGCAAAATGCTGCTTCTCACACTGATACAATGGCCAGGGCCAAGTCCATTGTACGATACAATTATTATTTATTTAGATGAACCACTCCTTTTCAACTTTGTTTTTGTGCAGTTGCGGTTTTTTGTGGTCATTGATTTTACATCAAATATAAAAAGTTAGACAAAATGAGCACCAATTTTTTTTTAAATGAAGCTATTTTGTTTCATAAAGATTGAAAACTTAGAATAATCACCTTAGGATCATCCGGAGGGTCATACTGCACTATCCAATCGACTGCTGGAATATCGAGTCCTCTTGCAGCGACGTCCGTACACAGAAGGATTCCCGACTCGGCATTGCAGAATTGGAAGAATGTTGTGGTCCGTTTTGTTTGTTGTTGCTTACCCTGTGTGAGTGAAAACATTAAAAACATACAGTAAAAAACATGTAATTGCAATGAATTTAGATTTTCAGTACCAGCCTAGGTAATATGAAAAGTCTCTGATTTATCAAACTGCACTCATATGTTCACAAAGCCATACAGTAAAAAAAAGAAAAAGGTATTACAGACTTCTGGTGGTACAATTTAAATAGTCATATCTAGTAAACGATCTCTACTAGATATACTTCATGAACTGCTTGTTTATTGTTACTGAATTTGATAACTCAATGCTCAGAATGGTTTATTGTTAGATTTTATTCAAAGTTCATGAAATAGCTCACTTACATGGATAGACATAACAGGCAAGTCAATATAGTTGAACAGCTCATGGTGGTACTTGACAGACATGCACGTCGAGAAGAATACCATCACCTTCTTCTTTCTGTTCTTCTTCAGAAATGTGAACAAAACCATCATGCGTTTTTCTGACGGACATACAATGTATCTGAAACAAATAAGTTTATTATAGTAACCAAAAAGTCTATTATATTAGTGAAGGAAAACCAAACTAACGGAATGTATAGAGTTTAGTTTAAGGGTGCATTTTCACATTAGACAGAAGATGAAATAATTATACCTACATACAAGGACAACAGGTGGACTTTTGAACGTGCAACAAAATGGCCAGGTACACTGGGTACCAGAAATGTTGGAAGGTAATTTAAAAAATGTTCTAAATGACATCAAGACAATATGAAGATTGCATCAATATCATAATTCAACACTTGTAAGTGGGTGAGAAAGCAATTTAAAACCAAAGTGATTATGTACATATGAAATATTTAAAAAAATGTTATCATAAACGTCTGCTGTATTTACAAAATTATCATAATGTATCATACTGCCCTTCTCAGCAGTATCACCTCGTGAACAACAGAGGAATTGATATTTTTAGAACACAGTGTCACAGAACAAGTTGTCATATTTTTAGATCTTCCAAAACTACACAATAACAAATACAAACATCAGTTAAATGTTTCTTACCCTTGCTCCAAAGATTCGACAGTAGCTTGCTCTTTGTTGTCATCAACACCAACATAGATTGGTTCATGTTTCACAGCCAATGCTGTAAGTGCCTCAGTCTTCTTTGTCTGTGTGGCACTGAAAAGCATTGTTTGACGGCGTTCTGTTGGAAAGAAGGGTAAATTATAAATATATTAACTTTCAATCTACATTTTTACTAATAAAACATAAGCCTCATAAACTTTATGAACCTTTTTAATGTCAAAGGAAACAGGCTGGAAGGCCACTTTGACCACTTTACGCCATGGACACCGCAACTCCAACAGAGTCACAGGTGGGTTGCCGGCCCTTGCAGAATTTTTAGGCTCATTTCTTGCAGGTCCCTATGTTATACCCATTCAGAAAAGTTGCTGCTGGAGGCTGATTCCAAGGGACTGTTGCAAGCGGAAACAAATAATGCATTGAATTTATCAATATACTTACTAGGCAATAGTTTAATGATTTGTTTGACTTCTTCTTCGAAACCAATTTCCAATATCCTGTCAGCTTCATCTATAACCAGACACTGAAGATTCTTGTACAAAAAGTCTGGTGTGTTTTGTAAATGATCCAATAGACGGCCTGGTGTTGCCACTAATATATTTATACCTGAAAAAGAAACATACACATATAATACTGCCATATCCTGGATCTTATTTATTGTGAAATCTAGGCCTGGTAGTGGAAAGCGAATGTTATGACGAATGAATCAAAAACATTGAAAATCATACTTTTCTGGAAAGCTCAGTTTACCAAAAAAAAGATTGCTATTTATTTACATACCTTTTGACAATTTCTGCGCCTCAGTACTTCTGTTAGCACCTCCCATCACTAACCCATATGTGTGATGGTGATATTTCATCAATTCCATCAACACACCAAATGTCTGCATTGACAATTCTCTTGTCGGAGACAGTATGATAACACCAGTTCCTGCAATAAATTTAAATGGTTACACATTGATTTGTTCACAAAGTTACACAACTATAACGAATTTGTTTAGGAATCAGATATCCATTCTGTGTTCATAAAACAACTCTTGACATAATCCTATAGTATGGTTTGAAATGAATTACTAATGTGCCTCAACAGCAGATGCTGGAGACTCAATTAGTAATTGATCACAAACACACACCATGTACGGATTTTATGGAGTCCAGTTTTCATATTCGCCTTTTTGTCATCATTTGAGACATTCATTTTCAAATAAATATCAAATTGTGCTGCTTTTGACACATGCATGAAAACATAAATCCTATTTTACTTAATTAAAATCATAATATTAATGATGAATTAAATGAAATGATGAATTAATGAAATAAAAAATTTATGATGAATGAAGTTAACAGGAAATGGGTGCTGAATGCTATATCAACTCAATGAAAATCCTTGAATTAGTAATTCAGGGGCAGTTTACTGAGCTGGCCCATCACTCAAAACTGCAAAATGTGCGCTATACCATCTATATGCAGCTCTTGTTGGTTCCAAAACAGTGTGAAAACTTGTAAAGGAAAAATCTTAGTCATGTGCTTGTGAACTGAGCTAGCATGTCATAATAATAATTGTGCAGTGTTACTTTGCTCAAGTAAATCAGAGACTTTACAGAATAGTTGAATTGCTGGAAGCAAAAGTAGAGGAAACCCATGAGAAAGTAAATCTTTTCAAAATATATTATGTCAATGTGCATGTGTTAATATTACAATATGTAAATTGTATACTTTAGATAAAAAGGCATAACATACCATTCCTTGGCTTAAACTTCAGTTTATAGATCAGCTCAATTGCTGGTATAAGGAAAGCCAAGGTTTTTCCAGAGCCAGTCTTAGCAGCACCCACCAAATCTCTTCCCTCAAGCAGTGGTGGTATAGCCTTAGCTTGGATCTCTGTCATGGTGGTGAAACCCATGTCCTTTATGCCCATAAGTGTTGCTTCACATACGGTTCCATCCAAAGATGTGAATTTCTGGTCCGATAGAATGCCGAGACATAAGCTGGAACCAGGCACTAAAAAATACAATATTTTTAAGTATTTTGTATTAAAAATTATTAAATTTTAATGTCAGTATTTATTTTTATAAAAAAATAATAAAATACTGGTAATACTTTTGCATGTCACACATTTTTCCTATCAGCACTTCGACATGTAGCCTGCTGAGAATTATATTAGCCATCTGATGCTAAGCAAGAAAGGCAATCAAAGTTGCTTTGGCAACAGGTGGGTAACTATAATTAGTAAGCAAATAGACAATTCATTTTAAACGGCCTTGATGGTGCAATAGTTTTGATTCCTTGTTTGGACCAATTTCAGAAACATGCTTTTCTATGTTGTTCACTTCCGGGATAGAGGCAAAATCTTAGTTTGAGACCAAGTTGCTAGTGTGACTGTGACTGACATTTAACTATTATTTAGTAAAAATGTACAAGTGTGTGACTAAAGGTACAAGTTGGAAGCTGGCAACATCCACAATGTTTCTATTATGAAATTCCACCCATAGTTAGCAACACAAAGCTAGCTATGTATTTCATAGAACATAGAAACCAGTTTTGCGTTGCAACATGTCCGCTGCTGCCTCATGTCGCCTGCTACCGTCTCGTACCTTTAATCTATGTCATTTATTTATTTATTAAGTAAAGAACAGTGATTATATGCCGAATTATACATGAAATGATATAACAACAATAGGTTATCCCTAATTTAACAATGAATGTTCATATTGTTGCAAATTAAATTAAATATTAAAAATATATTAACACTGTGTATATCATGACATAAAAATAGTCTCGTTATAACTTACACTGGCTATCAGTCTCTGGCTTATTATCACTTTCATTGTCCTGGTCCCCTTCACCATCAGAGTCACTGCTATTATCTTCTTTTTCTTCCTTTACCTCAATAGGCTCTTCTTTCACCTGCGCTTTTTGCTTTTTGCGCTTCTCTGAAACAAACAATTATTATATGAATTAGTTTAATCACCATAATTCTATAAACAACATTAACTGACTGTGGTACATACTTTTAGATACTTTCTCTTTATTTTCATTTGCTTCTAGGGGCCGCTTCTTTGCTTGCACTGGAGATACTTCTAAAAATAACATTAAAAACAGTTTTAAGGCTTAATCATTATCAATGTGGCATTTAATTCAAAAATATAGATGAGGTTAGTTTTGTACCAGTAGTTTCTTCCGATTCTTCATTAGCTTTCTGATTTATTAGCTTCATCTTCTTCTTTTCCCGTTTTTTGATCTTTCTCATTAAAATTTTATCAGGAGTCGGCATTATGAATATTTTTAATAAATTTTTAGTAGATAGAACGCGGTACACATGAGGACACAAAACAACACGTGTGTGACGTAGTGAACATTGTCAGAAATGACATTTTCTTTTTTTTACCGGTTGAACAACGATTGCGGTATGGAAATAAGTAGGCATAGACATGTATGCGTCTATAAATTGTCCTCCGTTATTCGTATGGCAACACTGAGCATTGTGCTGTTTTGGTATGAATGAATGATCATTGTTGCTCTGGACTGTTCGGCCAAAAATATGTTTAACCTTTGGTATGCGGGAGGGCCGCGCACAACTGTACCCGTCAACTGCGGGAGTATCGCGCGGGCGAGCAAGCGCGCGCGGCGACTCTCGGGAATTAATTAATTACTCAATTATATTGTTGCATACACATTAAATTGATTGGATTTCCTAAAAGCTATATACATGATGAACCCTGTGTATATTTTTCAAATGATATGATGTTGTTGCTTAAATTCCACAGGCCTTTGAACACAGATATTTGACCAAAATTGTACCTGTTGGAAAACATGAAACGATTTCCAATAAATTTGCAGACCCAAATCTGATTTTTGTTGTTATTCCCTGTAGTTAGATAATTGGACAATCAATTGAACAAGTCGGTTACTAATTTCTAAAAGAAATAAACAATAAATAATCACTTTGAAATTGTCCCATAATTTTCAAAAAGTCGCCATTTTGCTCTTTACCACACCAAAACTTTAGACTTCATTTATAAGTGAATTATACAAAGTTAGACCGTTCCCTGACTTGCCAATTCATAATAATTTATCGATAACCTAATAAAACACATAATGTTTACCTATTTATAGCATTTACATACGAAAATATCATAAAAACTGACAGGGGTACGTTTTGATATAACCTTTTTTCTTTCGACTTTTTCTCTGGATGTCTTCAGTCTATACTTTGGTAAATGGTGTCTATGGCAAGCTAGAAAAGCGGGTTTACATAAAACGCAATCACCACCATCACTTTCATAGACAATATTCTTGAAAACGAACAAAATTTAGAGCTAATTTTATATAAAAATGTATGCATGTGTGCGTGACTCGTCCGCTGCCTTCATCTGCTTAGTCTCAGATATGATCCAAGATGGCGTCCTTCCTTATTAGCTATCTGCTTGGTCTCAGGTCTGAACCTAGTAAATATAGGTCCGTTTGCTTAGTCTCAGATATGATCATGTATACAGGATGCTCATGATTTAGAAAATAAGACACATACTTATGATATAACTTTTTTATATTTTGCCATAAACAGAACATGTCATTTTTACAAAGTTTCGTGGCAGAGCTGGTCATCGTCGAGGAGTTCCCTAGTCAGGAGACAACCCTGGCCGAAGCAGGTCATGACCAAAATCAGTTTCGCTAATGTTGTTAGATTTCCTATCAAATGTTTCCCGGCGGAGCTGGTCATCGTTGAGGAGTTCCCTCGTCAGTAGACAACTCTGGCCGTGGCCGTAGCAGAAGGTCATGACCAAAATCAGTTTCGCTAATGTTGTTAGATTTCCTATCAAAAGTTTCCCGGCGGAGCTGTTCATCGTTGAGGAGTTCCCTCGTCAGGAGACCCTGGCCGTGGCCGTAGAAGAAGTTCATGACCAAAATCAGTTTCGCTAATGTTGTTAGATTACATATCAAAAGTTTCCCGGCGGAGCTGGTCATCGTTGAGGAGTTCCCTCGTCAGGAGACAACCTTCGCCGTGGCCGTAGCAGACGGTCATGACCAAAATCAGTTTCGCTAATGTTGTTAGATTTCCTATCAAATGTTTCCCGGCGGAGCTGGTCATCGTTGAGGAGTTCCCTCGTCAGTAGACAACTCTGGCCGTGGCCGTAGCAGAAGGTCATGACCAAAATCAGTTTCGCTAATGTTGTTAGATTTCCTATCAAAAGTTTCCCGGCGGAGCTGTTCATCGTTGAGGAGTTCCCTCGTCAGGAGACCCTGGCCGTGGCCGTAGAAGAAGTTCATGACCAAAATCAGTTTCGCTAATGTTGTTAGATTACATATCAAAAGTTTCCCGGCGGAGCTGGTCATCGTTGAGGAGTTCCCTCGTCAGGAGACAACCTTCGCCGTGGCCGTAGCAGACGGTCATGACCAAAATCAGTTTCGCTAATGTTGTTAGATTTCCTATCAAATGTTTCCCGGCGGAGCTGGTCATCGTTGAGGAGTTCCCTCGTCAGGAGACATCCCTGGCCGTAGCAGACGGTCATGGCCAAATTCAGTTTCGTCAGTCTGATTAGCTTACCTATCAAAAGATTCGCGGCGGAGCTGGTCATCGTTGAGGAGTTCCCTCGTATGGAGACAACCTTGTAGCAAGTATGTCAAGTTAAATAAAAAAAAAAATTATTGCTATCTAAATTCACAAGGGCGGAACGGTGACGCTTTGCGAAAATTAACTCGGATTAGGAGAATTTGAATTCTTGGAGCATACTGTATGTTCCTAACGGTCGCTTTCCGTACGTTGTGTAAAAACAAGAAAAATGGCCGACTACGTGTGTATGTGTGCGTGTGATTCAATTCTAATATGATGAAAAATATTATTTTCTGACAATTATTTTGATTTTATTGTAAAAACAGCGGTTTTATAATATTCTAGACAAAATTATCTATCAAAATGGCAAAAAACTGTTACCTAGACTGTTGTAAATACGTGTGAAACACCAATAATTTCTTGTGTTATTACAGGTCATAAGGTATAGCTTATCTTCTTTCGTCATTTATACATCAATACTATTAGAAATCCTACGCAATTTCGCACATTATGGGTTCTTAAATATATAAATACTTGTAAAAAGTAACATTTACATAACTTGTTAGTAGTTTTCCCCTGAAAAACACTGCATTGTAACTTGATCGCCGCAGAGCACCGACCGTAAAGACTTATGCATTTTAAAAAAGTTATTTGACCAAATCAAAGTGTTAATTTAGAAGAATGATTATTGTTTATGGTAAAATATTTAGTTACGAATCGAAAACAAGAGATAAAACACGTTAATACTTTTGGATAAGACTTATATTTGCGTTTATAATGACCCAAGTAATCTAGGATCATATCTGAGACCAAGCAGTTGACGGATGTGGATCAGATCTGAGACCCAGCATACCAAAGGTTAAAAATAATAATGTCAATGTCAAAATACACATTTATTACAGCGGCGCGCACTGCATGCTGTGTGTTTGGTTTTCAAACTTTTCAAAAGTAATTAAATAGAAAATATTTATTAACAAATGCTATGAGAATATGGAAGACCAACACTTTGCCAGAGATATTAAGTTCAAAAGTCTCAAAGGAACAGTATCAAGAAAAACACTAAGTGCTGTGAAAAACATGGGATTCAAATTTATGACTACTATTCAATCAGAAGTATTGCCTTTAGCTTTGAATGGGGCTGATATAGTGGCTACAGCAAAGACTGGGTCTGGGAAAACGTTGGCTTTCCTTATTCCTGTCATTGAAACTGTAGTGAAGAATGAAGAAACTCCCACAAACAAAGGTTAGTAATACTTCCTTTTCAATGAGACATCAAGGAATATTTTATACTAGCGACCCGCCCTGGCTCCGCACGGGTGCTTGTATTGTACATACAAAACCTTCCTCTGGTATCCCTCTGTCTATTAGAAAAACCGCATCAAAATCTGTTGTGTAGTTTTAAAGATCTTAAGCATTCATAGGGACGGACAACAAAAGCGATTTTGTTTTATACTATGTAGTGATTGTGCTGTGCATATCAGTTAAATAAAACTAGAAGGTACTACATATTGTACCATAACCAAGTAGGAATAGAAGCTATTTTCCATTCCTGCTGATCTACACTGGATTCTTTATCGAGTTGTTAAGGTACATTCTTATCAAAGCATTATGGTAACATATTCATTAAATTGTGATTTCAGGATCCTTATGTATTGTCATATCTCCGACAAGAGAATTAGCCATACAAACCTATACTGTGTTGCAAGAAATTCTAGCACATCATGACTCCATAACTTCAGCTCTGGTAATTGGAGGAGAGAATAGAAAAAAACAGAGCATAGAGCTATCTCAAGGTTTGTACACTTTTGACATATACAAATAATAATAATATTGTCTGCTTAGAGTAAACTTTCCAATCTACGAATGTTAGGTATCATAGGTAATTCAGGTTATTGTGCAGTGAAGTGAGCATACATAGTGAGGGCCAGCCTAGTAGCAGGTAGGCTGTCCCAGGTACCACTAGACAGTTCTGTGGTATGGACACACATGGTCAGTGAAGTCTCACCGGGAGAGCACCACTACATCCTCCGAAGGTGTGCCGCCATCCTTTCAGGCAGCATGACCAACGGGCAATTCCAATAGGCATCCCAACCCTCCTCAGATGAGCGCTCGTAGCCGACCACCATCAAGTTTAATGGAGTGAGTCCCACATAACCCAGGTGTCCCGTCCCTAGTGTATGTGTCGCAGGCAAATTCTATAATTCGCCTGTATACAAACGGCGTCGGCAGTTTACAAAGACAAATTTGTTATATAAAATGCCGTACGCCGTATGTAAGATGTCGTTCATTTTCTAATATGCCGAGCTTCGATATTACAGCCGATTACAAATTGCCTCGGCATATCGTTCCAATTAGTACCAAATTTAACCGCGCCCTGGCGCTACTAGTCTTCAAAACCAATATGGCGGTCAACAGTGAAAGTGTGGAAGAAAAAAAATATTAAAAATATGTCTAATATCGGCTGTTTCAAATAGATTTTAAGGGCTAGTACTATAGGAAACTATTGAAATTAAACTAATCACAAAGGGGGCTCCGAAAACACCGTGGGAAAAAAACAAAAAAATTCGAGGTTATCCAGCACGTAAAAACGCTAGGGTGTCCATGGAAACTGGTAAAGTGGAACAAAAAATTGCAATAAAATGCATTGTATTTTGATTCGCTGTAAATCAATTGTTTCGCTGATGGTTTTATGCTTGTTTAAGCTTAGCAGAATAAGTGAAACCAAGAAACATTGTTGAATTTATTTTTGTTATTACCACTGAATGTCTTGTTTAATTAATAGGTAATTCTTGGTAAGTTTACTATGTATGTGTAAGGATCCTAAGATTAGGGAGAATATGTTCTCACACGGTACCATTATAGTGCAGGTTTTGTTTGGTTACGGTTTCAATTTCATGCTTATTTAATCGACGAATTTATTTTCGCAGTCAATAATTTAAAAATATTCTATTATGAATCTTAAATACCTAAATAAAATGATTAAAAACCCTGTTTCATTTCTATTATCATGGTCACCCTAATACACAAACCAAGCCGACGTTGATGCGATGACAATTTGCCTTCGGCATTTTATAACACGTATTTATCTTTCTAAACTGCCGACGCCGTTTGTGTACGAGCGAATTATAGAATTTGCCTGCGACATATGCATCAAGTCAGTTCTGAGATAAAAAAAACACTAGTCAGATGAATTAGAAATGGACTTGTGTGAACTCCTATCAGTGTGCTGTTGAAAGCATTCATATTGGGGAGCTGTGCTCATCTAGGTAGTTTTTGTAAAATAACTTTTTATATTAATTAAACTGCCCCTTTCCCAGGTGTTCATATAGTGGTCTCTACCCCAGGCAGGTTGTTTGACCACATGAGATCAAAGGAATTTGACTATAGACTGGTCAAATGTTTAGTATTGGATGAAGCTGATAAAATATTTCAGTATGGTTTTGAAGAGGATTTGAAACAAATTGTTAATCGTCTACCAAGTAAGTAAAATGTTTCTTCCAAGTAATTTACTATAAGATTTGTTGAAGACTAAATGTAAGGGTGCATCCACATGACGAATGCGCTGTTAGCGAGCGGCGCGTAGATTGCGCGCGAATGGCGGACGGACCTAAGGGGCTGCGCAGACGACAGTCTATCCATAACGCACTTTTTTTGCAATTATATGCAGTAACGCACACGACGCGCAAAAGTCTGTCGCGGATATTTCACAGACTCAACACACACAACGCACATCTTCGTTCATTCTCAGTCGGCAGACCTAGACGCTCTTTTCAAATGTCTCAGACGCAGACTCTATCACATAAAAAGTGTGCCGTCTGTCTGTGCTGCCCCTAAAAGGCACAAGTACAGCTCGCAGACAGTTCGTCAGATGTGGACGCACCCTAAGACTATATACATAATTAAAATAATTATAATTTATGTTATCTTGTAATAAATATTTACAGAAAATAGACAAACAATGCTGTTTAGCGCCACAATATCGGAGAGAACTGAAGCCTTGATCAAATCTGCCATGAAAGATGATTACAAATCTATAAATACAAGTGAAGATAATATAAAAGCTACAGTGGATGGCTTAAAACAAGGGTATCACTAGTTTATAATTAAATTGCATTTAAAGAGTTGCGTTTTTACAGATAAATAAGGACTTAGGTCACAAAAATCAAATATTTCTATTAAATTGTTTGCACCTACTCTTGGCTTCTCTTTGTTTTCAACCAAGATGGAACTTGTCTAAAGCGTATAATGTGTGTAATTTTTTTACAGATATGCAGTTTGTGAAACAGAGTATAGACTATGGTGGTTGCATAAAATGTTAAAGAAAACTCAAAACCAGAAAGTTATGGTATTTTTCTCCAGTTGCAAATCTGTAGTATTTCACTATGAGTTCTTTTCAACATATTGTGATATTCCAGTGCTATGCATTCATGTAAGAAAAGATTTTAAAATATTATATTACTTCTATTACTTATTAGATTTTTTATACATACTGATAGGTAATGAGTGAATTCACTTATTTTACCACTTCACTTATTTGATAAAGTCCCCCCTTTTAAAAATCATTATATAGGGAGTCATGTGGCTTTATGCAGCTATCAGTCTGTGTCAAGACGCTTTGTGGATGATATTCTAGTGATACAAGATATTGCCAAGACCATGTATAAATGTTATTTTTAAATCTAGAAGCTGTCAGGGTAAATTTTAAAATAATGTTTAATTACAATATGTACCCATAAAATATTTCTTGTAGGGCAAAATGAATCAGGCAGACAGAACAAATACAATGGTTAATTTCTATAATGCTGAAAAGGTAGCATTGTTTTGCACAGATCTGGCAGCCAGGGGACTGGATATACCCTCTGTGGACTGGATAGTACAGTTTGATCCACCATCTGATACAAATGTAAGTTTATCTCATAGGCTTAAACTTTTATGGACTACTACTTTTTTTACAAGAATGAAAAACACCTTTGAAATTATAATAATTAAATTTGTAACTATAGGGACCGTGCACAAACTATAGGTGGCAGCACTACTAATATTAAACTAGGGTAAAACATTCAAATTTATGACACCAGTTGGAAGCACCATCAATGTGCACGTTCCCTATTGTCAATCAAAAGGCCTGACAATAGGCACTCTTTTAATTATTATTATTTGGGAATGTAGTTTCGTTTTTGTCTACTTGGGATTTTGTATTTTTAATTTTGTTCTAGGAATATATTCACAGAGTAGGTAGAACAGCAAGAGGTATGGGGACGGTAGGAAATGCTGTATTACTACTTAGGCCAGAAGAAAAGGCATTCGTGGACTATCTCAAGGAAGCGAAAATTTATTTAGATAAATATGCTAGTTGGGATAAGTTTTCTAACTTACAACCAAAGGTAATTTTTTATGTACCTATTAGCATGAATCGTTTGGAGTATAATAAATAATTGTTTTATTGATATGGCAACTTTGGTCATACAAAACCTATTTATCATAGAACTTTTGTACTTTTTTCAGTTAGATGCGGCATTTCAGAACACAAACTTTTACCAAATGGCAGTGGAAGCATTCGAAGGTTATATTAGGGCGCTCGAAGTTAGGAAGTTGAAACATATATTCAACTTGATAACTATGGATTTGGATAAGGTAGCAAAATCGTTTGGGTTGAAAGAAAAACCTGAAGTTGACATACGTAAGTATCAAGCTGATTGAAAGATTCAATACGAAGTCCCGTTTGCTTTGATCATTCACAAATTTATCTACTTACACATAAAGATCTTTTATACGACTATATTTATGATGATCCACCAGCAGGTGAGCTAACATGGTATGAATAAACTATTTAATCAAAGTTCATACAAAAGCACTAGTTATGCAAATTATCCCTGTTTGATAGGCCAATTAGTCTCCAGTAATGCACACTGAACTACCTGCAGTTTCTAATTTCAATGTCATAAAATAAAACATCATACTTTACTGCCTTTAATAAACAAATTTCTTTTGTTTTCCTCAGACATTGGATTTAGCAAAAAACATAGACCTAGAAAGAGAGCGGCTGAGTTGGCGACGAAATCTGGAGAAACGAATAAACGCCACAAATAATGAATATAATTTTATTCTATTGTTAAAATGTAAATAAGACTGTACTAAAATGTAAATATATTATAAATAATACAAATCAGATTTTATCATTCATTATAGTAATTAATATCATAGGTTTATTAGTTAGGTTAGAAATATTAGACTAATAATAATAATTAATTAGAAGTAAAATATCTTCTGACTAGATGGTGAATAAAAGGATACATAATATTTTACATACAATACTGCTCTAATAAAAAAATAATTAATTATCAAACAAGAGCATCTTATTAATAAAAATAAATATAGGAACTTTACAATTTTTAAAATACTATGTTCTTTATAGCTACTTGGGGGAGACATTCATTTCATAAATGTTGTTCCTCGTTAGTTTCTCATAGCAATCTTCATGATTGTGCTGGTGGTTGACTGCATAGATCATTGCATCTATGGTCTCCACGGTGGCTGGACACCGGTTCAGTGAGAAGTATTGCACACACCTCCACGAGGTCTTGCCATGTGTCGTTGAGTGTTTTGTGTAAACAAAGTTCATATGCACTAACTGTTTGTGACCTTTTCTACTGTAAATGTATTTATAGCGAACAGGCAACTGTTGGCTTTCGCACGACCCGTTCATTACTAGTGAGAGAGCACCTGAAACACAATAATATTTGATTACATTATAAAAAAAGAAAATATGCATGAAACAGTATTTGATAGCGCTCCTAGTGTAAGGGTGTGTTTCCACAGTCGCGGAGCTGCGCTTAGGCACACAAAAAGTTACCAATGATATTTTCCACTGAGAGCAGAGATTATCGTAATTTGAGCCTATGGGAACGCACCCTTAGTATGTAAGGGAAACCTATGTTTTGCAGAGTGCATTTACTGTTTGAGTGATAAATTTATTAGGTTATGCAAGGGAAGACAATACAAGTTATTTTTATATATTATTTATTCAATATGGATATAAAAATACAATCATTTAAAATTCATCAAAACCACACTATTTAAGTCACACAATTAATAGAAAGCAAAGTCAATATAATATAAAATACACATCATATGCACAAAAAGGTATACAATTTGTCTTTTGTAAAACCAAGAAATATTTTGTAAGGTTAAACCCCTCTATAGGACCCTAACCGTTTAGTGAGTGCTAAGCTAAAGAGCTACATTTTCAGTTGGGTTTCAACAAAATGCAGTTTCAAATAAAGGCAATTACAGGAATGTAAACCTTTCAACCTCGAATAAACCTATTATGAAGCACTTAACCTACAGACACTCTAAAGAGATCATTTAAAATTTAAGAAATCATTTGTAATGAATAGCTAATCCTAAAATACTTAAGTAAATAATAAAATAGTGTTTTGAAAACCTAGTCATGAGCACGTCCAACATGCATTTTATATGTAGACTATAGTCATTAGGTAAGCAAGTTCCAATAAGAAATAATACGTAAATAATTAAATTTTAATAAGATTTTTAGAGAAATGAACTGGATACCATAACAATTATATAGTGGATTTACGTCCTACGAACCTAATTTCATACCCAGTTCGAAATTAAACCTTACCTATGACCATACAAAAACTTTCGTAAAAGAATCTTACATTTAATACAATAAATAGACTAGAATATGAGCAATAAAAAGTCTTGAATAATTATGGTAAAAGTATGATGGCACAGACCAAAATGGAAATTAACATTATTTGTTCAACTTTCTTTTAATTGGCACTTGAGAGCAGATTTCCGCTATCACAGTTGTTTACTTATATTATTGTGCTTCATGATTTATATACCAAATAAACTTATCTAAGAGTATTTATACATTGTCTCATTAACAATAGATAGTATTTCGTCTTATACATAATATTGTGTTTTGAGTTTTTTACAGTAGTAATGTCTTTATAGCAATAATTTGGTCCACATGGTTTAAGAATCTTAGATTCTTTTATAATTTTCTTGTGTTCATAAAGGAGCCATATTATTATCTTAGGTGATAAAAATATGAATAGGTTTGATTACATTTTATATAAGCGATAATATTAATTGTATCAAAAAGTGTATAAATATAAAAACATTATGTTGCATAGTAATCTCCTTGCAATTGAGACACTTTTAAAACATCATTGAAGTGGATTCCAAAACATGGAGATTTGCAAAATGGCATTTCGCAAGCATTACACATAAATCTAGTGTCCCTTCTTCTTCCTATTTTCCAGCACAATCTGCAGGAGCGCTGAGGGTATTTCTTTTTACCATCTTCTTTCTGAGGGATAGTGACAAGCCGATGCTCCAGAGTTTGATCTTCGTTGGTATTATTTCTCAACATGTTGTTAGTCACCTTACCATTCACTAAGTTTTTAAGGTCGATAAACAATGAGTTTAGACTGGTACAATCTGAAATCACGATGGGCATTTTCATTATGGTATTTGTCAAAAAACAATAACTGTTTCCATAAGATAAATGATGTTGAAAATGCCATCGTGTTTTCACAATGAAGGCTTTGCAAAAGAAAATTATATTTGATGAAATAAATGATTGCATTTTCAACACAATCTCTCTTACATGGTACATGTTTAAATGATGAAAAAGCATTAGGAAGCAAAGTAACACAGCATGAAGCATAATTTGGACTAAACAAAAGAGGATTATCAAATTCTATTATGATATTGAAGCTGTATAAAATAAAAATACTTACTATCTTGGGGAGAATGATAATCCAATGATGTAGGTAGATCTTTCTTCCCATCTCTGGTGCCATCATAAGACTTTGGAGTAGTACACACAGCAGGATCTGTTACTATTATATCCATATCATCACATTCTGTCTTTAACTCTATATTACTATCAGTAGATGATTCTTTAGTCTTGTCATTTAAATCTTTGTCTGAATTACAAGCACTTTGTGTATTATATGAAACATCGATGACTTTTTCTTCATACAATGTTTTCAAATTGTCATAAGTTGGCATCACATTTTGTTTATTGAAATTCTTTTCTTTAGTTTTTGGTCTTTTTTCTGGGTTCAATATATCTGCATAGTAGCTGTTTTGTAGGAATTCATCAGACTTTCTTTTTAGATTACTAAGCCTTTGTAGCTTTTCTACGAATCTTTGCTTTATTAGGTTTATGTCATTGTTGTGAGTGCTGTCCTCGGTAACTCCTGCATCACCCATGTCCGACACACAGGATTCTCCATTTGGTGAGCCGTTGTGACTGTCTGTAGTGTGCTTAGAAAAGTCCAGCTCTTTGTCAGCATCATCTTCAGTCTGTAATTAGTGGAAAGAATTTAATAAAATGAAGTCTTTATTCATCATCTGAGAGCTTATTTTCCTCACACACAATAGGAGCTCAGAAGTAGAGTGTGGATAACTGCTCATACTTACTAAATATGTAGTTGCATTTTTTAATCCAAAAGGTTGCTAGAGTGTTGAACCATCAACATAAGAAGAAACTAAGTAGTGATGGTATAGATAGTCGAATACAGCAAGAAGTATCAAAGCAGACTAAAGTCTCACAAAAATGAGCTGGCCATGGATCTTGGTGGGGATGGCAGTGTTAGACACCAAAGGCTGAAGAGAAGTGATGTCCCGAGTCTCTTGGAGAGATTCGTCTGCTCGCGGGGGCACCCCCTGGCTCAATAGAAAACACAGATGGACGCTTTGTGTCCGGCCCGCTACATGGCTTATTGTTGTAAACAGATTGCCAAGTTGCAGAGAGAAATATAAAAAAAAAAGTAGTAATGGTCTACTAATTTTGTACTAGACAATCTAAAGTTGTATGTTTATTTGATGTATTGTTTCATAGCCGCCTGGTAGCACTTAATTACTACCTACATAGTATAAAAAAAAGTCACTTTTGTTTTCTGTCTGTACCTATGTATGCTTATATCTTTAAAACTATGATATCAATAGATTTTGATGCAGTTTTTTTAATAAATAGAGGAATTGAAGAGGAAGATAGAGAGGTATATATGCATATTGTATTGCACCTATGCAAATGGGGTGGGTCACTAGTATTTTATATTACTTACAAACAATATACATATTGAAGATCAATAATATATTTTGTACCCACCTCTTTGTTTGTCAATCCTTTAATTTGCAAAACTTCAGCAGTGCCTATAAAACTAGTGAGATCTTCCCGTTTTACACTCACTTCCCCGTGGTACATGAACTGGAGGAGATCTCTCATGGCTTTGTGAGTAACATCCCTTAACACAACTGAAAAATAATAAAACTCTCATATATAATATGAATTGGATGTCATTTCAATCAACAAAAGTAAGTGAATATAAATACTACAAATTGCTTTGGTAAACAACTGTGAATTTCATGATAATACAGTCATAATGTGAAAGTCTCAACTTATATTTAAAAATACAGCTTGCGTCATCGTCCTGCCTTTTTTTTAGCTGTGAATGTCCTTTGAGGAGCGACACAAGGAGAGCTTTAGAACATAGGTTACAGGAAATTCAATAACCTCAATCTTCTGCTAGTTTATTCAAAATAATGCCCTCAAAGCAAGTGCTGTAACTAAATTACATTCGATATATGCGAACAGTCTTACATAAACGTTAATTAGACTTACCAATAGGATGCTGACACGGATTCATTTGGAACATTTTTTTGAAGTAAGGAGAACATATTGAGAGAATAACTTTGTGCGCTTGTAGTAAATGTCCGTCTACAGCGATTGTTACGTCCACGAATTCACCATTTCCAAGTAAACCGGCAAAACCTTTCGTTAAATTTCCATGGAAGTTATTCCAAGACAATGAGAATTGTTGGTCCATTTCTAAACACTGAAAGATTGCATCTGAAAATTTATCTTACTTTTCTTTTACATGTAATACAAATTTTGAACGGTTTCCGATTAATATAAAATGCTATAATTCTTGTTATTTTGATGAATTATTTTATCAAAATACGTGACGGAAAATTGACAGCAGTGCGCGGCGCGTCGTAACTAGTGATGTGGTCATTTTGTTGGGATGGGAATTTGGCAGGGGGAAATAAGTTTCGTTCATCGTTTCACCCTTTGATTTTATCGATATGATGACATTTTTCGGTTTTTAACATCCTATGAATTTCTTTACTTCCAAATCTGTAGCGATCGTTTTAAAATGAGACCTATGTGACATTATATTAATATTTTAAAAATACTATCCGAACTATATAGGTTGCTTGGCAGATGATGAAGGTCAACGTGTCGTAGTAGCTAAGCCAGAGGTTTCCACTTGGCTAACTACCTATTACAACTTAAGTAGGTATAAACGGCCACACTGGTATTCTGAAATATTTTGAAAGATTCTGTGCAATGACATTAATAATAGAAAATATTTTATGGCTCAAGGAAAGCGGAGCTCAAAAAAAGGCCAGACCACAGATAGGTACAGTTAACTTATGTATGATATGATTAGCTACCCTATAGCCCCAATAACTTAGAAGTTCAGTTATACTTAGTAGGTAAGATAAACGCTCTCTATAGCTATCTTTCAAAACTGTGTTACACCTCGAGTCCTAAGAAGTTATAAGTAATACCTACTTATCTTTTTATTAGGTACTCGTACTTCGCGAGGTAGGTAGTTCTACTTAAATTCCCAAGATACTTACAAGCAAAAGTTCCAAGCACGTAGGTATATCTAACATCTTGGTTTGGATTCCACTGCGTCGAGAAACTCCTAAAAGTTGGTTGGAACTTAATTTAGCCGGACCGCTCCTCGACCGCACAAAGTTTAGCCGAGCTGTGTACTGATGCCGCAGACTATCGCTTTACTAATACGGAACCCACTGAATCACGGCTATTTGTAATCTGACGAATTGATTTGTACGCACGCATCCGCCCATAAAGTTGTGAGGGTTTTTATCGGACTTATACAAAGATGTGACATGCTCGAAGTTATATTTCTTTGCGTAGGTACGAGTATGTTATCTACTGGG
The DNA here is from genome assembly GCA_031163375.1 of Conogethes punctiferalis. Classification (NCBI taxonomy): domain Eukaryota; kingdom Metazoa; phylum Arthropoda; class Insecta; order Lepidoptera; family Crambidae; genus Conogethes; species Conogethes punctiferalis. Next base: position 10,347,023 of record CM062082.1, on the reverse strand, counting down.
AAAACAGCGTGAACCTTACACGTCGTTGTATCAGTTGTACTTATTCCGTTTTCGTAGGGTGACGTTTTTCTTTTGTTTAATTAGATCGACCTCGTCACGAGGTTCATCATCATTACCAGCCTATCGCAGTCAACAGCTGGGCACAGGCATCTCCTGTTGTTAGTCACTTTCGTCAAACATCTTGTCTGGACAGTCTTTACCCATAATCGCCACGCTGGACGGACTGGCGTTGACTTAATTTTTCTGAACAGTCTAAAGGTTGTTAAACCCTCTTGCTTATGTAACGTTGTTTGTAGCAAACTAGCAAGCAGCACAAATCGTCTATCGATTATGTGTCAGCTGCAGAGCAAGTGGGCGCAGCAGCTCATACTTTCACATCAATGAGCTGTCTTTAGACGTGCACCAAGCACTCTACATCCCTTGGTTACCTAGTCACCACTCTTTTTAAAAAAATTAAATATCAATTAGTCAATAGCTTTGCATTGTATCAGTTTAAATTTATTAATTCTATACGTTTTGTAGGTAATACAAAAATTTTAAGAATTTTGGCGATGAAAAAGAGTAGGTAACTGTCGAGTTTCTTGCCGGTTCTTCTCAGAAGAAAACAACTTTCCGAATACGGAACACGGTGGTTCTTTTCAAGGTGAAGTAAATTAACCTACGTGCTGGAAGAGGTATGGTACATGTAAGAAAGTATTAATTTTGGTAGGTTGTAGTGAATTGGAGGCAATAGATGAATAAAATAAATGTTCCTCTTTAATGCATCTTAAAGTTGACTTAGAAATAAATAATAAAATTAAATCAGTAATATATATTGTACAATTTAGGCGAATTTATTGCTAAAAGCGATCGATTCTAGACAACTTTTGCGTAAGGAATAGCAAGATAGAAAGGGCGATGTGCTTTAGTTCATACGATATATGAGTTTAGATAAATTATTAACTAAAAGGTATATTAAATAAATATAAAGAAGCAATAAATGAATATCTGCAATGTATATTCTCAGTGTCTGATATATGTATGTGCACTATGTATCCGTTTGTAGGGGCTACTTATCAAGCAGTATAAATCGTCTATCGATTTCCGTGTCACATGCACGAAGGCGGGGCGCAGCTTACCGGACTTTTACGTCAATGAGCTTCAAATGACCAGTAATATTCTAGTAAGCTTACGACAGCTCTACACGTACAGTTAAGATGATTTAATAAAAATATACAATTTTCAAAGTCACATTCTAACTACATAATTGTACCTACCTATGTATCTTTGTAACGAAAAGCCCTAAATCTTTATATTTAGAGTCTACTCTAAAAAAAAGACAGGCACTTTTTACTATTTAAGTCTTATATGCCGCATTAATAAATCGATTTCATGAATATAATCTAAAATATACAAAAGCACAATATCAACAATAATTAGTGTAACCAAAGTGCTAGGTAGGTGCTGTATAAACAGATTTGGAACTTATCAGTTAAAAAACTAAAGCTCAATAGACATAGATAAGTAGGTACCTACTCCGTAGGTACTAATAAATAAATGCGAAAGTTTGTTTTGGATGTACAGACCTACATAATATGGATGTTTGTTAATCACGTATAGGCTATAGAATGTTATTATTTTGCATATCGCCTTCACGCGGGTAAATCCGTGGGCTGATGCTAGTTCTCTTGCTCGCATATTTATATTTGACAAACTCTATGTCCATTTTTACTACATATACCTACCGCGGTGATAAATCTCTCTTTCATAAAGTTACAATCTAACTAAAAGACTTGTTGCACTTGATCCGTTGGCCACTTTAACCTAACCTAGTAAAGAAAGTCCGATATATTTCACTGTCAATGTCACGTGAGAACCACCGGACCTCGTCCAAACTATAAGTGGACAAGTTCTGATGGATAGTCGGACACGTCTGACGGCCAAATCGCCAATTAATTAAGTTCCTTGAGCGCAGTCACCCTAGCCAGTTGATAGGCCAACCATGACAGCGTACTTTTAATTTTCTGGTGTCACGGGTTACGTTAAGCCTCCCCGCTAAAGGAAAGTATGCGATGAATGGGCTTCTTATTAAAACTGTAGAAAACTTTCATCAGGCAAAAGTTCCGTCTGCGTGCTGTTAACGTCGTAGGAATGAAATTGTTAAGCAGTTTTTGTGCCTATCCAAACGTAATTGGATGAAATGTGAACTGGGGAAGGCGCGGCAAATCGTGTTTTTGTTTTGCTTTTGTTTATTGTACTTACTAGGTAGATAGTCTGTATAGGCTAGTTAGTTAGGTACGCGGTAGAAATTCGCTGGTCGTCTTTTGTTTTGTTCTTTAAGTCAGTGGCCGAACAACTACTTGTTGTAGGTACCTAATGTGTACCTACATACCTGTAGGTATATCAAACAAAGTAGAGTGTTAATATATCAACGATCTCCTAAAGGCATTCGTTCACGGGGAGAATTCGAGTGTTTCACGTTACAGATTCGAGCATCACATCAGTGTGAAAAGTGAAAACAGACTACCCGCTCCTTGCAAAGATACTAAACTAGGTATAGTACCTACATCGATGAAGAAGTACCGATCGTTAGAATGCGCATATCGTGACGATATAATAAGCGATATAATACGTAGGTATATCACTCTGCGTCATCACAAGGTTTTCTTCATCATTCATCAATTATTCTAATGATCGATTCGAAAATCTACGATTTTACGTTACATGTGATGAGCGCTCTGGTGTGTCAGGGAGGGCGTATTGTAATGTAATGCTGAAAGACGAATCTGTAATGTTACATTACTCGTGAGAGGGCTCTATATATAAATGTATAAATACACGTTATATGAACTATAATGCTAACTGAATTGTGCAGCTATTCAGGCGATATTCAGTTACATTCCGGAAACATGACTGCCTATTGTGCACTGCGATAGCTCACCTTGTGCTAAATCAAACCAAATAATGCATGTCTGATCATGATAGAGAGATATACATTATATGAGTTAACATAGAAGCGTCTATCAAAATGGTTTGTTTACTTTATATTCATTATCATGGCTGTTATATAAAATACCATTATATTATTGTGGACTATATCTAGAACCAGAAAATAAAAATCAAGGGTGCCTATTATCTAGATAATGTTGATTGTAAGTGTGGGTCGGAATGACGGATATTTGTATGTTTACAGAATTAAATGCGCTTGAGATTGGCAATTTGACCATAATGACTATACAAAGAGCCTCCCTCGACTTCGGCTAAAGTTTCGTCAAAGTTTGATCGTAGCCGAAACACATTCGAAGCATCAGTGTTATGTTTAACGGACTTCAAAAAAAAAAGAGGAGGTTCTCAATTCGACTAATTTTTTTTTGTCTTGTATCACCGAGAATTGTGAACCGATTTGAAAAATATTTTCTTTGTTCGTAAGGATGTGTGTACCTCCTAGTTGGTCCCATTGTCACCATATTAAAGTTGGTATTTTTTTTGCTAAAATATGCTGTTAATATTATTCTAATACTCTTGTATCGCATACAACAACAAACAATTAAACAAAATATGAGAATACCAAAAGAACAAACAAAACAATCTACGGTATACGTTTTCGAGTTCACTGACTAATTAAATGCAATGTTAAACCGATTGCGGCGAATAGTTACGGCACCGAAGCGGAAACCGGTCTTATGGGCGGGCCACGCGAGCGCCTGGAATTTATCGTAATGCCTGGTAATTAATCGATTGATTGGCGCAAAAGATTAATTTCACTACGCCTGTATTTATTCTGGCGGGCTTGGTTATTTTATTTGTGCCTTTTTGCATGCATTTTTTGCTGGATATAGGCCTCCTCCAATGACAATTATTATAAGGTAGGTTACACGGGACCTCTAGAAGTCTAGACTTTCAGACGGCACTTAGGTAAATATTACCAATATACCAATGAGGCAGTCAAATATATTGTAGGTTAAAGTTTAATTTAAATTCATACATTTATAGACAGTTGTTAGCATCATCATCTTTGGGAAAACATGCACATTATGGATAAAGCCTCCAAAAAATAATAGAATCCCTTACATCCCAGTGTGCATCCCAGTAATAGAAGGCAATTGTTATCCGCTACGAAATCAATCAGTGTTAAATTAACGCACGAAGTATTAAGTCTTCTCCTTCATTCTTCTTCAGTCTTTCCTCAGTAATGAGATCAGTTAGTGTGGTGAAACAGTTGTATCTCAGAAAAGGGTTTAATAAAGTGACCAAGCTAAATCTCTCAAAAAATATACGGTAGGTGTACATTACTTAGTAAAAGTACCTAATTAAGAGAAGCAAAAGCAAAGATCAGAACGAATTACAAAATCAGTTCGCAAAGTTTCCTTCTGGCGAGCCGGTCTTGGGCTCCGGTCACTCGGCGGCGGCTGTGGCTGCCGTTGACAGGTAATCGATGCGGTTTGCTAGTTTATTTGGCTATCGGTTCCGCTCTCGACATGTGTATCTACTCGATATAATCGATACTGGTCCCCGGCATAATGTGGTTATGAATCGGAGCGTATTCGATTACAGATTTCGATACGGCCAGCGTCGGCGAGTCGGGGTTTCGTTTTATTTTTCTGTTTTATACGACCGTTTTGTAGGTCAGGTGCACATATTGATGTATTTTTGAGATCTTTTGCGGTTTTTTTTGTCAAGCTATGAGATGCGTCGTGTCGTTATCGTTAGGACTATTGGTGAAATAGAGTAGGTCTCGGTGTGTCTTAAAATTGCAATTACTGCTTGAGGGAAACTTTTAGGTAGGTAAGGAGCTGTCGATGTCTATAGATACGCTACACACGGTGTCCTATTTGACACGTGAAACGATAGTGAAAGCGCGACAGCCCTTACCGGTACCGTATCCCTGGTTGATAAGGTCTCTTATTACCTTAAGTCTAGATCAGATATCTTCAGATAAGATATCTAATATCTATTGGTTATTCAATGCCAAAGTATCTAGTGTATACCTGGTAGTCATCATCATCATTAGCCTATCACAATCCACAGCTGAACATAGGCCTCTACACTTGCTCGTCACTTTGGGAAAACGTCTGGAGGCTTTACCAATAACCCCCACGCCGGACAGACGTTGGGCGTTGGGATTGGCGATCGCTGGTAGTATTTTAGGATTATCCATTTTTTTTCTTAGGTACGCATGTTTTCTAGGATAGACATAATTCCTATTATTAATCTGTGGTTTTCGTGCGTGGTAAGATCTGGTTATATTAATATCACGATAGCAGTGATATCGTTTTCCTCTAGCCCGAAATCGATCCGGCCCGACGTGACGGCAAGTGGCACAGATTGGATTATAGAAATAATTCGCAAAAATCTATTCCGGGGAGGATGTAATCTACATTTCAATTGTCGTCTTCCCCGTTATTCTAAAGGCGGAATTTTAAGGGTGGGGGATTTATTCTACGTTGGGCATTGGACATTAATTGAGCTCCTTTGAACTGGGATATTGGTGGTCCCTCGCGGTCACTTCTCCAATGATTGAACTCTTTTAATTGCGGAGACAAAGCAGTGGTCGTATTAAGAATAGGATTCATGGCTATCTTGCTTTCTTAGCTAAGATAAAGTTGCTTAAATCACACTGTTGAAATGGAAATAATATTCTCATAGGAGTGGAACAAAATGTAATTTATGTGTTAGTGTAAATTAGATTCTTGATTTTTGTAATAGTGCACACACCAATTGTTTGGATTTTAACAAGGTTTTCTTTCGTGCTATTTTTTATGGTAGGTCAAGATAATGGCTTCTCTACGCCTGAAGCGAAAGAGAAGCCCAAGTCGCTGTGACAACGGGCAAGTAAATGGTCAGTTACCCGTCAGTTGCCACAGCCATGCCGGCCTAACCCGCCACGAGTTACGTATACCCTACTCACAGGCAGAAACACGACCCGGATGTCATTTGGTTGCGATATTCTATAGGGTGGAGGTCCTTCCCCGGACGGGCAGCTCAATTCGAGCGTTCGCGTATTACGTATGAAGACTTTAAGGTGGTTCTCTCGCTGCACCACGCCCCGCTGCGGTACCCATAACCGGCTAGATAGAATCAGTGCGCGGGAGCAGATTCTGCCAAACGGCGCAGAAGCTTTGTGCACTGGTTGAAACGGCCGACTGGAGGCGCCTTTCAGAACATCTAGCCAAAATGTAGCATGCTTGATTAACCCCATCTGACATCAGAACCGAAACCATCCAAGGAACTAGTGTAATATAGGTAAACTGATTCGTATCTGGATGTTGTATTTGTTTATAAGTTTATGTTTGTGGTACTTCCATTGTTTTTGATACCCATGACATTGCCGCTGGCATGTATGTAGGAACCTTCAAGATTCTGTGATGTGCTGCTTAAGCTTTAAAACAACAACTTTATCTACTAATATTACTATGTTTAATTGATCATCATCACAGAAAAATATCGATTGTATCGCTCAATACATGCTAAGCTCAACAAATCGTAATTGCATAACTGGCGCAGTTACAGAGATCAGCAATTGTGCACTAATAACATAATTAAATAGTTTGTTGGCGCGTTTTTCCGTCAAGTTTCCTCGCCAGTACGTGCTCCGATGCAAAGGCCGGCTTGTGGCGTGATTGGCTCTCTTGTTTGCCCTTTAAGCCCTGACCATTTACCACCACTTGTGGGTTTTTCAGTTTCTTTTGATCACGCACTTACAATTTCGCGAGGTGAAAACTCGGTCCGAAATCATATTACAAAATAAGTAGGTAATTACATAAAGAGATCGGCTAATGTGAATTGGCTAATAACATAATCCAATCCATTAACTATTTATCTATCCACTGTCTATTCACGTTCAAGTGTAAGTTTATGATTCTTCTTTCATTCTTTACTATTTGATATCTTTGTAGGTACATAGAGGCCATAGAGCTTTTTCTGAAAGTAGTCTTGAGTTTACCTGTTATTGTAATAAAAACCAAAAGCTGCTATTTTTGTTTCAACGGCTACTTTTACCTTTCATTAAAACCACAGAACTTGGCATATTGTTCCAGCCCATTAGTCGGCCATCAATGTCTAGTGTCTTTGTGTCTTTCCATCGCTCGCCCCGACAGATATTTGGGAAAGATCCAAAGAGACAATGGTCGGCTCTCAGGAAAATAACCAGCATTTTACAGTGACCATCTGGTATACCGTTGAAAAATAAGAGAGGAAAAATGAAAGCTTATGGAAATTTGATGCGGGGTGGACACGAAACCACGAGTATTTACTTTGTTATACCTACCTATGACTTTGAAATAAAATAAAATTACATGTAACAAAGGGTATCTTGTAACAAAGGTCACCAATAACAATATTTATTTATAGAAATATCAGTTACCTACATTACAAATAAGTATTTATATGGCCCAGACCTAGTTTTGAGCTAGTGTCTTCCCAATAAACTTTCAAATTTCAGTAATTAGTGAAACATTTTCTTTTTCAAACAAACATTTTTTTCTTTTTCCTAAAACATGTGTGCGAATTAGTATGTTGTTTATGTTCGAGCGCGCTGGCAACTCCGCCGGCGCTCGGCATTTTTATCACCAAAATGCGGGTAGCTGTGTATGTCGGGGTCGACTCGCCACCGCCATAACGTTTTTATTAAGTGCACTTCCATTCCTCAAGCGATACGCCTAGCACGTCAACTATTTTTATCTCCACAAATGTAACAAACGAAATTAAAACCTTTTAACGTTCTCTCGGAGTCTCTGATCGGGTCCCATGTCACCGTCGATAAATTGGTGACCCCTAGTTTTTTTACACGCAACAAGTTCAAAGTTCGCCGGTCGTCGTCATCTTCGTGCCAATTACGAGGTCGATGGTTGGCAGCTTTTGGAGTTCTTCAGCAAGGGATAAGGACATCGCCGGACCAGCGAAGCCGCTAAAGCTTCCATCCGCAGCAGACCACATCCAAGCAGATAAGTGCCCTACTTCCTTCAGTGCTCCCAATATCTAAATCCGAATCCAAATTTACCTATTCCTATCAACAATCCTTCACTATTCTTCCCTATTGTTTTATCGCCTACTTGCGCAAATAAATAGTGAAAGTACACCTAATCATCAAAATCAAAAAATCTTTCTAGAACTTACTACCTACCTACTTACGAAAAATATAGTTTTGAGTCAATATAACTTCGAATCAGTGCCTAAATTGTAATAAATATCATAATCATAGCCAGAATACTAAAATATATCTCCGTTTCCGCGGCATCTAAACATTATTTCGCCGAACATTCCAGGCGTTGCCGATTGCGTGGCGCGTTCCGAGCGCAAGTCCAGCTGTGGGCTGCGCGCTGCCGGCCGCCCATGACGACGTCGTGAGGAGCGTGAGATGCACATATTTGTTATTTAGTTCCTTCTTGATAACAAACATTTTGGTACGTACATATTTTTTTATTTATTTAAGTGTAGCCACAAGTGTATTTATCTCACTTTCGATTACGAGTGCATACCTAATTATTTATTTTATTTAAGAGAGGTAGGGCATAGCGTATTTCGCTCGAATTGAGCCGCCCGACCGGGGAGGTACCTCCACCCTATAGAATACCGCAGCTTAACGGCTTTCAGGTCGTGTTTCTGCCGGTGAGTAGGGTTTCCGGAGCTCGTGGGGTGAGTGCTGCAACGGCAGCCGGGGGGGTAAGGTGAGCAAGGCGCGTGTGATACCCCAGGTGTTGCAGGCGTCCATAGGCTGCGGTCACCGCTTAACATACGGGCCGTAGGCTTGTTGCCATCTTAGACATAGGCACAACAATTTTATACATTATTTAAATATACTACTTAAGTGATATCAACTAGTAACATAATTTTTTTGTTTTTGCATTTCAAGCTACAAATTCAAGATTTATTTTTACAAAATGGCTACATCTATAAGTGAGATAAGTAGACCTGATCAGGAGACACTGAGAGAATTGTTAGCTAGGCGTAGCTCAATTAAAGGCCAAGTTACTAAATTTAAAAATTATTTAGACAAAATATGTCAAGTTACTTCTATGTCAAATATTGAAATGGCTGAATTATCTATAAAAATTTCTAAATTTGAATCATTGTCCACAAGGTTTGATGAACTGCAAAGTCGGATTGAGGTCATAAATTCTCAAACTATAGACACGGAAATCGAGATTCGAGATAGTATCGAGCAGGATATGATTATTACCATAGCCACTGCCAAAACTATTTTTGAAAGTCATAATACAATACAACTAAGGCGCAATTCTAATGTTCATGATGTACACTACAAGTTGGAGGAACCAGACCTTGGCGTAAGGTTGCCTCAAATTAATATCGCTAAGTTTGATGGTACTTATTTTCGATGGCTCGAGTTTCGTGACACCTTTACGACACTTGTTCACGAGAATGATCGACTTACTTCCATACATAAATTTCATTATCTAAATTCATATTTGGAAGGCGAAGCGGCTCGAATAATTTCTAATCTCGAGGTGTCAATTGACAATTATAATGAGGCATGGCGATTGTTGTGTGCACGGTACGATAACAAACGGTTGTTGATAAATCATCATCTCGGTTCTTTATTTAGCATTCAGGCTTTAAATCGTGAATCCGAAAAGTCCCTGAGGTTTTTGGTAGACCACGTTACGAAAAACCTACGTGCATTAACTAGCCTGGGGTTGCCTACAGACCATTGGGATGTACTGGTGATATTCATGCTCACATCTAAATTGGACAACCGTACGATGGTGAAGTGGGAGGAGCATCGCAATTCTATTGATGACATACCTAACTTACAACAATTCTGTAAATTTTTAATTGATCGTGCTGATGTAATAGAGGCATTGAATCGAAATAAACACGACAACATTTCATCTAAATTTAACCATGCTCCATTCAATTCACAATCAAATAATTCTTCTGCATCTAGTACAAGTAAGAGGCCTTTCATCAAATCATTTGTTAGTACTACACAAAGACACAAATATACTCATACATGCATTGTTTGTGATCAGAATCATAGGATTTATGATTGCCCTACTTTCAAGTCTAAAAGTGTAGATCAGAGACTAACTTACGTTACTAAATATAAACTTTGTTTTAATTGTTTGAGACAGGGCCACCCTGCCAATGAATGCCGGTTAGGTCCGTGTCGAGAATGCAAAGAAAAACATAACACTCTTTTACATAGATCAACTATATCGTCTGATTCAAATTTATTATCCAATGAAAACAATTCAATAGTCAATTTTTCTAAGCAAAATACAACTCAAGTACTTTTATCCACTGCTATGATAGAAGTGTACAATCCTACTACAAATTGCGTTGAGAAGGTGCGAGCCCTATTAGACTGTGGTAGTCAATCCTCCTTTATATCAAGCGCCCTCAAAAACAGGTTAGCTCTGCCATCTAACCCTACTAATGTAAACATAATAGGAATAGGAAACAATTATACAAACAAAGTCAATGAGAGTTGCACTGTCAAAATACAATCTATCAACAAACCATTTAGTGTAACTATGCAATGCTATATTTTAGACGAACTTACAGGTACAATACCTAAAGTTCCTATCGATATTACACACTTCAATATACCACAAAATATACAATTAGCCGATCCTAATTTCAATCAACCAGCGCCAATAGATGTTTTAATTGGTGCCGATATTTTTTGGGACATACTAGGTTCTCAAATTAAATCTTTAGGTCCTAACAAACCTGTACTTAGGGACTCCCAGCTTGGTTGGTTGCTAGCTGGTCAAATCATGGCACAAAAACCAGGCCATATTTATTGTAATCATGTTGTATTAAATACAGAACAAAATATCACAAAACATAGAAAAATCTTTAGAAAGGCAAGGGAAAATATCAATGAATTTCCTCTAAAATCTAATTTAAACAATAACGAAAAGGCGTGTGAAATACACTTTCTTCCTACTATAAAATTAAATTCAGGAAGACTTAGCCTTCACATGCCACTACATAATGCAGTCGATTGTCTAGGTGATTCCTACAATTTAGCAAAGAAACGACAATACAATTTAGGAAAACGATTTCGTAAGGCCCTATTCTAAAACAACAACAGGTATACCGATTTTATTCAAGAGTAGGAAAATTAATACCTGCATTTGAGTGTTAGATAAATACAGATAATATACAACAACAATAAACATAATGTTAGTAAATAAAAAATAATCTAAAAAGAAATAATTTAAAGTTATAAATAAATTAGTTCATAAATTTGTCAAAAGATGGCGTTGTGCGCCTTTACATCGCGCAAACGTTGCGTTTTTCAAATACTACTAGTACATTATTTTAACAAACATTAGGTATACTGCCCCGTTGTCGTCTAGAAGATCTTATACATAAACGTAAACATAATCGTAAACATGAACGTTAACAAACAAAATACGAAACAATATTCATTAATTCATTTATCATAACTAACATTCAACGAGTATTTCCATTTAATTTAAAAGCCTAATAACAAACAGTTAGGTAATTTGACAATACACGAGTTAAATAATTCATTTCTTGATTTGTCATTTCCCAACGAGACAATCTTCTGACATATGTCGCAGGCAAATTCTATAATTCGCTAGTATACAAACAGCGTCGGCAGTTTACAAAGATAAATACGTGATATAAAATGCCGAAGGCAAATTGTAATCGCATCAACGTCGACTTGGTTTGTGTATTAGGGTGACCATGATAATAGAAATGAAACAGGGTTTTTAATCATTTTATTTGGGTATTTAAGATTCATATTAAAATATTATTAAATTATTGACTACGAAAATAAATTCGTCGATTAAATAAACATGAAATTGAAACCGTAACCGAACAAAACCTGCACTAAATGGTACCGTGTGAGAACATATTCTCCCTAATCTTAGGATCCTTACACATACATAGTAAACTTACCAAGAATTACCTATTAATTAAACAAGACATTCAGTGGTAATAACAAAAATAAATTCAACAAAGTTTCTTTGTTTCACTTATTCTGCTAAGCTTAAACAAGCGTAAAACCATCAGCGAAACAATTGATTTACAGCGAATCAAAATACAATGCATTTTATTGCAATTTTTAGTTCCACTTTACCAGTTTCCATGGACACCCTAGCGTTTTTACGTGCTGGATAACCTCGAATTTTTTTGTTTTTTTTCCACGGTGTTTTCGGAGCCCCCTTTGTGATTAGTTTAATTTCAATAGTTTCCTATAATACTAGCCCTTAAAATCTATTTGAAACAGCCGATATTAGACATATTTTTAATATTTTTTTTCTTCAACACTTTCACTGTTGACCGCCATATTGGTTTTGGAGACTAGTAGCGCCAGGGCGCGGTTAAATTTGGTACTAATTGGAACGATATGCCGAGGCAATTTGTAATCGGCTGTAATATCGTAGCTCGGCATATTAGTAAATGAACGACATCATACATACGGCGTACGGCATTTTATATAACAAATTTGTCTTTGTAAACTGCCGACGCCGTTTGTATACGGGCGAATAATAGAATTTGCCTGCGACAAATATACCGCTATAGTTTCTAATAAGCTATTAATTGAATCCAAAATAAAGTTATAGATATTAGCACTGTCTCCTTTTCTAGATAACAATAATTTAATAAGAATTGGTGGTCGAATTGTACATCCAATTACACATTTCATAAAAGGCATCCTATTCTTTCAGATTCGTCACATCATTAACGAAACGTATTTTTGAACGCGAACATTTGTTTACGCACCATGCACGCAGGTCTTCAGCTACCTAGTGACTTACCATCACAAAGAGTAACACCTGATATTCTATTTGTGTCTGTGGGTTAAGACTTTGCAGGACCCTAATATTTTAAATCATTACAAACTGTCTTTTTGTGTTTGCGATTTAAATGCCTGCATTTGGAATCTGTAAGCGATTTAACTAAGGACGCGTTCATATTGACACTTTGATTTATTTCTCGCCGTGGAAAGCCAGTCGAGACATTTTGTGACAATTGTCGAAATTTCGTAACAGCAACTAAGGAGATAGGTACTTTTTTAAAACAAATAATCAAGAAGGGCTAATCAAGAAGGAATTAAATTTGTCTGTTCTTTCACCTACGCTCCCCACTTTGGCGATCTGGGAGGCCGGAATAAAATCCTCTAAATTTCATGTAAAACGTGTGATGGGCAATACCCATTTAACATTCGAAGAATAGCTAACTTTATTTGCGCAAGTGGAGGCTATACTCAATAGTCGTCCCCTATATCCAATGTCCTCGTCTCCTGACGACTTCCTCTCCCTTTCCCCAGGGCACTTCATCATTGGAAGACCGCTGACGGCGCTGCCTGCACCTAGTTTGGAGAACTACAGGGAGACTCAACTCCAACGTTATGCCCGCTTGGAGAAAATCACGCAACATTTCTGGCAACGGTGGCAGAAAGAATACATAGCAGAGATGCAACTACGAACAAAATGGAAAGTCAACAAACACAAACTCAGCGTGGGAGATCTTGTCCTGCTGCAAGAGGACAATGCGCCCCCATTATTTTGGAAACTTGGAAGAGTAGTAAGACTATTCCCTGGACAAGATGGAATCGTACGTGTAGCAGACATCAAAACCACAACAGGCTCATACAGGTGTCCCCAAGTCCGTCATTGCCCCCTACCAACAGCAGAAGAGCTAAACGAAGGTGGGGTATCTTCGGGTTGAATGACTTCAACGGGCGGGAAGATGTTCGAGCGCGCTGGCAACTCCGCCGGCGCTCGGCATTTTTATCACCAAAATGCGGGTAGCTGTGTATGTCGGGGTCGACTCGCCACCGCCATAACGTTTTTATTAAGTACACTTCCATTCCTCAAGCGATACGCCTAGCACGTCAACTGTTTTTATCTCCACAAATGTAACAAACGAAATTAAAGCCTTTTGATAGTAATTACGGAGTTTCCCTGATCAGGTCAGGTTGCTATTAATAATTTAACTAAAATAATAATAACACAACCAGATATAGAATCAAGACAATCATTAAGAAATGATTGAAATGATTTTTGAACTAAATAGGTGGTGGTTTTTAAATATACCCAAAGTTCAAGATTTTCATTAACTTATGCCATCATTTTTATCTTTTTGTAGGTATGAAGAATATTACCAAGCATATATAAAAGATCACACATTTATTGAAAGCTAGCTACAATTTCACAGGGAAAGAAGTCGGTTGGCAATCATATTACAAAAGTGTCCAAATCACGCATACTCTGAAGTTATGTAGTTGTAAATAAAGATCGGCTATCGTGATAGGGTTTTAGGAAAATACTCAAAGTTGGTACACAGTAGGTATGGTACAGAGCGGGAGCATGAAACGTCCAAAACTTTTATTTTTATTTTATGGCTTTGCACTGTGGATGTGCATTTTAGCCAGTGTCAAATAAATGTCCAGAACTTAGCTATAAACATGGACGTATAAAAAGGATGTTTTGAAACGTGGGTGAAATTGACATGAGCGCGTTAGCGTGAAACAAAAATGTCAAAAATTTACGTCAAAGTGACATTTTGTAGTAGACCAGCTTTGGTTCCGATTTCAGCTACTTGCCAAAATATCCTTGTCGATCTGCCTGTCCACCTATTTCCATCCATTTCCCTGTCTTCAATACCTATTAACGTTATATCTAACTGCGATTATAGAAAAGATATTTTTAAAATTCTTCTTTATTTGTGTCGTCGTACGATGGATGATTTCATGTGATAAATTTATAAAAAAATATCCTACGCTACTACTAAATACGAATATGTTATACTTACTTATGAAGCACCGCACTGCAACGCTTCCCCTATGAGACTATGGTATGGATGTGTTCCTTCAAAAAGGCTACGATTACCGCTTAGCACATCAGACGCAAACACTGTCAAAATCAGTCGCTGACAACAGCGCAGCAGGGCGATGCGCCATAGACCTAGTGTGTTACGCTCTACCGACGCGAGAATAGGAGTGAATCAAGCCTGAAAGCATCGCATTTTTGCCGGGGGCAAGTTTTCAATTTTCCGCTACCAAAGTGACTAACAGTTTCTACCCGTCACTGTACCGCTGCGATGACATCTCTTTCACGCCCATTACGTCCGGTACCTTTAAAGGAATGTTTCCCGAAAGCTTTTTACCTAAAAACCTCTTTAGAAATGTCTGCAACAGCCGACGTGTTGACGAAGGAATCAGACAAGATCTTAAGGAACTTCGGACTGAACTTGAACTCGGCTCGGCGTTGTGCGGGGCGTGAGCAAGGTGAAATGTTGGGTAAGTATCTTATATTTTTATGTAGTTTCATTATACAACATTAGAAGTACTTAATAGGTAGGTAGGTATATTCTTTCAATCCCTTTTGAAGTAGATGATTTTTAAATTTAAAAGAGAATAACATGATTAATTTTAATGTATTACTGAAGTCTGAAGGAAAATCATTTTAAAACGACCATTAAGTTTATTTGTGTTTATATTTCCTGTGAAAATAAAAGTTGTATATTATGTTCTCTCATTGCTGGGAATCGTCATCACATTTTTTCGACTATTGTCAGTCAATTTCTCTCAATAAAGTATGTGTTTTTGGGTAGCATAGTCAAACTACTCGCAATGATTAAAGTGGAAGTAGGTTGACAATGCTTCCGTGATGGGCAGACGCGTTGCTTACCGAATATAATCGCGATCTTGAGTTCGGGCATACAAAAAACGTTAAGGAAAATCCTAATTAATAGTTATTAATGTGCGATATAAAATACTTACCTTATTGCCTACGAAATAGAGTATACATCAAAACAACAGCCTAGCAGGATTACCTAATACTTGTGCTATCGTTTACTACACTTTGTGACGAGCATAAAGGTTCCTAAACGAAACGTTGGTTCAAGCTGCTTCAGTATCTCGGAGGCAGCGGGTACAGAAGGGTGACGATAAACGGGATCGTTTGTCGAATAATCCGCTTTAGAGAGGAATTATCCGCCTCGCAACCATTGCTAGGTCACCAGCTCCTACATAAGTACCTACAGAGTATACAGCAGTAACTATGATTTCTTATATTAGATATGTTATGTCGTACTACTTATTAATCTTAACTATAATATTATAAAGCTGAAGAGTTTGTTTGTTTGTTTGAACGCGCTAATCTCAGGAACTACTGGTCCGAATTGAAAAATTCTTTTTGTGTTGAATAGACCATTTATCGAGGAAGGCTTTAGGCTATATAACATCAAGCTGCAACTATTAAGAGCGAAGAAATAATGGAAAATGTAAAAAAAAACGGGGAAAAAATAACTATTCCACGCGGACGAAGTCGCGAGCACAGCTAGTTAGGAGATAAGTGTTACCTACATGTCGCAACACGGCAACTTTGACAGAATAAATAAAGATATAATAGTAATTTAGGGTCCACAAATTATTTAAAGGCTTTTACCTCAAATTACTATCATCTGGTCTCCGGAAAATGTTGACAATATGATACAAAATAAATATGGTCTGTCAATTTGGTTACCTTATGAGACATTTTTTTTGTACTTGTCTATGTTTTATAAATATTTAGTCATATCGTGAATAATCAAATATGACTAAATGTTTTATTATATCGCATGCAGGCGTATATACCTAGTCATGTATTTGGAATGATGTCCATTAGGGTCGAAGGACATTTACACACGCCTGCGTTCTATCGCGGGTGCCGAAAGGCGCGTTTTTGCGGCTAAAAGAAGCGTGTGTGCTAACTACAAAACACGAAAAATGAAGCTTGGCTTTTATACATTACGTACTAAACGTTTATTTAGGAATATATAACATTTCGGCCATGCGTAAAGCTTACCATAATGTAGAATTTAGTCCTCATTTAATCAACTAGCTAATTTAAATTACAATAAATTGAATACCTTTGCATTGAATAACTGTATACCTAATACTGATGGTCATAATTATGAAGGTAAGGTCATAATTATGAATTAATGCTAATTTAACTATGTTTTCCCTGCTACGCTAAAATATGATGTTTGGTATTTGAGACTAAAATCCAACAAAACAATTTGCATCAGTGTCTAACGGCAACTGAGGACGGAGAATTTCTACAACACGGGCAGTTTACCTAGCGTAAATTTCTTTCTTTTTTAGGACTTTTCTAACATTTTATCTACTATGCACGATTTTCATAATCGTTAGAGATTATTTACATACATTCATCTAATGAATGTCAATGCTAAGCCTGAACTATTTATGAAATGTAAATGAGGTGGAAAAAAAATCAAAATGTTTAATTTATTTTGAATTTGAAATAAAAAGTATTCGAAGCGAATGTCACTCATAAACAAGAATTAAAAGATTGCATTATTTAAGCGTAGTTTTGAGTCACATTGTGCTTTTCACAGAATAGATTAAAGCATTACACTAAAACCATAGACTAAAACACATTTTTAATTTCTAGGCCTACGGATTATAACCCCATACCAATGGGGTTATAATCCTGATCATGTAACTTTTCGTACTATTATTTATTTACCAAAATAAATAATAGTACGAAAAGTTACATGATCAGGTATCTACATATGATACACTTTTATTTCTAAATCAAATACCTACGTCTACTTTGTCTTTCTTATAATAATGCTGTGGTGCGGTATTTTAAAAATGTTAAGCTACCCTTTTCATACACACAACTGAGTTTTATATCTTGTTTATGCTTATAGCAACCCTCATACCGTAAATAGTTGGCTCAAAGAAAACCCTAGGAACGCAGCCGAGTTCAATGAACGAAATAATATAACATTTTCTTGTTTGTGGTCGCCGAGGTTCCAATGCCTACTAGCGGGTCATAAAGCGTATTTTCATAAATGAATTTCTTGGTACGAATTTCTTTGAAATAAACTATTAATCGTGTCGATAGAAATTTAAAAAGATAGTCTTCGAAACTTTATTACTGACCGACCACTCGACAGGGAAAACGTTTTGGAGAATCTCCATATTCTTTGTGAGTAATTTGCACCTGTTCGAGTGGACTAAACCTTAAATGAGTTTGTTCAGAATCGGTTCCAGTAACTAATATAGGTATGGATCAAATCAAAAAATATTTATTTTCAGCTAGATTTCCAATGGCGAAAGAATATTTGATATCTACACAGAATTTTTTAAATTTATTCATTACAAATATTTGTATATACACACATACTTTTACAACTCTTTCCTCTTTTTATTAACTATAATTGTAGATAAATAAGTTGAAGTGTCTGAGGTTTTGCGCTTGTATTTAACACAAACATACAGTTAACACAAACATAGAGTTTGTACTTTACATACGTATAAACAGTATATAAAGTACAAACTCTATACTATAACTTTAACAATTTTGTGATGGTGTTATAATAAAAGTATGGATGCTGTAGATGGGTTTAAAGCCCAGGACGGCGTGGATTACCGTGCAAAAGAATGGCGCCGTGTCGCTTGATCTGTTTGCCGAACACGATCTACCGGTGAGAGAACAGACTATAAACAAAAAGGAAAAATAGAAACGTGGATCATGTTGTGATAAACAATCTCTTGTTATTTTTCAACGTGTTTCGCGTTACGTGTGGTTTCCAAAGGAGAATGCCCAAATATGGTTTCGTTTTGTACATGAACGAAATTAACCTGAAAAAAATTGTTTTTCATTTTCATAAAACCTTCTACAAAAACAAGTCATAACTTCGCCGGGGAAAAAAGTGCTAATTTAAAAGTAATTTTTATACCAAAGTACTTCCTCTACCAAAGAACTATACTTTTTGGGGTTGCAGGGTTGCCAATATTTAAAATATTAATTCACAATAATCGATTCCTGATACACAACTCGGAAGGATGAAAGAGGGTTAAAAAGAAAATATTAAGGATATTTACAAAACAAAATCTTTTTCTCATAGAAAAGAATATCTTCGAGAATATTCAGGTACTTTACCTTCCAGTTAATGACAACAAACTTCAAGTGAATGAATATCGATTGATCCAATGAATATCGATTCGCATTTATATTGCGACGGGCAACACCAAGAGTGATGAAAAAAAATAATGAAAGTGACATGACATTGACATTAGAGAAATGTTATTGTTTTGTTTTAGCACTGACGATTTATTAGTTTTGATTTATCTTTACGTTGAGTTGAGCGCCTTTTTTCTCCGTAACTGTAGAAATTGAAATTAGATAATCTCCGTTTTAGCAACTGTTCGTTATGATTGACGCAGGACGCCCAGCTGCCGTTCGGAAAGGTGTTTAACGTTGTGAAAAATAACCTAAAATAATGAACTTCATGAACCTGTTGCTCGCAACTCCGGCGAATTAGATGCTTATTGTTTTTTATAATGTATTCTATGTTTAATACTCTATCCGATGAGATAGATTTCATGGAGTTACAACGTGATAAAATCGGAAACCAAAGCCCATACTACAATGGTCATTCTCCTTTAGAACAGGACCACTTCATTTCATCCCGTGGGTGTCGTTGAAGAACTAAGGCAATATCTGGAAACGGTTATAAACACATTTGAGTTAAAAGAGTATTGTAGCTTGAGCTTCTTGGGTTCCCTAGGTAATAATTAAGACGAAGTATAGATACGATTTCATATAACAGAAATACGTGAATAAAAGTAGAAACAAATAAATAACCCAAGACATGCCACGCTGGGCCACACATCGCCATGTAACCCCAAAGTAAGCCGAAACTTGTACTATGGCTACTAGGCAACTAATAGGTACTTTTTTTGTAAATAAATACATTATACCTACATAGTAAACACCCCAATACAAACAGATATGTTCATGAACACAAATGTTTGTACTGTGCGGGAATCGAACCCACGACCACGAACCTTGGCTTAGAAGGCATAGGTCACTACCAAATGAGCCATCAGGCTGGTTTATGTTAGTTAACATTTAAATTATTTCACAAAAGACGCGCTCTTTTTTCACCACCCTTGTTTATTTACCAAAAGTATAGAGATGATATTAAAATTAGGCTATCCCCTTTCCATTACGGCGTGCTTTAATATTTTAAATTCCGAAAATGTATTTTTATACATACTATCAGCGAATAAAAAGAAATAAAAACAGCAAAGTATCTGTTGAGGAGTCCGCGTCACAATAAGAGTAGGACAATGCAGCATTGCGCTAATGCCCATCGCGGCTCGGATTACGCGCGGAGTGCGCCGCTAAGCGCTCGCCGCGGAGGCTGTCGGCAATCTGTTTGCCGTTCACCATCAACTGTCAGATAATCTGAATTCACAATGTGGATAAGTGGTTTTTTAAATATCTACACGTCAGGTTACAAGTCCCAAGGACCCGCACGGTGCATTTTTACTCTATGGTCTTAGTGCGAACGGCCAAACTATGGGAGGAGTGCCGGACTTTTTGTTCATAATCATCAGGTGTTCAGCAAGAGAGAATCGACAGGAGCGTGTCAGTCAAGTTCCTGCCAAGAGAACTGGCGACCATTTGTTATTATTACATGAACCATTTAGAGTCGCTTTTTATCCCTTCATAACTCATTCATTACTCAACTTGAACGTACCTTTGGTTTATATAAATTACATAAAGATGTTTGCGCAGTCAAATGCTTAGTCGAAATATCCGAGCATGCCGAATTCCCATTTCATGCTGGTCACTGGACCGGAATCCCGATCTCTATTCTAACTAAACGTTTGAAATTCTAGAACAATGGTCTAATTTCCTTTTAAATTTTATGAGAAAACAAATAGGTTGAAATATAAAAAGTCATGACTTTGTTGTGACGCAATATTATTGGTTCGGTTCAAAACTGAAACCGGATTCCGATTTCATTTTGTTCACTAGGTCAGAATATCAGTCTCTCAACAATTATTGTTCATAAACATTTCATAATAATAAGTCATTTCATTGTAAAACAAAGCGTTGCTTTCCTACTCCCATATAAAACATATCATTAATCCTTTTATTTCTTCCTCAGACAAAAAAAATATTTAAATGGCCAAACTGTTAATTTTGTGTTTGTAATGGTTAATGTTGTCTGTAAAGTAAAAGATAAATAAAAATTTGGTACCATGAATATATAATACTCAGCCTTTACTCTATCTTCAAATTTACTGCCCTCAATTATTCCAGCGGGAACGATGCCTAGCACGTGAAAAAAAAGCTTTGGTATTGCCCGCGTAAGCAAATAACTGCGAAGTTTAATTGGACTTTTAATTGCACAAGTATGAAAAGTACCTAAAATAGGAACGAAAATAGCTAGAATCGAAATATCCGTACAGTTTTAATTGTCGAAAAAGTTAAGCTGCGTTACTTTAACAACAGATAAAAAAAGGATTTGATTATGTAGAATCCTTTAAATGTAGTTTCGTTATCGAGTTGCGAATATCGCAATCATCATTTTATATCTATTTGGTCAATCTCCATCATCAGCCTATTGCAGTTCACTGCTTGACATAGGCTTCTCCAGTTGGGCAAATACCTGGAGGCTTTACCCATTATCGCGATGCTGGGCAGGCGTGTTAGCGATCGCAGAGCGCAAGTAGCTTCTCGCTCCGGTGACGCTGCTCGCCGTCATCGACCAGTGGTATTCAGTTACGAATTCAATTGTGATGGTTATACCGCCAACAGTCGGTTGCCAGAGCCTCATCTGTTATTCAGCAGGATGCACCACGGGCAGATGAAAGTGGCTTGGAGCAAAAAGATGGCTATCTCCTTTACATCCTTCGATCATCGATTAATCTTCACAGTTCACCATATCGTCTAGAACGAATACATTCAATAAAGGAAGAGATTATCAGTGATTTTTTTACGCGAACAAATTTTCGCACTCTCTCTCCGATTGTCGAACTTCAGTTGACAGTTCAGACAAAGTTGTGAATCAACTTTTTTATTTTCAACGCCTCTATTGGCTTACTCCAGAGAAACTTTTCCGAGTGCCAATGGAAACCAACAGTTATTGATTTAAAACAGACTGAACTTCTTGACGTGTCACTTGATTCAAAAACTTTGTGAAGGAGACATTCAGAATATCTAGTATGGTGTGTTCACAAACAAGAAGGGCGTTGGAAATTGTTGTCCCGGAGATTTTTTGCATACTTTTATTTTTTTGTGATATTATAAACCAGATTTTTGTTAGCTAAATTCAAAACACGTTATGTTTCAGAGTATAATTAAATAAACATACCTAAGAAAATGGCGACAATAATGTCATGTACTGATTCGATATTTTTTTTAAAGTCTTGGTGTGATGCAGTTGTTTGTTCTATGTCACATGACCAACTTAAATGTTACTATCTAGATCTCATAAAGGTACTTAATCTCTATAACATTATCAAAATAAATACATATACAGTTTATTAGTAACTAGCGACCAACCCCCGCTTCGCTTCGGGTATTTCAGATAACCATTTCATTAGGTTCATTATTCTTGGTTAGTAAAAAAATGTCCAATCTTTTCTAGAAATAAATACAGTCTCTGTTACTCAACGTGAATGTAGTTTTTCAACGATGAAATAATTTTATAAATCATCCCAGTAATTTTTGAGTTTATTCATTACAAACACACACAGTAATACAAACTTTCCTTAAATAATATTAGTGTAGACTTTAGGTAAACAGGCTACGTCAGCAATTGATTTTTAATGCAGAAACCGCTCTGATCGCCTTGGAAAAAGACTCACATTTTGTTTACACGTAAAATTGTTAAACAGGTGTGTTTGCAGAAGCTTACTTATTCATCTAGACGTGAGATACTCGTAGCATAGGAGGCTGCGAAGCCTGGATTTAGTCATGCAATTACCTTTTGTTTCCGGGGGATTCTACCAGCATCGGTATGAAATATGAAATAAACAGTGTATTCCCACGGCTAGCTCCGTATATGCTACACTTTCTACTGATCTGTAACTGTAACGTGATAAAAATACGTCTATAGTGCAGTCTTACTCCCGGTCGGGTAATCTTAAGAAAGTAACTTTCCTAGATTGACACGAATGTGGGTCTTCTATCTACCAAACGCTACTTGTAGTAGTTACCATTTACAACTATTACTAGGCTACTACAATGGAAATATGTAGTTGTAGTATAGTTTTTCCTTAAACTTAATCCTTAGTTCGAAACCAGATACTTGTGCTCATTTGGTGCATTGATTTCTGTGTTGTGCAGTCTGAAAAAGGACTTCCAATGCACAAAGGTAGGTATATGATTTAATCGCCTGTAATAAAGTTGAATTCTTGATGTTAGTCATAATTAATCATGGATGACCGAAAACACATTTATTGACTAATAACATTTTTGCCCTTTATAAATATATACCTTTTATATTAGGTAGTAAAACCGGATTTATAATACTTACCCCAGAATATGATTTGTAAAACATTTTTGAAAATATTTCCTATCTACATTAGTTACTTACTACCAATATTGTTTCATTGAGCACGTTTGAACTACTCTTGTATTATTTACTATACAAACAGCTGACGTTTCAGTTTAAGTTATAAAGTACTTACTAAGTATTTCATGAGTATTGTACATAAACTTTGTTTGGTACTTAAAAGTCACTTTGGATATTCAAAGAGTTATAAAATCTTGTCATAAATATGTACTCTGGCGTTGCTATAAATAAAGCTAGTATTTTAGTTGACATTCAATACTTTGTTGAATAATTTTTTTCTGCTATTAATACGAGTAGATAGATGAAAGTTTTAATTATTATGCATGTACCTAATGTGAGATTATTCCAATAGGTACTAAATGTCCTAAGTATATGCAGATAAAACTGGCCGACAGATACGGAAACGGATATTATATACAATACAATATTCGAATGTTATTATTACAGCCACAGTAAATGTTGTTACGATATTTATTATTACTTCTCTTTAAGAGATTTCGAGAGCCATTCAACAAGTTTTAGATGATGGGAAAACAGATAAGTATTATAATATTCTTGATCTCGAGTTGTTTAATATAACAGAGAAGAATTATTAGAATTGTGTTATTTGTGACTATTTACTCGGATTTAAAACATACCTAAATCACAAGAATATACAAAATACAAATATACAGTTTGTAATGTTCATTAATACCTATAGGTACCTAAATTAACGGTTTTTTATGCAGAAAATTCATACATTATCACATTAATTGTAGGCACTTATTTAAGATTCATAATATATATAGGTAACCTTAGGTGTTATGGTGATCAAAAATTTTTCTTTTCAAGCCATCGGAGACATACTTTGAACTAAATTAGAAATGTAGCACACCTCGGGAGATCTGAATGAAGTGCAGCATTTAACGCTTACTTTTTTGTTGTGTCCAACGTACCAGCCGGTTTGGTTTGACTGGCTCAAATTGGTAGTAACCCCCGCCCCCCGAACCAAGAGTCGTGGGTTCGATTTCCACTCGGGACAAACATTTGTGTGATCATTTGTGTTTGTTCCGTGTCTGGGTGTTTATATGTGTATTTAAGTATAATATTTGTGGTACCTTCGTTGTTCTGATACATAAAACACAAGTGCTTAAGCTAGGTACTACTTTGGGATCGGAGCAATGTATGTGATATTTATTTATGTATTTATAAACCGTGTTATAATGGCTGTGGTTACGGGGTATTCTGAACATTTCACATCTAGACAAAGGAAACATTAACTACCAAATAAATAAGTAAGACCGCATAAAACTCAGTCAATTCTAGACAAGGCCACATATTGAGACCTAAACGTTGGGTGTTACAAATGTAGCTGTGGGAAAATCAAGTGTTTTTTTTTTATACAATATGGGTTTGCGCTTGACTGCAATTCACCTGATGGTAAGCGATATCATAGTCTACGATGGAGCGCGCTCACCCATCAAAAACCGGTGTTGAAATACAGTTTCACAAAAAAAATTATAGTAGGTATGCGTACACACGGCATAGTGAAAGCGTAATCGCAATGCGGGTAGCGGCTGTGATCACCCATAAGCTGAGATTAGGTCGGATTGAGATCGCGCGGCGGCCCTGTCTCTGAGGTGTAATGCGACATTCCTGCTACATTCTTAACAGGCATTCGGAAAAAATATGTTGATTTCGAATCTACATTCGATTGGGAACAGACTCAGGCATGGTAAGAGAGGTAGGGCATGGCGAATCTTCGCTCGAATTGAGCTGCCCGTCCGGGGAAGGACCTCCACCCTATAGAATACCGCAGCCAAATGACCTCCGCGTCATGTTCCTGTCGGTGAGTAGGGTTTCCGGAGCTCGTGGGGGGTTGGGGTTGGGCCGACATGGCGGTGGCAACTGACAGGTAACTAAACAGTTACTTGCCCGTTGTCACAGCGACTTGGGCTTCTCTCTCGCTTTCCATCAGGCGTAGGGAAGCCATTATGTCGAGCCACTATAAAAAAAAATTAAAAAAAAGACTGGAAACGGTTACGAAACGGCTGATGCCATTTTTAGGGTTCCGTAGCCAAAATGGCAAAAACGGAACCCTTATAGTTTCGTCATGTCCGTCTGTCCGTCTGTCCGTCTGTCCGTCTGTCCGTCTGTCACAGCCGATTTACTCGGAAACTATAAGTACTACAGTGATGAAATTTGATGGGAATATGTGTTGTATGAACCGCTACAAAATTATGACACTAAATAGTAAAAAAAAGAATTGGGGGTGGGGCCCCCCATACATGTAACTGAGGGATGAAAATTTTTTTTTCGATGTACATACCCGTGTGGGGTATCAATGGAAAGGTCTTTTAAAATGATATAAAGTTTTCTAAAAAACATTTTTCTTAAAGTGAACGGTTTTTGAGATATCAGCTCTCAAAGTCGTAAAAAGTATGTCCCCCCCCCTCTATTTTTATAACTACGGGGTATAAAATTCTAAAAAAAATAGAGGTGATGCATGCTAATTAACTCTTTCAACGATTTTTGGTTTGATCAAAGTATCTCTTATAGTTTTTGAGATAGGTTGATTTAACTGTAATTTTGGTTAAGTTTATTATATTTGCTGCTACGGAACCCTTTGTGCGCGAGCCCGACTCGCACTTGGCCGGTTTTTTGTTTATTAGATCAGCTATATTTTCAAAAAAGTTAGGGATCCATACTTTATATCCACATTACCTACCCTACCAATTAACTTTCTTACATCGGTTGCGCTGCTAAAACTGTTGATTATAAAACAAAATAATGTAGGTACATGACTTTGCAGAACACATAATTGTCTACACAAAATGACCAGACAGAATATGTCATCTGTTATAGTTACTTCGCAATAACCTTAAATACGCAGTTACCTGTGCGCTTCTGTCGCAATTTTCTGCCGCGCACAACTAAGCTATGGAATGCTTTGTCGCCAGCGGTATTTCCGGACCGTTACGACCCCCAAATCGTCAAGAAAAGAGCATACCTCTTCCTTAAAGGCCGGCAGCGCAACTGTAACTCCTGATGTTGCAGATGTACATGGGCGGCGGTTATCACTTACCATCAGGTGAACCGCTTGCTCGTCTGCCCCCTATTCCATAAATTTTTTTTTAAAAAAAAGTTAAATTACCACCACAGTTAAAACCACAGACCGATGATGGGCGTCACTGGAATGAGAACCGCCTGCCCAGTGTGGCGATTATGGGTAGGTATATCTTCCAGATGTTTGCGCCAGGTGGCTTACAGCTGGAGATGCCTATGTCCAGCAGTGGACTGCGATAGGCTAATGATCATAAATCTTAAATACCCGAAACGAAGCGAGGGCGGGTCGCTTGTCAATTTTCTGAATCACAACAATTTCCTTCCTTGAAAACTACCATAACAATGGGGATGTTTCCAGGGTCAAAATAATAGCATTATATTTAGTCCGCATTTTAGATTATAAAAATATATTAGATACGTATTTTTCCTTTTTTCATTTAAACAAAAAATAACAAAGATACAAGGCATCAAAATTTAGGAGTGGGGGTCTTTGACGTTACTTAGTGGCGAAAAAACTGCCACTATGTGACGTCACGCGTAATTTCAACGTGCTATATCTTTGTCATTTTTGGTCTAATTTACAAATGAAAAAATACGTGTCTTTTATTTTTGAACAATCTAAAAGACGGACTAATTACATTTTTTACGGAAACAGGCCCATTATCGTTGTAAGTATAACAGTCCAATTTTCGTACCTATGTACTCTAGCATCCAATATCGGCGTCTAAATAGGATCAAATATAGCAGTGGAAATGACTTGATAGTATGCGTACTGTAGCTCGAAGCACACGGTAAGCGTTATTGAGGTGAGGGTCGGCAGTGATTACCCGTAAGCCGAGATTAGGCCGGATTCAGATCGCTACACCTCTACCTACCTCTGTCTATTGATAATACCGGAATTTCTGGATAAAGTACTCTTTACATAATCATCGTCTCTTTAACTTTGAATGTAGGTATAATGTAGGCACCTAGTGTTGTGTCATCAACATCATCATTTTAACAACTAGCTTGAAGTTGTGTTTGAGACTCGTGTCTTTTTAATAATCCAAGACATGCCACGCTGGGCCACACAACGCCATTTAGCCCCAAACTAAGCCGAAGCTTGTACTATGGGTACTAGACAAACTTATTTAGATACTTTTTTGTAAATAAATGTTCAATGTTCATGCACACATTATGTTTGTACTGTGCGGTGATCCAATCCCGTGGATTAGAAGGCAGGGAAATCCCTATACTTAACTATTGGAAAGCATCCTACTAATTCTATATCCTGTTAATATTAAAAATGCCAAAAATTATTTGGATGAATGGATGTTTTTTACTATTTCATGCAAACAACGACTAAACGAATTAAACTTTACAGTAGGTAATGTAGCTCATACGTGTCATTACACATAGACTTTGATTTATAAGGATACTGTCAATTCCCATATCACGTGCGTACATTCACGCGGACGAAGCCGCAGGCTGCAGCTGTACTACATATTTAAATGCGCTGCGGTCGTATCTCAAGCGTCATAATCTGTGGTTGAATTTTGGGATTATTCGATGTATAGCTAGAATATTTTTCCAGACCTGGATAGCTGTGGTCTTTTTGAATTGGTTACTAGTCCGTTGCTGCAGAGTGCAGTGACTTGAACCTCTTTCGCTTTCCACTAGGAGAAGGAAGGTTACTATACTGTGCTACTGTTGGAATCTAAGCAGAGAGTAAATCAGAATCTTTTAAAAGTATGTAGCTAAGACGAAGAGAATTAACATGCCAAGTGATAAGTAAATTGTTTAACTTAAGTTGTCTCACGACGAACTCACCGTGGTTTTACGACATAACATAATAATACCGTACCTTAGGTATACTCGTATTTGTAGTATAGTACATTTATAGTTTTGTACTAACAAGCAGGCGGCAATGTATCAACTTAAACAAGTGTATAGTATCTGCCCCAGTAAAGGAACGGCGAGATAAGTGCGAGTCACAGTTGTAAGCCGCCGTTCGTCTCGAAACTTGAACCACGAATCAAACTTTCCTCGCGAGACATGGAACTTGACTCGAAATGATAAGATTAAAATATTACATCAGCTTCAGAAACTCGCTCCGATATTGTATTCCGCTCGCTTGGTGTTGCACCGTCACATATTATAATTTTGGTATAGAGTTTACATACGATTGTTTATGTCATTAAACATAAATGTTATTCATAGGCACAATAATTTGTACGTACATACTTAAATAAAGCATTGTGGCTATAAATTTATTTTTCAAACAATATTTAAAGGGCTATAAAATCTATTTTAAATAAAAAATCGGTTGATGCCTTTACATGAAAAGCAACTCAATATCACCGGTAACTTTAAATGAGCAGCAAGCTAAAATATCTAGAATACACCAGGCAAAATCCACAGACATTTCTCTTCATTTGGAACTCGCAAAAAGAGCAGACGTCAGTTCTTTGAAGGAGCAAACTAGGTGCAATGTAAATAAGGTACGGCTATAATAAAACTAGCTTTTGCCGTAAGGGAAAGGAGTTAAGGAATGGTTATAATATTAAAATGGAATGAATAAAGTGTTAATTTTGAAGTTTCGATGCTTACGTAGCTCAGTTTGGACATAACAGTTATAGATTATGTGTTTAGCCCGTGCGGTGACGGATAAAGGAATGCAAATCTCCGTCCATCTCTTCCCACGGGTGTCTCTTAGGACACTAAGAGACTTCTCGAGAATTCAGCTTATCAGCTCACCACGATTGGCAGGTGGCTTGGTGATAGTAGGTTTTATTTTTACCTAGGTGAACGCTTTCCATCATGCGAGGGGATATACTGCGCTACAGAAAAACTTAAAAAGAAAAAAAATTGTCAGATGCTGGTTTTGCCTTCCTCGCTGTTCCGTACTTACTAAGTACATAGAATATTAATAACTCAACAAAAATCCTGTGAGATTATCAAAAATCCAACGTTAAGGAAAGAAGGAACGAAAATAAAATAAAATAAAAATAAAAAAATAAAGGAAGTCGCAGGCAGAAGCTAGTGGCATAATAAAACTAATTTGTATATGAGAGTGCAGCGCGGAGCCCGGAGCGGCGTCTAATGAGCATCCTGCCCCGCACAATGTACCGAGGTGGTACGCGCGACCACTGTTATTATATCCCGCCGTGCCCCGGGCGCGGGGCGAGCGGCGACACCGTCACGCCAAGATCCTAATACGTTGACATTTTTAAATAAACAACGTAATTTCTTTTTAAATAATATCTAAACAAATGCATATTCCAGTTTGCAGTACAAATGACAATCATGCTCCCCAGATAGTAATGCATTGTCATTTTTTTTAATATACCACGCAGTCCTATAAGGAGGTACTTAGCCTACAAAAGAAAAAGAAAAATTTTGGAAAAGTGGCGATTTATTTCTCAACATAGTCTCGAAAAAGCAACTCAATATCACCGGTAACTTTAAATGAGCAGCAAGCTAAAATATCTAGAATACACCAGGCAAAATCCACAGACATTTCTCTTCATTTGGAACTCGCAAAAAGAGCAGACGTCAGTTCTTTGAAGGAGCAAACTAGGTGCAATGTAAATAAGGTACGGCTATAATAAAACTAGCTTTTGCCGTAAGGGAAAGGAGTTAAGGAATGGTTATAATATTAAAATGGAATGAATAAAGTGTTAATTTTGAAGTTTCGATGCTTACGTAGCTCAGTTTGGACATAACAGTTATAGATTATGTGTTTAGCCCGTGCGGTGACGGATAAAGGAATGCAAATCTCCGTCCATCTCTTCCCACGGGTGTCTCTTAGGACACTAAGAGACTTCTCGAGAATTCAGCTTATCAGCTCACCACGATTGGCAGGTGGCTTGGTGATAGTAGGTTTTATTTTTACCTAGGTGAACGCTTTCCATCATGCGAGGGGATATACTGCGCTACAGAAAAACTTAAAAAGAAAAAAAATTGTCAGATGCTGGTTTTGCCTTCCTCGCTGTTCCGTACTTACTAAGTACATAGAATATTAATAACTCAACAAAAATCCTGTGAGATTATCAAAAATCCAACGTTAAGGAAAGAAGGAACGAAAATAAAATAAAATAAAAATAAAAAAATAAAGGAAGTCGCAGGCAGAAGCTAGTGGCATAATAAAACTAATTTGTATATGAGAGTGCAGCGCGGAGCCCGGAGCGGCGTCTAATGAGCATCCTGCCCCGCACAATGTACCGAGGTGGTACGCGCGACCACTGTTATTATATCCCGCCGTGCCCCGGGCGCGGGGCGAGCGGCGACACCGTCACGCCAAGATCCTAATACGTTGACATTTTTAAATAAACAACGTAATTTCTTTTTAAATAATATCTAAACAAATGCATATTCCAGTTTGCAGTACAAATGACAATCATGCTCCCCAGATAGTAATGCATTGTCATTTTTTTTAATATACCACGCAGTCCTATAAGGAGGTACTTAGCCTACAAAAGAAAAAGAAAAATTTTGGAAAAGTGGCGATTTATTTCTCAACATAGTCTCCTTTTAACTCGATACACGTAACATTGTGTAATTTAGACATGTAACTCCATTTTAATGGCAAACTATCTAGTTTACTTATATACGTACTCGTAGACCAAAGCCTTACATCATTCCAAAAGGAAAACTGACTTAGTATGTTTACATAGCTTTTAAGTACTTAATACCTACGTATTATTCTTTTAAAGTGAATCACCAGAACACCCAAACCCGAGACAATTTTAAAAATATTATTTCCCAAATTGACCCAACCGGAAATCGAACATGAATCCTTAGGATCGTCCGCGCTTTCAGAGCAAATCTAACCATCGCCCACCAAGTATGTCTAAGAATTGAAACTAAAGTAAAACCAAAACTATAAGAATCAAGAAGTAAGAGTATTTGTATCACTTTAGTTAGGCATGCTTAAAGCGATCAAATCCGCTGTAATGGACAAAATCATGATTCAAGCTACAGTTATCTGAACCGGCAGGCTAAACCGACTACTCAATAAACTTGCAAATTCAGAACAAGATTTACATAAAATAGCATAAATAAACAACAATGCCTAAACGTTCTCTATTTCATTGTTGTAAGGAGCAACGAACCTGACGAGACGTATTTCAAAATAAGCTGACCTAAAAGTGTTGGTAGTAAAGTTAAAATTTACGTTAGCCAAGCAAATATATGTATAAAATGCAACGTTATGGACAAAAGTAGTTATACGATTAATAAATAGGTACGCGAAAATATACATACCTAAATGTAATTTTTTTACATATGAAAACACGCAATAATCATTGGCCTATCGCATGAACAAAATTTAAATGAATAACTTTTTTCTGTCATTTGTCTATCCAGAAAAAAATATACACAAAAAAACGTCCCAAAAGGGGGGTTTACCGACATACAAACTAACTGGGCCTGAAAATGAACACTAGCAAAACAAAAGTCATGTTCAACAACAACAGCAGTGCGAGGGGACTGGAAGTGCGTGGTCATGCAATTGGGAAGGTCGACGAATACGTTTACCTGGGCCAAACCATTCGCCTGGATAAAAACAGCCAGGACCTCGAAATAGAGCGACGTACTCGCCTGGGATGGGCTGCCTTCGGCAAACTGGCTGGCGTACTTAAGGGCAAGGTGCCGATGAACCTGAAGCGCCAAACATTCGAGCAATGTGTTCTGCCCGTTATGGTGTATGGGGCTGAAACATGGACGCTCACCAGGCAGCACATTAATAAACTCCGAGTAACGCAGCGAGCTATGGAACGGGCGATGCTAGGAATTTCTCTCCGCGATCGAATCAAAAACACTATCATCCGGAGTAGAACAGACCTTAAAGATATCGCCAAGATCATAGCTCAGCGGAAATGGAAGTGGGCGGGCCATATATGCCGTAGACCGGATGGTAGATGGGGTAGGAAAGTGCTCGAATGGAGACCTCGTACTGGGATGGAGTGCACTTGAAGAGGCCTACACTCAGCATTGGGTGGCTACAGGCTGAAGAAGAAGAAGAACTAACTAACTAATAGTAATAGCTATTAATTTAAAGTTAAGTAATTACGTTAATAAATGTCGCTTTGTTTAATATATTGCCTTTCATTTTTTGGACATGGACAATAAACAGTCTTCAATGGAACCGTGTAGAAAGAGAGTATGTACGGTTAAAAGATTCCGTTTGCAAAAATACCAAGCACTGGCTAATTGAGATCCAGACTAAAGCTAAAAGCTGCTAGGCTAAGCCAGCTCTGTAATGGATACAAAGCGTCGCTACGTAAGGGTCACAGCACACACATTAAACTCAGTTTGGGATCGCCTTTAGCACTCGTACTATACTCGTAGTCACTCGTAATCTTATGTTTGTCAAACCATTAGGCTGTGGAACTCTCTTCCAGCACAAGTGTTCCCATCTTCTTATAGTATTGGGTCTGATCAACGGGAAACCGTACTCAAGCAGGACGTCATAGTGTGATCGATCCATGTCGCACTAACGGTGATGCGGATCCCTTACTTTTTTGGGACTTCGTCGTCTGCTTAACATCAGTGATTTTGACGTGCTTATATGCATGAAAACATTTTGCTCCACCATTAAATAGTCGTAAACCAGACGACGTAGGCACGTCATCATCTTCATCAGTCTTTATCAGTCCACTGCTGGACATAGGCTTCGCTCCGCTCATCCAGCACTTGCCAGACATTTTGGGCAAATCGTTTTAAAGCCTCTGGGTGTTTGCTCAATGACAAACAACTGGAGAGGCCAGCAGATGTCCAGCAGTGGCCAGTGATAGGCTGATGATGATATGTTTTAACTGCAAATAACAAAAAACGATAGACGATAGTGACGCGTCAAGAGGTTTAGTTCCTCGTTCCTGCCCCGTACCGTTAAGGAATGCCCTTCCAGCTCATGTGTTTCCTTCCTCTTACAATCCTGGGTTCTTTAAGCGGGGCGTGGAACGACATTTCAGTAGGGCTTCAGGGTGAGGGCGACATGCGCCAACGCGCAAACCCAACGGTTTGTCCTATTATGCCTGTCGACCGAAGATTTGGACCTCAGTACCGCTTACCATCAGGTGGAGTGAGGTCATCCTGAATGCTCATTTTATAAAAAAAACGGCTTTAGTTGATACGGTTAAGTTGTTGATACGTGTGCTGTGACCCTAAGTCGCAGATTCCCGGTTCATTTATCTGGTGTCTCGTCATAGTTCCGTTGCAGCCGGATGCACCCGGTCAACGGTTAATTGATTATCCGGTGCCGACTACAACGAGTGAAACTGGTAAAGCCGTTGAGATTGGTGCTGTATGCTCAATGGACTTGGTACGTTACTATTATAGGTATAAAACAAAGTCGTGTCCGTCCC